>JAVANC010000019.1:20908097-22108097 GCA_033319125.1 Parnassius glacialis
TTAAAAGATGCGAGACGACTGGTACTCAGATCGTCACTCTGCATGCCGTTATGATTTAAACAAATCCTCAACAACAACAGAAGTTCATGTCATGTTCAATGTTCATGAAGAAGAAATACAAAGTATTAAAATTTAATTTATTTTTATTTAATAGAATAAGGGTAAAAAACGAGCACACAGTCCACCTGATGGTAAGTGAATGCTGTGGCCCATAGAAAACTACACCTATCCCTGATTAAGAATCAAAATACAGATGCGTTGTCACTCTTGAGGACTAATATGGAATACCCTGTTTCCAGTAAAAAGCGTCTCCGGTTCTCTACACTCATCATACGAAATACAGCATTGAGCTGCTATTTTACGCTGTTATTTTGTGAGAGCGGAGCCCTTCCCCGGGTGATCCGATCCATTCTGCTACAAGTTACTACAAGTTGCAGCATGGCTCTACCACGTATAGATCATTTTTTTGTTTCCGTCCATATACCCATTACAGACTACAAAAGTCCACTGCTGAACATAGGCCTCCCCCAAGGAATGCCACAAAGCACGGTCCCGAGCCACCTGCATCCATCGACTTCCTGCATGTCTTACCAGGTCGTCACTCCATCTCGTGGAGGGTCGCCCTACACTTCGCCTACGGTACGAGGCTACCACTCGAGAACCTTTCTTCCCCATCGGTTGTCGGTTCTTCGAGCTATATGGCCGGCCCACTGCCACTTCAGCTTACTAATCATTTGGGCTATGTCGGTTACTCTAGTTCTACTGCGGATATCCTCATTCCTAAGTTTATCACGCAGAGAAACTCCGAGCATAGCCCTCTCCATAGCTCGCTGAGCGACCTTGAGCTTCCTCATACAGCCAGCTGTGAAGGACCACGTCTCAGCTCCGTAAGTTATCACTGGCAACACGCACTGGTTGTACAATTTCGTTTTAAGGTTTTGAGGTATGTCTGACGAGGAGATGTGTCGTAGCTTCCCGACCGCTGCCCAGCCGAGTTGAATCCGTCGATTGACCTCTCAGTCTAAGTTGGACTTACCTAGTCGGACTATTTGTTCCAGGTAAACATACCCGTCAACAACTTCGAGCTTAGTGCTCCCAACAACTACCGGCATAGGTGTGACATGGACATTAAACATAATCTTTGTTTTGTCCATGTTCATCTTAAGACCTATCCGTTGGGAGACACTCTTGAGGTCATTGAGCATAGTTCTTAGGTCCTCCAGCGATTCTGCCATAAGGACTATATCGTCGGCAAATCGAAGGTGAGTGATGTACTCGCCATTGATGTCGATACCGTATCCTTTCCAGTCCAGAAGCTTGAAAACGTCTTCCAATGCAGGAGTGAAGAGTTTCGGGGATATGACATCACCCTGTCTTACACCGCTCTGCAGTTGGATAGGTTTCGTACTCTGGTTCTGTACTCGGATAGCCATCGTAGCTCTACTGTACATACACTTCAGCACTTCGATATACCGACAGTCAACTTGGCACCGCTGAAGGGACTGCAGCACCGCCCAAATTTCGACGGAATCAAAGGCTTTCTCATAGTCCACATACTCCAGACTAGTAGCAAATTGTACTCCTCGGACTTCTGTACAATTTTCCGAAGGGTGTGTATGTGGTCTATGGTGCTAAAGCCCTTTCGGAAACCGGCTTGTTCGGAAGGCTGGAAGTCGTCAAGTCTGCGCGCGAGACGATTCGTAATGACTCTCGAAAACAGCACGTAGACGCGGCTCAGAAGGGAAATCGGTCTGTAGTTCTTCAAGAGAGCGGTGTCACCTTTCTTGAAGAACAAGACCACCGCACTTCTGCTCCACACCTCCGGTGTAATACCACCATGGAAGACGGAATTAAAGAGCTTCTGAAGGACTTCAAGTACCGGTCTTGCACCCGCTTTCAGAAGCTCCGCTGTAATTCCATCCTCGCCTAGGGCCTTACCGTTTTTAAGGTGCTGGAGAGCCATTCTAATCTCGCTCAGACTGACGTCCGGGATATCTTCGGAATATTATCGGATGAGACTCGCTCTTGGATCGTTACTCACACTTGCGTGTGGCTCCAACGATGATGTGTACAGCTGCCCATAGAAACTCTCAATCTCACTAAAAATCTCAGGTGTCCCGGAAACGATCCCCCTCAGGGTGCGTGCGTTGTACGTTGCCAGGTCGAGTCGTCTAAGGTGGCAACCGAACCTCCACCGGCGATTCTTAGCACCCCCTGCCCCGCCGTTACCATGGTCGCCACCGTAGCCAGGAATAGCGGGGGCCGCCGGGGACTGGGGGCCCTCTGTTTGTTGCATTAATCATTAGGAGGTATTTGCCATAGTTGCAACGCTTGGCGAGCGGGTTGGCAACCGCAGTTTTTTATTGAAATTTTGGCTATTATCAAGAAAATGCTGCTGCCCATCTCCTGTCTGTTTCCCTTTGTCGCCTTTTACGACACCCACGGGAGGATATGGGGTAGTGTATATTCTTGACCGCCACTACACGGCATTTATAGTATTAGTTTTATAGAAACTAACAAAAGGAATTCAAAACATTTAAATCCTCCTAACGTATTGAATTTGCTTACTAATTGTTGAAAATACAATTCCTTTTTCCATTAGGATATATAATGGAAAAACAATTGGTTTTGTTCGGCTGCCCACTATCAATGCTGAACTGCTACAACGTCTGAACAGTAAGCCACATTTAATCTTTCTTTATCCTAAGCGGGAAAACATAAAGAAAAGACACACCCACACAACGGAAACACGACGGCTCTGAATTAATTAGCGAGTATCTTTGTATTGTGACGAACTTCATTCGAACGTTTGCGAATTTTTCGCTCCTTTTATTCGAGTTTTTATTGTTCATTCAACGATATTTTTAAATACTAAAACTCTGTTTGTGTAATAGCCCTTTTAACAAGAATTTTCTGACAGTTTTTTATTTACAAATGAAATATTGACTTTGCTGAAAACAAAGAGCGTAATTATCGTTGAAAATTTACTACCATTTTAGTTGAACACTTTGCTCAACTCAATGTTTTATTTTGTCTGTGTTCTGATTTGTATTTTTGCATTAAATATTATTTTATAATTTACTTACATTTGTAGTGATGTGTGGTAGTGGTGTAAGACAATTCTCTTCACCATATTTTTCCTCGGAGATTACGATACCGCTTACATTCATCATTACAGCCCTCCACAAGTCCTACTGAACATAGGCCTCCCCCAAGTAATGTCACAAAACACGGTCCTGGGCCACCTGCATCCGTCGACTTCCTGCATGTCTTACCAGGTCATCACTCCATCTAATGGGGAGTCGCCCTACACTTTGCCTACCAGTACGATGCTGCCACTCGAGAACCGCTTTTCCCATCGGTTGTCGGTTCTTCGAGCTATATGGCCGGCCCATTGCCACTTAAGCTTACTAATTCGTTGGGCTATGTCGGTCACTCTGGTTCTGCTGCGGATATCCTCATTTCTAAGTTTATTACGCAGAGAAACTCCGAGCATAGCCATCTCAATAGCTCGCTGAGCGACCTTGACCTTCCTAATACGGCAGTAAAGGACCACGTCTCAGTTCTATAAGTCATCACTGGTAACATGCAATGGTTCTACAGTCTAGTTTTTAAGTTTTGAGGTATACCTGACGAGAAGATGTGTCGTAATTTCCCGAACGCTGCCCAGCCGAGTTGAATCTGTCGATTGACCTCGCGGTTGAAGTTGGACTTACCTAGTCGGATTATTTGTCCCAGGTAAACATACTCATCAACAACTTCGAGCTTAGTGCTCGCAACAACTACCGGCATAGGTGTGACATGGACGTTATACATGATCTTTGTTTTATTTAAATGGCTACGGACTAAATTTTAAAAGGGTTAAAAACAATTGGGTATTATTAATAAGTGTTAGTTTTTCTTTTCTTTTAGTTAAATATTTAAATTAATTAATGTTTTCTTGTGTAAAATTGATAGATGTTATAGTGATTATTCGATCATTTTCTGTAAACTATATGATAAATATCATACTTTTAGCAATCTCTTTCGATTAGGGTAAAAGTAATGTAACTATATAAAATTCTGTATAAATAAGAAATTTAAAGCTATCATTTTATTTGTATCCACATATGTATGTAAAATAACATTTTACAAGTTATGTTAAAATTAGGTGATTATAATACGATGTAATCGTAATCGTTTCCAAATACGTACTTTCTTAATTAAAATAAAGGTGTCACAAATCGGTTGCGCTGCTGGGAGTGGGATTACAAATTGTATTTTGATCTCTCTATTATTATGTTATTGAAAATAATTACGTTGCTATACACTGACTTCTTTGTTCTTAATATGAAAGGCAATAATTTATTTTTGAGTTAATATTGATAAAACTTTCAAATTAACAAATAAACATTAGCTTTATTTATTATAATTCATTATTTTTTGGCATAACAGTTTGAATATCTAGCTTATTTGTAAGGATTATGAAAATGATTAATTCGTTTTAAACGATTTAGAAACTCATTATACTATGTATACAATTAGTTATTTTTTATAATTTTGTTGTGCCCATATTGTGAATCTCAATCCCTGACTGTCAATGATGTACCTAACTAATACTACCTAACTAGTCTAATATAGACTATATAATATAAATTTAAAAAAATATATGTGAGTAAATTTATGGATAAATTACGGAATTTATCATTATGAATGAAAAATATTGATTAAAATATAAGTAGAAAGTGTGGCATAGGAATGAAAAATTATCGGAAAATTAGCATATTCACATACCATCGGCTTGATCAGTTGAGAGTTTGGAAAACCTAATAACCGATAAATTTTTAAGGTTGTTCTGAAACGATTAAATACGGAATAAGTTTTAATGTATTTTTAATGAGGGAAATGAGAAGTTATTATGAATTGTATAGGAATATTGTCCATAATCTTGATCATGTATGTACACGAGCTGTGTACCTGAAAGTTATGGTACAATGAGGGCATCCACGACTTTTTCTGCCACCAGGCCGACGCCACTTTACAGTGTGGTAAAATATTTGACAGATTTCATAGCGGGGATGATAATTTCTTAGGAAAATGTAATCTTTAAGGTTTTTGTATTATTAGTTATATTTTATATTAATTACATTAGAAATGAATAAACCAAACTATAAAATATCACTAAAAGCCGATTTTTAAAAAAAAGAGTTAATAAAGTGCAAAAAATTAAAAAGCAAAGACTGACGCATTGTGTTGTGTATTAATATAATATTCTAGATAATGATAAATTAATTTCATAAAACTAATTTCTCAATTAACTGACATTGTGTAACAAAAAACTTTACCTCGGTCGCAACTAGCGATATCTGGTGAGTGGAAGATTATTAGCCCTCATTAAATAATGATCAATATGAGCTTAAATGCTATAAATGTAAAGAATCGAATGAAGTGATATTGGTTATTGTCTTGATCATATATGTGCGCGAGCCGTGTACGTGAAAGAAATGACAAAATATTGAATGAATATGTAGCTAAAATGCTGAGAAGTAAAACGATAAATAAATAAGTGTTAAACAAGAATGAAGTAAATATGTGAAGTGAAAAAGGGAATAAAGAGAAGCATTGAAGTGTGAAAAGAGATATGAAAATGAAATGAGTACTATGTATTATTAAATTTCCGAACTAGATGACTTGTCTTGATGATTAACAATACGATTAAAAATTAAAATAAATGTTTGCAAAAATCAATACTTAATAATATTATATTATTTAAATAAAACTAATTTTACGGATTTTATCGCGTATATTAACTTATTTTACATTCCCGACGTTACAGCACTGGGTGCTGTAAAGTGCTTGAAACTTTTATTTAAATGTGTAGTGTTCGCGTAAATATAAGAAATATTATATTATGTTATGTTACATAAATATGCCTAAATATGTCAATTGCTATAACTAATGTGACTACACACTGGCGTGCCAGAAGGTTTTGCCAAACTAGATATACTCGTAAAAATCTAGATATTATGCCTTAGATTATAGTTTTGATTTAGATAACCTTTAATTACGTTTAGAATAAATTTTAGGTTTAATAAAAAATAGATAACTTTATTTTTTATTCTTTTTTGTCGGTGGGAAGTGTAGTGTAGCCCCCATGAAAGTATATATGCCGTCAAAAACATAACTTGTAAATAAAAACCAAGTCTCGCAATTCAGTTCTTCTACCGTAAAAAGTTGTGAGATTCATGTAATACCAAGTCGGTTAATTTATTCGGTCCCTACTTAAGGGTCCTTCTGTTTTAAGTTATTACGTAATTGAATAACCTAACAGCATCTTACAGTGACCATATCAATATTAAAGTTCTTTTATGTTTTAAACAAATAGATTGACTTCGCAATTGAATTTTGACTTTGAATTGAAATTTTGACTAGTTATTATTCTTAAACTACTGGTTCAAACTGAATGAAATTTGAAATATACCGTGTTTATACAATGCTTGATTGGTAACTAAAAATTCAGGCTTCTAGTTTTATCCACAATGAAGTTATAGGGGGTAGAAAATGGCCTGAACTGCTTCGAGAAAAGGATGGTACGGCCGTGCCGCTTTTTTGTTCGACTTGGCGGGGGCACTGCCGTGCCCCCAGATTATGTAGTGTAAAGGTAGTATAAATTTAAGCAGAAAAATTAAAGTCTTGAACTGAGCAACACGTCTCATATTTTCATTCAATACCTTCCAACATTACACAATAAAATGTACCTTATATAAAAATATTACAAATAGCTTAAATGAAATGATATAAATTAAACTTTCTTGTTCAACAATTTTGTCTAAGTAGTCAACTCTGAACTGAAATTAAAGCATTTATATTCAGTTAAACGAATGAAAAAAAGTTTCATAAGTGGGAATTTAGGAAAATAACAAACTGTAGCAGTCCTTTTGAGAGACTATTTGTAACGATAGACTAATGATTTAGAAACACGTAACATTTATAATCATTATTTGTTTAAAAACAAAACATAATACCTCAAATCTATTTTATAAATAGTTTTTACATCTTTGATGAGAGATTAGGCTCTTCTTTTGACCTTTAATATTGCACTGAAGAAAGATTTAAATTTTGTTTTGTTATAATTATTATAGAAATTTTCTCGGTAAAAATTCTTCATTGTATAAGATTTCTCAAATCTATTATAAAAGGTAAGAATTTCAAGAAAAATATTTGAATCATTATCATTTTTTTAACACACTCTTTTTCAGTGGCTCAGTACAATACTCTACTGATTTTACTTAGGTACTTAATATTTCTATACCTACATTTTTATGGTATAGCGTTTTTTATCAAATTTTAAATGCAGATTTTACAACATGTGTTAAATGATAAACAAAATCTGTGAGTAAACATGCTGGCAAGGCTGATTTATTAAATAATTATTTTACTCAAATTTAAGATATGTGACAAATCAGAGGTACATTTTATTATTTATTTCATCATCATCATCATTACAGCCTTTCGTAAGTCCACTGCTGAACATAGGCCTCCCCCAAGGAATGCCACGAAGCACGCTCCTGAGCCACCTGCATCGTTTGACTTCCTGCATGTCTTACCAGGTCATCACTCCATCTCGTGGGGGTCGCCCTACTGGTACGAGGCTGCCACTCAAGAACCTTTCTTCCCTATCGGTTGTCGAGCTATATGACCGGCTCACTGCCACTTAAGCTTACTAATCCGTTAGGCTGTGTGTTGGTTACTCTAGTTCTACTGCGGATATCCTCATTCCTAAGTTTATCAAGCAGAGAAACTCCGAGCATAGCCCTCTCCATAGCTCGCTGAGCGACCTTGAGCTTCCTCATACGGCCAGCTATGAAGGACCACGTCTCAGTTCCGTAAGTCATCACTGGCAACACGCACTGGTTGTACAATTTCGTTTTAAGGTTTAGAGGTATGTCTGACGAGGAGATGTGTCTTAGCTTCCCGAACGCTGCCCAGCCGAGTTGAATCCGTCGATTGACCTCTCGGTCGAAGTTGGACTTACCTAGTCGGACTATTTGTCCCAGGTAAACATACTCGTCAACAACTTCGAGCTTAGTGCTCCCAACAACTACCGGCATAGGTGTGACATGGACATTAAACATAATCTTTGTTTTGTCCATGTTCATCTTAAGACCTATCCGTTGGGAGACACTATTGAGGTCATTGAGCATAGTTCTTAGGTCCTCCAGCGATTCTGCCATAATGACTATATCGTCGGCAAATCGAAGGTGAGTGATGTACTCGCCATTGATGTTGATACCGTATCCTTTCCAGTCCAGAAGCTTGAAAACGTCTTCCAATGCAGCGGTGAAGAGTTTCGAGGATATGACGTCACCCTGTCTTACACCTCTCTGCAGTTGGATAGGTTTCGTACTCTGGTTCTGTACTCGGATAGCCATCGTAGCTCTACTGTACTAACACTTCAGCACTTCGATATACCGACAGTCAACTTGGCACCGCTGAAGGGACTGCAGCACCGCCCAAATTTCGACGGAAGCAAAGGCTTTCTCATAGTCCACATACTCCAGACATAGTGGCAAATTGTACTCCTCGGACTTCTGTACAATTTGCCGAAGGGTATGTATGTGGTCTATGGTGCTAAAGCCCTTTCGGAAACCGGCTTGTTCGGGAGGCTGGAAGTCGTCAAGTATGCGCACGAGACGATTCGTAATGACTCTCTAAAACAGCACGTAGACGCGGCTCAGAAGGGAAATCGGTCTGTAGTGCTTCAAGAGAGCGTTGTCACCTTTCTTGAAAAACGAGACCACTGCACTTCTGCTCCACGCCAACGGTGTAACGCCACCATGGAGGACGGAATTAAAAAGCTTCTGAAGGACTTCAAGTACCGGTCTTTCACCCACTTTCAGAAGCTCCGCTGTAACTCCATCCTCGCCTGGGTCCTTGCCGTTTTTAAGGTTCTAGAGAGCCATTCTAATCTTGCTCAGACTGACAGACTGACTGAAAGAGCCCTCTTTCTTCATGAAGTCGGCCAGCTGATAGCCCTTGGGGTTCCGTTGCCCTATTCCGAATTTCCCTACTTTCAGCTCACCGTTCTCTCTTGTGCCTATTTTTGCGTTGAAGTCTCCCATTAACACCGTATATTGGGTTTTGGAGAAATGCATGGCTCTAGAGATATCCTCATTCATTATCTTTTTATATAAAAAGTACGTGTCACGTTGTTTGTCCGCGATGGACTCCTAAACTACTGAACGGATTTCAATGAAATTTTTGGTCAATGTGCAGTTTGGTCCAACTTAAAAGATAGGATAGCTTACATCTCAATTTATAGTCGCAATACAATATTATTTTATTGAAAATTATTTGTCTATTATTTGACAGTCACAATTATCTGTTAGCTCCAAACGATTCTGTCAGATGGCGATATCCGTTGACTGGATTGAGTAAATATTTAATAGATGGCGCTATGTTAAAAATACAAACGTATAATATAAGCTACAATTTAGTAGTATAACCACCACGTATTGCTATAAGTATTCAACAGATAGAACCGATTTCAAAAAAATTTTGCAGACTAAGTGCAGTTTGGTCCAACTTGAGAGATAGGATAGTTTTTATCCCGATAAGTGACCCTCAATTTTTTATTGCTAATTTCAGGAGTTATTTTGGGAAAGCAAATGGTCGTTCGGTAAAAATTATTTATTTTATATGTATATATTTTCATATTGTGTAAGAGCGTAGTCCTTCCCCGGTTGAGCCAACCCATTCGTGCTACAACTATACTATTATTATAGATGCAGCATGGCTCTACCCCGTAAAGCATGTTGCTTGGGTTGGCACTCATAGCACACGGTGTTGATTTTTGTGGACTGTGTACCTCTCCCATATTAAAAAAATGTAAATGCCCTAGTATTGGATATTAGTTCGTTATAAATACTCGAAGTATCGACAACCGATGAAGAAGAAAGGTTTTCTGGCAAGCACCAACACGGTGACATAATACTAGATGGACGACCTGATTAAACAGTTCTCGTTAGATGCACATGGCTCGAGACCGTACTTAGAGGATCTTGTGATGGGCCGTAGTGATATTTGTAGTGATATGATAAATATTATGTTGTGAACTCTTTTCAAGCGAGATATGAACCTGATACAAGCGGAACAGAGATAAAAAAGATTTTGTTTCCTGTTTTAAGCCCTTTCCAAGAGGCTGTTCCTTGATCAGAAAAGTAATTACGATATAATTTAGCACTACTGACAGCTTCAAATTGACGTCTATAAAGCTAGAATGGTCATTTGGTAAAGACACTAAAATTTTTGACAAATATTTAGTGCTTCTTTAGTGCTTATTTAGTGCTGCAAAATTAAATTTCATGCTAAAATAACTTCATCAAAATCTAGAAAACTGCTAGCTTTTAATTAATCTAGCAGTGTTCTACCACCTAAACCGATAACCGCTTAATACAGCATCAATAATTTTGTGCTCATTAAGTACTGTCGATATACGCAAAAAAGTTTCAGATTTTTTTTCTTTTTAATATCATAAACTGCTACTTTGACATCTTTAGTAGATATGTAATGAAAATATTGACTTCAGAGTGGGTTATAACCTAATGATATAAGATAATAAACTAATGCTCAATTAGTGATGCAAGCACATGCGGAAGAAACACAAATTATTTTTTTCATATTGCGTAAACTGCTACTTTGATATCTTTAGCAGAGTATGTGATAAAATATTGACATCCAAGTGATCCAAGTTGTACAACAAAGTATGTGATCCAAAAGTGACATCCAGGTGGGTTGTAACCTAGTGAAATAGGATCATAATTTAGTGCTCATTTAGTGCTGCCGATATACGAAAAAGTATTTGGGAATTTTTTCTTTGATTTTTTTTAAAAATACCATACCATTTGTGTATTATCCCATTTTTATAGTTATATAGCAAAAATCTTTCGATCCAAACTTCGTATATTCGTTTTGTACATTTACATGACGTACTTAAACTACAAGTGAAAAATGACTCTCTTAGTGTCTTCAACCACTAAATGAGCACTGACTTATGATCCTATATCACTAGGTGACAACCCACCTGGATGTCAATTTTGGATCACATACATTGCTGTACCTGTCAAAGTGGCAGTTTACGGTATATGAAAATAAAATTTTGTTTAGCGCTTATTTCTTGCATATGATTGCAGCACTAACTGAGCACTTAGTTATTATCTTATATCACTAGGTGATAACCCACTCTGATGTCAATACTTTCATTACATATCTGCAAGAGATGTCACAGTAGCAGTTTATAATATTAAAAATCAAAATAAATATATATTTTTTTGCGTATAACGAGAGCACTAAATGAGCACTAAATTATTGATGTTTCTATTTGGTGCTGTATTAAGTGGTTATCGATTTAGGTGGTAGAACATTGCTAACAACTAGCAGATTTCAAATTTTTGATTAAGTTATTTTGGCGTGAAATTTAATTTTGCAGCACTAAATTAGCACTAATTTTATTTAGCAAATATTTTAGTGATTTTGCCCAAATGATCATTCCAGCTTTATAGACGTTTCATATTGCTCAAATGAATATTTGCTGATCCAAAAAACACCAGAAATGCCTAGGCTTTGAACAAAGACAGAGAGGGTGAAAGAAAGCACTTTTTAGCCGGCCGGTCACAACAGGCAAGATTGTGAAACTGGCTGTCATGATAAAACTGGTGGTGGTAAAACTGGCAGCTGGCTAACTGTTACGACTCTTCATGCTATACATAACTCTACTCCAATATACAAAACTTAAAATATCTCTATATATAAAAATCAATTGCTGTCCGTTAATGACGCAAAAACCCTGTTATTGAGTTTTGCTCGACCAAATTTGATAAAATTTTGGTGTGTCTGTTTGAATGGGTCCTCGTATGGTTTTAGAGTCACAATCAGAATTAGTAGGTGGCACTGTTATCGAGATCCAGAAATCGCCCGTGCGGAGCCGGGGCAGATCGCTAGTTTGCAATAAATCAAAATCAAATTGACAAAATCCAAAACTGTGATATAAAAGCGGTACTTTTACATTTTATCTGGTTTATCGTGCAAGCACGGCTTTTCTATTCCCGTACACATTCCAACAAAGCTTCCTGATATCAATTAAAAGTTGAACCCGGCCAATTGTGAGTAGAAGCGTTCTAGGTCTAATAGCAACTAGAAAACCTGTAATTTGAATAAAGAGAGCAATTCATACCTACCGACGGTAGGCGGGCAGACGTAGTCAGCTTATTTCAAGCCAACTTCAAGAAAGGAAGAATATCTCTATTCCTTGAATTATATGCCTTGAATTTTCTTACTAATTGTTACATCCTAATGGAAAAAGCAATTGTTTTTGTTCGGCTGCCTGTATCAATGCTGACTGTATTACAACGCCTGGACAGTAAGCCACATTTAATCTTTCTTTTTCCTCATCGGGAAAACATAAAGAAAGACACACCCACATATCGGAAACACGACAGCTCTTAATTAATTAGCTAGTATCTCTGTATTGTGACGAACTTCATTCGAACGTTTGCGAATTTTTCGCTCCTTTTATTCGGGGTTTTATTCTGTTTATTCAACGATATTTTTAAATATTCAAACTCTATTTGTGTAATAGCCTTTTTAACAAGAGCTTTTCATTTACAAATGAAATATTGACTTTGCTGAAAACAAAGAGCGTAATTATCGTTGAAAATTTACTACCATTTTAGTTGAACACTTTGCTCAACACAATGTTTTATTTTGTCTGTGTTCTGATTTGTATTTTTGCATCAAATATTATTTAATAATTTACTTACATTTGTAGTGACGTGTAGTAGCGGCGTAAGATAATTCTCTTCACAATATCATTCCTTGGACATTACGATACCGCTTACGAGTGGCGACAGAAGAAAATGAAACAATAGGTTGGCAGCAGGATCTTCTTAATAATAACGTATAATAATATAAAAAACTACGTATTGCTAATATATAAAGCAATCAATAGGGAAGGCCTTTGCAAAACCTTTGTCTACTCCTAAGAATTCCTACATTTGTACTTTAATTATTTATTAAATAAAAACTTGTTATTTACATATATTATTAATTGTTAATAAGATTATTTAATAATAAAAGTAAACATTTTTCTTGAATGTAAATTAGGGAATATTTTAAATGTTTCTAATAAACTTCTTAAAAACATATGCAGTGATTAATTGAATAAATTTTTTTCCTCTTCTTAGTGAATATAAAGTTATAAGACAGTGGTCCACAGTGACCTAAGCTTACGAGTTATTTTAATGATTACTTCACACCAACAAAGAAAGATGGGCGGTGCGCTGCGTACATTTTAAGCGATGCCAAGACCGTGCTTAAGTTCTTGGCTTGTGATCTTCATCACGTACTCTTAAGCACATAAAACCATATTAATAGTTGCATACGATTTTAGATACACCCATACAGAAGGTGAATACGAGTACTTTGTTTTTACGTCACTTGAAATGTCTTCTTTGTTGGCCAGCGATAATTACGAATTATTAAGTGGCGAAGCTTGCGAAGTCACTTATTGATTTCACGATGTCTGTCCGTCTGTCCGTCTGTCCGTCCGTCTGTCCGTCTGTCCGACGATTATCTCGAGAACGGTTTCGAATTTTCAAATTCTGTTTTCAGCAATCAATTACTGATAACCCAGGCATCTGAACCTCCTATTTTGAAATATTGTTTTTCCGTTAGAAACCGCTACAAAGCTGATTGCTTCGCCACTTTGCTATGCTGTTAGCTTGCTAGGTTTATTTATTTCTGCAACGACTTAAAATCATTAAAAATAAATTATATTTGTAAACATGTTTTACGCTCTAAATGAAATAAAAAATGGTGCGCGTCCTCGCTCACACCTCATAAAATGTATATGTTATTATATATCATATAGTTATAGTTATTTTTATTACTAAACAGACTTTACTAGACCTAGGTTTTGCCATCAATAAATCGAATCTAAGCCCTAAGTAATTGAATAAGCCGCAACGCACAATAATATGTTTTCCAAAATAACTTCCAATCGAAGAACCTTATATAAAAAAATTACAAATAGTTTAAATTAAATAATAAAAAATAAGCTTTCATGTTCAACTATTTTGTCTTCGCAGTTCAACTTTGAACTGAAAGCATTTATATTTAGTTGAACTAATGAAAAAAGTTTCATAAGTCTGAACTTAGGAAAATTAAAAACTGTGGCAGTCCTTTTGAGAGTATATTTGTAACAGTAGACTCATGATTTAGAAACACGAACATTTATAATTATTTTTTTTAACAAAACAATACCTCAAATGTATTTAAAAATAGTTTTTATTAGTTATAATATAGTGGTTATATATCTTTGATGAGAGTTGTGCAGCGATGAACCTCATATATTTTCTTGCTTTAAAGGCTTTTCTTTTAACCTTTAATATTGCACCCAAGAAAGATTAAAATTTTGTTTTGTTATATTTATTAAAGAAATTTTCTCTGTAAAAATTCTTCATTATGTAAGATTTCTCAATTCTATTATAAAATGTAGGAATTTCAAGAAATATATTTGTATCATTGTCATTTTTAATAACACACTCTTTTTCAATGTCTCGGAATGTACGGAATCTACTGAATTTTACTTAGTTACTTAATATTTCTATACCTACATACGTTTATTGTATAGCGTTTGATATCAAATTTTACATGCATATTTTACAACATGTTGTGTTAAACGATAAACAAAACCAGTGAGTGAACATGCAAACATAGAAACGCCTTTTCTAAAATAGAAGTTTAATTATAAGTGACAAACCAGAGTTAATTAATGTTAGGTATCACTTTAAGAAACTTTTTAAAGCAGTCTTAAACTCGGTTACATTAAAGTAACCAAGTTTAAGACGTTAAAACAAATATTGCATATATATAACAAAAATCACTAACCTCAAAGTGTTTAGTGTATTGAATATCTTTTACAGATATAGCAGTTGGAAATAAAATTTATTCAAAGTTGCAACCGAAAGCTGCTCAACGTGGTACATATTCATCGAGGCTTGATTTTGTCTTTTTCTGTGTAGCGTTTATACGAGTACGTATTGACATTAGCGACTTCGGTCGATATCTGTGTTTACCTTCTACTAAAGGACCAATCTTCTTTTTAATAGTTTGTTAGTTATTTTTTCTTGGACTTCTCTTCCCTCTTTGAAAGCAGTGCGTTGCTTGGATTAACACTCATAACATGCGGCGTTGGTGTGTGGATCGTGTGCCTCTCATAAATAAAAAAAAATGTGATATCGAAGCCATTGCATCGGATATTCGCTTGTTATAAATACCACCCATATAGCTCGAAGAACCGACGAACGATGGGGAAGAAACATTTTTGAGCGGCAGCCTCGAACTGGCAAGCACAGTGTTGGTGACTCCATACTAGATGGACGACCTGACTAAACAGTCGTCCATGGATGAAGGTGGGTCGGGACCGTACTTTGAGGCAATCTATTGGGGAGGCATATGTTAAGTAATTGACTTGTGATGGGCTGTAGTGATAAAGGTAGTGACATGTTAAGTATATTGTGAGCTCTTTTTAAGCGATATATGACTCTGATACAAGTGGAGTAGAGATTAAAAATGTTTTGTTTCCTGTTTTGACCACTGTTTAGGCCTTATCGGGACTTTAGAAATAAAATGAGTGGACTGTATTAACAATAGGTTTAATGCCGTAAAACCTCTAAACGAATATAATATTATTATAAATTGAATAATGAAGTGCCCGTCTGCTACCGCGTCTCGCAGCTGAGTGAGCAACAGAAGCGCCCGGGCTCTCGCAGGGCCAGCGACCGGTTCACCACCACTTTCCAATAGGAGCGGAGTTCCTTGTTCAGAAAAGTAATAAAGATATTATTTAACACTACAGACAGCTATCGATTGCTCTGGTAAATATTTATTCTTCCAAAAGACACCAAAAAGACCTAGTCTATGAACATATACAGAGGGGGTAAAAGAAAGCACGTGCCAGCCGGCTGGCCCCGTCAGCCAATCAGCTTATGCTAATATGCTCGTCCGCTAACCTGGCACTGGTGGTGAAAAAACTTAGCTGCTGTAACAAATTGTAACGACTCTTTATGCTATACATTACTCGACTCTAATAGACTAAACTTAAGATATTTCAAATGAATCAAAATCAAATTGACAAATAGCAAAACTGTAACATAGAAGCGGCACCTTTTCTGGTTTATTGGGTAAGCACGGCTTTTACTTTCCCGTACACATTACCACATAGCTTCATAATACCAAATGAAAGTTCAACCTGGCCCATTGCGACTAGAAGCGGTCTAGGTATATATCAAATTGAAAACCTATCATTTGAATAAAGGGAACAATTTATACCTACCGACGGTAGGCGGGCAGACGTAGTCGGCTTATTTTAATCCCACATCAAGAAAGGAAGAATTTCTCTATTCAACTGTGTATTCTTTTCCGTATGTATGTAACTTCTAGGAAAACTTCAAGGATGATCTCAATTAAATCTGAAGAAAAAGTTCCACCATTAAGGGTGGAGAAACAGGGGATGATGTTTTAACGTAGCTATTTAGCTTACATTCTCCTTGTTATCTTGAGCTTGCGGTATTCTTTAACCGAAATCATCATTAGCATCATTACAGCGCATCACAAGTCCACTGCTGAACATACAAGCCTACCTTAAGAAATGTCACAAAGCACGGTATTGACCCACCTGCATATATCGACTTCCTGCATCTTTTATCAGGTCTTACTCCATCTAGTTGGGGTCTGCCTTATAATTCGCTTACCGGGACAAGTCTGTCACGCGCCCACTTGGGCCGGCCATACAACTTGGAACAGTCACTTGGCTTTTAATAGGCCTATGTTCATCACTTTGGTCACTGTGGATGACAAAGCCACGACTACTAAGTCCCTTCGCGACGAGAAAGCCGGATAAGTTCACATGCGCAAATTTAGCACCTCATCTAACTATTTGCGAAATCAAAATAACCTATATGGATAGGTTTACGTTAGGTCTATATAGGTCCACCAAAAGGTTTGTTAGGTCACCTATAACTTTTTAATAAATATTTTTTTTAAATATTGCAAGAAAAAATCGCATTTTAGCAACTCATTTAAAAAGAACTGATAAATTTTATCATTTTTGCATTATTTATCATTTGTCAGTATTTGTCTATAGTTTTGCTTTAATACTATTCATTTTATTTATATTATTAACAATTTTAATTAGTTAATCGTCTGCGCATGCGCAAAACACACCTATTCAAAGTATGGCACGAATTTCAAAGCTCTCCCCGCGCCGCTCGTATGCCTTCTAGTAGACATATTCAACGGACTTTTTTCCAGCTGCTCCTTCCCAAATGCCTGGAAAGAACACATGTAATAGGAATCTCAAAACCGGGGAAACCGAGCAACTTAGCCTCTAGTTACAGACCAATCAAGTCTCCTCAGCACACTGAGGAAAGTTTACGGGCGACTCATATTGAATAGCCTTCGTAAATACATATTCGTTAACAAACTTCTTCCAGACGAGCAGTTCGGCTTCAAACTTAAACTCAGTGCACCGAGCAGTTACATCTTCTTATAGAATACATTATGAAAGTTTCAACCTCCCAAGAAGAAGTCGCAGAAACATTCGACCGGTGCCCTCTTCTTCGATGTTGCAAAAGCATTTGACAAAGTCTGGCGCGACGGCTTGCTTTACAAGCTATATAAACTCAACGTGCCTGATAGGCTCACCCACACCATCAGAGTCTTTCTTGCTAATCGCCACTTTCGCTATCGAATAGAGGATACTTGCTGTACAAAACGTTCCCTCAAAGCTAGAGTCCTACAGGGCTCTGTCCTCTCCCCACTTCTCTTCAGACTCTTCACGATAGATATCCTAAAGGACCCAGTGGTGAATACTGCTCTTTTCGTCAATGACACGGCACTTTACGTCACCTACTATAGTAAAAAAAATCCTCACCAAGCTCCAAACAGCAGTCAACCGCTCAGGCGATTGGTTTCGCTTATGGAGAATCAAAGTGAATCCTGAAAAAAGTGTAGTAATACACTTTCAAACCACCGCCACATTCAATCGTCAAAACAAAAATCCCAAGAAATCGATAAGTACGATCAGCCTGTATGGCCGCCAGATCCCCTAGCATTCAACGGCCAAATACCTAGAGCTCAAATTTGACAACGGTGTAGCATTCACGAAACACATTGTGCAATCAAACACACGCAATGTGCAATCGTGCCAAAATTGTCACTAGTCGCCTCCACCCGTTAGTTAACAGAAAGAGAACAAACTGTCTTTAAGACACAAGCTCTATCTTTACAAAGTGTGCGTAAGACCTACCATGTCTTACGCAAGCGTAGTTTTCACACACGCGGCCAATACACACTTGTACGACCTTCAAGTCGTCCAAAATATTTCTTATCATTCACCTCGCCACCGGACCTCGGTGGTACCAGCGAAACACAGAGACTGTCAACTTCCAACGATCTCTGAATATTTCAAGGAAATGTCTCGGCGCTATTTCGAAAGGGCCGAGACACATCCCAACCCACTAGTGGTAAACGCAGCCACCTACGCTCTGACTCCGAACGTTACGGAAAGCCTCCGGAGGCACCGTATTGTCCTAATCGAACCACCCGTTCCGTTAGATGCTGACGACCGATATGTCGCCGGACATTAACACTACACACTCACCTAGTGCCACAAACACTGTTAGGACAACAACGGATGGGAGCAGACGAGCGCACCGCACACCCCTCCACACCGCGTACACACAGTACACCCACGTCCCTGGCCAGTTCTCACCGCCCAGAACATCAAACGACACGAGTTAGCCGTCAGAGCCGGGGTCCACTACCCCCTGTTCTGAGGGCCATTAGATAACCCATCCACGTGTACTGTAAATTGTCCTATGAGTCGTTACGAAAGTAACGATGCAGTGTAATAAAAATTCACCCCTTTTTTAGCTCGTGGCCTTGCCCTGAGTCCGATGAAGCTAAAAAATCCAAAAGGCTACAGCAAAAACATCATCAGAAACCAGAAACGATATGTATATGTACATATGTATATATAAAAATATGCATAAAGTTTCTTGTTCCGTTTTCATTGCATCAATAAAAAAATATAAACTGCTCTCGAAACATATTATTATTTCTAGCTGTAATTTTTTATTGATCAATAAGTGACATTAAGTTAACACGTTCACTGTCCGGTTTCCAGACACAATAGTAAGACAATAGCAATGACCTATATGTAGTGCACGGGACAGCGAAAGGGCTAAAAGACATTATTAGCCGTGGTTGGTAGCTCAGATGGTTAGCGCTCGCTGTAAGTTTGACAGTACGCGAGAAACCCGGGTTCGAACCCCGCCGGCACCAATGAAATTGTTAATTGCAATTTTAAGTGCTGATTTACCACATGCTCGGCGGTGAAGTAAAACATCGTGAGGAAATCTACATGTCTGACAAATAAGGAATAAAAATATATTTCGAAGACATGAGAAGTTCGCCAACACACATTGGGGCTGCGCGGCGGACCTTTCCTCACCCTAAACCCCTCTAAAAAATAAGAGGAGGCCTGTGCCCAGCAGTGGGACGTGTATATAGGTTATAACTTTTTAACTTTAAGTGACATTATCATGAGTAGTTTAGATTGTGATTAATTAAGCTTTATGAGAGCAGTGTATATATCTTTTTTATTCATGGAATGAAAACGGAACGGGAAACCTTGTGCTATGATTTCGAAGCGATTTATTTATAATTGAATATAATAATTATGAATAATATTAAAGCAAAATTATAGACCAATACTGACCTAACGATAAAGAAATCACTTTCTTTTTGAATGAGGTACTAAAATGCGAATTTGTTGTTGCAAAATATAAAAATTATTTATAAAAAAACTATAGATGACCTAACAAAAATTTTGGTGAAGCTATACAGACCTAATGTAGACCTATCGATCAAGGTCATTTTGATTTCGCAAATCATTAGATGGGATGGTAAATTTGCTCAGGTGATAAGTTCGGGGAGGATATGGACGCCCATACGGATTGCCATATACACACAATATGGACGACCGTGTAGCGGCTGTGTAAGAATATCTAATACCTCATATAGTCGCGAGGATGTCCTAAAAGGCGACAGAGATAAAATGAAACAGGAGATTGCTAGCAGCATCTTTCTGATAACAACTCTAAGTAATAAAAAACCGCGGTTGCCAACCCACTTGCCAAGCATGGCAGCTATGACAAATTCACCCATGAAGCAATCTGTGAGGGAGACATATATTTAGGAGTGAAATGTTAAAGGCTGTAATGGATGGACGCCTATTATAACTTCAACTTACAGATCGATTGACTTTTGTTGATTACTCAGATTCTACTGCAGATATTCTCTTTACGAAGTCTAGCAAGCAGAGAAACTGCAAACAGCCACAAAGTTGATGGCTCCGTGGCGCAGTGGCTTAGCAATTGAGTTGCAGCGCTAAGGGCCGGGGGTTCGAATCCTGCACGGAACAAGTATTTTTTTTTTATAGGATAAGGGTGAAAAACAAGCACACAGTCCACCTGATGGTAAGTGGTTGCTGCGGCCCATAGACATCTACATCTATCCTCTGTTTCAGATCAAAATGCAGATGCGTTTTCACCCGTGAGGACTAGGATGGAATGCCTCATTTCCAGTAAAAAGGGCGTCCGGCCACCTGCACTCACCAAGCGAAACGCAGAGGTAAACCTCTACTTCACGCTGGTATTCTGTGAGGTCGTGGTACCACCCCGGTTCGAGCCGGCCCATCCATGCGACAGCAAAAGCTGCCGCCTGGCTCTACCACTGTTAAATTATTTGTATTTGAAAAGTATTTGTATGACCTACAAATAACTTTTCCGGGTCTGGATGTTTGTCCTTGTGCTATTTACGTTTATAAACTGCCCCCATGATACAGGAGAAAATCCTAGTGTGATGTTAGTGTTTTAAAAAAAAATAAAAAAAATTGAAAGTCCTATCCATAGCTCGCTTTGCGATCTGGAGCTTTCTCATACAGTAAGCAGTGAAGGACCACGTCTCAGATCTACATATGTATATGCCATCACTGGCGATACGCACTCTTGTTTTCAAGTTTTGGGGTGTAATATGTCATAAATCATTTACTTGCCTGAAATATGGTTGGTAAACAAGATGTTAAATTAAATTGTAGCACAGCCCATATTTCACCCTCATTACGGACATGCAAAATCATAGTAAATTTACAACAATTATTTGAATAAAATTACAATTATTAGACTGATTTGAATAGCAATTTATTAGAACTATTTGAATTACAATTATCACAAACATTTAACTTTCAGTTATCTGAATTACAATGACTACAATTACGTAAATTATTGAATTATTATAATAGACGGTATATAGTAGGCACCAAATCGGCAAGTGCTTTTATTCAAAAAAACCTTTAAGAGTATAGAAACTCTCCTGGACTCGCAAGGCACAACATAATCTTTTATATGGCAGATCAGTCATTCTTTTGGGCAAAGAGTTATATATTAGAGGTGCCATATAGGCACAGATTTTTTTAAACACTTCTAGCTTAGGCACAGGCATTTTAAGGACACGTGGTTAATTTTACGTTTAAAGGTATTATCGTTAGCGGTGAAAAGATGATATTTAACAAATTTAGCTGTTTCGTAGATGTATATACAGGGAACAGTTAGTAGATTCTTAGATATAAAGGTCGGCTTACATGATACCGACCAATTCATGACGTACAGTGTCCGAATGCATTTTTTCTGTGTTATAAACACTCTCGTGATGTTACAGGTCTTTTACCTTTAAAGTTTTTTTAAAGTGCAAAAAAAACCTTGTTTATTTTTATGCATAAACACGTTTGTTTTTGCTCTTCGAAATGTGACGAAAAGATATTATTTCGTAAACTTCCGAACACTGCCCAGACAAATTAGATTCGTCAATAGACTTCAGGGTCGAAGTTGGACTTGAACCTAGTCGGACAATTTGCTTTATCTAAACGTACTAGTCTGCAACTTCGAGGGTAGTGCTCCCAACAACTATTGGCGGAGGAGTGAGTTGGGCGTTACATATGACCTTTTGACCTTGAAAAAGTAAAGGTCGACTTTTAAAGACAAAAGAATAAATAATTTTCCACATAACAGCTTCATAAAGTCAGGTCGTTAATTATTCTATACACTATTTTTGCGCAGACTATTGTTAATCGGTCTTGGAAGTTCATTCCTAAAATTTTAAAAGTTATAAGTAATTTTATGCGCAATGGTTTCATTGGACTTTATTAAGGATTGTTTTTTTAATTAATATTATATTCAGTATATTAGTTAGTAGTAAAAGGATTATACCATTTGATATATGTGAAATGTTTATTGTTTTTGAACTGGTTTAAAATTAATGGCACTTCGTTACATACAAGTATCGAATCAATAAACGCTTCATTTAAAAACAGTTCCATCGTTTCACCAGTTATTTTTCCGCACATCGGCTGCTATGAGCGCAGGCTTTGAAGTGCAATCGATCACAGAATAATCGACGCTGGGTGAAGTTCAATGTTGTAGTAAAATTACATTACAAAATATTATTCATATATTTTATACATTGAAATTTTGACGTAGTTTATTCAAAGTATTCCTTTGTATACAAATCTCGCAGCGAACGGAGATTACGAACACCTTGATTCTTAATTCAAATGTACACAAATAAATGAAAATTATATTAATACATATTTAGTTTTATTTCTTCATTCATCTTGCTGCCTTAATTTTATTATAATTTAATACCAATATGGCTTTCCTTCACATAGAAGTATGTCTTTTTGTTGTTGGTCCCTCTCATGTATTTAATCAATAATGCATGCACTGCTTTATCCCAGTTAAAGGGATTAAAATACCAGTATAATAACAGGCCAGATAGCATTTCATCTTAACCCCACTACTAAAAATGCGTTGCACCCTCAGAAATGATTCAGACTCTTACGACTGTCGACGACGATATCAATTAATAGTACGTGGCTTCTGAAACTAAAAGATTCCTGATTATAACTTCAAACAAAGGGTGCTGCAGATGCTTTGTAATTTGGCTGTCATATTAGCTCTTAGGAGTAAAGCGTATTTATCGTAGCAGGAAAAATCAAAAGTTTAAGAATCTTATTTTTATATTATGTACTTAATTGTAACCAAAGACTTAGAATATACTGCCTAAGTCTATTCTTGTAACATTGTAAATGTATCCGAAAGTTTATTTTTTGAAGTTTGTGGCCAAAAGTAACTTAAATCTGTGGTAAAATTTGCCGTATAGAGAGAGTTCCACGAACGGTTACGGACTCGTGTCACAGTTTAAAGGCAGTTTCTATCGAAACTTCTTACGAGATAACAGACTGTTATTTTGCAATAGGCTACTGAAAGTTTTATTTCAGAGGATCAGAAACAGGTTTAACAGGTCTAGCTTTACTGCTTGACAGTAGAAAATAATTCAAATAGCCGACCAAGCGGACGTGCTCATAGGCAAGAAAGTAGTCTGAATTTAATTAAGAGATTTTTTACATTATTCTAAAATTAGTATAAGAATAATATTAGAGTTTAAAAATGTTTAAACAACACGCAATGATGTTCCTTGTGAAAATTGTAGGCCATAGTTAGAGGAAAGGGACTGAAATGGAATACTTAAACATTTTTTTACAAAATCAGTACAAAAGTTTTATTTTAATCAGTCTCATTGGTTACAGTTAAATGTAGTCATTATCACTGTCTAAAAATAATATTTAAATCAATAAATCATAAACACTTTCCGTAATATTATTAACTAAAATAAATCAACAAAAAATATACTTCTCAAAAATATGACCCTATTATGGAATAGGGTATTCCATAATAGGGTTACGTCTCCTTAATCAAAATAAAATAATAAAATTAACTCTGCAAGCTAAATCCTTGGGTGTCTTCGATTGAACAATGCTAAGCCCAGTCTCGTCGACGTTGTAGATCCTAGTTGGTGGAAATTTAAAAAGCCCAAATTCCTTTTCCAGTAAATTGAAGAAGAAGTTTTTCTTTCGTGAAGCCTTTAACCCGAGCAAATGATGTAACCATGAGGTTGGACCGGAGAAAGTTCTTTATGCCTCGAAAAAACCCTTTTAACCATTTACGTCCAGCTGTTCTATTATTAAAAGGATGTTTTAAATTATTTTGGAAATGATGTGAAAAGAATGGCATATGCCATTCTCTTCACGTCATTTCGTGTTAACCCAAAATACCGTTTTTTTTTTAATTTGCTTGACATACTGTACTAACATATGTTAAATGTCAGGTCCCAAAACTGTTTTATAACCAAGGTGGTAGTCTATATTTGGTTCGTATCATGACAGAACCGGAGGAGGGTAGTCCGAGGTACATTAAAAACTTGTGCAGCTTTCTTATAGCCCATTTTTTTGGTTTTCCCTTTTTTACTTGTGGAGTCAATTTGATCACAATTATATCTGTAAGAAAGAGAAATAGTAATCATACACCATATTAAAAACTTGCTTTCGTTGAGGTTCTTATATATTATACTATTCCATATTAGGACCCCAACGGTATTCCATATTACGAACAACTTTTTAATATTTTTAAAAATTCGTAAAATAACTACATACTTTGTTCAGATACTTATCAACTTATTTTGAGATATTCATGTACGAACAATAAGAGAATATATACGTAAAACTTACCTAAATATCCGATTGATGTTGCGTCAACAGTGTCGCGCACTATTGCCGTCGAACGCCGCACGCACCCTGGCCGTTGAATGCGGGTAGCGGAAGGAGTAACATGGCACAAGTTTGGAATATTCGTGGTGCTTAGTTTTAGAAATATTACGATATTCCATATTAGGGACGTATTCCATAATTGGTACCTTTCCTCTAATCTATATCACACGCACACACACACGCATCCAACGTTTTTTGTCTTTGCAGATAGTTATAACCTATACACGTGCCGTTGTTGGGCAGAGGCCACCCTCATTTCTGAGATGGTCAGTCCGCCGCGAAGCTATAGTGCATGCTGGCAGCACTCTCGTTCTCTCACTCCATGTTATCGGGATATTTTATTAATTAAATACGCACGTTACCTCAAGATGTTTTCCTTCACCGTCAAGCACGTAGACAAATAGCACTTAAAATTGCAATTAACAATTTTATTGGTGAGCGCTTTTCACTTTAGGTTTGCTGATTTTCTCGTTATATCTCGCATACATAAAGAGGGGATTACGTTTCAACATTTACTTGCATATGTAGCTGAGCAGCGACGTGCTTGTGACTCTTGTCATTGACGGATGCGGCTGCACAGCGGTCGTTACGTGAACGGACGCTCCATCAATACTCTTACGCTTTTAACGAGCTCAGACGCTCCAGAATCGTTAGTTTTATTTGCCGCAACTGCATCAAATGAATCGCTCCGGACGTAGCCTGGTTGTTAATAAATGTGTCAGTTATGCTGCTTGTGCTCCATAGTTGTTTTCGCAAACTGAATTAAACTTAATTAAAAAAAAAACACCACAATTAAAATTACTAACACAGATGCCGGAATCTGCTCTTTATAACTTTATCGGGTATTATCTAAGCGCTGGCAATCAATAAAACCTTAAGCGAAAGGCGTTTTCATCTACGTAGAATAAATATGTGCAGTTACGTTAAACTTAGTCATCCTACTGTCTTAGTTTCAAGAGTTTTATAATATTTGTGAAATTGTGTATAACTTCAAGTTAGTTCTGTAAATGAGTAAAAATATTGCTAACAGAAACCTAGCAGATCACCGCAGCAGATCATCAAATGGCGACGCTTTCAAACAGTGTGGCAAATAAAACACAGTGACAAACGAGATACAAGTCCATTTGATTTTAGGTAGCCATAACCATACATACAAACTTCATACAAAGAATAGTAACGTAGCGTATTATTACTTAGTATACGCGCGTAGTAACGCCTGCAGAGTACGATGAAATTATACCTTCAACAACAAGCTGTGAGGGACCTCGCTAAATATTTAAAAATGCTAGTTAGCTTTGAAGGTTAGATAATTAGAGGATCCACTTACAAACATTTCATAATAATATAATAAACTAGAATCAAATCGATAAAAATTTACATACTAATCTTAAGAGGTTCTGATGTCGTGTTTTTGACCGACATAATAATATATAAAAATATATTGTCTATAGATAACAGTAAATAATCCTTGAATATTTAGAACATTGTAGAACATTTTATTTTGTAAACTCCTGCGGTTTCAAAAAATCGAATGTCCCTCCTGTCTTCATCAGTCGTCACACTAAACTAATTTAATATTAATGAACGTAAACTAGAACTTAAACTACCAATAAATCGAAGTTTAAGCTTCATTGACAGTTGTCTACCAACTTTACAAACCAGCGAACAGTTTCAGTCTACGATGGGGCTATCCATGACCAACCAAATTATCAAACGATCTTTCTGACATTTTAAGGCCGATATCGTAAATTTAACACATTTTCGATTGTTAGTTGTTAGGTAACTAGATGATAATACTATATACAATTTCTAGGAAACATGTTCTTACGAACGACTTTTTTTTTTTGTTGACGAAAATAAGATACAAAATAAATATTTCAAGAAATGTTATATAATGACATTCTGATATTTGTGGTAACATAATAATATTTCTGGCAAATTTCAAGTGTGTTTTTACAAAAGTTTTGTACAATAGTGTTTCACCTGCGCCTGAGATCTCGACCGGATATCGGATTGCTGTCCCATCGGACTATGCGAGTGAAGAAATAAAAAGTGCACCTGTGAATGCGTACGCACTCGTGCACTATATTAAATAATGTCCTACTCAAATGGCTTTCCTAGGAATTTGCGCAGCCGTGACCAAAATTAGGTCGAAGTAACATGTATCTGGAAAATTACAATGTGTGAAGCCAAGGCATATTAGACACGGCAGAGCCACGCTGCAGCTATGCTATAGTTATAGCACTAATGTGTCGGCACGAAAGGGGTGGGACCACACTCTCAAAGAATACTACCGTAAAATAGCAGCCTAATGATGCTGTGTCTCGTATCTGAGTGTAAAGAACCGAAGACCTTTTTACTCGAAATGAGGCATTCCATCTTAGTCCTCAGGGGTGCCAACGCATCTCCCTTTTGAACTTTTATCGAGGATAAATGTAGATGTCTATGGACCTCAACATCCACTTATCATCAGGTGGACTGTGTGCTCGTTTGTCACTCATATTCTATTAAATAAATCATATTATATACTATATTGATCAATCTACAAAAAAATAAATGAAAAGGCATTTGTGTTTGTGATAATCCTTCAATAGTAACAAATTTTGTGCACTTACAGTAGAGTATTTCGTACAGGTTAATAACCTTGTGGTGGTTACCTAGAATACTTCACTGTATTGATTTTTTAAATACTAGATATGCTATTATACATTACTAATATTCCCTTTAACCACTTCTGGTAAGCTTAAAACGCTTGTGTTAGAATTTGGTCACGATAGTAGTCGAATGGCGGATTCGAACCCACGACCTTATGAGTTCGCGGTCCGCGCCCTTCCATTAGGCTACTGACGCTTCAATGTTTTAGAATGACAAGAATAAAATAGACATTAAAATACTATCTTAGTAAAAAATTAAATAGCAGCCTATT
This sequence comes from Parnassius glacialis, assembly GCA_033319125.1. Lineage (NCBI taxonomy): Eukaryota > Metazoa > Arthropoda > Insecta > Lepidoptera > Papilionidae > Parnassius > Parnassius glacialis. The sequence goes on from JAVANC010000019.1 coordinate 20,935,787, forward strand.
ACGTCCCACCGCTGGGCATCACGTTCCTGCATACTCAGGCATGCTGCCCACATGCGTATTGACAGACTTCACATACCCTCGATTATTTTTTAATTTTTAAACATGCAGGTTTTTCTCACGATGTTATTATTTACCGCTAAGCACATTATAACTCAACACTTACATTTGCAATTGTTATTTCAGTGGTGTATTGAACTCGGCTTAATTACATATGTGTACTATAAATATTAAGGCGAGCGTTTATTTATGTAAGGATAGACAAAAACCAATTACATATTTTTTTATGTTTTCTCACCTTTTTTAATTCTTTATACGGAACATATTCCATAAAATAGAACAACTGTTATACATTATGTCACCTTGCAACGTCATATGTCTTCTTGGTAGTGTTTAAAAATTTAAATTGAAGTTCCTTGCTACGTACATCGCGGTACCGATAAACATCCCCGGGCGTCAGGTCGCCACGGGGCGTCGGTTTGTTTATGTTCTACGCGCGATTTCGTGATGTATTACACTAGGGTGAACGATGAGAATGCGGATTTCTGAAAGAAAATATAAGGTGTAGCTTGGAACTGTGAAAGAAAATGTAATTTGTTTTATTTTTAATACTACATTACCAAGTGTAGTAAGACTTTAATACATAAAATAACCATAGAAAATAATAACAGTTTTTACGTAGTTATTGCTGATTTTAATATTAGTTATTATGTAGCTGGTATACGTATACGCACTTTGCAATTGATATATCTTTTTATTTGTCAATTGATTTTAATGAAACAAAAAAATAATGTTAGTTCCTGTCTCAAAACAGGGAAGAGTTTGCAACACTAACCCAAATCGGAATGACAGACTTTACATATTCACGAAATCTTTTTTCTAACTCCTCCAGACATTCAGGTTTCTTTAGACGGATTTCCTTCACTGCCGTGCATAAAATTGCTTGCTATTAACAACTTTTTATAGAATTAGGGTGACAAATAAGCACACACTCTACCTGATGGTAAGTGGATGCTGTGACCCATAGACATCTACATTTATCCTCGATTAACAATAAAAATGCAGGAGCATTGTCAGCCCTAAGGACTAAGATGGAATGCCTCGTTTCCAACAAAAGGAGTCTCTGTTTCTCTACACTCAGCATACGAAACACATCAGCTATTTTACGCTGGTATTCTGTGAGAGCGTGGTAGGACCACGGTCGAGCCGACCCAATTATACTACAATCATAATATAACTGCAACGTGGCTTTATCACGTATTCATTTCATTATCTGTGGCATCAATCGAATATGTTTTCCTCCCTGCTATGAAATTTTACATCGAGTTACTTATAACATACGTAAGCACAATTCTTCAACGTACTTGATTTTCGCTGTACATATATTTAATTATTGTTATGAATTATTATTATTTTTAGCATCTAATTAAAAATTGTGATTTTAATTATTATATTAGTTTTAGAGTCACGCTATGCTTGCCTTGTTAAAAGTACTTAAAATTTTTAAACTACATAACTTTACTAATATATATTTTCTTAGCACGGTAAATTTGTTCAAATATACCTTTCACCAAAGCGATTTTTAATACCTAAAGCTCGATATGTACTTGGGCATGAAAAAATGCTTATATATAACGTGCTGTTTCATAGGAACAACATACATCAATCACCTCTGTTCCATAGTTCATCACCAGCTGCTTTAAAATAAGCAATTGATTTATTACTTACTAAAATAAAAATAGAATTTATTGAGTAATATTAGGAGGCAAACAATAGGATTAAATGGATTTTCCTATTTTCATTATTATTTTAACTCCAGGAATTCCAGTTATTGGATTAAACAGTTTAGTTATGTGGGAGCATAGAGATAATATAGATAGAGTAGGGAAGACAGCCGCAAATGTGACTTCTCGTTAGAAAGAGAGAGAAGATCAAGATTGCTATCTGTCTCTCTCTAACGACGCATGTTGTCAACATGACAAAATTATACCGCGCATCCGCTCTGTTGTTGTTAGAGAAGGACAGACAGCAACTCTCATCTTCTTTCTCTTTCTAACAGCGCGTCAGTTCCACTTGCAGAAAAGCATATGGCTTCTCCACTCTATCTATATTATCTCTATGTGTGGGAGGCACATTTAGAGTTTAATTACTATTTTTTATCGATTCTCTCAATATGTTTGAATTCATTCTATATTTTAAGCATTTCGTATAATGTAGGTGTAAATTGAAGTGAGAAAATTGAGTAAATACCTAAATGTTTACTCAGAAATGTATGAATATTCTGGGAAACTGAAACAGGAGGGCAGCAGGATCTTCCTGTTAACAATATGAAATAATAAAAAACTGCGGTTGCCAATCCGCCCGTCAAACGTGGCAACTATGGCGAAATCCCGTCTATGAAGCATTATGTGGGGGAGGCTGTGATGGACGTTCACAGACTGTAATGAATAGATTGATGGATGTCAATATAGTGTGTATAGTGTGAAGGTGTAAGAATATCCTACTCAATATCATCCCCTGGGTCTCGTAAGAGGCGGCAAATGGAAACAAATCAGAAGATGGCCAGCAGCGTCTTCATAATAACCGACTAAAAATAAAAAATAAACTGTGGTTGCCAATCCGCTTGCCAAGCGTGTCAACAATGGAAAATATCCCCTCTATGAGGTACAATCTATGGGGAGGCCTATGATCAGGAGAGGACATTAATAACGTAACGGTAACAGTAACATTTCGGTTTCGGACACAGAAGCGGGATGGAATTATGAATTCATAAGAATACTTAAAAATGTGATTTGGAATACTGAAAAGCGTACCTTCTTTCTTTGATGTATAAAAATGCTTTATTTACGCTATTGTATATATTATTTTATAATAGCATATATAAAATGCTTTATATATGCTATTGTAAAGAAAGAGCAATTAAAAATAAAATACATAGAAAGGGAAAGGAAAACTTTAGAACTTATTTACACTAAATTGTCAAGGAAATTACCATACATTTACAAATACATTTAATTTCTTCTTCTTTTTTATTAGCATGTAAAATTCATACGCTGGAAACGTCCTCTCCTGTTTTAGGAAGATTTGACAAGCGGAAGGAAGACGGAACTACCAGATGACTCACACCTTTGGCGCTGCTGCCATACCAGTCAGGGTATTTTACGCCTGTAAATTATTGTACCGTTATCTATCGGTAGCCATATGATTTTTGGCATTTCTATAAGTCGCCTCTAGTGATACCCACGAGATGAAATGGGTTGATTGATTCTCTTTCGCCGCCACCATACGGTAAACATTATCAATTAAGTTTATAACACATTCAATGTAACTATTAATTATTAATTATGCAATTATATTATTACGTGGTAGAGCCATGCTGCAGCTATATTAACAGTATAGATGTAGCACGAATGGGTCCGCTCAACCGAAGTAGGACCACGCTCTCACAGATACCAGCGTAAAATAGCAGTATAACACTGCTGTGTTTCGTATGGTGAGTGTAGAGACCTGCAGACACTTATGACGTGACAAAGTCTTCTAATTCGATGAAGCTGACTGCACGCACGAAAAAACATAACTCAAGCGGCGTTGAAGAAAAAGGCGTCTTCAAGAAAAAGTTGTCGCCTTTCTTGAAGAACAAGACCACCGCACTTCTGGTTCACGCCTCCAGAGTAGTACCACCATGGAGGACGGAATTAAAGAGGATTTTGGAGGAATGCATAGCTCTAGAGATATCCTCATACATTTCCTCCACTTCCTCATCGGGATGTGCCGAGCTAGGTGCGTAAGCCTGTATGACCTTCAGCGAATACCGTTTGGTGATTCTGAGTATAAGATACGCAATCCCCGTCGACACACTCCCAATCTTTACAACGTTGTTAACGAGAGACTTGTGGACGATAAATCCGACACCACCATGGGACAGATGGTCGCCCTCCCGGTGATAGAACAATTTGCCGGATTCGAGGATTACCATGTCCTCTCCCTCTCTTCGGACTTCGGATAATCCTATGATGTTCCAGCGCAACTTGCTGACTCTTCTTCCAGCTCTAGGATCTTCCCGTCTGTTCTCAGGGTGCGTGCATTATAAGTTGCCAGGTCGAGTCGTCGTAGGTGGGAACCGAACCTCCACCGGAGATTCTTAGCACCCCCTGCCCCGCCGTTACCATGGTCGCACCGTAGCCAGTAATAGCGGGGCCGCCGGGGACTTGGGGCCGTCTCTTCGATACTTTCATGGTAGGTTTATTGCCATAGTTGCCACGCTTGGCGAGCGAGTTGGCAATCGCTTTTTTATTGTAATTTTGCTGTTATCAGGAAGATGCTGCTGCCCATCTCCTGCCTGTTTCCCACTGTCACCTCTTACGACACCCACGGGAAGATATGGGGTAGTGGATATTTTTAACCGCCACTACACGGCAATTTAATAAAAAGCCGTAAATTTGACATTACTAACAGACACTTCAAATTTATTTATTTATATCTATGTATGCTTGCTTTAAAAAAGGAGTTCAAATTTGGTTATTTTTTAATTTATGCTATCCTTAAAAACTTATTATTACGATTATTTATGTATATAGTGTATTTGTTTAATGATCTCAATATTATTTTTCCGCAAATCATGTGCTTATCATGATTTGAAGAAAAATAATATTGAGATTTAAGCTTCAGGTCTATTACTTATAAAATAATACGCGAAAGGAAAACATTGTACCCCCTTTTTAAGTATATTGCGCTCACGAAGGAATGTGAGATCAATCTCACTATATATAAACTTTAGCTATGCCAACATAGTTTAAGTTTATATTGACAGAAAGTGCACAGAAATATAATGTAAATAGATAAAAAAATAAAAAATTATACAGTGAAAAAAAAATAAAAAATAGATATATATGGAAGAGCCATAGCATTTTTCCAGATACAGAACTGTTTGTCATTTTTTGCAGGTAAGGAAGATGGTGTTGCAGAGAGGCTGCCCGGTGCTATGTTGAGATGCATGGTATTGCTGGTGGTTTACATACTTTGGTGTTATCATGTAATTATGTCCTTCACGTTACTCCAGTGTGTAATTGTGACGGGGACATATTACGGTATGGTCGAACTGTAATTGCCCTATTCTGAATATATAGCGCGTTGCACTGTCTTATTACTTATAATGATTAATTTCGTAACCAAGAGAGCAAGTTGAGCATCCGGTCTCACACTTTAATTATTATTAACAATTAACTTTATCCTGATGTATTCCCGAGATCGGAAGTGGGATCTCCTGTTGTGTAATTATTATAAACTTAAATTATTAAAAGTACAAAAAGTATTCACAATAAAAAAATATGGGTCTTGTAATATTTTTTCTTTTTCTACGCTTTGTTTAAAATAATGTTACGTACGAGCATATCCCGCTCATACGAAGTAAGACACATCATTTTATTTTACAGCGCGGATGTTTGCAAAGTAAATTTTTTAAAAGCTTTTATATACTGGATTTCCGCAAAGTAACGCCTGATTCTATTAATTATAAGTCATTCATGTCACCCCAAACGTAGAAGTCTATAGTGGCGTCAGATCAGGACTTCGTGCAGGCCACGGAATTGGCCCTCCCCTCCCAACCCATCAATATACCTCCCAATACACCAGCTTGAGTATTGACTATTTAGCCACACTCTTACAGATAACTGGAAGTGCCGGTACCATAACTTTTCAAAAAAGTTTCGTAATTTTCCCCGTTTAAATTTTGTGGCATAAAATAAGGCCTAACAAGATTGTCATTTACAATACCCATCCACACATTCAAAGAAAATCTGCGCTGTGACGCTGTTCTTTAAGTTTAAGTTTTTGTGTCCAAGAAAGTATACAAAATTCTAGGTGATTATTGAAAAATCTTTAAAATCCGTATATCTCAACATCTCTTCATTTTCGGTCATACATGTGGGGGGTCAAATTAGTAGCATTTTGACTCCCCTATCACGACCTGCCAGGAAGTTGTCAATTTCCCAGTAACCATGTATTTCAAATGATCGAAGATAAAGTCTTAAGCTCTAATAGTGTGTCACTTTAATAATTGTCTATTGAGATTCTTATACACATTATATTGTAATTATAATCAATTTCGTTACGTACAACAAATTTGCTTCACGCTTTAATAGAAATATTCTGCAAATTACAAAACATGCAGCGCAATTATATTAGAGGTACAACACTTGCTCACGGAATGTCCAAAGAACCACAATGAAAGCAAACTAAATTATTCAAACTCATTAATCTACCTCTGAACCAAAATCAGTCGCTGCTCTAATAATGAACGGTGTACAATAATTTTGTTTATCAAATTATTTGTAATATTATAACAAATAATTAAATTAACAGTTGTTAAGTTACCTGGTTCTAGCATTATAATTTACTTTGGATTTTCTGTGGGCACTGCGACACTCGAACAGTGTTTGGACGCACAGAATCCGCACTCTTAATCAAGACTTAAGCTGTTATTTGGACGATTTTGTGCCAATTTATAAAACACTCAGTTGTATTGTGTGCAATTTTGGCCAGAATAGCAGCTCAAATGTGTTAGTGCCTTTGACTTTTCTTTGAAATTAAAAAAATAGCTCTCGAAAGCTCGTAATAACGTCAACGGTTATGATGGAACCAACTTATTAAAAGTTGCGAGTCTCCCAATAAAATAGAATGAAAACATGATTTCCTAATTAAACAAACAGCATCTTAAAGCAAATCAGTCCGAGAGTTTGTGTATGTTAAAATGACTTAGCAAAGTGAAATTAAAATTGCTGCATAACTAACAAAAATGACAAAGCTATTTTAACGTAATAAAAATATGTCTTTTACGTTTTAATGTGCGCTATGTGTTTATTTTCTACCGATTTCAAAAAGGAGATGGTATTCAATTTGACTGTATGTTTTTTATGTGTGTAACTTCATAATTTTTTTCTGGGTAAACCGATTTCGATGATTCTTTTTTCATTTGAAAGCTGATGCTTCTCATGTGGTCCCATATAAATTTGGTTAAGGTGTGATTAACAGTTTTTGAGTTATTCTTAATAATTTATATTGAAGTCGGTTGTACAAAATTTTTAATTATTAATTGATATTTCTATTTGTTAATTTTTAATACATGGTAAAGACATACTGCATATTATTGTTGTAGTAAGAATGTGTCGGCTCGACCGAGGTGCTACCATGCCCTCACAGAATACCAGCGTAAAGTATGAGCTTTATACTGCTGTGTCTCTTGTGGCAGGTGTACCAGAGAAGCTTTTTATTGGAAACAAGGAATTCCATCTTAGCTTTCGATGGTGACAACGCATCTGCAGTTTTACTCTTAATCGAGGATAGATATAATAATGTCCTCCAGAGCAAATTTCGGTCACGGCGGCTACCAGTCTCAACGAACACTAGCCATTGCCGCAGGACAGGATTAAAGTGCCCAAGTGTATGCGTACAGATGCACTCTCTGTTCCCTCACTCCCATGGTCCGATGAGACGGTAAACCGACACGACTAGAGAGAGATCAGGCGTAGGACCAAAAGCTTTACGTGCTTTCCGAGGCACGGGGTTGAGACACTGCCAACTTCTTGACTCCGGGCAGCTACTGAGTATTTCTTGACGGAAAATCTCAATAACTGTGTTTTTTGGCCTGACCCGGGATTCGAACCCGGGACCTCATGACCAGCAGTCGCACTACTACAACCACTGGACCAACGAGGCAGTCAAATAATATATAGATGTCTATTAACAACAGTATCGACCTACTAACAGGTAGACTGTGTGCTCGTGTGTCACTCTTACTCTATAAAAAATATAAAAGTGATATGTAATTGCATTTTTTTTCTAAATGTCAATGACCATAGCCAAGAGTCCTACGTGGTCTGTTGGCGAAATTTGTTCACACAAACAATTGATGGGTGTTGAATATTACTAGTGTAAGAGCATCGACTGTGCGCTCATCATCTCACTTGGCGGAAATGAGCAACTCTAACAACAGATTCCATTCAGCTAGAATATGTAGCATCTTTAGCCAGATAAGGACTTAAAAAGCAGATGTTGAAGCTGTAAAAAATAATCTAAATGTTATAGCTATTCGTTACAGCCCATCAAAAGTTCACTACTGAATACAGGCAAACTTTATAAATTGCATTATAGGGGGGACATCTGCCAGAGTATCCAGGCGGGTTGACAACCACAGTGTTTTAATTTTTAGATGTCCTTAAGAAGATTCTGTTACCCACCTTCTGGTTTATTTCCCTCTGTCACCTCTTATGTCACCCATGCGGTGATATTATGTGGTTGTGGATATTTTAAACACCGAGCAGCATTAGCGGAACTAAAGTCCGATCGGCGCTCATCAGTACCATTTCAAGTAAACATTTCCGGTGCCTCCTTAGAAAATCCTATGTTCAGTGTTCCGTATTAAAAAAAAACTGTTTATGTGATGCCTAAATAAAATATGTTAACCAGCGATCAATTGAAATCACAAATAGAAATAATTTCTTACTTTGTTTAAGATGAACTGAATGTAGACTTGTTTTATAAATGAAAATACTGTTTACTGAGTGGGTTTAAAACAACTTGTAGACGTTCTTCTTTTCGTTTTAACGAACCTTATTAACAAGATTTCGCTGAAGTTTTCTATGCAGAAACAGGAAGCTTAAACTTTTTATTATTTTAAAGCATATTATAAACCTTCTTAAATTATGATTTTCAAACTGCACAATATTTATTTTGTAAAAATTACATGCGATAAACCGTCTTCCCATAACTACTGCTACGTTATAGTGGAATTAAAACAGTGAGATGGCGATACATCAATGTCAGCAAACAGCCAGCAATATTGAAATAAAAAGAAAAATAATCTTCTTTCTTTATTGATTGCACATATCAGTACGATATCACATTTTCATTAATTTCTATCTTCATATTAAATGCAGTTTAATAGGTGTGCCCTAGATAGAGTCGTAGACCATCGTCATTGCTATTTGTGCAATGGCACAAGTTAATAAATTTGTGAATAATAAAAAAGGTTAGTAATTAGAATCTGATATTACCGTAAATATCAGATTTTAATTACTAACCTCTTTTATTATTAATGATTACCGTAAATATGTACCTATGCTAAAAGCTAACGCTAAAAGTTTTTAAATGAAATCTATAATATTCTTAAAACTACTGTTGATACATGAGAAACTGTACTGTTTTTGTAACATAATAATTATTTTTGTACAATTAATATTTTATACAATTGTGTGCTGTAAAAACGGACGACATCATTATGCGATCGGGCATGTTGTACACCAGGTCTCAAAACCGATCTTGGAGAATATTATTCCATTATTTATATTATAAGCGCCTTTTCTTACTTAAAATAGCGAAGTGTCATTGAGGGAAGATTTAAACGTTATTCGCATTGTCCAAGATCGTCCCAAGAATGTTTGGATTAAGGTGTGGACTGCGTGCTGGCATCGCCCTTTTCCACTTTAGAAAGTCATACACTATCCTAACCGTATGGCAAAGGGCATCCTCATGTATAAAACACGATTTTCACCCAAACTTACCATAATGGACACATCATTCTCATTTAGGATTCTGTTCACGTATCTTTACCAACATAGTTATGGAGACTCTTAGAAAATATTCCAAATCGTAGTGGGGTTCTCGCACAAGGAAATATATCTACCCATCTCATAACCTCCGATATATGGCACTATATACAATTTTTAAAATGAAATATACGCCTATTTTGTGGAATCTGCTATCACCAGCGATTTTTCTGGACCGATACGACATAAGGACCTTTAAAATAAGTACCGTAAGTACCTACTCTTTACTAAAAGCCCCCTAACTCACCAACAAATGCTCTGGTAAGTAAGTTGCATGCTCATCTGCTCATAAATAAAATTGAAGTTACTGTTTGTAATGTCAAAATAACAGCTTTTTACTAAATGCATATGAAAGCACGAGTATATATGGTACTTACTACAAAAACACAATTTTTAAAATATTTGTGTCTGTCTGTTTGTTTCGGCTTGGCCGATTTTGACTGGACTTTCACTGGCAGATAGCTGATGTTATAAGGAGTAACTTAGGATATTTATATTTTAAGAAACGAAAAAAAATTAGAGTTTTGCGCAACATAGTTAAAACCCTAAATTACACGCGGGCGAAGTCGCGGGAAACAGCTAGTATTTTATAAAAATAGACTGGCGTCGAGGAGCCTCAAGAATATTTCAAATTTTTAGACTAATGTTTCTAGAGATCGAAGAATATTTTAAATTTCTTGGAAGCAAAATGCTCTCTTCGGCTCGTTGAACTTTCAAACGTGAATGAATCATTATTTTCTATGGATGAAATAAATTTAATTACCCAGAGAGTACCCGATTCCGTGCTCTGTAAACTTACCTTAAGTACAGAGTTCTTTGTTCAATTATTGTTTACATACATAAACACTCACGCCTGTCACCCAGAGGGGTAGGCAGAGACTATGGACTTCCATTTGGCATGATCCTGACAGACCTCTCTCGCTTCCTCCACATCCATATACCTACGCATACACGCTCGTCGGTTAAAGGTACTCTTGATTTGGCCCATTTTCAATATATCGCCAATTTGGTCGATAAACTTTCGCCTAGGGCGACCCTTCCCGACTCTGCCGTTTACATCTGCAACACAAATTTTCTTTGTCACTCTTTCCTCATTCATTCTTTCTACATGACCATGTACATGGTCATGTCATGTCATGTCATGTTATTGTTTACACTTTAAAATTTAAAAAAAACTTTATCTTTATCTCAAATTATTCATAATATTTATTTCGCGGTCAAAATTTGTCTTGTAAAACTTTATAATATCTGATTAAAAATAAATAAATTGATTGATGTTTTGGCCTAATAAAAGCCAAGCTATCAAGCTGCATCTGTATTATGGCTGCAGTCTCCAGTATGAAGGGTTCGACCAGGGTAGCACCACGTTCTCAAGGAGTACCAGCGTAAATCAGCAGCATAATGATGTTGTGCTTCGTATGAGGAGCATAGGTAACCCGAAACCCTTTTTACATTGGTAACGATGCCAAGAATTTTTTTTTATAGGAGAGGGGGCAAACGAGCGTACGGCTCACCTGATGGTAAGTGACTACGGCCGCCCATGAACAACTGCAACCAGGGGAATAGCAGGTGAGTTTCCGACCGTTTAAAAAGGAGTAAGCTCTTTTATTGAAGGTCGCTAAGTCGTATCGGTTCGGAAAAATCGCCGGTGGTAAATTATTCCACAGAGCGGCCGTACGCGGAAGAAAACTCCTAGTGAAATGTGCAGTGGTGGACTGCCAAGCATCCAGATGGTGTGGATATATTTGTAAGTTTTGCCGTGATGTGCGTTCGTGAAATTTGGCGGCTGGAATTAAGCACTCCCAGTATTAAATGCGAAAAAAATGAAAAAATATGCACTCTTCACAGCGCAAGTAAATCGAGCCGATCGGAAAGGGCTCGGCCGTCAAAGGTTCTAGCCACTGTACGCTGAATACGGTCAAGTGGAAAGAGCTGGCTCTGGGGACCCCCAGCTCTGTGATGATAACAGTATTCCATGTGAGGCCCAACCTGCGCCTTGTATAGTTGCAGGCGATGTACCGGCATGACATACTGTCCCGCTCTGCTGAGCACGCCAAGCTTTTTAGATGTCAATTTGGCCTTCTCTTCCAAGTGACCACGAAACTGCACGTCACTCGATATGTCGACGCCGAGGATTCCGATACTGGCTGAGGCAACATGGTGAGTGCCTTGAAACTTAGGAGATACGACAAAGGGGATATTTTTAGCAGTCAACGCGCAAACTTGTGTCTTGTTACCAGTTTGCAACATATCATTGATATGCAGATGAAACAGCGTTGGTGATAGCACGCGGCCTTCTGGAACACCAGCATTAATAGGCTTATAATCGGAGCATGCACCGTCTATTATAACCTTTATGCTACGATCTGCAAGAAAGCTGGTGATCCAATTGCACAGTTTCTCGGGGGGATAAATTTTTTCATTTTACAAATTATTTCTGTTTGAAAATAATATTTTCTAAGAACACCAGTACCACGCTAATATGCAGCAGGGCGTAACAAATGCGTGGACGGATGCTATAGTTATTTATTTTAGTCTCATATTTGCGAACACGAAATAATTTTAAATTTGTATTTGTTGTATATAATTAAGTGTATGTACACTTATACCACGTTATAACCATCGTTGTAAAATCAAGTTACAGAAGATGCTTTTTTTTAATTCCCGTATAATAATAGAATTACTAAGCAATAGAAAATAAGCTCAAAAATACGTTCTTATTAAGTGGCGAAACTTGCGAAGACACTTATTGATTTCCCGATGTCTGTCCGTCTGTCCGTCTGTCCCACGATTATCTCGAGAACGGTTTCGAATTTTCAAATTCTGTTTCCAGCAATCGATTACTGATCACCCAGGCATCTGAACCTCCTATTTTAAAACTGATTGCTCAACGGCAACCGTTAGAAACCACTACAAAGCTGATTGCTTCGCCACTTTGCTAAGCTGTTACCTTGCTAGGTTTATTTGTACTTGGAAGTGGTTTAATCTCTGAATTCGATAGATTAATAAATGCGGTTCTATTGAATCTTTAGTTTATTATTTTGTTAATAATAACTGCTTGGACTCGATACACGATGTGTGTTACAGCGATCAGCATCATGCTATTTAAATATTACATAATTTTCTTAAAAACATTGAATATGTAATAAAACTACATAGAATTTAACATAAATTAAAAATAAAAATACACACCTTGAGATGATTTCTATTTGTACATAATGAATAAACTTCCTTCGTTTATAATTTATTTTGTTTAATTTTGTCCCATAGTTGCCACGCTAGGCAGGCGGGTTGGCAACGCAGTTTTTTAATTTTCTAGTGTTCTCTTTGTCATCTCTTTCAACACCCACGGGCTATTTCATTAATCAGTAGTTTTAATAGTTACTTTTATTCTCCCTAGTGTATATTGTCTCTAGCTAAAATGTTTTTTTCTAATATCCGAAAATCCATTTTACATGACATTTATAAACACTCATGCCTGTCACCCAGAGGGGTAGGCAGAGACTAAAGGCTTCCATTTAGCACGACTCTGAATCACCTATTTCGCTTCTTTGATATCCTCAACCCTTCGGGCTTTCTGTCAACCTCCCGTCCGGATACCAAATATTGCCGATTGGCAGTTATTCACGATTAACTATTAAATTAAAAAGTAAACGCTCTTCAATCTTTGAATAACATAGGTTAATGTTAACTTAACTGCATACAAATTTAGATTGCTTTAACCAGTTTTTATTTTGCTGCGTAAATGGAGGTACATTTTAAAAAGTTTATTTAGTGAAAAAATGTATTGGAGGTGTGATTTTTCAATCGTTTTTGATATAATGTTATATTATTATGCAAATAAAACAAATACCTTTTTATATAATGGTTTAATTTCATAATCCTTACCCTTTATACAATACCCCAAATAAAATATTTATAAAGTAGAATCAAATACCTTAATTCATAACCATTCAATATGTATAAGTTTTATATATTGCTGGCATACAATTACATTAAAGTTTTACAAGGAATTTTATGTCAAATATGCAGCTCGCTCTGGGTCGCCCTCATACGGATAAAGTCGATACCATTTTTGAAAAATTGGAGCAAGATCGGCAATTCAGTAAGAAAAATAGAGCTGAAGAATTTAGAATTGACTACAAAACAGCTTTGACCCATTTGACAAAGTCTCTATACAAAAAAGCTCGATATTTGGGTACCACACAAACTCACTGAAAGAAACCTAATGAATCGTGTACTAATTTGCGATTCTCTATTGAACCGTCATTAAACCGAACCATTTTTGAAAATTTTGATCCCTGGTGATGAAAAATGGATCACCTACGAAAAGCACATACGAAAAAGATCATGCTCAAAGTGTAGTCAAGCTCCACAGACTGTAACGAAACCCGAATTAACACGCAATAACGTGATGCTGTGTGTATGATGAGACTGGAAGGGCATCATTTATTATGAGCTTTTACCGCCGGGCAAATCCATCGATTCAGATCTCTACTACCAATATCTAATGAGACTCAAGCAAGAAATCAAGAGAAAAGATGGCCGGAATTGATCAACAGAAAAGGAGTGGTCTTTCATCATGATAACGCCAGACCACACACATGTTTGGCCACTCAGCAACAATTTAAAGAGATTGGTTGATAAGTGTTTATATATCCACCATATAGTTGAAACCTTGCTCCTTCAGATTTTCACCTGTTTTGGTCTCTTCAGAATTCTTTGGGTAGTGTTAGGTTAACATCAAGAGAGGACTGTCAAAACTACTAGTCACATTATTTTAATCAAAAATCCCAAGATTTCTACAGCAACGGGATTGTGTTACTACCTATAAGATGGCAACAAGTTATCGAACAAAATGGCACATATAATATATAATAATTAAATGTAATCTAACTTTAAAAAAAAATTCTTGAATTTATATATAAAATACGAAGAAACTTTTTCCCCGACCCATTAGGGTAACAATCCGAATTTAGTTATATTAAGAATGTACATAATGTTTAACTACATTTATGTACATAAGTATGTATGTGTATATATATATATATATATATATATGACGGCACCAGCACCATTGCACGTGCGGCGGCGTCGATGTAGCTAGACAGAATTCTTGTAAATAACACGTGTTCCGCACACCTGCACCATTGCAGCTGCGGTGGCGCCCGTTTTGTTTGTATAAAACGGACGGAGCGGCCGCCGTTAAGACAGTATTGGCTCTGACGTGAAACGGTGCGCTTGTCGTATTCCGTTACTAGTTTATCCTTGACTCGTTGGATAATCAATTCGTGTAAACGAATTAATTATTATTCCTAACTACAAAATTTGTCTCTGTACTATACTTAATTAACATTCCTACATATATATAAAGGTAATGTAAAATATCATTCTACCTGACTCTCTCTCCTGATCTATTATATTGTTCTTCTTTCCTTTTCTTCCAACAACAATACACCTACCTTCAAGCAATATAAGGGAAACCTGTTATTGGCCATACTTTTAGTTTGTTACATTAATGTTAATATTTACTATATACGCTGTTGGTTTTCTAAATAAATTAAATAAATAAAGAATAATAACACAGCCGTTATTCTGAAACCATTAAAAGTTACAGTAATATTTTCCAAACATCATACATTTGTATTTGCTTTTGCATGCACACAGATGCATGCTATTTGGAAAATCTTGTATTTCGTTGGTAAAAACATGTTTGGGATTATCGTGTTAACATTTATATGTATAGGGGGCACTCTACCACTGCACTATAAAACCAACATAATAAAATGTCATGTTTGTTATATATAATAAACAAAATAAAATGAATTGGATTATTAAAATTCACTCTTTAACAGATATCACAAATCTATATTTAATCAAAATGTACTTATTTTTAATGCAATTGCAATTGAGAACGAAAAAAAATCGTATTCGTTTCCGACAAAAGTCGTGGTGGTAGTGTATATTTTCACCTGTTTGCCGGTGCATAAATGGTGCAAGTTTAAAGACCACCGAATGACTAACCAAAGGATACCACTGTCACTCACGACAAGTATATTAATTTTCAAATACTGAACTATCTCTCTTTAGGAACCTATCTCATATTAGGCATCTTTACCCTGTATCTCCAATAGGCTCAACAAACTTCCGTTCACACTTCTGCAGCAAAACTTGGCTTTGTCACTCTTCCGATATTCATTATTCAACGTGTCCAAATCACCGAAGCTTTTCTTTCTTAATTTTGGTCACAACATTTTCTAGCAAATTGCCCATTTCTCATATTACACGACTTTCTACAGTATTGTAATATCAATAGTCTATTAACAAATTGAACAGCTACGAGGAAGCTCCACAACCCTGTTTGACACTTTCATGCATGCTAAACCAGTTCTTGTAGATGCCGTTGATCTTAACATATGCACTAGTACATAAAAATAAATTTTAATGCCTGTATATAAGCTAAGCGGTCAACACAAACGTGAACAACGTTTCCCATTATGCAACCCTGTCTACGCTGTCATATGCTTTATCCAAGACGAAAAATGCACACAAATTTTCTGTTTCTTGGCCATCAATTTTGTTTTC
Organism: Parnassius glacialis; assembly: GCA_033319125.1. Lineage (NCBI taxonomy): Eukaryota > Metazoa > Arthropoda > Insecta > Lepidoptera > Papilionidae > Parnassius > Parnassius glacialis. The sequence continues at coordinate 20,951,971 of JAVANC010000019.1, forward strand.
TTTTTCGTATAAAAATAGACGATGATTCATTCATCCCATCCTCTTTCTAAATCCCACTTGCTCATCCCAAAGTTTTCCATTAGCCACTGTAGTTTTACAGTCCTACTGCGATCCTTCTACATTGTACAGTACGACTGCAACGACTTTGTAGTCTCCTGAAACTCTCTTCAGTTCCAAGACACAATTAAAGAAAGTGTACAGCAGTATCCGAAAAATTTAATATCTAAAGTTGCAAAAATTTCATGTACGCCAAAACGCATTACCTACTATTACCATTACGCGTATTGGAAATTCTCAGTTGAACTTCCCCGTAGATTGTCTCATTGGCAGGATATTTGTCGTGGCCGTCACGCTTGGCAAGTGGGGTGGCCACATCAGTTTATTTATTTTGAGTTGTTATCAGAAAAACGCTGCTGCAACACCAACTGAATGATATGGTACAGCAATTTTCTTATGCCGCCACTACATGGCACAGTTTATTTATTTACCTTTTATTGTACATCAAAATACAAAATAACGAGTACAGTTAAATTTAAAGTAGAATTTGTACAACAGGCGGTCTTACCACTCTGAAAGTGATCTCTTCCAGACAACCATAGCTTAGAGAACTGATACAAACTGTGTCCTCTCCGGCTGATACGTCGTATCTCTCCTACCCGGAGTACAAATTGGAGCACTCCTTTGTGCCTTGGGCTGGAGTTTGCGTATATGTCAGGGAGAACATCTGCTCTCGACGCCTCGGCAGTTTTGAAAGTTCGGACCTGTCCATCCTTTGGCTACGCGTAGACAGCGACGACTATCCGTGCGTCTACGGGTGCCTCTATAGGTCCTATAGCGGTAATGCCGAAACAGACCGACTCATTGACCACGTCCAAATAGCTACAGATTCCTAGCTACAACACGTCACATCCGCAGAGATCGTGATGTTTGGCGATTTTAACGCCCACCACGCCAAATGGCTCGGTTCACGTTTAACCGATCATGCGGGCAAATCAGTTTACGACTTTGCATTGGCATATGGTCTGACACAACTGGTTGCATCGCCTGCACGGATTCCACATGTAGAGGATCATACACCTTCCCTGTTGAACCTTCTGCTGACCTCTCATCTGGACGGATATCATGTTTCCGTCGATGCCCCTCTCGGCTCTTCGGACCATTGTCTGATTCGTAAAGTGGTGCCACTCACGCTCCCTTCGCGGTTGCGTTCTGCAGGTTGCCGCCGTGTTTGGCATTACAGGTCAGCGGATTGGGACGGAATGCGGTCTTTCTTTGCATCCTACCCATGGGGACGGGTTTGCTTTTCGCCGGATGATCCCAGTGCTGTTGCTGACTCTGTCACTGATGTGGCGCTACAGGTAATGTAACTTTTTATTCCATCATCTGTGGTACCCATTGGAGGCAGGTCTCAGCCTTGGTTTGGTCGCTCCTGTAAGACTGCATTACGCAGTAAGCAGGAGTGTTATCAAACCTGGGCTGCGGCTTCGGCGACTCGGGATGTAAACATCAGCACGCTTAAAAAGAAGTCTATCTTCGCCTCCAGGTCCTTCAAAAGAGTTATTGCCAAGGCACAAAGGCAGAATTGGCAAGAAACTAGTTCGCTTTTCTTCGGGAACCCGTGCATTCTGATCTCTCGCCGAAGCTGTCCATGGAAATTTCTATAAGCCATCACTACCATCTCTGCATTGGGAGGACGACTCACTGGCCCACGCCGCAATAGAGAAAGCTGACCTTTTAGGCTCCCTTTTGACTGGGAAATACACCGCCGACCATCCCGCGATGTGAGTGCTCCATTCCGGATGTGTGGTTCTCACTGCGCTCGGTTCACAAAGAACTTCTCTCCATGGACATCCACAAGTTGAGTGGGCCTGACGGAATCCCCCCAATTGTGCTGAGGACGTGTGCTCCGGAGTTGGCACCGGTTCTAACTCTAACTTTTTCGATACTCCTACTCCCTAGACGTAGTCCCAAAGTCATGGAAGACAGCTTTTGTCCTTCCGATCACTAAAAAAGGCGACCGCTCAAACCCGTCCAACTGCAGGCCTATCGCCATCACCTCTTTGTTCTCGAAAATAATGGAGTCCATTATAAACTGCCAGCTCATGCGGTACCTTGAGGATCACCAGCTGATTAGTGACCGCCAATACGGTTTTCGTCGGTGTCGATCAGTTGGTGATCTTTTGGTCTACTTGACTCATAGATGGGCGGAGGCAGTAGAGTCCAAGGGGGAGGCATTGGCCGTTAGTTTGGACATTGCGAAGGCCTTCGATCGGGTTTGGCACAAAGCGCTTCTTTTGAAGCTCCCTTCCTATGGGCTTCCCGAGAAATTGTGCAATTGGATCACCAGCTTCCTTGCAGACAGGAGCATCAAGGTCGTTGTAGACGGTGCATGCTCCGACTACAAGCCTTAATAGGCTTGTAGTCGGAGCATGCACGTTAATACGTTGGTGTTCCACAAGGCTGTGTGCAAGGCTATCCAACTAAGGCATATCTGCTGCACATCAATGATATGTTGCAAACTGGTAACATTCATTGCTATGCGGATGACAGCACTGGTGATGCTCTATACACCAGCCGTGCCAATATTTCTCGGAAAAACTTTGCTGAGTATCGGAACAAACTTGTATCTGAAGTCGAGTCTTTGCTGAACAAAGTCTCGGATTGGAGGTGACTAAATCTAGTCTAGTTTAATCCTCAGAAGACACAAGTTTGCGTGTTTACCGCAAAAAAGAACCCCTTTGTCGTATCTTCTCAGTTTCGAGGCACTTCCCTTCTTGCCTCAGCCAGTATCGGAATCCTCGGAGTTGACATATCGAGTCACGTTCAGTTTCGTGGTCACTTGGAAGAGAATGCCAAATTAGCCTCTAAAAAGCTTGGCGTACTCAGCAAAGCGGGACAGTATTTCATGCCAGCACATCGCTTGCAACTTTACAAGGCGCAGGTTCGGCCTCACATGGAATACTGTTCCCATCTCTGGGCCAGGGCACCCCAATGCCAGCTCCTTCCACTTGACTGCATCCAGCGCAGAGCGGCTCGAATCGTTGACGACCGAGTCCTTTCCGATCGGCTCGATTCATTGGCGCTGCGAAGAGATGTTGCATCCATTTGAATTTTCTTTCGCATTTGCCACGGTGAGTGCTCTGAGAAAGTGTGCGGATTAATCCCAGCCGCCGAATTTCACGAACGCACATCGCGAGAGAAATGATTGGCGGTCCAGCACTGTGCGATTTAGAAGATGTTTTCTTCCTCGCACAACTTCCTTGTGGAATCGATTACCATCAGCGATTTTACGGACCGGTACGACTTAGGGACCTTCAAGAAAAGAGCGTACTCCTTTTTAAAAGGCCGGCAACGCATCTGCAATTCCCCTGGTGTTGCAGTTGTTCATAGGCGACGGTAGTCACTTACCATCAGGTGAGCCGCAAGCTCATTTGCCCCCTCTCCTATAAAAAAAATGCAAACAATAGTTAAAAATAGAGGGGGGCGTACAAAATAAAATGAATAATATGAAAATACATATAAATTAAGATAATAAGATAATTGAAGTAATATATAATATCACATAATAGATTTAATGAAAAGAGTACGAAAAAGGAAAAGTAATTTATTTAATAGCGTTCTAAGTAATACGATGTAACAAAACTTTTGAAAGAGTGAAAAAATTTATCACGACGATTGTGGAGAGGTAAAGAGTTCTACAAACGCACAGCAGTTACAGTAAAGGATTTCTTAAAAAGAAGGAATAGTGCAAAGGAGTAGAGGGAGAAAGATTGACAGAGGTTCGAAGGAACGGATTATGTGTAAGCGAAAGATACTGGCAATGGTATTTTAAATAATGACGAGTGGAAGGATTAAACAACATGCCATACAATGCGGAGAGAATGTGAATATTCCTTCAAAGGCAGATCGGGAGCCATTTGAGCTGTTTGCGAAATTCAGAGATACGATCCTATTTGCGGAGCCCAAATTTAAATCTAATACATACATTTTGAATGAGCTCAAGCATATTAAGCTGCTCCTAGATAATGTCAAGATAGCAAATATCAGCATACTCAAGGAAAGGCAGAAGTAGAGACTGGGCGAGCGTAATTTTAATTACTGTGGGAAGAAAATTACGTAATTTACGTAAAGAGCTTAACGTAGCAAATATTTTTCTACTAACCACATTAACCTGTGAGGTCCAAGACATACAAAAGTCGAGATAAAATCCTAGGTGTTTAACCTTGTTACGGTAAGGTATTTGAGTGCAGTCTTGTATAATAGGAGATAGGGAAGACCAGTCAATTTTTCCAATTAATCTAGAACTACTGATGACAATTGCCTGAGTTTTCTTAGGATTATTCGTTAAACTATAACATTTACTCCAGTTCGAAATACAAGTCAGATCAGCGTTAATAGTGTCAACTGCTCTAGACAAATCTTCAAGAGGGTACTGAATATAGATTTGGAGATCATCAGCATACAAGTGGTAGCAAGAGGACAAATTATGACAGTTATATGCACATATTCCATATAATTTCAAGCAACATAATTATGCTCTTCAAAAGCTGCTTTAAATATTATTCTATTCATTACGAATTTTCTGCTTTTATAAAATAAGTGCGGCGTAATTTCTTTAATTAAGCCTTAACTTATTAAGCAATTTATAACCAGAGAAATTTTAAAGGGCTTTAATAAAATTTGATCAAGGGGTCTCGTAAACTTAAAAGTAAGATTTCTGTAACTTAATTCTTTTGTCTGCCGGTAGAAATATTAACTTAATAAATTAAGTTGCTTTGAAACAAATCACATTATTTTTGCTAGTTGATAATATATTAATATTATTTTAGATATCTATGGCGAAAAATATGATAATCATGTGCTTATGGAATCAATAATACTTACCACCTTTTAAATTTTCATTGAGACGATCATCTTATTAGTTACATGATTTAAAACAGAATGAAATATCCGTTCTCATAAAAATATTAACTAAAAATACTATCGGCCTCTGAGAGCCGCATATAAAATAAGAGAGCTAACTGCTTGTAACAAAGATAGTTAATATTGAAAATTTTGAAAAGCTTCCTCAAAATACATAAGCAAAAAAATGTTATAAAGATAGAGTAAAAATAAATTTAATAAGAGGGCTGGTTCTTTTCTCGCTCAAAGCCTAGGTATAGCCATTCAGCGGGGAAATACAGCCAGCGTTCTTGGCACGACACCACGGGGAGTGGGACTGTATGATAATTAAGTTACTAGTTTTAGTTTTTTTTAATTAAATTTTTTAATATTGTACACAATAAAATATAATTTAATTAGAAATTTGAATGAAATAAATAAAATCATAACGAATTATAAAATATCAACAAAAATATAACGAATTATAATCATAACGAAATATAAAAAATAACTCTGCTTACACGTGACATAAACAAACTAACTTTCACACAGATTTGTCGCGTCTCTCACAAGCTAATTATATTAGAATATTATAATTTTTGCAATTGATATTGTACATAGTTTAATTTAAATAATAAAAGAGTCTAAAAAACTACCGGTAATTTGTTCTATCACCGACAATCTACCATAAGGAGGTGGATTTATCCCCGATAAAAATCTTGTTAATGAGATTGTAAAAATGGGGCTAATGGGAAGATTTACACTGGAAGTGTGTCGATGAGGGTTGTGAATCTTATACTTTTTTCTTATAGGAAAAAGGTGACAAACGAGCACACAGTCCACCTGATGGTAAGTGGTTGCTGCGGCCCATAGACATCTACATCTAACCTCTATTACAAATCAAAATGTAGATGCGTTGTCACCCGTGAGGACTTAGATGGAATGCCTCATTTCCAGTAAAAAGGACCTCCGGCCACCTGCACTCACCAAGCCAAACGCAGAGGTAAATCTCTACTTCACGCTGGTTTTCTGTGAGGTCGTGGTACCACCCCGTTTCGAGCCGGCCCATCCATGCGACAGCAAGAGCTGCCGCGTGGCTCTACCACTGTTAAAAGTTAGATTGATTTCATTATAACGAGAAGACGGCAACTGTTTAATAATGTCTCGGTGATCACGAAGGTACAAAAACTGACGTCGGGGACCAGTGAATTTTAAGAGGCATACTGAATCTTAACGTTAAGTTGGAGAAGTCACGATAATGAATTCAACATATGGAACGTTCGTGCCTCTTTTTGCTTTAATCAAAAGCCCCAGAAACTATCAGTTCGTAATATAAAATCGTTTTCAGTGGTTAAATTATTGCAATACAATGGCTGAGCTTAGTTATGCAAGATCCGTCGTAGATGAACCTAAAAACTATCAAAGTGCATTTTAATCCCTTGGCAGTTAGACGGCATATGAATTCTTCAACACATATGACAGCACACAGATAACTGATCAGACAGATTTTCTAAGTCATGTGGTGAGACTCACACAACTTTAATGCTGTTTACTCTGAAGAAGCGATTGGGCAGAATCAAGGCTTCAAAGTCGTTGTCTGAGATCTGACTGCCAGAAAAAGTCTGCTGTCAAAATTGTAGACCGTCTGTGGCAGCGTCGTTTCCGGAACACCTGATATTATATGTAAGATTAAGAGATTCTGCAGACAGTTGTACACATTATCGTCGCAGCCACACGCATGTGTGAGTAAGGATCCAAGAACAAGTCTCATTCAACACTATTCCGATATATCCCGGATGTAAGACTGTGTGAGATTAGAATGGCTCTCCAAAATCATAAAAACGGCAAAGCCTCGGGCAAGGAAGGAGTTACAGCGAAACTTCAGATTGATTAGAATACCGGTACTTGAAGTCCTTCAGAAGCTCTTCAATTCCTTCTTCAATAATGGTACACTACTCCGGAGGCGTGGAGCAAAAACAGTCTTATGCGGTGCGGTTGCCTTGTACTTTAAGAAAGATGATAATTTTGTGTTAAAGAAAAGCAGACCGTGTTGTTTTAAGAGTCAATACAAAACGTCTCGCACGCAGACTTGATTGATGACTTCCAAGCTTCGTGAAGAAGCCGGTTTTCCTTCCCCGTACTCTTATTCAGTCACCTGCATCTATCAATATAGGTCTAGACCGGTGGAGGTTCGGTTGCCACCTACGATGACTCGACCTGGCAACTTATAACGAACGCACCCTGAGGACTGACGAGAAGATCCTAGAGCTGGAAGAAGAGACAGACAAGTTGCGCTGGAACATCATAGGATTATCCGAAGTCCAAAGAAAAGGGCGAGGACACGGTAATCCCCGAATCCGGCAATTTGTTCTATCACGTGGAGGGCGACCATCTGTCCCAAGGAGGTATCTGATTTATCGCCCACAAGTCTCTTGTTAACAACGTTTAAAAGATTGGGATTGTATCGACGGGGGTTGCGTACCTTATACTCGGAATCACCAAACGGTATTCGCTGAAGGTCTTACAGGTTTACGCACCAACCTCGGCAAACCCCAATGAGGATATGGAGGAAATGTATGAGGACATTTCAAGAGCCATGCATTCCTCAAAAATCCATTATACGGTGTTAATGGGAGACTTCAACGCAAAACTAGGCACAAGAGAGAACGGTGAGCTGAAAGAAGGAAATTTCGGAATAAGGCAACGGAACCCAAGGGGCCAGCAGCTGGCCGACTTCATGAAGAAAGAGGGACTCTTTATGCTGAACTCTTTCTTCCACAAGCGGCCCCAAAGGAAGTAGACCTGGTCGAGCCCCGACGGTTCGACAAAAAATGAGATTGACTTCATTATGACGACCAGAGGACAACTGTTCAGCGATGTCTCCGTGATAGCGGGGGTGAAAACCGGCAGCGATCACAGAATGGTGAGAGGCACACTGAACCTAAACGTTAAGTTGGAGAGGTCACGTCTAATGAAGTCAACGCTCCGTCCCCCTCGTGCTCTTATCCAAAGTCACGAAACCTTTCAGCTCGAGCTGCGAAACCGTTTTCAGTGCCTAGAAGACTGCAATGCAGTGGACGATATGAATGACAAGCTCGTGGAAACTGTCCATGCGGTCGGAGCTAAGTTTTGCAAGACCCGCCGCAGAAAAACACAAAAACTCTCCAATCACACTCTTAATCTGATGGCTGTTAGACGGGATATGAAGCTGCAGTCTTCAGTAGATTCAGCATACAGGCAACTGAATAGACAGATCACCAAATGCATGCGGCGGGACTTACGCAACTCTAATTCTGCTCGTATTCAAGAAGCGATCGAGCGGAACCAGGGCTCCAAAGTCTTTATTAGAGATCTGTCTGCCAGAAAGAGCCAACTGTCGAAGCTGAAGACCGAGTATCGCGGCGTCGTTTCCAGGACACCTGAGATTTTAAGTGAGATTGAGAGGTTCTATGGGCAGCTGTACACATCATCGTTGGAGCCACACGTAAGTGTGAGTCCAAGAACGAGTCTTATCCGACACTATTCAGATCATATCCCGGACGTCAGTCTGAGCGAGATTAAAACGGCTCTCCAGCACCTTAAAAACGGCAAAGCCCCAGGCGAGGATGTAATTACAGCGGAGCTTCTGAAAGCAGGTGGAAAACCGGTGCTTGAAGTCCTTAAGAAGCTTTTTAATTCCGTCCTCCATGGTAGCACTATACCGGAGGCGTGGAGCAGAAGTGCGATGGTCTAATTTTTCAAGAAAGGTGACAACGCTTTCTTGAAGAATTACAGACCGATTTCCTTTCTGAGCCGCGTCTACGTGCTGTTTTTGAGAGTCATTACGAATCATCTCGCGCGCAGACTTGACAACTTCCAGCCTCACGAACAAGCCGGTTTCCGAAAAGGCTTTAGCACCATAGACCACATACATACACTTCGGCAAATTTTACAGAAGTCCGAGAAGTACATTTTGCCACTATTTCTGGCGTATGTGGACTATGGGAATACCTTTAATTCCGTCGAAATTTGGGCGGTGCTACAGTCCCTTCAGCGATGCCAAGTTGACTGACGGTATATCAAAGTGCTGAAGTGTTTGTACAGTAGAGCTACGATGACTATCCGAGTACATAACCAGAGTACGAAACTTATCCAATTGCAGAGAGGTGTAAGACAGGGTGACGTTATATCCCCGAAACTCTTCACCGCTGCATTGGAAGACGTTTTCAAGCTTCTGGATTGCAAAGAAAAAAAGAACAGAAAGCATACGGTATTAACAACAATGGCGAGTACATCACTCACCTTCGATTTGCCGACGATATAGTCCTTATGGCAGAATCGCTGGAGGACCTAAGCACTATACTCAATGACCTTAATAGTGTTTCCCAACGGATAGGTCTTAAGATGAACATGGACAAAACAAAGATCATGTTTAATGTCCATGTCACACCTATGCCGGTAGTTGTTGGGAGCACTAAGCTCGAAGTTGTTGACGAGTATGTTAACCTGGAACAAATAGTCCGACTAGGAAAGTCTAACTTTGACCGAGAGGTCAATCGACGGATTCAACTCGGTTGGGCAGCATTCGGGAAATTACGGCACGTATTTTCGTCAGGTATACCTCAAAACTTGAAAACAAGACTGTACAACCAGTGCGTGTTGCCAGTGATGACCTATGGTACTGAGACGTGGTTCTTCACTGTTGGCCGGATGAGGAAGCTCAAGGCGCTCAGCGAGCTATGGAGAAGGCTATGCTTGGAGTTTCTCTGCGTGATAAACTTAGAAATGAGGAAATCCACAGTAGAACCAGAGTGACCAACGGATTAGTAAGCTGAAGTGGCCATGGGCCGGCCATATAGCTTGAAGAACCGACAGCCGATGGGGGATAAAAGGTTCTCGAGTGGCGGGCTCGTACCGGCGGACGAAGTGTAGGGCGTCCCCTCACGAGATGGAGTGACGACCTGGTAAGATATGCAGGAAGCCGATGGATGCAGGTGGCTCAGGACCGTGCTTTGTGGCATTCCTTCGGGGAGGCCTATGTTCAGCAGTGGACTTGTGAAGGGCTGTAATGATGATGATGATGATGAGAGCTATATTATATTGGCGTCATATCATATTACGCAAGGGAATTATATATGGTTATTTTTCCCTATGTATATTATGATATGACGCCCCGGCTTAGTATGGATTATTTTCGGATCCCGATAACAGCGCCACCTACCAGGTCCAACTATAGCTAAGGACCATCGCATAATTACTTCATAAGAATATTTATTTCATCAAAATCGGTCAAGCCTTTTAGGAGAAGAAGAATTACGAACAAACGCATAATATTCCGGTGAATATTAATATAAAAAAGATGTGCCAAAACAGCTTCAGTATTCCGGTATGAAAAGGCAATTTTAACATTATCTCTGACCCTAGATTTTATGTCTTTTCTATTGGGTCAGCTTGCCTTCACGCTGTCACATAATATTATTAGTTATGACTTTACTTTTACTGCCATGTAGGGCTTTTTGTTAGGTTTATTCTTACGAAATCCTTTTACTTTATTATAAATATAACCTGGGTATATCATTAGAAATTAATTACTACTCCATCTAAGATTATGGTTTCATTATACTCTGACACATTCGTGATTACTAACATTGTATCAAGTATTTAAAAATGTGTTATATATGACTGTCGCTGCCATTGGTTGAATTACAAACGGGAAAAATTAAATTCGATATCTTTTAACTTTCAGTGTTTGTAAATAGAAGGACACATTTTCTGCCTACGAGTCCGTCACTGTCTTGTCTAGGAGTTTGTAGGTACATATTATCGTCTTATCTATTGCTAGCACTAAATAATAGTGTTTTCACTACTGTCTTCCAGTATGAAGGGTATACAGAGTCAGTAGGTGTACATGCTGTGAAGCATTCCATCTTAGTCCGTAGAGCTGAAAACGCATTTGTGTAGCCATCTTTGTTTGAAGTTGACTGCTGGTTTTCTTGGACTACAGTAGCCAGTTATCAGTTATTAAGGTGGACTATAAGTTTGTTTGTCAGTTCAGTTTTTAAGCGTCAGTAGCCTAATGGCAAGACGCGGACCGCGAACTCGAGAGGTCGTGGGTTCGAATCCGCCATTCGACTACTGTCGTGAACCACTTCTAACACAAGCATTTTAAGCTTACCAGAAGTGGTTAAAGGGAATATTAGTGATGTTTAATAGCGTTACTAGTATTATTAAAAAAGATATAGTTTTATAAGAAACTCACTAATTAAGTATAATATTTTAGTAATATAAATTAATAGATATTGATATTTTTAGGATAGCTTTTCTGTTTTTATTAAAAAAATTAAAAATTATTTTTAAACGCAACTCATTTTTGTCTCATTATCTCACGAATTGTTATTTGCTAACATAACTAAATAAAATTATAATTTTTCGTGACTTTTTGATTTTTGTAAATAACATACCATTTAGTTTTAGTAGATTAAAGAAAGGGAAGAAAGGTTCACGAGTGCCCACGAACCCCCACTAAATAGTGACGAGCCGACAGTGCGATCGCGTAATTCTGTTGGGAATCGTTGGCTATGTCTTGATATTTGAAGTTTGGTTTCATTAAATATATCCATTATAAGCCGATGTCTTTTTTATTATTAATATCCTATTTAAGGTTACGAAATACAAATAGGATAAAAAACGTAACACAGTTGCAGAGTAATTCCCACCGGCAATCGATTCACACTAGAGTTACACAAACGCACTACTGGCAAGACATGCACGAATTCGTTGGATGCATGTGGCTCTGGACCGTGTTATGTTAAGCAGTGGGCTTGTGGAGGGTTGTAATAATAATTAATGATGATGATGCCATGTATAAAATGCACGTATCATGTAAGAAACAATATGTAGCTTGTACAATAAAATCATAATCTTTTGAAGAGATTCTAAGCTAACAAATCTTAACGTGTTATTTGATATTGAAATTGTTTTAATAATCTAAAACAGAATGGAGTTAAGAATAGACATTACATTTTTGTGTTAACTCGCCCCTTTGATCAACTTTAATTAAAGCTCTCTCCGATTTCACAGTTTTTAATTGCAAGTTACTCTTAGGCTTCATTAAGAAAATTAGCTTTACCTATTATAAAATATATATATATATATATATATATATATATATATATATATATATATATATATATATATATATATAGGCACACAAAGAACAATATCAGACTTTCACTCATAAAATTAGTTGAGAAGGAATGATAGCGTCTATATATCAAAAAAATCTTAAATTGTTAAGCGTCAGTCCCTGAATAACTTTGTCAAAAATTTTGTCCTGTGAAGACGTCAAAAAAAAGATATTTAAATTTGAATTGATTATAATATATATTAAATTTGAAATTTTAGCTTATGTCTTATGTCACTTGGAAAAAGTCATGCGTGCTGTGGTTGTTTGATGTTAGCTTAATACATTCTCAACATAATGTACCTACCTTTTTTTTTCATTGTATCTCTATTAGTTTTTAGATCATTGCATCTCTATTATATATTTAAATACTATAAATATATATTTCTGGCATGGCTCCAGGGCCTTTGTGTCATACAGTGACATTCTCAGAAGGGCTATAACCCAGAGCCGAAAAGTTAGTTAAAAAAACAGTGACATTTTGTTTTATTTAGTGTTGCCATAACATTAAATGGAATTGTTACACTGTACTATGATTGAGATAATGTATTATTTTAGGAAGTTATTTCTAAGAGACTTATTTTCAACCATATCACTTTTATTTTTATTATTACTGATAGTATAGTTATTAACTAATAATAACTTAATATAAAAATATTCTGTTTGTGTTGTGTTGGTAGTCTTACAAAGTATATACGAAAATAGTATGAACATAGTAAACGACAACACTTGAATAGAGTAAAATTATTAAAGTCATTTGATATTCCTAATAATATTTGTTTTTTCTGTGGCTTTAATAAAAATACATTTTTATTTGAAAAATCATAGAAAAATAATAAAACTAATTTTATATATAAGTTATTTCTAGACGTAATAATTTTTGTATACTATTTTTCTGCCCTTGTTCTGTTTCTGTAAGTTCACTGTTAGACATAAATATCTCACGTTGAAGGATGACGTGCCATGACTGTAATGCTTGGCAGGTGGATTGGCGATCTCAGCACAAGGCGTCTCATATTTTTATATTTAGGTATTTATTTTATTTTTCTTGTCTTTCCCCGAGGTCTACCTGGGGCTTCCTATAGTATTACGGCAAGTTTTCTCTAAAGATGCATTAGTGACGACTCCAGTCATCATCACCAGTATAAACGCACCTAAATCTTCATCAATGGTGGGTAAGAAGCATCATTATTATATTAAGTGCATTTTCATAATTATCAGCACAAACAGAAAGTTACTATGACATCCAATCCAGAGTAAAAATCATTTTAAAACATTGGTTTGTAATAAATAAAAATGTCAAGTTTAACATAGCATCTATGTTTTAAATTGAAATTGTAGACGGTATAAAAGCCACAACTACCAATTACAATTAAGTATACAGTATGCTTATTTGTCACCCCCTGTTCTTGATATTGGTTGAAAATTGTTTTTAATGTTTTTAATATAATATAGTTTAATGATTGACCTGACGTGGTATATTACTATTTTATACGTCAGGTACGTGTGTTTATACAATATTTACGATGACAAAAGAAGCTACAGGGAATTGAATTTGGTAAACAAATAAACCGTGTTTTGAATATGATTCTTTTTATCTAGTATCTAATATATAATATATAATAAGTAACATTTAAAAAGAAAACTGCCACGGAAAAACTTTATAAGGACCTTTAGTCTTTATAAGCTTATTCCACACGACCATAGCCGGATGGATAATATATACAATTTATTTTGTGGGTCAGCTCGACCGAAGGAGGACCATGCTCTCACAGAATACGAACGGAAAACAGCAGCTTAATCCCCTGTCTCGTATGGTGAGAGTAGAAAACCGATGACCCTTTTAACTGGAAACGAGGCATTCCAAATTAGTTCTCAGTATCTGCATTTTGTTTCTTAATCGAAGACAGATGTTGATATATAAGAGCCACAGCATATACTTACAATCATATGGACTGTGTACTCGTTTGTTACCCTTAGGCCCGCCACATACATACGTAATTCCGTTTTGGGATTCCGTTCCGATATTCCGATTCGAGATTCCAAACGCAGCAAGTTCATATAAAATCTATGACCCGTCACACACGTACGGTAACATTCCGTTCGAAATTTTGCGGGCAAAACGGGATTCCGTATGTGTGTAGCCAACCCGTTCGGAATTCCGAAATGGAATTCCGCATGTATGTGGCCGGCCTTATTCTATAAAAAATTTGAAAGAGATAATTCATATAAACGATTAATGACCTGGATGGAGTACTATTACTGTTAGAGCATCGACTGTGCTCTCATCGACCCACTTGGTGAAAATGGGCAACACTAACAATGTATTGCATTCTAGCTATATAGCATTTTTAAGTCCAGCTAAGGAATTTAAAAAGCTGATGTTGAATCTGTTAAAACTAATCTTAATGTTATAGCCATTGTTACAGCCAAATGACAATTGCTGAATACAGGCTATCCTCATAAATTGCATCATAGTGTGGGATATCTGCCGAAGCTGCTAGGCGGGTTGGCAACCAAAGTGTTTTAATTATATATAATTATAAAAAAATATTTTAAATTACTTAGAAAATTAATCAACACTCACCAGAAATAGAAATAGAACTCACCATATGAAACGCATTAATCTGCTATTTCACGCTAGTATTCTGTAGCCGTGAAGGAAAAGGGAAGATCTCCCGCCGGTTGAGGTGATCAGTCTTGAGGGCGACCAACGTGTTTATTCAGAGCCAGAGCATTACTTTAGAACTTTAAAAGCCTGATTTAGACTTCGGTGCGTTGCACTTGTAACGCCACCACAAGAGCATAGACCCCTGGACAGGGTTCCAGCTGAACAATTCGTGCTACAAAGATTATAAAGTTGCAGTATGGTTCTACTACGTAAAAAATATAAACAATGCACCAATGGACGCAACAATCCCTTTAAAATTTTTAATGATTAACATAAAGTCTAGTACTAAAAGTCTTACTCTTCAGTAACAACGTCTCATTACAAACGGACATAGCCACAATCCTTCTTGCATAGTTCTTTTACAAAAAAAAATACCTAGATTTGGAGAAGGAAACTAGGGAATATGATGGTTTCGTCAATTTTTCATAAGTTTAATCAGTCCAATTTTTGGTTGTTTAGCTGAATCGTTCGGGCACTGCAACATCAACAGATCGTTATAATCGTGTGTATTGAAATTTCTTGCAACCCGGATATTTTTTTTACGGAAATTTATATTTGATATGCTTACAAAATGAGTATTTTAAACAAAACATTACATTTTCCGTCTCTATTATTATTATAAGTTTCCGCGAGGTACTCGAGAGACCCCGTTTGTAGTAGAGGAACACTGTCATTAAGGGGAGGACCGTGACGGACACCTTGGCGACGTCATCTCCGAGTGCGACCTACTCTCTTACGCCATCGCTCAGCAGCCTTGTTCTAGACCAAAACGGAAGTCCATGGACACCTGCAATCAACTTCAAACAAAGAAGGTTCACCTCTAAGGGCTAAAATGGAATTCCTTACAGCCTGTTAATACTCTGGTTATCTATACACTTTAGAACGGAAGACAGTAATGCAAGCACTGATATGTTCTGGTCTGAACTCATACAAGTCCAACCGCAACATAAATTTCTCTTATTTTGCTTTAACCAATGTATCTGCTATAATGGCTTTTTCTTGTTGATTAATAAAGAAACGAAATTATACAAAGAGTATATTGACACAAAAAAGTATTAAAAGAAACAGCTAGGTACACAATTACTGTCCAACATAAACTTAGTTTATCACAAGTAAAAGAACGCTGCTTGAATTTCTTATTGATTGATATTAGTAAAGTTCTTTCTTAACACGTGCTACAACACGGAAAACTTTTAGTTAGCATTGTTTTTTTACTAATATTTAATTATCGATAAACTTCTCTTATATATGTAATAAATACTATGAATAAATACTATCGGTTCTACATACTTACATACTTATTAGCATATATATATCGTTATTTGACAATTACATTACAGTGTTTGAAGATAAATCTTCTAGGCTAGGTGACTTTAATCAACTGCGCAGGACGTATTATGTGGTCACAAGTTGACGTCTAAATACAGTCGCTCGCTCCACTGTTCCCACCAAGAACACCCAACCAATATGAAAAAAGTAAAGAACAATATGGTAAAATAACGGAGGCACTTACTCCCGCTTGAAGTGCACCTCACGAACAGTAGAGGGTTGCAGACTAACCTCGATTCGGTCCAGTACCGCCTCGAGACCGAGAAGACGCACCAATTTTTCATAACGGAGACCCAGATAGCAATTCTGTCTGATGTGGCGTACCTCAACTATCCAGGTTACACGCTTAAACATAAGTTCAACAGCGCGCTGGGGTCTATCACCCGTATTTATATACAAGTAAAAGTAATTACTTGAGTAAAAGTAATTACTTGAGTAATGATTTGTATTCTATTGTTAAGTAATTGCTCCAAGTTAGAACTGTCAAAAGTTAGAATTCTCAGCCAAGTAATAGTCACCATTTCCTTTACTTAAGCACTACTTTAAGGTTATTTTGCATAAGGAACGGAAACTTTGGATAGCATTGATGCAACGATTATACAACATGTAACAAAAACCCTGTGGTTCCCATTAAGTGCGTTATCACAATCAGTATTCAAACGTAAAGAAATAACTTTTATTTCAAAAAACTTGAACATTAAAAAAAATATTTTAATTAAAAAAAATTTTTCGAATTGTATGTGGTTTTATTACCTCTGCATTATCCGGACAATAAGAGGATTGTGAAAGAACGCTCTTCACCGATGTTCGTGTCAGTTAGAGGTAATAAACCACATACAATTTGCATATAATTTTTTTAATTAAAATAAAATTTTTAAATGTTCAAGTTATTTGAAAAAAATAATATTTCTTTGCGTTTGAATACTGACTCTGATAACGCACTTAAAGGGAACCACATGGTTTTTGTTACACGTTGTATGTATAATCTTTATAAGTAAAAAATCACGTGTCGGAACATAATCCATGTGTAAAAGTGAACATTTAAATTTACAAGGGTTATAACATGTCAAAAGTTTTGTTTCTCCAAGCATTCTTTTTTTTGTACTGACACAATTAAATAACAATAATGATATTATAAACTTTATAACATTGTGTAAATAATTTATATAACATTATTGCTATTATAAATATCAAATAAAGTAATTTCAAAGATATTATTGCAAGATTTTGTAAAAATAATCTAGCTTACGTTTGCTTTTTCATGAAAATAAACGCAGTAACAAAGTGTTGTCATACAGAAACAACCACTAAGCGTCGAGTGTTGCTTAGGCATTTGCTCAAGTAAGTAAAGTGTGTTACTGAACTATAGAATGAGATTTTGTTATTAAGAATTCTAACCTTAAGTAATGACTTAATGAAGAAATTACTTAGTAACGTGTAATTACTTCTTTATAAATACGGGTGTATGTGTACGTCCGCAATAATATTTGCTGTCGGCGTCTCCATTGCTATAAGTTTTCAGGGATTTCTACAATGTGGCTTTTGGTGGACACCGGTGTAGAGACAATCTTCTATGCCTGTGTCTATCGATCGCACAGCGGAGACCAGCACCCGACAAAGATGGCAGACAAAGCCCAACAACGGTATCCGTTTTCGGAGCTAATTTTTCTCTGGAACTTTTACACCCACCACAAGTAGTGGTTATTCACATACGAAAAAACCGACCATGATAGAAAAGAGGTGCGCAAACTTGCGTTATCGCAGATCTCACACAGCTGTTTCAAGTAGCGACGCGGGTACCAGATATAGCCGGACGCACCCAATTGCTTGGACTTTCTGCTGAAAACAGACCTATTCTGACACTCAGCATCAGTCTCAGCTCAGCTGGGATCATCCGATCACTATCTGGTGAAATCCGTATCGATCATTTCTTCTCCGGGTGACTGTCCAGCGGGTACGAGAAAAAGATTGCGATACGAGTCAGCAGACTGAGAAGAGATGCGGCACTTTTTGCATCCTTTACGTAGCGGTAAGTATTTTGTGCATTTCTTCGGATGAACCCTCCTCTGCTGATGAGGTTGCAAATGCCATAAGGCAGGGAATGAAATATTTTATTCCGTTCCCCGACATCCCTCTAGGTTACAAGACTCGGCCCTGGTATAATGTGAACTGTGCTCGCACTGAGTCCCGCAAAGAGTTCGCCTACCAGGCCTGGCTTCTAGCTCTCGTTCGTAAAGTTGGAGCTCGGAAGGTTCATGCGAAGAAGAGAGCATTGAATTCTGCTGCCAAGTCCTGCAAGCAGGTACTCCGCATAGCACGATTCGACTATGTTAGTCGTATATGGGCCAGAATTGCTTCCTAACCTCCGGGTAGTAAGCAATTTTGGTGCCTATCGAAGGCTGTCGAATTCAATACTTAATACCTGATGGAACATTGGCTCAGATGATGAAAGGTAAAGGTGGTGAATGCAATTTTAATTATAATATGATTTATGTCCGCTAAACCGAATTTCACACATCACAGACGCCAGTATCATCGGAAACTAGTCATCTACGTAGGACAGGTTTTTATAGTGTACGGCTATGTGCGCAAACACAAACATACTCTATTTCCAAAATATGATAGTTCGGTGGGATGGCAATGCGAAATTACCGGCGAGAGATCAGGCGCAGGAGCAACAGCTTAAGGTGCTTTCCGATGCATGAGGGTGTAACATCGCCAAGTTCCAGACTCCAGGATACTTCTGAGAATTTCATGACAGAAAAATCCTAATATTGGTTTGCACTCGACCTGGGACTTGAACACGTGACCACATGATCAGCAGTCGCGCTTACACGGTAATAGCTGGACATACTTAGAAACCATATTATCAATCAGGGCTGCTTACGTTCTATTCGTTAAATAATAATTTAAAATAAAAATGTTGTACAGGCGACTTCAATATAAGTTATTAAGGATAACTCAAAAAACTATTGGTTTGGCCTTGATTAAATTCATATAGAAACACACGAGAAGTACCAGCTTTCAAATAAAAAAAGAATCATCGAAATCGGTTCACCCAGTAAAAAGCTATGAGCTACCACACATAACAAAAACATACAGTCGAATTGAGTATCGTCTCCTTTTTGGAAGTCGGCAGAAAATATTTAAAAATATGATTTTATTTATATTATTTTTTCAGATGAATGCAATATGTGAAATAAGTTGGGAATGAAGACCTGACATAATATGTAACAATTGAAAAGCTTCACATGTTAAAAATATTTGTGGCAAATATTGAAACTCGGAAGACTTAAACTCAACTAAAACGAATTGCTATTCCATCCGTGGACTTAAAGCTTCCACAATTATGTGTATTTAACATACATTACATTTCCTCTACATGTACAAAAGATAATATCACTCTAAAGTCACATTTTGGTAATAATTCTTTTGATTATATAACTAAATTCGAAGTTATTTGTAATTACTTCATTATAAATTTTTACTGTTTTTTATAGATTGACAAACAAATATTAGCTATAATAAGCACTAAATTTGAACGCGATGTACCTCTGTGAAGAAGCGTAGCAATTTGTACATATTATCTGTTATACTTAAAAACAAATGAATCCAATCAGTGTTAAAAAAAACTTCACCGTTAAAAAGGGAGTTATAGAGGCAGTTTACATACAAAATTGTACAAGGACAAGCATCCAGACGCAGACTATTTGACCTCATCTTTGCCCACGGGCCAGATAGAAGTCAAGAGCGATTCCATTTCTAATAAATGAAAAAAATCTCCTGTAGCATGGAGGGTTCTTAGATACGAAAACTGCTTATAAACAAATGTCCGATCCCGCAACAAATATTTGTATACTATGCAGACGGAGGTTCCGTGCGAGATTAAAACCCAATGATGGATATATCTAACTACTGCGCTTCTAAGCCATCAAACCGTGTGCCATACATATGTCTCAGGTTTATGATAAAATTTGGGTTTTCATCAAAAACCTAAGGTTTTGAT
Source organism: Parnassius glacialis (assembly GCA_033319125.1). Taxonomy (NCBI): domain Eukaryota; kingdom Metazoa; phylum Arthropoda; class Insecta; order Lepidoptera; family Papilionidae; genus Parnassius; species Parnassius glacialis. The sequence continues at coordinate 20,972,020 of JAVANC010000019.1, forward strand.
CTAAAACCTAAACAAGCCTAGATTTTGAACGAAAAGCTGATTTGTATTATAAACCTGCGACATATATAAATAAGGCGTAATATATAAGTAAGGCCGCCCACAATTGCATGGAGTAACGACCTGGTAAGACATGTAAGTTGATAATGATAGATAGATAATGATATATCTATCATTATCTATCTATCATTATCAACTTACATATCTATCGATAATGATAGAAGCTGAGTTAGGTAAACAATTGAAAAAAGCATAGTCATTTCCGATCAGTTAAGCTGGAATTCCAGAACCCCACTTTTTGTAACTTACTCGTATCTGATTACATAGAGTAACACGGGTCACTAGTGGACCGGAGGGGAGTTGCCATAGCGATTTTTCCTTCTAAAGAACTGTTTGTCACTTTTTGCGGGGGAAATTTGTACACACAAAACAATCGTCTGTCACTACGGAACTCACACATAACAATTTAGGCAATAAACCAACAATTTTACATAGTAAATGTAACAGTAACGCTCATCGACAGCGACTACTCAGATAAAGACTCTTAGCAGTTGCTCGACCGATCTACATATTGTATAAGGGCGAGTAGTCTGTGTTCGTAAATAAATCTGATACTACAACACGACCGTTAATATTATAATTTTTAAGTTTAAAAAATAAATAGCAATAATGTTATTAAAAATTACTTATATATGAAAGGTAATGCCTACTTTTTGTAGATTTGAAGAATTTGGCGTGGCAGATCTCTTTTTGCAGCAAATAAACTGAAAAATTCGGCATTTTTATAGGATGTCAATATAGCAGCGCAACTACATTTAGTCTAGTACGCAGTGCGGCTGCAACTAGTTTTTTGTGCGCATAGGACCACGTGGACTTTAACTTTGGCAGAAGGGATCGCCTGCGTATGGCTAGCCCCCTCCGATCCGCCGGTGCACCATGTTGCTCTATGTATAATTAAATAAATTACAAAAGAATACTTCTATACACAGCAATAACCTAGTCAAAATTGTCAACCCTGTAATATATTTAAACCAACTTGTACTGTGTACACAAAATTTTGATCAGGAAAGAAGCCGCTAAAATGAATATTTTCGTTGAATATGATCGTTTTTGTGATTAATTTATCTCATGCAGGGATGAAGATTAAGTTCACTTAAATATCAATTTCGGTAGGATAGTCTGTAGCTTCGTTTGGCGTTTCAATCATTGATGATTTCTTTTTTTTTAATCAGCCTATATAACAAAAGTGTTGTAATTAGTTTAATTTTCGCCCCTGCTTAACTAAAATACACGCGAACTGTTAATGACTGAAAATTCTCTTCATTTGTTTATTTTCTCACGAAAGCCACACCCATTCATCTATTGTAACTCTATAATTTGATTTACGTACGAATTTTGTCAAGTAGCTATTTAAATATAATTATACAGAAAAGATATCATATGAATATCTTCACAGACACGGAATTGTATTATCTTTTTTTTATATATTCTTTATTGCATTCCTTAATCTAAAAGAATACAAAGGGCGGACTTAATGCCTTGTGGCATTCTCTACCAGTCAACCCATGGAGTTACAATTTTTATACAAATTTATATTATACGGTTGTTAAAAAGACGCAGAAGATAATATTATGTTGAATTGTCAGTGTGGCCACTCGGAGTTGCATTCGTGGCTAAAAGAATTTTTTTTATTAATGAGAGCAACAGAGAGATTATGGGTTATGGCTAGATTTTAACAAGCTTGATAATATGGGTTTATCCCCACGATAATAGTTAGTTAATAGGTAGTTTAGAAACATAAATTGCACAAGGGCAAATATAAAGATCCACTGCTTATACCACAGGCTATTATTTGGCCTCAACAAGTACACCTTTAAAACTTTGCGGTAGTGCCTATAAGATATCCACTTTATTTGAATACACATAACTAACGCTTAATTTAACTAGACATAGATGATTTTTTAATGGTACTCACGTGGTTGTTGGCTCGACCGCTGAAGAAATACGCTCAGTATAGAATACAAATACGAAATAGAAGCGTTAAGTTTCTGTTTCACATATAGTGAGAGTAACATAAACCGTAGAAATTAGAGACCATTTTCATTTGTAACGAGGTATTCCATCATAGTCATCAGATACAGAGGTGACAAAACATCTGCATTTTGATTCTTAACTGAGGAAAAGACGTCTATAAGCAACGGCATCCATTTGCCATGAAGTAAGCAGTGTGTGTTTATTTTGTATTCCTCGCTTCAATAACAAAAAAAGACATGGAAAGGGAACGCACGGCACTTTATGCTTGTGCAAGCTATATTATGGCGGTGGAGGTTTAGATAATATTCTACATCCATATGGTTTTATTTTAATCAAGGGATTATTCACGCCATGTGGAAAGGCGAACCTCTGAGTTCCAACGCGTCTTACTAGGAGGCAGTGGGTAAACAGTTGTTATTTGGTCAGCGCTGATTTATGTCGACATGTCGATATGAAGTAAATGTGTAAGTGAAACGAGCAAACTGTAGAAATCTATTTGGTGTAAAATAATAATTTGCATTCACGAAATAGTAAGTTATAAATAAATAATAATATTAAAACAATAGTAAGTTCACTTTTACAACACATAGAGCACGAAATAGGGTAATGAATCCTCTTATGACGCCATGACAGTACATATTTTATACTCCATCAAAATAGTGACAAGTGATTCATTATCTGTATTAAAAGTTCAAACTTTTTGTAATAATAAATTAACAGCAGCCTTACCATCATAACTGTTGCGGACAAACACAAATCTCTCGTTAAACATTGTCCACCCAAGAACTGCGTTCACTAATTCATTAATTAAAGTCTACCACTGTATATGAGCCCCTCTCATAGATGCCTGCCAGTTTTTTTTATTTTCTGTTGTTATCGAGAAGATGTTGCTGACCATTTATTGTTTCCGTTACCCTGTATCACTTCTTACTACACCCAAGAGATGATATAAGGCAATGGATATTCTTACGCCGCCATTAAACTTCCCAAAGAATAACCCACCACCACCACAAAGTAGCCATACCACCTGCGTCCACTGACTCTCTCTGTTCACATTTCATCAGATTGACATACTTATGTCCTACACTCCAATGATTTTTCTAAATAGGTCAAAAATATTATAATCTAATAATAATATTTATTTATTTATTTACTGGAAAACTAACAGCTTAATCTTAACAAAATATAACATACATGTAAATTACAATCTAACCCAATAAAAAGTTTTCACATATAGATAAACAACAGTCATACATAGATAACAAATAACACTTTGCTGCCGGTTCAAACTAATTTTCTAAAGTTATTGATTGCTATTTAATTGTTGACCGCCACTGAAATTAGAGGTGATTAATTTACATATGGCAGAACCGTTGGTACAGAAAAGGTCCACCTTATCACAGTCTTTAGATAGTCTGTTAAATGAATTAGATGCTCTTATAAAGAAGGAAATGCATCTGTAGTTTGTGCTGTAAGAAGGTACGTGTAAGAGATTGTTACAACGTAGTGAACGAGTGGGGGTTGAGATGAGTAATTTCTTTAATAAGTCTGGACAGTCTATGTGGTCCTGAGCGATTTTTGATAGTAAAACCAGGTCTGCTATGTAACGTCTAGTTTGCAGAGGTAGAAGATGAAGACGACCACACAGCAGCTCGTAGTTTTCTTTGGGAATGCGGAATTTTGAGCACACATATCTGATGAACCTTTTTTGGATGGATTCAATTTTATTTACGTTAACATTGTACTGAGGATTCCATATTTGACTTGCGTATTCCAGATTACTTCGAACAAGTGAACAATACAAAATTTTAATAGATTTTAAATTACGGAATCTGAAATATGATCTAATGATAAAGCCAAGAACTTTATATGCTTTATTAACAATTTGTTCAATGTGCTGGTCATATAATAATTTGTTGTCAATGGTAATACCCAAGTCCCTTATTTCGTTGCACCTGCATAATTCTGAGCCTTTAAGGGTATATTTAAATATGTTAATATTACGCTTACGCCCAAAAGACACACAAAAACATTTTTCTACGTTAATATCGAGTTTATTTCGCCTGCAGTAATTGTCAAAATTGAGTAGATCGTTTTGTAAGTATAGCGCATCGTCGGAATTATTTACTATTCTAAATAATTTCATATCGTCAGCGAAAAGTTAAAAATTTGTGTTTAAAAAGCATTCACTTATATTGTTAATAAAAATTACGAAGAGCAAAGGGCCAAGTAAAGAACCTTGCGGGACTCCGGAGGGTACAGACACCCAGGATGATGTAAATCCATTCAGAATTACCGCTTGTGATCTATTAGAGATATAGGATGTAAACCATCTAAATAAGTCACCTCTTATACCGGCTGTCGATAACTTTTCCATTAATATAGCATGATCAATATGATCAAATGCTTTGCTATAATCGATATATATGGCGTCGATTTGATTTCCTTTATCCATATTATATGAAACGAAATCCGTAAATAGCAAAAGATTGGACGTAGTGGATCTTTTTTTAAGAAAGCCATGCTGTTGGGGAATGATAGTATGTTTGATCGCCGGTTACAATTGGTTGTATACAATTCTTTCAAAGACCTTAGCAATGAGGTTTAATTTTGAAATTGGTCTATAATTCTCAATGATATTTTGTGGACCCTTTTTGTGTATGGGGGTTATAAATGCGGATTTCCATCTTGCTGGCATTAAGCCCTCGTTAATAGATCTTCTAAAAATAAAAGTTATAGGTTTAGATAAAGTTTCAGCACATTTTGTTATAAATAAAGCTGGTATACCATCAGGGCCAGCTGATTTTTTTAAATCAAGCGACTTTAATAGCCTCTCAACTTCAAAGTAATTTATATTTATTGTAGAGATATCGTTTAATATGAAAGATGATGTACAGCATGAGTTCTCTTCTGGTTCAGTTGGTTGAAGGTAATTAGAATGAAAATATTGTAGAAAAAGATTACAAATATCTTGTTCTGAGTTATATGTTATACCAGAATAAGTCATACGAGAGGGATAAGATGCACCCCGACTTTGTTTCGTATATACGACCAAAATAATTTAGAATGATTTTTTAAACTATCTTCGACGCGACAAATATATTCATTGTAAAGTGTCTTTTCGATCCGTTTAATCCTTTCTCTCAAAATTTCAAACGTGATTTTATCATATAAATTTCCATAGATTTTGAACTTCTTGTGGTACTTATTCTTTTCTTTGATTAATCTGACAATAGCATGATTAAACCATGGTGGGTATTAATAAATTTACTCAAGTAAAAAATAAGAATAAAGTAAAAATTAAAATTACAGCTTATATACGTCCCACAGCTGGGCACAGGCCTCCTCTCATTATCATATTTATTTTCCCTTTTCCTCAAACATCCAAGTTTCCTAACGATGTTTTCCTTCATTGCCGAGCACGTGGTAAATCAGCACTTAAAATTGCAAATTAACGAAACAAGAATGAATAAATAAAGCAAAGCCGCACTTGCTAATCCCTCGCCGCAAATTTTACAGTATGCGAACAACCCTTGCTTAAATTTCTGCGGGCAAAAAATTTAAAGAATTTGATTTTAAGAGCTGATTTACTTGTGAAGTCCGTTTACAAAAAATAATACAGACTGGGATGTTTTTGTGATATAAGTGAATTCTATTCTTAGCTAAAGCCAATTTTCGGCAATATTTGAAATCAGTCTTTGTTTTGGCGAGAATCTAATAGTTTACATCTTGTTATAATGTTCCATCTCAATTCACAACGCGTTAAGTTGATATATTACATAGTACTATAAATAATATTTTTGTGTAAATATAGATCTGAATTAACATATTAAACTCGAGTAGGAATTAATCTTCCAGTAATTTAGTATATGAGGCTATGAAAGTTAATTATACCCACAACATTTTGTCCTCGCATTTATCATATTTGTTTTTTTTTTTTTTATTTCACTCTAATTCGCTACTTGCTGTAGCAGTGACTTTCCGCCCTTTCAAATTGAAATCCATAAGGTGCATGATCCTGCACCGAATCGGGCGGGAGAAAACGCCCGGGTGCTCCCACTGCGAGGATCGACCGGAGGACACGGTGGAGCACACCGTGGAGGTGTGCCCTGCTTGGGCGGAGCACCGCCGTGTCCTCGTAGCGGCGATAGGCGGCGGCGACCTCTCGCGTCCGGCCCTGGTCGAAGCCATGGTCCGGAGCGAGACGGAATGGGATGCCGTCACCACCTTCTGCGAAGCAGTGATGCTAGCGAAGGAGGTGGCGGAGCGGGAGAAGGAGAGAGCAGCAGCTTTCCTTCCCGGCCGCCGCGGGAGACGCCCCGGGCGTCGGGGGCTACGTCGTGGCCCCCGGCCACCGTAGGCGCGGGCCTGTGGATGGCGAGCAATGGGTAGCTCGCCGTCCGTCCGTCTAACGACGACAGGCCGTGTCGACGGCGCGTTTTGTTCCACGCGCGCCTCAAAGAGCTGTCAGCATCGTGAAGGGGCCCGCAAGGGCCGACGCCTGCCGGGGCTGCGGGCTGTTCGAAATAGATACCGCGGCTCCGGAACGTAAGGGCACTGAAGGAACACGGATGGTTTTTAGTCAGTAAAAGTCTGACACTCCCTTCCGCTCCACCCAGAGCGAAAGGCGTCATTTGATGATTTTCCATCCGCAAAAAAAAAAAAAGTGCATGATAATTTTATACAAACTTTAACCAACACCGATACCATTTTCAGTAAACTATCTTTATTTTTGAATGTATTCTTGTCATGCATATGATGAATGAGTTCATTTATGACAATCTTTAATAAATGTTATATTTGATGTGTTAAACTACAATTGCACGTTAATTGAATGCACCGACAGTATACGAACGTTCTGACTAAATATTATGGCATTATTCTGTCTCGCATTGTACAACATTCATATTTATTCAAATTTACCTCGTTTAAGATAATGTGTTGTCATTATGAATAAATCATTTCTTTCTGCATTCCTTGATGGTCAATTATGTAAAAATAATTCAAAATAAGATTAACTTGTATGCACATAAATTAATATGATAGCATCATTGAGTTATATGTACTACGTACTAGAGAAGTCATTCCGAACATTGACTATGTTCAACTGAACTGTACAACCGTACAAACTAAAAATTGCGTAAATTGAAGATTTGTGAATTCCATAAAATAATAATTATTACATTTTATTTAGAAATATAACATGTTTGTTTAGATGAAATTAAGATATTTTATATTAAATTCTTATATTTATTTTATATTAATATCTTATTTTATATCAAATTAAAGTCTTCGCACATGCGCGACTACTACTCCCGCGCATGCGCGAAAACATAGAGTAGAACACAGTTTTTGTTTGAAATGGCTTCTCTAGTGCGTAGTACATATACGAGGGCGGCACTGAAAATTTCGGGAATCAAGGAAGTGACACAACATTACTATTTAAAAATGTATTTATTGCTTTTCGCAGTATTCTCCGCGAAATTTGACACATTTTTCCATACGATGGAACCAATCATTGAAGCAGCCATTCCATTCGGAAGTTGGGGTCTCCAAAATGGCCGTTTTGTAGGCGTCCACAGCTTCTTCAGGTGATGAAAATCTCTGTCCACGCAATTTATTCTTTATTTTAGGGAAAGTATAGAAATCATTAGGGCTTAAGTCGGGGCTGTACGTCGGATTGTCTAATAAATCTATGTTTTCTTGCTCTAAAAACTCTTTTGTTCTGTGTGCGGTGTGAGAACTCGCATTGTCGTGATGGAGGATGATGCGGCGGTTGCAATTCTCTTTACGGAGTTCAGAAACGACCTGTGGCAAACAAATGCTAGCATACCATTCTGTATTAACCATTCTTTGTCCCTCAAGAGGAATAGTCGCAACATGGCCGGTGTTGGAGACAAACGTGGCCACCACTTTTTGCAACACTCCGTGAACGAACAATTTTTGTTGGCTTTAACTCATTTTCGAACACCTAAACTCGTGACTGGTTTTTTGTTTCGGGTTCGTACGCATATATCCAGCATTCGTCACCTGATAAGATGTTGTATACAGCATTTGAGGATCCTGCGTGGAATCTTTCGAGAGTTCTAACGCACCAAGTAACGCGAGCCGCTTTTTGCTCTTCATAGAGCGAATGCGGTATCCATCGGGAAAACAACTTTTTTACACCTAATTGTTCATGCAAGATTATTTGTACTTGACTCATGCCAATGTCCAAAGGTGCTTGATTTTCGCGGTATATCAGATGTCGATCTTCCTCAATCAGCTTACGCACAGCATCAACGTTTTCTTGGGTGACTGCAGTTTTTGGACGATCTTGACGAGGATCATCACTGAGCTTGACACGTCCACGTTGAAATTCAGCAAACCAGCGATAAATTGTGGTTTTAGATGGGGCTTCACCACTAAATGCAGAAATCATCCGGTCAACACACTGTTTTTGTGTTAAACCACTTCGAAAGTCATAACAAATCATCGCTCTTGAATTTTCTCGAATCAATTCCATTTTCTCAACGACTAAACAAGTTTGACAAAACCTTGTGACAAGACCGAGAATCTTTATTTAAAATAAATAAATGGTATTCGATTTTTAAAACCAAGGAGTTTTTAATTAAAAAGATTTTAATATGACAGGAACAGTAGAAATATTCCATTCCCGATACTTTTAGTGCAGCCTATGTAACTCAATGCATAGTATACAAAATTTCAAAGAATATAGGAGAAATTAAGAGAAGTTAAGGCCTTAACAGTGGTTGAAATGCCTAAATCTGGGGGCACGGCAGTGCCCCCGCCAAGTCGAGCAAAAAAGCGGAACGGCCGTACCATCCTTTTCTCGAAGCAGTTCAGGCCATTTCTGAAACCCTATAACTTCGTTATGGATAAAACTAGAAGCCTGAGCCTTTTTACTAAACAAGTAGGCATTGTATAAACTCGGCATATTCCAAATTTTATTAAATTTGAACCAGAAGTTTAAGAATTATAACTAGTCAAAGTTTCTTAATTTTGTCACTCACTGACTGACCGATCATCAAAACTCTGAGGCACTTCTAGCAGACATAGAAACTTCAAATTTGGAATAAAATTATTGTTTAATATATAAATCAAGGAAAAATTAAAATATTTTACAATTTCGGTCCACTTTTCGAGATATATCAACTGCATAAATAACTTTGTAATCCCATATAAACATATAGTATTACAAAGTTACATTTGCAGTGAATGAATCAGTATACTTATATATGTATAATGGAATAATAGATGTAAATAGCTACCTAGATATAACTATCTACAAAAAGAAATGAGATGCCATCAAACGGAGAACCTTTTTAATGTAAACGAGGCATTACAACTTAGTTCTCACGGGTGATAACGCATCTACATTTTGATACGTAATTGAGAATAGATGTAGATGTCTATGGGCCGTAGCAACCACTTACCATCAGGTGGACTGTGTGCTCGTTTGTCACCCTTATTCTATTAAAAAAAACTTTCTGAGATTTCAGTAAAATAATGTTAAGTATTGTAAGCACTTCTACAATTATATATCTCATGTTAATAAAGTTATTGGGCTATTTTGATTTTTAATAAAATGATTTTACTTTATAGGTTAAATAGGGTATAAGGGTAAATCCCTTCTATATCAAGAACCGTTTTTCTGTCACTCCTATTGAATATAACAGTGCTTGCTGAAATCTAGCATCTTTAGAAGGATAAGAATCGCGCGCTGATCCGGCTGTTAGATATTGCAAAAATAATCGAAAATATATATTTTTACTTTCATGCCGAATACTACCTTGTTTTATTTTATTACGGTCAAATAATATTTATTAGGTTATAAAGCAAGTATTTACAAATATTTTCATTGTTTTGTTATTCTATTGTTTACAGTTATTATCACGTCTTAGCTTTACACCAAGAATTACATTAGAAATTCTTGATGGGATGCGATGTAACGCGCATACTTTATTTTCATCGAGAACTATAATATATATATTTGTTTTTTTTTTACCAGTAGAGTTTCAACACAATCTTAAAAAAGTTCAATGAATTAAAAAAATGTCGATAATTATATAATTTCAAGTCAGTGTTTTACATTTAAAGATCAGTTATAAAGAGCCAAAATTCTTATTTTCATTTTGATTAATTTAATTCGAGAATACAATAAATGTGAAAGGGATTTTATCTGCAATAATAATTTACATCAAAAATAACATAGACTTATAAAAGTCATATACACGGTCAATCATACTGAAGATTATTAATTGTACTACAAAGTATTTAAAAGAGTATTTCTAGTATAATGACCCGAATATCATCATTAATGTTTGACTGACACACATAAAAGTTATATCACATGGCTAAATGATTGACTATTATATTATGATAAGGTCATGCTTTTCTATAAAAAGTTGCAAGAATTTTTAAATCACGGCACCTATTGGTTTGTTTTACTTTTCACTTAATTAGTGAAAAACAAGATGGACTGATCTAAAAGTTTACTTTCTTGTGTAAAAAGTGCTATTTAGAATTTTATGCAAATGATAATTAAAGTTTCTATGTAAATAAGTGTAACATAGTGGGTATTATATTCAAAGGTAGCGGCCATCCATATTTGCAAAGCAAGCATCATTTTCTGTACAGAAACCGGCAAAGTGTTGCTCAAGGCACTATAAACAAAGCAGATGATAAAACATTATACTCATAACTGTTAACTAAAACTGTTTCTGCAAATGGTCTTATAGATAATAATAACTATTCCGCCGTATTAAGTGCACACTAATAATAGCTCCATTAGAAGGAAAAGAGGTAAAATTTTGTTTTAGAAATGCGCAATCAATATTGTTTTGTCTGCAATTGAGCATAAAATAAAAAATAACTTCAGCCAAAGAGCATAACTGGCATTATACTCAGGACCATCAATTGGTATGGAAAAAATAATTTTAACAGGTTTAAAAAATCAACCAAAATTCAAAAAAACATAAATATTTAAATCAAAAAATTAATATATGTATGTCTATACATACATATAATGATTTATGGCCGCTTAGTAACTGACGGTGACTCAGTATAACATCCTACAGTCACGCCGAAACTAAGAGGAGAGAATCACTGTAGAAAAGGTAATAATTTATTGCGGAAATTTTGTGATAAAATAAAAAAAAATACAAACTTATGCAAGTTAATCTAACTTAGTCTAACTTATCCTTATGCCTTACAAAAAAAAACAAATAATAAAATAGTCAGATGGCGTCAGTTTTTAATAAGATATAACAAAAATAAACAAAAAAGAATTTCAAAAAATTTTAGTATTTAATTGATTATATACCGCTGACACTTAATCACGCTTTTCGAAACCACGCCAGTTGTAAACAATACTTGTGTGAAAAGACAAAATCTTCTTTTCAAATTTCCGCCGAGTTGTAAGTAGAAAGTCAAATAGGTCATGTGTTAATTTTAATTAAATATATATTATGTGAAGTGATCTTGACTACGTTTCATCAATTAACCATTGGTAAAAATTAAAACAGGAATTTTACAATTGTGTTTACAAGAAACATTATTAGTTGAACCTTGCAGCTTGTTCATTATTTTTATTATAAATACCTATAAATGTATATATTATTAATAAATAGTTCCCATAATATTTTGAATTATTTTTAATTTTGCCCTATCTGCAATGTTCTACGCTCTATAGAAAATGTGGCGTATGACATGACTGACAATTTTTCGAACGTTTTATCTAGGTACAAAAATAAAGACTTTTCATCGCCTCCACATGATATTTTTGTCAGCATAAGGTACCCTTCTGTAGCTGAAACGAATATAAATACTGCTACAAAGTAAAGTAAAAGGCTATACAAGTCCCTCTACTGGTCACAGAACTCTTTTTTTATTTCTGAGAGGGTTTTAGGGGAAGGAAATGCCCGCCGAACTGCCCCAATGCGTGTTGACGAAAATTGCAATTACAAATTGCATTCGTGCTATCGGGGATCAAACCCGGGAATAATTTACAGCGAACGCTTTGACCCAGATCTACTAATACAATACAAATAAATACGATTTAACATATATAATAAAAGAACTCTTACGTACTTGAAACTTGAACACTTGATAGCTCGTGATGCCTACCGGACAAAGCTACAGCACAATGTAATAATTACATATTTTTACATTATTGAAGATGCGTAACCACATAATTCTCAGTGATGCGCAAGCATAACAGGCAGTACGTCACTTTTATAATTGTCATCTCTGCAGTCTATTAATCTTTTCACTTTTATAAGTGATACAGAACGTAGTTGCTAGACGGTGTTGACGTTGGCTAAAATCTCTGCGATAGCCGTTTCGTCAAGGTCATTCAGCCTAGTTAAAGCCTTAACACGCTGGTTATAATTTGCTTCATTAAAAATGCAAAATATTTAAGTATTGAATATAAATAAATTCATTATAAGTTTAAAATAAGTCTTAAAATTTAAAAATATGTACACAAAGTATTTACATGTACCTCGATGTAAATTACTCATATTCGACCGATCAAATACTTGAATTTTTTTTATAGGATAGGGTGACAAACGAGCACAGTCCACCTGATGGTAAGTGGTTACTGTGACCCATAGACATCTACATTTATCCTCGATTGCGAATCAAAATGCAAATGCGTGAGGACTAAGACAGAATGCCTCTTGTCCAGTAAAAAGGGTCTCCGGTTCCTCTACACTCACCATACGAAACACAGCAGCATGAAGCTGCTATTTGACGCTGGTATTCTGTGAGAGCGTAGTCCTTCCCCGGTCGAGCCGACCCATTCGTGCTACAACTATACTACTTATATAGCTGCAGCATGGCTCTACCACGTATAAAATTAAATTCTTGAATCGATCAAATGCTAGGGGGTCATTGTAGAAGCGTGCTCGTCGCGACCCCTGCCAGCCCTTTTCAGGGCTGCAATTCTACTCAGCTGCGCACCCATGCCAACGAGGGTTATGGCGTCCCCCGAAGGCGACGCACACCAGCTAGTCCCCGTTGGTGTGGAATGCAGCGCGCAAAGCGGCGATGGGGACCGCCACCTGTCACGCACAGCCCGACACGGCGGAAGGTAAAGGACAGAGTGCAGAGTTGGCATGTGGAATGTTAGAGGAGGCATGAAAGATAAGATGAATGAGTTGATTGAAATAATGAAAGAAAGAGAATTAGATGTCGTGTGTATGTCGGAGACCAAACGGAAGGGCAGTGGTACTGAAGAGCTCCCTGGCGGGGCGTTAGCTCTATGGTCCGGAGTCCCGGAGAGCAAGAGCGCCCGCCAGGGAGTGGGGGTGCTGCTGTCGTCTCGGTTGGTCGATGTTATGACTGAATATAAGGTTGTGAACTCAAGACTTCTCTGGGTTCGCTTTAAATTGGGACTGACGAAGTTATTCCTTTTGGCTGTTTATGCGCCGGTAGCTTCGTCGTCCAGGGCTGAGCTGGAGGAGTTTTGGGAGAATGTAAGAGAAGTTCTAGATTTGGCTAGGGGAAACGAAAGAATTGTTGTGTGTGGTGATTTGATGGGTTGGTACCGCTCGACCAGGGTACGAGTCGGTGCTTGGAAAGTTTGGCGATAAAAGGGTTAATGATGCTGGCAAGCTTATACTGGCGGTATGCAAGGAAAAGGGTCTTCTTGTGACAAACACTATGTTTAATCACAAGAAAATCCATATGTATACTAGAGAAAGAAAGAATGAGAGAAGTATGATCGATTTGATTCTGGTGGATGACCGACTGCGAAAACAGGTGATGGATACGCGAGTGTTCAGGGGTGCTGACCTGAAAACGGATCACTATCTAGTGATTACTAGATTTAGGGGTCTGTTCGCGGGTTGGCGCTACCGGACGGCGGTAACAGAACCACAGTCGGTCTGTCGCATCCGAAGCTGGAAGCTTCAGGAAGCGGATACTAGGGACAAATATCATGCGAGGGTAGCCGAAAAGTTTGACACCATCGATGGCAGAAATGAATGTGTGGAAAGAACATGGCAGAACCTTAGGGATGGAATGGTAAGTGCAGCGGAAGAAGTGTGTGGAACAATAAAAAGAGGCAGTAGTAAAATAAGAGATGCATGGTGGAATGATGAAGTGAAAGAAGCTGTAGAGAATAAAAAGCAAGCATGGTTAGACTACTTGGCCTCTAGTAATGATAAGGATATAAGAGAGAAGATGAAAGAAAGATATAAGCTGCAGAAAGTTCACACGAAAGCATTGATTGAGGAAATGCGTGAAAGGTGTAGAATGGAAGCGGACGAAAGGTTGTCGCACAACTTTAAGGAGAACTCTAAACTCTTCTGGAAAGAGGTTGGAAGGACCCGAAGTGGTACGACGGCCTTAAAAATGAACAAAGTGCTTTCGAGAATTAATGACGTCCTCACAGAAAAATCGGACGTCATGCAGCGATGGAGCGAATTTTATAGAGAAATGTATGCGTGTGATGATCTTAGTGAGGGATCCGGGGATGACGCCGTGACTGGTACGCCAGACCTGGACCTCGATGACACTGAGGTCATCAGTATGAAAGAGATTGAACGTGCGACTCGAAGTTTGAAATGTGGTCGCCTTAACCTTGATCGCCATCGTAGCCAGGAATAGCGGTGCCGTCGGGAACTGGGGGCCGTCTTTTCGTAACTTTTTTTTCATTTGGGGTGTAAATTTCCACAGTTGCCACGCTTGGCAAGCGGGTTGGCAACCGCAGTTTTTATTGTTGTTTTGCTGTTATTAGAAAGATGCTGCTGCCCATCCTCTGCCTCAGTTTCCCTCTATCACCTCTTATGACACCCACGGAAAGATATGGGGCAGTGAGTATAATTACCCGACACTACACGGGAATTAAAAGTTAAGAATACCTGAATACAATATGCTTCCTTAGACTTCTTTTGATTTATGTTTAAATTATATTTAACTATGGGATGATACGCCACGGCGTCACACGGTTGGTTTCTGGATTTGTACAACAGGGCCTCCAGAAAGGTCCAATTGTTAATCTAAAACATTCAGGGATCCACTCAAAAACACACAAAGTTATGTACAGATATAAAAAAAAATTAGTTGGAATTCAGTAACTATAACACGTATTGAAAATTATAAATATAAAGTAAAGTTTTGATTAAAATATTGAGAGAAAAATAATCTTCTTGCCGCTTCTTGTCACAAGCAATCCGCAATAAGAACTAGTTGAAACTAAAGCCAGGCTAACTAGGCGTTCATAAAGCATTTTGTAATGGTGATTTTTTTTATAGGAGAGGGGGCAAACGAGCATGCGGCTCACCTGAAAGTAAGTTTTTAACAGTGGTAGAGCCAAGCGGTAGCTATTGCTCTCGCACGGATGGGCCAGCTTGAACCGGGGTGGTACCACGACCTCACAGAATACCAGCGTGAAGTAGAGGTTTACCTCTGCGTTTCGCTTAGTGAGTGCAGGTGGCCAAAGGCTCTTTTTACTGGAAATGAGGCATTCCATCTTAGTCCTCACGGGTGACAACGCATCTGCATTTTGATTTGCAAACGAGAATAGATGTAGATGTCTATGGGCGGCGAAGCCGGCCTTGCTCTTTTTAATCGAGACTCAGGTGTCCTCTCCGGCTGATACTTCATATCTCTCCTACCCGGGGTACAAATTGGAACACTCCTTTGTGCCCCGGGCTGGAGTTTGCGTATACGTCAGAGAGGACATCTGTTTTCGACGCCTCGACAGTCTTGAAGGTACGGACCTGTCCATCCTATGGCTGCGCGTAGACAGCGACGACCATCCCCGCGTCTACGGGTGCCTCTATAGGTCTCATAGCGGTAATGCCGATACAGACCGACTCATCGACCACGTTCAAATGGCTGCAGACTCCGTGCTACAACAGGTCCCATCCGCAGAGATCGTGATACTCGGTGATTTCAACGCCCACCACGCTGAATGGCTTGGTTCTCGTTTAACCGATCATGCGGGTAGATTTATCTATGACTTTGCTTTGGCATATGGTCTAACACAACTGGTTATTTCGCTTACGCGGATCCCAGATGTGGAAGACCACGTACCTTCCCTGTTGGACCTTCTGCTGACCTCTCATCCGGACGAATATCAGGTCCCCGTCGATACCCCTCTGGGCTCTACGGACCATTGTCCGATGCGGAGTATGGTGCCACTCACGCTCCAATCGCAGTTGCGATCTACAGCTTGCCGCCGTGTTTGGCACTATAGGTCAGCTGATTGGGACGGGATGTGGTCTTTTTTTGCATCCTTCCCTTTACTTTTTGTTTACTTTGGGTTTACTTCTCGCCGGCAGATCCCAGTGTTGTTGCCGATTCTGTTGCTGATGTGGTACTTCAGGGTATGGAACTTTTTATTCCATCCTCTGTGGTGCCCAT
This sequence comes from Parnassius glacialis, assembly GCA_033319125.1. Taxonomy (NCBI): domain Eukaryota; kingdom Metazoa; phylum Arthropoda; class Insecta; order Lepidoptera; family Papilionidae; genus Parnassius; species Parnassius glacialis. The sequence goes on from JAVANC010000019.1 coordinate 20,988,427, forward strand.
CGGAGGCAGATCCCAGCCATGTTTTTTTTTTATAGGATAAGGTTGACAAACGAGCACACAGTCCACCTGATGGTAAGTGGTTCCTGCGGCCCATAGACATCTACATCTATCCTCAATTAAAAATCAAAATGTAGATACGTTGTCACCCGTGAGGACTAAGATGGAATGCCTCATTTCCAGTAAAAAGGGCCTCCGGCCACCTGCACTCACCAAGCGAAACGCAGAGGTGAACCTCAACTTCACGCTGGTTTTCTGTGAGGTCGTGGTACCACCCCGGTTCGAGCCGGCCCATCCGTGCGACAGCAAAAGCTGCCGCGTGGCTCTACCACTGTTAAAGGAGGTTTGGTCGCTCCTGTAAAATAGCATCACGCAATAAGCAGGAGTGCTACTGGTTTTGGGCTGACGCATCAACGTCTCGGGATGTAAACACCAGCGCACTTAAAAAGAAGTATAATTTCGCCTCCAGGTCCTTCAAAATTATCATTGCCAAGGCAAGGTCTGAGCACATCGGCAGAATTGGCGAGAAGCTAGTTCGCCTTCCTTCGGGAACCCTTGCATTCTGGTCTCTCCCCAAGGCTGTCCAAGGGAACTTCTGTCAGCCATCACTTCCATCTCTGCACAGAGAGGACGACTCACTGGCCAATGCTGCAAAGGAGAAAGCCGATCTGTTGAGCTCTCTTTTTGCGTCCAACTCGACTCTAGATGACGGGGGGAACACACCGCCGACCATCCCGCGATGTGAGTGCTCCATGCCGGATGTGCGATTTACACAGCACTCGGTTCGCAAAGCTCTCTTCTCCCTGGACGTCAACAAGTCGAGTGGGCCCGATGGAGTCCCTCCCATTGTTCTGAAGATGTGTGCTCCGGAGTTGGCACCGGTTTTATTGCGTCTTTTCCGGTACTCCTACTCCCAAGGTGTAGTCCCGAATTCATGGAAGGCAGCTATGGTCCACCCGATCCCTAAAAAAGGCGACCGCTCAGACCCGTCCAACTAAAGGCCTATCGCCATTACCTCCTTGTTCTCCAAAATAATGGAAGCCGTTATAAATTGCCAGCTCATGAGGTACCTTGAGGATCACCAGCTGATTAGTGACCGCCACTACGGTTTTCGTCGGGGTCGATCAGCTGGTGATCTTCTAGTCTAATTAACTCATAGATGGGCGGAGGCAGTAGAGTCCAAGGGGGAGGCATTGGCCGTTAGTTTGGACATAGCGAAGGCCTTCGATCAGATCTGGCACAAAGCGCTTCTTTGGAAGCTACCTTCCTATGGGCTTTCCGAGAAATTGTGCAAATGGAAAAACAGTTTCCTTGCTGATCGGAGCATCGAGTTCGTAGTAGACGATGCATGCTCTGATTTCAAGCCTATCAACGCTGGTGTTTCACAAGGCTGCATGCTATCACCAATGCTGTTTCTCCTGCATATCAATGATATGTTGCTAGCTGGTAGCATTCACTGCTATGTGGACGACAGCACTGGCGATGCCTTATATACCGGCCGTGCCAATATTTATCGGGAAAACGTCGCCGAGTACCGGAACAAACTTGTGTCTGAAGTCGAGTCTTTCCTTAACAAAGTCTCGGATTGGCGCCGACTAAATCTAGTCCAGTTCAATCCCCAGAAGACACAAGCTTGCGGGTTTACCGCTAAAAAGAACCCCTTTGTCGTATGTCCTTAGTTTCAAGGCATTCCCCTTGCTGCCTCAGCCAGTATTGGAATCCTTGGCGTCGACATATCGAATAGTGTGCAGTTTCGTGCTCAATTGGAAGGGAAGGCCAAATTAGCCTCAAAACAGCTTGGCGTGCTCAGCAGAGTGAGACAGTATTTCATGCCGACACATCGCTTGCAACTTTACAAAGCGCAAGTTCGGCCCCACATGGAATACTGTTCTCATCTCTGGGCCGGGGCACCCCAGTGCCAGCTCCTTCCACATGACCGCATCCAGCGCAAAGCGCTTTGAATCGTCGACGACCGAGTTCTTTCTGATCGGCTCGACACACTGACACTGCGTAGAGATATTGCATCACTTTGCGTATTTTATCGCATCTATCACGGGGAGTTCTCTGAAGAATCGTTTGGACTAATTCCAGCCGCTCAATTTTATCATCGCACATCGCGACAGAACTCGCGTTACCATCCATACCATCCAGATGATTAACGGTCCACCACTGTGCGATTTAGAAGAAGTTTTCTCCCTCACACAACTTCCTTGTGGAATCAATTACCACCAGCGAATTTTCCGGACCGATACGACTTAGGAACCTTCCAGAAAAGAGCCTTTCCTAAAAGGCCGGCAACGCATCTGCAATTTGGTGGTGTTGCGGTTGTTCATGGGCGGCGGTAGTCACTTACCATCAGGTGAGCCGCATGCTCGTTTGCCCCCTATTCTATAAAAAAAGTGACTACCGCCGCCCGTGAACAACTGCAACACCAGGGGAACCAGGGGAATTGCAGATGCGTTGCCAGTCTCTTAAAAAGGAGTAGGCTCTTTTCTTGAAGGTCCCTAAGTCGTATCAGTCCGGAAAAATCGCTGATGGTAATCGATTCCACTACGAAGTCGTGCGAGGAGGAAAACGTCTTCTAAATCGCACAGTGGTGGACCGCCAATCATCCAGATGGTGTGGATTGTATCGGGAGTTCTGCCGCGATGTGCGTTCGTGAAATTTGGCGGCTGGGATTTATCCGAACAATTCCTCAGAGCACTCCCCTGGTAAATGCGAAAGTAAATGCAAAGGGATGCAACATCTCTTCGCAGTGCCATTGAATCGAGCCGATCGGAAAGGACTTGGTCGTCGATGATTCGAACCGCTCTGCGCTGGATGCGGTCAAGTGGAAGGAGCTGGCACTGGGGAGCCCCTGCACAGAGATGGGAACAGTATTCCATGTCAAGCCGAACCTGTGCCTTGTAAAGTGTCAGGCGGTGTGCTGGCATGAAATATTGTCCCGCTCTGCTGAGTACGCTAATCTTTTTAGAGGCCAATTTGGCCTCTTGCAAATGACCACGAATCTGCACGTCACTCGATATGTCGACTCCGAGGATTCTGATACTGGCTGAAGCAAGAAGGGGAGTGCCTCGAAACTGAGGAGATATGACAAAGGGGTTCTTTTAGCGGTAAACGCGCAAACTTGTGTCTTCTGAGGATTAAACTGGACTAGATTTAGTCGCCCCCAATCCGAAACTTTTTAAATTAAAATATTTTGCCTTTGATACCACATACCCATATTTGAAAAAAACATCCTTTGGATATGTTAACAGGCTGTTAGTCATTGTTAACATAGTGTAGAAAATAAATACTTCGTTAGTTTGACGCATCGTAATGCCAACTTTTATATTATTTCCAAAGAAAAATAAAAAATAGTTCAGTGACTTCAACAACTTACGTCTCCGGAAGCGAAACTTTATCAAATCCAAAGTTTCGAGACATTCATAAAACAAAGTTTACGAGCGTTAGTAGTCATGCGATGGTTCCATTTGCTAGAAAATCACGCAACTCAAGAGAAAACTGGTCATGACTAAAATACTTTCAAGCATTTGATAAAAAAACATCGCATTATTAGGAAGAGCAGGAGAACTAAAAATCAAATAGAATATAATTTTATCATAATGATAAAATGATAATTTTAAAAAAACGCCTGAAATTTTAATGAAAACGAAAATACACCAGAAATAAAAAGGGAAACGGGCACGAAAACTGGATGCGAGCAATATTTTTTTAGCTTTCGTCGGGTCAAAGATTGTTTCCGTTACACCGAACACGTTGAAATTGCTCCGTTTCTATCGGTTGCCAATCCCGTCCGCTACCGGACATTTGCGGGACAAGGAAATCTGCGCACATCGTTTATATTTTTCTTAAATAAATATTGAGAGAAATTTATTAATTTTATATAAATCCACCCAAAAGTGCTGAACTATTAGTTATTTTGATAAATGGTACGTCTGGAGAGCCAATATAATTACAGACCATGAAAAATTCCATCTTAGACTCCGGAAGTGGAAACGCAACTCTTCTTTGTTTGATGTTGGTTACAGTTATTCAAAGAGTACAGTAGCCACTTACCATCAGGTGAATTCTAAGTTCTCATTACAATTTTATAAACAAAACTGTTCATTCAATTATAATAATAAAAAGAAGCTGAGTGTGATTAATTTAACAAAACTATTGACTTACCATTTGGTACATTTAAGACTGAAGCATCGACAATGCGTAATAAATTTAATTCTTTAGGCTTCAATAAAGATATTGTATTGTAGGGAATGAGGGTAAAAAAAATAAAAGAAAATATGAACAAATGAAGAATGGTAATCTCCCACTTGTTTTAGCAGTATAAAGTATCGCACAGGCGACTAAGAGGCAACAGTTTGTAATTCTACGAGTCTCATATCGTTATGCTCGTTGGGCTAAAACATTACTTCTACACTGAGTTCTTCTAGTGTAAGCAAGGAAGATCATGTTGCTGAGAGGCTGCCCGGTGTTACATCGAGAGGAGTGGTGTAGCTGTTGCTTTGCATAATTTTGTATTATCATGTAGTTGTGTCCTTCACGTTACACCATTGTAAGATTGTGTCTGCTACATATTACGGTTGATCGAACTGTATTTACTCTATACTGAATGTGTAGTGCTGTACGCTGTCTTATTCCTGATAATGATCAATAGCGTAAGCAAGAGAGCTAGTTGAACATCCGCTCTCACACTTTTATTATTTTTAATAATTAACCTTCAGAGTAATTTCGAATACGAGTAACATTCTTTTATTTAAATAATTTTTAAAATGATTTCTAACATCAGAAATGGAATAGATTCTAAAATCAGAAGTGGGATTTAAAGCCTTTTCCTGTAACTTTACATTAAAATTTCTTACAGTATAATATGTATGCTTCTACACTCTCCATTATATGAGAAAACCCAGTGAAAAAATTAACATCTTTCGTAATTCATGCGAGTGATTACATAATATGTAGTTTGGAACTATGCAAATGTAAAACCCTACAATTTGTGAATAGTTACAAGTACCTGGGGCTAATAATAGATACTAATTTTAGTTGGAAACTGTATACTGACATTGTCTGTGTCATGTTTAAATCCAAATTATCTAGGCTTAATAACTTAAAACTTATAATAAGTAGGACAACCTTATACGAGTACAATAATGTACTATGCACTAGCCTATTTAGCCCTTTGGACTAAATAGGCTAGTGCATAGACGTCGTTTTAAACAATATACAGATAATATCTTAACCTACATGCAAGTTAGGTTTATAAAATTGTTTATCGATAAAATAGGAAAAATATAACATAGACGAAGACTATAATGCTTTATTTAAAAAAAATTACCTGCACATGTAAAACTTAAATACTTAGTTGCAATAGAACAATATAAATCTCTAGAATTTAAAACAGCTGAAACATTTAGCAGGTACATTAGACTTACTTCTCTAAGTGGGCAAGGACATAGTACCACGTATTTTTTGAGATATTTTTCGAAAACGAAATGTTTAAAAGATGTTGACAGCGTTATTGCTAGATAGAATTATATGTGTAACTATTATCAATGTTAAATTAAAAATAATAGTTATAATTAATATTTATGTGTTAGCCCGGAGAGACAAAGAAACACACAAAAGTTTCAAAATACTTATTCCTTATAATTTAAAACTAAATGTATGTAATAGTGCTACGCTATTACATACTTAATGGCTTAATCACGAATCAGTGTACTCGACCGATTTTGAGCTTCTAGTAAAGAGAAAGAGCCAGCAATAAAATATCACGTTTCGTACGGGACGAGTTCGTCAGTTGATCGAAGGTGAACCTACTAATCGTACATTTTGTCCCGGGTACATATTATATGTGTCAACATCTTTAAGCGTTGTGATCCCTACAACGACTGGTACAAATATAACATCCACTTTAGACACGATTTTTGTCTTTTCTTCCAGATATTCATTTAATAAACATTTATTTACATAACATTGAAATATATATGATGTTAAATAGTATAATAAAAAAAACTAAAACTTAAAACTTAAATTATCATACAGTCCTACTCCCTGTGGTATCGTTTCAAGAACATTGGCTGGGAGTCCTCGCTGAATGGCTATATTTAGCCTTTGAGAGAGTAAAGAAGTCAGTCACACTCGCCGATACAATTCCTTTAGGAACTTCATCTCATGTGGACACCACGGACCAGTAGTCTTTACAGCAAATAACACAAAATTTAGTCATCTCTCAGAGAGTCATATTTGCGCCACTTAGTTCAGCTGTCTCTGATACTGCACCGGCTCTAAAGTAGGTACCCCTGAAATTATTTTTTATAGGAGAGGCGGCAAACGAGCATGCGGCTCACCTGATGGTAAGTGACCACCGCCGCCCATGAACAACTGCACCAGGGGACCAGGGGAATTGCAGATGCGTTGCCGGCCTTTTAAAAAGGAGTAGACTCTTTTCTTGAAGGTCCCTAAGTCATATCGGTCCGGAAAAATCGCTGATAGTAATCGATTCCACAACGAAGTCGTGCGAGTAAGAAAATATCTTCTAAATCGCACAGTGGTGGACCGCCAATCATCCAGATGGTGTTGATGGTATTGGGAGTTCTGCCGCGATGTGCCTTCGTGAAATTTGGCGGCTGGGATTAATCCGAACAATTCCTCAGAGCACTCCCCGTGGTAAATGCGAAAGAAAATGCAAAGGGATGCAACATCCCTTCGCAGTGCCAATGAATCGAGCCGATCGGAAAGGACTCGGTCGTCGACGATTCGAGCCGCTCTGCACTGGATGCGGTCAAGTGGAAAGAGCTAGCACTGGGGAGCCCCTGCTTAGAGATGGGAACATTATTCCATGTGAGGCCGAAACTGCGCCTTGTAAAGTTGTAGGCAAAATATAAGAAATACTGTCCCGCTCTGCTGAGCACGCCAAGCTTTTTAGAGGCCAATTTGGCCTTCTCTTCCAAGTGACCACGAAACTGCACGTCACTCGAAATGTCGACTCCTAGGATTCCGATACTGGCTGAGGCAAGAAGGGGAGTGTCTTGAAACTGAGGAGATACGACAAACGGGTCCTTTTTAGCGGTAATCGCGCAAACTTGTGTCTTCTGAGGATTAAACTGGACCACATTTAGGTCTAAAAAAGCATAACTTCGCAAGAACATCTGCATCAGTGTTTTATAAAAATGTACACACTGTACCGCCGCTTCACAGCCATCTTTAGTAACAAACCCTAGTTGAGTATGCTGAAATTTTGTCTTAAGGTATTATATGAATGCAAGCTAATTTTAAAGTTAAGCGTCGAAATGTAGAACCAACGGGAATAGGACGGATACCGTTATCCTTTCTCTTGCTCCGTATAAGTAGAGAATGAAATTAGGATTACATAATTTTGTTATATCATTATGAAGAACTCCCCATATAATGGCGGTGCAAGAATATGCACTACCCCATATCGGCCCGTGGGTGTCTTAAGAGACGACAGAGAGAAATAAACCAGGAGATGGGCAGCAGCGTCTTCCCGGTAACAACTCAAAATTATAAAAAAACTGCGTTTGCCAACCCGCTTGCCAAGCGTGGCAATTATGGCAAAATCCCCATATGTGCCATTCTATGGGGGAGGCCTATTTTGTAGGCTGTAATGGATTAAGAAGTACTCTCCCGGCGTTACCAGCGGACGCGCTTACAAGATCTTTAAGGTTTTGAAGCGTAATTACGTCAATGCCACCAGCAGATCCTTTCGAAAATGATATAATTTGTTATAAAGTGTCTTTTTCAGAGAGAAAAATGGCAGACTTTCATACATAAAACTAGTTGAGAAGGTATTGTAGCGTCTATATATATGTATCAAAAATGTCTTTAAATGTTAAGCGTCAGTCCCTTAATAACTCTGTCAGAGAATTTTGTCCTGAGAAGGCGTGAAAAAAAATTTAATTTTGAACTTTTTTAGGTTATGTCTTATGTCACTTGGAAAAAGTCATGCATCCTCTGGTTGTTTGAAGTTAGCTTAATACATTCTCAACATAATGTACATACCTACTTAATTCAGAGGTTTTAGATTATTGTATCTCTATTATATATTTACATACTATAAATGTATATTTCTGGCATGGATCCAAGGCCTTTGTGTCATACAGTGACATTCTCAGAAGGGCTAGAACCCAGAGCCGTAAGGCTAGTTAAAAAAACAGTGACATTTTGTTTTAGTTAGTGTCGCCTTAACATTAAATGGAATTGTTACATATTACTATGATTGAGATAGTATATTTTTGTAGGAAGTTTTTTGTAAGAGACTTATTTTCAACTATATCACTTTTATTTTTATTATTACTGATAGTATAGTTATTAATAATAATAACTTAATATTAAAATATTTTGTAAATATAAATATATTGTGTTTGTGTGTGGTAGTCTTACAAAGTATATACGAAAATAGTATAAATATAGTAAATGGCAACACTTGAATAGAGTAAAATGATTTAAGTCATTTGATATTCCCAAAAATGTTTGTTTTTTTTCTGTGGCTTTAATTAAAATACATTTTTATTTGAAAAATCATAGAAAAATAATAAAACTCATTTTATATATAACTTATTTCTAGACGCAATAATTTTTGTCAACTATTTTTCTGCCATTGTTCCTTTTAATGACTGCGTAGAATAGAACTATCGGAAGGCATTCCCTTATTTGTTTATCGATCTTTTTATTGCAATTTTTAGGTAAAATTGGCCTTTAAATAATAAAATAAAATAAATTAGATACGTAGATTGAGGATTGACTACAAAGTATATGATTAGATATGAGTAGATTTTGACAGATCTGATCTTATCTTGTCATTCATATATGAAAACCCACTCGTTGGAAGACACTATTGAAGTCAGTGAGTAAATTGCTAAGATCTTCCAGGTATTCTGCCGTAGTAAAAATTATTGTTGTCATCAGTAAATTTGTATAACTACGTATATGTTTTTCCGTGTGATGGCGTCGAAAGAGAAGCTGTCGTCGCATTTCGTCCCGTAGATTTCATAAGTGGTGGCTATGGGGAATGGGCCACAAAAATTTGTTTTCTTAATTTAATTCATTTGTTGCGTCTGTTAGTAACCGTGTAACTTCTGAATGAATTGACCGATTGAGGTAATTAATAACACAATATTTTATTTTGTCAAGATGATGATTCATAGCTATGCTAGGATTCGATAGTTAAATAGTGTAGCACTGTAGTCAATTTATTAACAAATTCTGTATTTAGAATCAAAATATCTCACGTTCACAATAAATATATTGGTTTAGTACCCAAAATGAAAATCACAAAATCAGGACCCGATAGATAGCGTTGTGGTCTAGTTAGTAATAAATTTTATATTTACACTATGAAAGCAGAGTGAAACTCATCACATCACCGTTATCTAGATATAGTAAGCAGATATAAATGGAAGAACATCGTCTGCTGGACCTAAATAAAATAAAACTATATGTTACACAAATTTTTATAACGTTTTTTTATATTTTAGAACTTATTTAAATTAGGCGATATAATTAAAACTAGTCATTGTTATGTATGTAAGCGCTGTATTTTATTACCGTTTCTAGCATCGCAACTGTTTATCGCAGCATATTACAGTGCAGAACGTTTGTAAATTTTAAACGTTTGCCTAGAAAATTGGCCTAGTTTATAAGTCATAAAAGCAATAGTCATGAACTTATTCCCATAAGTACTTTATATGAATTATCGTCTGTGTTTTTTTTGTATATCATACAATTATACATATAATCACTCCTCTTTCCCGTAGGGGTAGGCAGAGGCCACTTCTTTCCACTTGCTACGATCCTTACATACTTGTTTCGCTTCGTCCACTTTCATTATTCCCTTCATACATGCTCTTCGGTTTAGGGTACTCTTGACGTGGCCTTTTTTCAAGACGTCCCTGATTTGATCTAGAAACGTCCGCCTAGGTCTACCCCTTCCAACACTTACATTCACACTTGCCTTATACACCTTTTTCGTCAAACGTCCTTCATTCATTCTCTCGACATGGCCAAACCATCTCAGCACAACTTTCTCAATTTTTGTCACTACATCTTCTTTAAGACCATTGTATATCACCATTGTATATCATACACGCAAGTATTTCAGATAATTGAATTGACAACCGCATTGCTTAATGGTGAGAGTACTACACTATTGATTGGCTAGTACTGAAATTCAATCCCAGGTGAATGAATAGATTGTATAAAACCATTTATTATCAGTTTTCAGGATGTATTGTGAGTAGTGGCTTGCTTCTCTTTGTTACTATTTGAGCTTCATGACTTTGAATTCTATTTGAGCCAAAATAACATTTAAAACGGATAACTATCTTTAAGGAAACCTCAATTCATTTATGGCGAAATGTATACGCTTTTACAACAAAATCTCAGAAAATGTATAAAATTTGTCAATAAATAAGTTTATATAAAGAAAAATTACAATTTGTACAAACAAAAAAAAAATTAGTATAGTGAAATTTATATGTATAAAAAAATCCCGCTGGGTTTCTTGCTGGTTCTTCCCAGAACTGGGGTGTTTTCCGTACCAGTGGTAAATAAAAAAATGACTTTCAATAAGTATTATGTAATAATCTATATTGAATAAAAATTATTCAATTCTATTGTGTTGTATCAAAGATCCTACCCAGGCAAAGCCGGAGCGGATCGTCAGTAATATATAATTATCACTTAAAAAAGATCTTTTGATAATGGTACTCAAAAGGCCCTAATACCTACAAGTTGCAATTGCATTGTTGCACAGATGTTGGCATAAGTAGTTATTTTCACTCATGACCAGCGGTTTAGCACTCAAGTACTGATACAATAAGCATCATAAATTAACACTTCGTGGTCGGATAGCAACTAATTGATGCAATAAGTCAAATTGTATCAGAAAAACGCGGTAGAAGTGAAACCTTATTAATTTTTTATTAATAAAAAAAATATTATTAATTTGTTTTTAATAAAAAATATTATTGATTAATTTTTAAATTGAAAAATTCTTTAGCAAAGTGATTTAAAACTCGATAAAAGAAAAAGCGACAATAATAGAGACAAACATATACTTGTAAAGGATTTAGCCTACTGTAGTGTGGTATAGCCCCCACGACTATATATATATTAGAGTTAAGTTAAGCATAGGACAGTATAATTAAAGAATTAGTCTCAGCAACACGTCTTCTCTTTCATTAACACCTGCCAACATCACATGGCGACCCTGCCAGGCGGTGCGCTGCTACATTGCACGCGCACCGCCGGGCCTACATAAAGAGAAAAAAAATTTACAAAAAAAAATGGAAATCATCATGGATTGACCATTTAAAAAGTAAATTATATTATAACAGAATGGACGCAATACCGGATGTGACGAAAAATAAATGAATATGAATACAAGAAGAGGCCACAACAATAATTTTATAGAAGCTGACTGAAATATAAAAAGTATAATGAACATGAAGTAATATAATTTAAATGTATAATAGTACCTACTATGAAAGCAACTAAGAAATAATGAGGAAAATAAAAAGTGTTTTTTTAAATATAATTACCAAAGAATAAAATTCAAGAAACGGCAGGTTATTTAAAAAGGAAAGAAACAGTTATTCTTTTGCAAGCTTCGTCCAGAAGAATGTGAAAATTGAGCCGAAAAGAACAAAGAAGAACTTAAGAGGTAACTTCGCACCTGTGTGATTTTAATTCCATTTAAAACTTTATTTATCAATTTGAGATTGTTTTCATATTTTTTTGCTATAATATTTGTTGAAGTTAAGTATTCAATATTCTATATTTAATACATGTATGTTTAAATTGAAATTATTTATCAGATAATTCACGATACAATTGATTTTTCAATATTTTATCACTATTTATATATAAAAAAAAATGCAATCATAATACAATATCATAAATTAAGCACATAACATTTTAGGCACTTATGGCATTTGCATTAAGGCACAAGACAATTTATTTTAAATTTTATTTAGTTATTGTTTATTCTTTTATATTATTTTTATTACTGTGCAGGACACAATACAAAAACGAATGAAATAATATAGTACATTTTTACGTACTTAAATTTACCATAAATTAATTTTTCGTATAATTAAAATAATACTGATATATTGTTAAATATGATATATTTCGTAGTTTTTTTTCTGTAGTAAATTTTATTTAAAAACAATTCAGTATTGTTAATAAGTATTAGTTTTTTCTTTTCTTTTATAAAGGCAGTGAACCTTAAAGTTATATTTATACACATAAACCTACTTAAAAATTAAAATTGGTCTTTTGAATGCTTAAATAAATTAATGTTTTGTTGTGTAAAGTTGATATGTGTTACAGTGATTATTAAATTATTTTCTGTAAACGATTTAGTAAATACCATACTTCTAGAAATCTTTTTCGATATAAGCAAAAGTAATGTGTCTAAAATTCTGTGTAAATAAAGAATTCAAAACTATAATTTTACTTGTATCCACATATTATGTATGTAATAATAACATTGTATCAGTTACTTTTAAATTAGGTAGGTAATCATAATACATTGTAATCGGAAACGTTGCCATATACGTACTTTGTTAATTAAAACAAAGGTGTCTCTAATCGCTTGCACTGCTAAGAGTGGAATTACAATTTGTATTTTGATCTGTCTGTCGTTATGTGATTATGTTATTGTTATTGAAAACTATTACGTTGCTTTGCTTCTTTGTTCTGAATCTTAATATGAAATGCAATTATTTATTTTTGATTTAATATTGATTAAACTTTCATATCATAAGGTTTTAACTATTATAATTCATTATTTTTTGGGATAACTGTTGGAATATCTAGCTTATTTGTGTGGATTACGAAAATAATAACTTCGTTTAAATCAATTTTGAATCTCTTTATATTATGTATATAATTAATATATTTAAATTTTATTGTACCCATATTGTGAGCCTCAATCCCTAACTGACAATGATGTAACTAAATATTATACGAGACTATTTTATGATATAAATTTGTAAAAGATGTGAGTAAATGTTTGGCTAAGTTACGGAATACGTAATAATGAATAAAAATATTAATAGTGTGTACCTAAGTGTGAGAGTAAGGTAAAGAAAATTATCGGAGGTTAGCATATTCACATACAATCAGCTTGATCAGCTGAGAGTTTGGAAAACCTAATAAGCGATTAATTTTTAAGGGGTTTTGACACTATTAAATACGGAATAAGTTTTAATGTATTGTTTATAAGGTAAATGAGAATTTATTTTGAATTGTATAAGAATATTATCCATAATTTTAATCATGTATATACGCGAGCCGTGTACGTGAAAATTATAGTTCAATTAAAAACTGGTTAATAAATACTATAAATGTAAAGAAATAAATAAAAATAAAACAAAAGTTGACCTTGACAAATAAATAATGGAGAGATACGGGAATGTCCATCACTGGTAAAGCATATAGTTCTCGAGCAGGGTATGTTTCCATGATTGGATGATAAAATCGGGAGTAACGGGTACTAGGGAACAATACCTTTAGTACAAGTGAGATGTGAACGAGTTTACTCATATTAGTACTGTTGGGGACCAGAAAAGTCTTAAATTTGTTACCCTAATAATGGTACATAGAGGTCATATCCTTCATTGGATCATAGTCTGAACTTAGTTTTCCTCCGTGACAATAATTGTTGGAGTCCTTTTAAAATGACTTAAACGTTGACGTGCGAAGTCAGAAGTCCTCCACGTGTGCCTGGCAGTTGCGGGTCCCTCTCGATACGTCTGGAGGGAAGAGCAGCTACTGGGCCGGTGCACCCTGGGCGAGGCAGTAATCTTCCTCGAGAAATGAGAAGAAATTCTTATTCCTTGGGGAATGTTACTGCCGCGGCTAATTATTCTGACATGGGTGGGGTCCATCTCGGACCAACGGTGCGTTCCACTGCGTGACCCTCTGATCAGCAGAGGGCATAGCAGAGGAGTGAGGGCGGGCTCGGTGTGCACTTACCCTGCCTCCGGGCAGACAGTGAAGGATTCATCCTATGCTGTCACCGCCGGTCTCGTAATCCCATCGAAGTGTCGTGGATCATGTCTCGCGGCTTTGATAGGGACCGAGGGTCTTGGCTTAACCGCCCGGATCGCGAGAGAGAAAACCTCTATAAAAAGTTACCCCGAATCTCAAGCGGCGACGCACCGCGAGGGGATGGATGGCTGACGGGGTTCTATGAACAAATCAGTCGCTAGTGCGCTCCTCGCCAGGGTACCTGCAGACCCCCTGGCGAGTAATAAATCCTCTAAATCTGCTTACCTTGGTAAGGGGTCACTGCCAAGGTGGACCTTTAATTACTCCCATACTCGTGGGTACAAAAATGGAACATAATCAAACACAAAAAAACAAAACCGCCGGCAACGGCAACGTAGAGGAGAGGAGGAACGATGCGGGGACAGAGTCCGACGCCGCATCGAGCAGCGTGGGAGGCTCAGAGAGCTCCCGACACGTGGGACCTGGGACCGCGGAGACCAGCAAGATCTTCCGCAAGCGGTCCAGGCGGGATGGCGACCAGGGGTCGGCATCCGGTGAAGAGGAGGTTTCGGCCCGGAAAATCCCAACCAACAGGCGGGGCGGGCTGAGAGGCAAGGGGAGGGAGCTCTCTGCCAATCAGAGGGCCGAACGAGCGGCAAAGCTTGCCGAGGAGGGGCGCCACCCGGACGATACGGCTCGGGTCTCAGGCGAAGAGACGGATGCAACTGGCGGCTCCGAGGTGGAGCGTAAGGCCAGATTTGTAAAGGAGGTGGAGGCCGCGATCAAGGTCGTGGCCCACAAGCAAAAGGCCTCCTCGAAGTTAAAGGCCATTCCCGCGGCCTCCGCCTCCATCATGGCGGCTGCGGAGGCCAACTTTGTTGGGTCCGGGCCTAATGCGGACGAGGTGGCGAAGCTGCGGGCGGACGTGGCCCGCCTGACATCCGCCATGGAGATTCTCCAGAAGGAGAATGAGAAGCTCCGCGCAGACCTGGCCAGTCTACATGAGCCTGCCTCTCGCGCGGCGCCCCAGACGCACTGCCCAAGCCAGCCCGTGCCGGTGGAGAACCAGGTTCTGAACCTGGTCCGGCAGGAGCTGGCTGCCTTCCAGCACCGGTTCTCCGTGCTGGAGGGCATCGTCCTGCGCCCTCCCCTAGGGGCAAACAAGACGGCGGCGAGGCCGGCAACGGTCTCGTACGCGGCGGCCACGGCTGCAGCATCCAGGCCGGGGCCGTCCAGCCAGCCCTCGGACGGGGCTGCAGTTGCCCCTCCCCCTCCTGAAAAGCCGGTTCCGGCAAAACCGATACCGGCTGAACCGGCTCCGGCTAAACCGGCGACGGGAAAGAGAGGCAAGGCGAAGGCAAAAAAGGGCAAGGCGGCAGCACAGGTAGTGGCTGCGCCAGCCCCAGTGCCTACGGCGAATGGGCCAGCGCCAGCGGCAAGCCAGCTGCCGCCGCCGCCACCGCCCCCCCAGCTCCCTACACCTCCCGCGGCTGAAGCCGGTTGGCAGGTTGTCGGGGACAAAAAAAGGGGAAGAAGGCAGCCAAAAAGGGCAAGGAGCAGGAGCGGCAGCGCCAGTTCAGGGCGCGCAAGATCGCGGCTAGGCTCCGCGCCCCGAAGACCGCAGCTGTAGTGATTACACTACAGCCGGACGCGGAAAAGAAGGGCGTTACCTACCGCGATCTGCTCGCGAAGGCGAAAGAGGCGGTGGATCTCGGGGAGCTCGGGATCACCGGGGGCCTCCGGCTCAAAGTCACCCAGACGGGGGCTCGTATGCTAGAGATTCCTGGGGAATCCAGTGGCGCGACCGCGGACGCTCTGGCTGCGAAGCTCAGAGCGTCCCTGAACGCGGACGAGGCCCGAGTGTCCAGGCCCGTCAGATGCGCAGACCTGCGCATCATGGGTCTGGACGACTCGGTATCGGAGGAGGAGTTGGTGGCCGCCGTCGCCAGGTCCGGGGGGTGCACTACTGACCAGGTCAGGTCAGGCGCTATACGCCCGGACCAACAGGGTATGCATGCCGCCACGGTGTGCTGCCCTGTTACGGCGGCCAAAGCCATAGTGGAGGGCCGAAGGCTTCTGGTGGGCTGGGTCTCAGCGCAGGTTAAGCTGCTGGAGCCCAGACCTCTGAGGTGCTACCGCTGTCTCGTGGGACATCACGTGTCAGTGAAATGCGCCTCGGAGGTTGACCGCAGTGGCCTTTGCTTCCGCTGCTGTCAGCCCGGACACAAATCGGCGACCTGCTGCGCCACGCCGCACTGTGATGCATGTGCGGCGACCGGCAAGCCAGCCGATCACTGGGCCGGAAGCAGGGCCTGCGTGCCACCCGCCAAGGCCAAGGCCGCGGGTAGGGGAGGGCCCTCCTCCGCTGCCACCGCCTCTATGTCCACCGCCGCAGCCGCAACTGCCGCCGCCGCCGCTGTCACTGTTGCCGCCGCCGTCGCCGCGACACCGACGCCCGCAGAGGGGCGCCCCGTGGAGGAAGCTGAAATGGAATGCCTATAACGGCCCCATTAAGCTTCCTCC
Organism: Parnassius glacialis; assembly: GCA_033319125.1. Classification (NCBI taxonomy): domain Eukaryota; kingdom Metazoa; phylum Arthropoda; class Insecta; order Lepidoptera; family Papilionidae; genus Parnassius; species Parnassius glacialis. The sequence continues at coordinate 21,004,963 of JAVANC010000019.1, forward strand.
AGGCGAATATCAACCACTGCGCCTGCGCTCAGGATCTGTTGCTCCAGAGCATGGCGCAGTGGTCGATTAACATCGCTGTGGTCGCTGAGCCGTATTTTGTCTGGCCTAGGGATGACTGGGTGGCGGACCTTAACGGCTCAGTGGCCATCATTTCTTCGGCCGCCGCCGGTACCCCGACCCTTGAAGGTGTCAGGAGGGGTCAGGGGTGCGTAGCAGCACGGTTCGGGGAGTTCGTCGTTGTGGGGGTGTACTTCTCCCCGAACCGATCTCTCGCCGAGCTCCATAACTCTATTGCAGAGCTGAGAGCAGTCGTCGTCGGAAGCTATCCCCTCCCCGTACTTGTCCTCGGGGACTTCAATGCCAAGAACTTGGCTTGGGGTTCTCGTCGTACAGATGTGCGGGGTAGGATGGTGGAAGACTGGGCTCTGGAGACAGGCCTGGTCGTCCTAAATCGGGGTTCTGTCTCCACGTGTGTGCGGATGCGGGGCGAGTCGGTGGTGGACATTTCATTCGCTAGCCCCGCTCTGTCGCCGCGTGCCATTGACTGGCGAGTCATGGAGGGGGTGGAGACCTACTCCGACCACCGGTACATCCGGTTTGACGTCTCCACCCAGCCCTCGAGCGCGCCAGTCCAACAGGCCCCGAGTGGTCCGCGTTGGGCGCTGAAGCAGCTGGACCGGGAGCTCCTCCTGGAAGCCTCGATCGTGCAGGCCTGGGTGTCATCACCGGATAGGCCTGCCGACGTCAATGATGAGGCAGGGTGGTTCCAGGAGGCCATGTCCGAGATATGTGACGTGGCAATGCCCCGCGTCCGGCCAGGAAGCGCCCGGCGTCAGGTGTATTGGTGGTCGCGTGAGCTGACGTGTCTGCGCGAGGCTTGTGTCGCCGCGCGGCACCTGTACGCCAGGCATCGCAGGCTCCGCATTCGTCCACCGAATGCGGCAGCCATTGAGGCGGAGCTGTACGAGGGATACAGAGCGGCGAAGACCGCCCTCCGGGAGGCTGTCATGCGGGCCCGGGATCGGGCCCGTGAGGAGATGCTGGAGACTCTCGACAGAGATCCGTGGGGGCGCCCTTACAAGATGGTGCGGGATAAACTCCGCACCTGGGCCCCCCCGCTGACGCAGAGTCTCCGGCCTCAGCCCGTGGAGGACGTGGTGAGCGCTCTGTTCCCTGCGCGAGCGGAACATCCGCCCCCGCCTATGGCTCCGCCACCTGCGGTGCCGGAAGCGGACCACCAGGACGACGACGACGACATCCCGGAAGGGACCGGGGTAGACCTGAGAGTGGCGGTACGTAGGCTCAAGGCCAGGAATACCGCCCCAGGACCCGATGGCTTGCCTGGCAAAGCCTGGGTCCTGGCCTCGGAGGCTCTCGGGCCCCGACTGGAGGGGCTCCTAAGCGCATGCTTGGAGAGAGGCCAATTCCCGCTTCGTTGGAAGACGGGGAAGCTGGTCCTCATTTGGAAGCCAGGGCGCCCTGCGGACTCTCCGTCCGCATACCGGCCCGTGGTGCTGCTCGACGAGGTGGGCAAGCTCTTTGAAAGAGTCATTGCAAACCGCCTCGCCGAGCACCTTGCGGGGACGGGGCCGGATCTTGCGGAACACCAGTTTGGTTTCCGCAAGAGGCGCTCTACGGTGGACGCCATCATGCGCGTGAGAGCCCTCACGACGGGGGATGCAGTGGCCAGGGGGGGGGTGGTTTTGGCGATGTCTCTCGACATCGCCAACGCCTTCAACTCCATGCCCTGGAGCTGCATTAGGGAGGCAATCCGGTATCACCGGGTGCCGACCTATCTCCGTCGTATAGTCGGGGACTATCTGACGGACAGGGCCGTCATCTACCCCGGTCGCAACGGTGAGTGCAACCGGCGAGAGATGTCGTGCGGTGTCCCACAGGGTTCGGTTCTGGGGCCGCCCCTGTGGAACATCGGTTACGACTGGGTGCTGCGCGCCGACCTCCCTACCGGCGTCAGCGTAGTTTGCTACGCTGACGACACGCTGGTACTGGCACAAGGGGGGTCGTACGAGGCGGCGGCGGAAACTATGACACGCGGGGTTGCGATAGTCGTTGAGAGGATCCGGCAACTGGGTCTCGAGGTGGCTCTGCACAAGTCCGAGGCCATGCACTTCCATGGTCCTCGGAACAGGCCACCACCGGGATCCTCAGTGATGGTAGGAGGGGTATCCATCGGCGTCGAGTCGACGTTGAAGTACCTAGGACTCGTCCTCGACGGCCGATGGAACTTCGTTGAGCACTTCCGACGTTTGGCTCCCAAACTGGAACGGACCGGGGCTGCCTTCAGGCGGCTCCTGCCGAACCTGGGGGGGCCAAACGCCTCCTGCCGGAGGCTCTACGCGGGGATCGTGAGGTCCATGGCCCTTTACGGGGCCCCGGTGTGGGCGCGTGGTTTGGCGCGGCTTGCCGTCCACCACCTAAACGCCGCCCCAAAGGGTGGTTGCCGTAAAGATGGTTCGCGGCTACCGCACGATCTCCCGCGAGGCGGCGAGCCTCCTTGCCGGATTGCCGCCATGGGATCTGGAGGCGATAGTCCTCGCGCGCCTGCACGAATGGCGCGTGGAGGCACTATGCCGGGGGGAAACCCCGCTGCCGCGGCAAGTTGTCGCGCAGCGGACAGACTTCCGGCATGATCTCATGGCGACATGGAGAGAGCGACTGTCGCAACCCCGTGCTGGGCACGCCACTATAGCGGCGATAAGACCCCTCTTTGAGGAGTGGCTTGAGAGACGCCACGGCGTCCTCACCTTCCGCCTGACGCAGGTCCTCACCGGACACGGTGTGTTCGGGAGGTTCCTGCACCGAATCGGGCGGGAGGAAACGCCCGGGTGCTCCCACTGCGAGGAGCGACCGGAGGACACGGTGGAGCACACCGTGGAGGTGTGCCCTGCTTGGGCGGAGCACCGCCGTGTCCTCGTAGCGGCGATAGGCGGCGGCGACCTCTCGCGTCCGGCCCTGGTCGGAGCCATGGTCCGGAGCGAGACGGAATGGGATGCCGTCACCACCTTCTGCGAAGCAGTGATGCTAGCGAAGGAGGTGGCGGAGCGGGAGAAGGAGAGAGCAGCAGCTTTCCTTCCCGGCCGCCGCGGGAGACGCCCCGGGCGTCGGGGGCTACGTCGTGGCCCCCGGCCACCGTAGGCGCGGGCCTGTGGATGGCGAGCAATGGGTAGCTCGCCGTCCGTCCGTCTAACGACGACAGGCCGTGTCGACGGCGCGTTTTGTTCCACGCGCGCCTCAAAGAGCTGTCAGCATCGTGAAGGGGCCCGCAAGGGCCGACGCCTGCCGGGGCTGCGGGCTGTTCGAAAGAGATACCGCGGCTCCGGAACGTAAGGGCACTGAAGGAACACGGATGGTTTTTAGTCAGTAAAAGTCTGACACTCCCTTCCGCTCCACCCAGGGCGAAAGGCGTCATTTGATGATTTTCCATCCGCAAAAAAAAAAAAAAAAAAAAGGTTGTGCGCACAACCCAAGGTACAGTTTTACCTTGATATAGTATGATACAAAAAAAGTTTATGTACCAATAAAATGAAATGAATGTTATAAAAAGTAATATAATACCCAAGTAAATGGGGGGCCCATATTTATAAAGTACCCGCGTGATAAATATCACGAAATAAAATATAAACGAAATGAATTAATACTCCGATTCCCGGTATCTGAATAATAAATAAATAAATATATAATTGAATGGAGAGAAATAAAGCTAGCTAAAGATCAAAAATATCAAGAAAAAAAAGTACGTGTACAAGAATTATGAAAAAAAAAAGATATTAAAAAGGCCTAACTTGAAAATAAGGAAGGAGATGAGAAAGTATGAATAAATAAATAAGACAAGAGTATTTTAAAATATAAATGAATGTACAACTATTCTAGAACTTCGCGAATTACCTAATTATGTCAAATAACTATGTTGTATGTATGCATGATACATCCAATACATACCAATTCTATTGTGACCTTGAAATTACTATGGGGTAGAGGGATGTGGCCACCCGAACTACCCATAGAATATACCTATATTTTGTTTTTGTATTTTATATTTAGGTCATTTAATATATAATTACATTGTATTTTTGTAATTTATATTAATAATAAACTAAATAATAAATAATTTATATTAATAATAATAAGGGCGTGCTTCGATGGTTTGGGCACGTTGAGAGAATGAGTGAAGACCGAATGGTGAAGAAAATATATAGCGCGAAAGTCAATATAAAAAGGTGTCGAGGTAGACCGAGACTAACTTTCGAAGACCATGTGAGCAAACTGCTCAAAGAGGGGAGGGTCAAGAGTACTCGGATACCTAGACGTGCATGTTCATACAGAAGATAATGAATCTGAAAGAAGCGAAAGAGGTATGTAAGGATCGTGACACTTGGCGATCTGTTCTCTCTGGCTACCCCGTCAAGGATTGTGCGTGACGATAAGTAAGTAAGTAAGTATAAACATATTTTATATTTATTTTTATAGTTATTTTTATAAGTATTTTTATAAACACCATCATCAAGGGTAGGGCCGTGACGAACGCCTTGGTGACGTCATCTCCGAGTGCGACCTACCCTCTTACGCCACCACTCAGCAGTCTTCTTCTAAATCGTAGATGCACAGACCGCGGCCCGCGGGCCGCATGCGGCCCGCCGGTTGAACACTGGTGGCCCGTCGACAGCAAAAATAATACTCTCGTACATTCGAAAAATATTGAATTATATTCCAGAATAAAACCAAAAAAAATATGTTCGAAAAATAATTTGAATCTCGCGCGCGCGCTCTTAAGTGCGCTTATCGGTGCGCCGTGCATGCGATGATGCACTGATATGTTCTGGTCTGAACTCATACAAGTCCAACCGCAACATAAATTTCTCTTATTTTGCTTTAACCAATGTATCTGCTATAATGGCTTTTTCTTGTTGATTAATAAAGAAACGAAATTATACAAAGAGTATATTGACACAAAAAAGTATTAAAAGAAACAGCTAGGTACACAATTACTGTCCAACATAAACCTAGTTTATCACAGGTAAAAGAACGCTGCTTGAATTTCTTATTGATTGATATTAGTAAAGTTCTTTCTTAACACGTGCTACAACACGGAAAACTTTTGGTCAGCATTGTTTTTTTACTAATATTTCATTATCGATAAACTTCTCTTATTTAATGTGTAATAAATACTATGAATAAATATTATCAGTACTACATACTTACATATTGACTTGCATATATATCGGTAGTTGACAATTACATTACAGTGTTTGAAAATAGATCTTCTAGGCTAGGTGACTTTAATCAACTGCGCAGGACGTATTATGTGGTCACAAGTTGACGTCTAAATACAGTCGCTCGCTCCACTGTTCCCACCAAAAACACCCAACCAATATGAAAAATGTAAAGAACAATATAGTAAAATAACGGAGGCACTTCCTCCCGCTTGAAGTGCACCTCACGAACAGTAGAGGGATGCAGACTAACCTCGATTCGGTCCAGTACCGCCTTGAGACCGAGAAGACGCACCAATTCTTTATAACGGAGACCCAGATAGCAATTCTGTCTGATGTGACGTACCTCAACTACCCAGGTTACACGCTTATACATAACTTCAAACAGCGGGCTGTGGTCTATGTGTACGTCCGCGATGATATTTGCTGTCGGCGTCTCCGTTGCTAAAAGTTTTCAGGGATTTCTACAATGTGGCTTTTGGTGGACACCGGTGTAGAGACAATCTTCTATGCCTGTGTCTATCGATCGAACAGCGGAGACCAGGAGACGACCACGGTTAATTGAACACCTGACAAAAATGGCAGACAAAGCCCAACAACGGTATCCGTCTTCGGAGCTAGTTTTTCTCTAGGACTTTAACACCCACCACAAGTAGTCGTTATTCACATACAAAACAACCAAACATGATGGGAAAGAGGCGCGCAAACTTGCGTTATCGCAGATCTCACACAGCTAGTTCAAGTAGCGACGCGGGTACCAGATATAGCCGGACGCACCCAATTTCTTGGACTTTCTACTGAAAACAGACACTCAGTATCAGTCTCAGCTCCGCTGGGATCATCCTATCACTATCTGGTGAAACCCGTATCGATCATCTTTTCTCCGGATGACTATCCAGCGGGTACGAGAAAAAGTTTGCGATACTAATCAGCAGACTGAGATGATATGCGGCACTTTTTTGCAGCCTTTACGTAGCGGTAAGTATTTTGTGCATTTCTTCGGATGAACCCTCCTCTGCCGATGAGGTTGCAAACGTCATAAGGCAGGAAATGAAATATTTTATTCCGTTCCCCGACATTCCTCTAGATTACAAGACTCGGCCCTGGTATAATGTGAACTGTGCTCGTACTGAGTCCCGAAAAGAGTTCGCCTACCAGGCCTGGCTTCTAGCTCTCGTTCATAAAGTTGGAGCTCGGAAGGTTCATGCGAAGAAGAGAGCTTTGAATTCTACTGCCAAGTCCTGCAAGCAAGTTCTCCGTATGGCACGATTCGGATATGTTAGTCGTATAGGGGCCAGATTTGCTTCCTAACCTCCGGGTAGTAAGAAATTTTGGTGCCTGTCGAAGGCTGTCAAATCCAATTATTAATACCTGATGGAACACTGGCTCACTCCGCGAGTGAGAAAGCAAATTTATCTACATCTCTGTTTGCGAACAATTCTCGTTAGCCGTTGTTTTTTTACACACACATATATATATACTAGACAATGGTCTTAAGAGCGAAAAAAATAATAAGAAAAAGCTATTCATATTCATACCAAAATTTCTCTTAGATGATGAAAGGTAAAGGTGGTGAATGCAATTTTAATTATAATATGATATTTAATATATATATATACATCACAGACACCAGTATCATCGGAAACTAGTCATCTACGTAGGACAGGTTTTTATAGTGTACGGCTATGTGCGCAAACACAAACATACTCTATTTCCAAAATCTGATAGTTCGGTGGGATGGCAATGCGAAATGACCGGCGAGAGATCAGGCGCAGGATCAACAGCTTAAGGTGCTTTCCGATGCATGAGGGTGTAACATCGCCAAGTTCCAGACTCCAGGATACTTCTGAGAATTTCTTGACAGAAAAATCCTAATATTGGTTTGCACTCGCCCCGGGACTTGAACACGTGACCACATGATCAGCAGTCGCGCTTTCACGGTAATAGCTGGACATACTTAGAAACCATATTATCAATCAGGGCTGCTTACGTTCTATTCGTTAAATAATTATTTAAAATAAAAATTTTGTACAGTCGACTTCAATATAAGTTATTAAGGATAACTCAAAAACTATTGGTTTGGCCTTGATTAAATTCATATGGGACCACACGAGAAGTACCAGCTTTCAAATTAAAAAAGAGTCATCGAAATCGGTTCACCCAGTAAAAAGCTATGAGGTACCAAACATAACAAAAACATACAGTCGAATTAAGTATCGTCTCCTTTTTGGAAGTCGGCAGAAAATATTTAAAATATGATTTTATTTATATTATTTTTTCAGATGAATGCAATGAGTGAAATAAGTTGGGAATGAAGACCTGACAAAATATGTACCAATTAAAAAGCTTCATAAAAATATTTAAAAATATTTGTGGCAAATATTGAAACTCGGAAAACTTAAACTCAACTAAAACGAATTGCTATTCCATGCGTGGAGTTAAAGCTTCCACAATTATGTGTATTTAACATACATTACATTGCCTCTACATGTACAAAAGATAATATCACTCTAAAGTCACATTTTGGTAATAATTCGATTATAAGTATAACTAAATTCGAAGTTATTTGTAATTACTTAATACTAAATAATAATAAATTTTTACTGTTTTTTATAGATTGACATACAAACATTAGCTATAATAAGCACTAAATTTGAACGCGATGTACCTCTGTGAAGAAGCGTAGCAATTTGTACATATTATCTGTTATACTTAAAAACAAATGAATCCAATCAGTGTTAAAGAAACTTCACCGTTAAAAAGGAAGATATAGAGGCACTTTACATTCCAAATTGTACAAAGACAAGCATCCAGACGCAGACTATTTGACCTCATCTTTGCCCACGGGCCAGATAGAAGTCAAGAGCGAGTCCATTTCTAATAAATGAAAAAATCTCCTGTAGAATGGAGGCGTTTTAGATACGAAAACTGCTTATAAACAAATGTCCGATCCCGTAACAAATATTTGTATACTATGCAGACGGAGGTTCCGTGCGAGATTAAAACCTAATGACGGATATATCTAACTACTGCGCTTCTAGTGTTTTAAAAAAATTAAAAAATATTAAATTTACAATACCTAATGTAAAACATTCGAATACCAATGTGCTGTTAAATGGGGAGGAGTTGAGTCTTGTGGATACCACTGTTTTTCTTGGTATTACTATTGACTCGAAACTTCAATGGGGCCCTCATATATCTAAATTAGCAAGCAGACTTAGTTCTGCAGCATATGCTGTAAGAAAGATTAGAAGTCTCACAGATGTTGAGACAGCTAGATTAGTGTATTTTAGTTACTTTCATAGCGTAATGTCTTATGGAATTTTGCTTTGGGGTAATGCGACTGATATTGAAGCTATATTTGTTTTGCAAAAGAGAGCCGTTCGGGCGATTTATATATATTCTATTCTATTCTATTCTAAGCCATCAAACCGTGTGCCATACATATGTCTCAGGTTTATGATAAAATTTGGGTTTTCATCAAAAACCTAAGGTTTTGATCTAAAACCTAAACAAGCCTAGATTTTGAACAAAAAGCTGATTTGTATTATAAACCTGCGACATATATAAATAAGGCGTAATATATAAGTAAGGCCGACCACAATTGCAAGGAGTAACGACCTGGTAAGACATGTAAGTTGATAATGATAGATAGATAATGATAGATAGATAATGATAAAAGCTGTGTTAGGTAAACAATTGAAAACAGCATAGTCATTTCCGATCAGTTAAGCTGGAATTCCAGAACCCCACTTTTTGTAACTTACTCGTATCTGATTACATAGAGTAACACGGGTCACTAGTGGACCAGAGGGGAGTTGCCATAGCGATTTTTCCTTGTAAAGAACTGTTTGTCACTTTTTGCGGGGGAAATTTGTACACACAAAACAATCGTCTGTCACTACGAAACTCACACATAACAATTTAGGCAATAAACCAACAATTTTACACAGTAAATGTAACAGTAACGCTCACCGATATTATAATTTTTAAGTTTAAAAAATAAATAGCAAAAATGTTATTAAAAATTTCTTATATATGAAAGGTAATGCCTACTTTTTGTAGATTTGATGAATTTGGCGTGGCAGATCTCTTTTTGCAGCAAATAAACTGAAAAATTCGGCATTTTTGTAGGATGTCAATATAGCAGCGCAACTACATTTAGTCTAGTACGCAGTGCGGCTGCAACTAGTTTTTTTGTGCGCATAGGACCACGTGGACTTTAACTTTGGCAGAAGGGATCGCCTGCGTATGGCTAGCCCCCTCCGATCCGCCGGTGCACCATGTTGCTCTATGTATAATTAAATAAATTACAAAAGAATACTTCTATACACAGCAATAACCTAGTCAAAATTGTCAACCCTATAATATATTCAAACCAACTTGTACTATGTACACAAAATTTTGATCAAGAAAGATGCCGCTAAAATGAATATTTTCGTTGAATATGATCGTTTTTGTGATTAACTTATCTCATGTAGGGATGAAGATTAAGTTCACTGAAATATGGAATTCGGTAGGATAGTCTGTAGCCTCGTTTGGCGTTTCAATCATGGATGATTTCTTTTTTTTTTATATCAGCCTATATAACAAAAGTGTTGTAATTAGTTTAATTTTCGCCCCTGCTTAACTAAAATCCACGCGAACAGTTAATGAATGAAAATTCTCTCCATTTGTTATTTTTCTCACGAAAGCCACACCCATTCATTTATTGTAACTCTATAATTTGATTTACGTACGTATTTTGTCAAGTAGAAGTACCTACTTAAATATAATTATACAGACAAGATATCATATGATTATCTTCACAGACACGGAATTGTATTAATTTTTTATACAAATTTATATGATACGGTTGTTAAAAGACGCAAAATATAATATTATGTTCGATTTTCAGTGTGGCCACTCGGAGTTGCATTCATGGCTAAAAGAAAATTATTTATTAATGAGAGCAACAGAGAGATTATCGAGTTATGTCCAGATTTTTACAAGCTTGATAATATGGGTTTATCCCCACGATAATAACTAGCCATTCAGATAAGAGGTCTCGGGATGTCCACTTGGAATGTAAAACCACAAGCCCGGAGTAATTGAGCTGGTGGTAACGTAACCTTCACACTAGGATTTCTCCTGTATCGTGGGGGTAGTTTAGAAAAATAAATTGCTCAAGGGCAAATATCCAGACCCACTGCTGTTACCACAGGCTATTTGGCCTCAACAAGTACACCTTTAAAATTTTGCGGTAGTGCCTATAAGATATCCACTTAATTTGAATACACATAACTAACGCTTAATTTAACAAGACATAGATGATTTCTTAATGGTACTCACGTAGTTGTTGGCTCGACCGCTGAAGAAATAAGCTCAGTATAGAATACAAATACGAAATAGAAGCGTTAAGTTTCTGTTTCACATATAGTGAGAGTAACATAAACCGTAGAAATTAGAGACCATTTTCATTTGTAACGAGGTATTCCATCATAGTCATCAGATACAGAGGTGACAAAACATCTGCATTTTGATTCTTAACTGAGGAAAAGACGTCTATAAGCAACTGCATCCATTTGCCATGAAGTAAGCAGTGTGTTTTTTTGTAATCCTCGCTTCAATAACAAAAAAAGACATGGAAAGGGAACGCACGGCACTTTATGCTTGTGCAGGCTATATTATGGCGGTGGAGGTTTAGATAATATTCTACATCCATATGGTTTTATTTTATTCAAGGGATTATTCACGTCGCGTGGAAAGACGAACCTCTGAGTTCCAACGCGTCTTACTAGGAGGCAGAGGGTAAACGGTTGTTATTTGGTCAGCGCTGATTTATGTCGACATGTCGATATGAAGTAAATGTGTACGTGAAACGAGCAAACGGTAGAAATCTATTTGGTGTAAAATAATAATTTGCATTCACGAAATAGTAACTTATAATTAAACAGTAATATTAAAACAATAGTAAGTTCACTTTTACAATACATACAGCACGAAATAGGGTAATGAATCCTCTTATGACGCCATGACAGTACATATTTTATACTCCATCAAAATAGTGACAAGTGATTCATTATCTGTATTCAAAGTTCAAACTTTTTGTAGTAATAAATTAACAGCAGCCTTACCATCATAACTGTTGCGGACAAACACAAATCTCTCGTTAAACATTGTCCACCCAAGAACTGCGTTCACTAATTCATTAATTAAAGTCTACCACTGTATATAAGCCCCTCTCATAGATGCCTGTCAGATTTGCAACCCCAGTTTTTTTATATTCTGTTGTTATCGAGAAGATGTTGCTGACCATTTATTGTTTCGGTTACCCTGTATCACCTCTTACAACACCCAAGAGATAATATAAGGCAATGGATATACTTACGCCGCCACTAAACTTCCCAAAGAATAACCCACCACCACCACAAAGTAGCCATACCACCTGCATCCACTGACTCTCTCCGTTCACATTTTATCAGATTGACATACCTATGTCCTACACTCCAATGATTTTTCTAAATAGGTCAAAAATATTATAATATATTAATAACTTTACTTAAGTAAAAATAAGAATAAAGTAAAAATTAAAATTACATCTTATATATGTCCCACTGCTGGGCACAGGCCTCCTCTCATTATCATATTTATTTTTCCCTTTTCCTTAAACATGCAAGTTTCCTCACGATGTTTTCCTTCATTGCCGAGCACGTGGTAAATCAGCACTTAAAATTGCAAATTAACGAAACAAGAATGAATAAATAAAGCAAAGCCGCACTTGCTAATCCCTCGCCGTAAATTTTACAGTACGCGAACAACCCTTGTTTAAATTTCTGCGGGCAACAAATTTAAAGAAATTGATTTTAAGAGCTGATTTATTTGTGAAGTCCGTTTACAAAAAATAATACAGACTGGGATGTTTTTGTGATATAAGTGAATTCTATTCTTAGCTTAAGCCAATTTTCGAAAATCTTTGAAAGCAGTCTTTGTTTTGGCGAAAATCTAATAGTTTACAATTGTTATAATGTTCCATCTCAATTCACAACGCGTTTAGTTGATATATTACATAGTACTATAAATAATATTTTTGTGTAAATATAGATCTGAATTAACATACGAGTATTTAACTCGAGTAGGAATTAATCTTCCAGTAATTTAGTATATGAGGCTATGAAAGTTAATTATACCCACAACATTTTGTCTTCGCATTCATCATATTTGTTTTTTTTATTTCACTCTAATTCGCTACTTGCTGTAGCAGCGAGTTCCCGCCCTTTCAAATTGAAATCCATAAGGTGCATGAAAATTTTATTTAAACTTTAACTAACACCGATACCATTTTCAGTAAACTATCTTTATTTTTGAATGTATTCTTGTCATTTATATGATAAATGAGTTCATTTATGACAATCTTTAATAAATGATATATTTGATGTGTTAAACTACAATTGCACGTTAATTGAAGGCACCGACAGTATACGAACGTTCTGACTGAATATTATGGCATTATTCTGTCTCGCATTGTACAACAATCATATTTATTCAAATTTACCTCGTTTAAGATAATGTGTTGTCATTATGAATAAATCATTTCTTTCTGCATTCCTTGATTGTCAATTATATAAAAATAATTCAAAATAAGATTAACTTGTATGCACATAAAATAATATGATAGTATCATTGAGTTATATGTACTACGTACTACGAAGCCATTCCGAACATTGACTATGTTCAACTGAACTGTACTGCAATCCGTACCAACTAAATATTGCGTAAACTGAAGATTTGTGAATTCCGTAAAATAATTATTATTACATTTTATTTTGAAATATAACATGTTTGTTTAGATGAAATTAAGATATTTTATATTAAATTCTTATATTTATTTTATATTAATATCTTATTTTATACCAAATTAAAGTCTTCGCGCATGCGCGACTACTACTCCCGCGCATGCGCGAAAACATAGAGTAGAACACAGTTTTTGTTTGAAATGGCTTCTCTAGTGCGTAGTACATATATCTCAATGGATAGTATGCAAAATTTTAAAGAAATTCTATTTTCTTATTACTTGAAATTAGGAGAAGTTAACACGCTGGTTTTTATTTCCTTCATTAAGAGTGCAAAATATTTAAGTATTGAATATAAATAAATTCATTATAAGTTTAAAATAAGTCTTAAAATTTAAAAATATGTACACAAAGTATTTACATGCACCTCGATGCAAATTACTCATATTTGACCGATCAAATACTTGAATTTTTTTTTATAGGATAGGGTGACAAACGAGCACAGTCCACCTGATGGTAAGTGGTTACTGTGGCCCATAGACATCTACATTTATCCTCGATTGCGAATCAAAATGGAGATGCGTTGTCACCCGTGAGGACTAAGATAGAATGCCTCTTTTCCAGTAAAAAAGGTCTCCGGTTTTCTACACTCACCATACGAAACACAGCAACATGAAGCTGCTATTTGACGCTGGTATTATGTGAGAGCGTGGTCCTTCCCCGGTCAAGCCGACCCGTTCGTGCTACAACTATACTACTAATATACCTGCAACATGGCTCTACCACGCATAAGATTGAATTCTTGAATCGATCAAATACTACATGAGGTTATACTTTGTATCACAAATCACATATTAAATCCTTGTCTATGACACTTAATTAGAAGATTACACTCAAAACTAAAAATATAAATAAACAAAAATACAAAGCCGTTAAGTTTACTGATATAGATACAGTAAGATTAATTTCACATATCCAATTGCTGCCAGCCGCTTTGCGCAGATCATCGCTCCATCTAGCTAGATGTAGCTAGTTGGCGTCTATCCACGAGAAGACCTGACGAACCTTCCCGAAGAGAAGAATCCTAACTGAATCCAACTATCGGCTTCTTTTATAAAGTTGATTCCAGTTTACTGCACTTTCTTCCCCTCGGTTGATACTAATCTTGAACAACTTCAAGAATCTCGCCACCAACGATAAACGTATCTGGTATGATATGATCGATAAACATGACTTTTATCTTATTTACATTCATACTCATTCCACCACGTTGGGAGAATTCATGTGCTGTTCAGCATGTCTTGGGGTTCCCGCAGCGAATTTGTCATGATGACGATCTCATCAGCAAAGCGCAAGTGTAGGATGATGATCACCATTTACATTGTCGCCTTTCCATTGATGATTGTCTTGAAAACCTCTTTCAGTGCGGTTATGAACAGTTTCAGGTACAGGATCCACGATGCAACTGGATAGGATTTATAAGACCGCCTTGTACTTGTATGGAGATCAAGCTTGTGGTGTTTATGTCACAACATCATAATATACCATCAGTCTATCTTGGAAGGCTGTGAGAAATCCAAAATAACCTAAGTTTCAATGGAGTCAAAGGGTATTTCATATGCCACAAAAACAAGACACTGAGGATGATTATACTCATACCACTTCTGTATAATTTGCTTTACTGTGTGAATGTGGTCTATGGTGCAATAACCTCTTCAAAATTTAGTCTGCTCAGTTCGTTAAAATTCGTCAATGTTCCATGCAAGTTGATTCGTGATGAATATTGAAAACAATTTATAGATGTGGCTCAGAAGCCAGAACATTATCTTGTCAATTTTCTTGTTCCTTCCTTACCCTACTTTCAAGAGCTCTGTTCTGTAAATTATTTACTTAATTACTTGGCAGCCAAATCATTTTACTCTAGACAAATATCAAAACTGGCGAGTGGCTCTGGGATCGTTATATTTAGGGTCAGGTTACTAATAAAGAGTGACAAAGCAAATTTATGTTGCAGAGGTGAACGGCAGAATCGGGAAGGGTCGCCCTAGGCGAAAGTTTATCGACCAAATTGGCGATATATTGAAAATGGGCCAAATCAAGAGTACCTTTAACCGACGAGCGTGTATGCGTAGGTATATGGATGTGGAGGAAGCGAGAGAGGTCTGTCAGGATCGTGCCAAATGGAAGTCCATAGTCTCTGCCTACCCCTCTGGGTGACAGGCGTGAGTGTTTATGTATATGTATGTATGTATGTTACTAATATTTAAAGACACAATATAGTGTAACGTTTTCAGCCTTCGACCTCAACGAGAATCCCAAACTTCAACCATTGTACCATAAGCTTTTAAGTCTTCAACCATATGGTTTTGCCATCACATGTCTTTAGTTTATTATTTTTTATTTATTTATCCTTTATAGCAAAACACACCAGCTAGGGGTTACAAAGAGCGGACTTAATGCCCCATGGCATTCTCTACCAGTCAACCCGACGAAAAATTGAATAAATAAAGATGTTGGCAGGTGCAAGTTAAGGACAATAATAAAACATAAGTTATAAATATAATCAGTTCAGCTATAATAAATAGATTACACAATACAAAACTACCTAATTGCATTATATAAATACATTATACATAAACAACACACATATGCATATATATATATATATATATATATATATATATATATATATATATATATATATATATATATATATATATATATACTTATAATATATTATACATATAAAACGGGGAAGGCAATTAATTGTTGTTTACCTCTAAATAACGTTGACGCACCAATCTTTTAAACAAAAGCTTATTCGTAACTTCCTTAACATCAGCGGGTGAAGCATTTCAGAGGAGGATAGCCTGAACTGTGAAGGTATAATTAAAAAAAATAGTTCTATGTTCTGGAATACTAACTTTAAGTGCGTTAGAAGGACGAGGTTCACGGCTGAAAATAGAGTAGAGAAAGTTGAAGTTTTCTCTAAGATATGGCGGAGAATTGGCATCACT
Source organism: Parnassius glacialis (assembly GCA_033319125.1). Taxonomy (NCBI): domain Eukaryota; kingdom Metazoa; phylum Arthropoda; class Insecta; order Lepidoptera; family Papilionidae; genus Parnassius; species Parnassius glacialis. The sequence continues at coordinate 21,020,983 of JAVANC010000019.1, forward strand.
TAAGATAGAAAAAAGTGTCAATAAAATTCTGAAGCAACGCCTTTGACGTATAGTGAGCCATTTAAGCTTAGAGCGATAGGCAGAGCTATGGTCATATTTACGTAAATTAAAAACAAATCTTATACAACTATTGAGAAGGCGCTCCAACTTATTGAGAAGATTTTGCGACAGATCCGGATAGCATAAATCAGCATAATCAATAATGGGAACAATGAGGGAATTAACCAACATAAGCTTAGTTTTGAAGGGCAAGAAATTTTTCAGACGATACAGGGAACGCAAGGCAACTACAACTTTACGGCTTATTTCAGAAATTTGCAAACTCCACTTCATAGTTTGATCTATATTCAAGCCAAGGTTAATTATTGATTCATTGAAAAGGATCGATATACTATTGTAAACCACAGGTTCAAGGTTTCTATAGTCAATCAACTTAAACTACCTACAATCATTGCTTTACATTTCAACGGATTTACCGAGATACCATGCCTGTACGACCAAACTCGGATAGCATCAAGGTCCTCGCTCATCAGTCTTATGACGTTATTGATGTCATCAATACTAGATTGTACGTATAGTTGAAGATCATCTGCATACAGATGGCGCGAACACTTGATAACAGAAGATATGGAATTGATGAATAAAGAATTATGAGGATTCAAAATGTGTCAAATAAGGCACATATGGCGATTCATAATGCTGTGTTAGTCCCTACTTTAATGTATGGTAGTAAAAGTTGGGTCTGGCAGAAGAAGCATGAGAGTAGAATAAATGCTGTAGAAATGCGGTCCTTAAGGAGTATTCTAGGGCTGAATCTGAATGACAGGATGAGAAATAGTATGATAAGAGAAAAGTGTGGTTTGCAAAATGACGTTGTGACAAGGATTAAGAAAGGCATGCTTCGGTGGTTTGGTCATGTAGAAAGAATGAACGAGGAAAGAGTGACAAAGCAAATTTATGTTGCAGAAGTGAACGGCAGGGTCGAGAAGGGGCGCCCTAGACGAAGTTTTATCGACCAAATCGGCAATACATTAAAAATGGGCAAGATTAGGAGTACCTTGAACCGACGAGCGTGTATGCGTAGATATATGGATGTAAAGGAAGCGAGAGAGGTGTGTCAGGATCGCGCCAATTGGAAGTCTGTAGTCTCTGCCTACCCCTCTGGGTGACAGGCGTGAGTGTTTTATGTATGTTATGTTTATGTATTATGAATAAAGAAAACGTTATATGCCGCCTTGCGGCACATCAGATTCGATGTCAGCCCAGCCAGAGAACTGTTCTCCAAGGCGGATGGACTGTTGGCGGCTGCAAAGATAGGATGAGGTCCACTCCAAGGCTGAGGACGAAAATCTGAGATGAGTCAGAATGGAGAGAAGGATGTCGCGATCAACTGTGTTGAAAGCATTTGAAAAGTCAACAAGCACGAGCACTATAACTTTCTGTTCATCCATTCCTCTTCTTATGTCATCAGTGAACTTAAATAGTGCAGTGATGGAACTGTGACCAGACCGAAACCCTTATTAAAAAAGATTCAATAGGTTATGTTCTTTTATGAAACAAGAGATTTGCTTATACACACAGGCTTCAAGAACTTTGGACAGGATTGGGAGAATAGAAATTGGTCGATAGTGAGAGACTACCCTCTTAGGATTTGGAATTTTGGGAAGAGGTGAAACATAAGCTTGTTTCCACAAAGTTGGGTATTGACTTTGGGGATTGATTCCAAGAAGTTATTTATAATATGTGTAATTCCTGGGACTAGGAACTTGAGTAACATATTCACCATAGTCTTGCTTATGTCATCACAACCCAGAGCCATGGAGCTAATAGCTGATAACGCCTTAGCAACATCATCTTGGGTCACAGGAGAGAATTCAAAAAAGGGAATGGAGAGTGATTCCATAGAAGCGATAGAATGTATCGTTTAGGATGTAATGCTGCCATGAATGCCAACAGTTTTGATTTTTATTAAATAAGTGTGACAAACGAGCACACAGTATAAATAGATGCTATGGTATAAGTGGGTGCTGTGGCCAATAGATTTCTACATCTATCCTCGATTTAAAATCAAAATTCAGAATGTATTTGTCACCCTTGAGGACTAAGAGGGAATGTCTTGTCCACCAAAATAGGTCTCCGGTTTTCTACACTCATATACGACACAGCTATTTTACGCTAGTATTCTAAGAGAGCGTGTGCGTCTGTGTTCCTCGGTTGGACCAACCCAATCATTTCATACAACTAAAATGTAGCTGCAACGTGGCTTTGTTGCACTGCGCCATAAAGCTTCACGGTCTGCCAACGTACCGAACTTCTGCGCGGCTGTTAATGCCTCACGTCTCTTTCGCAAAATTATCATTATAATAACCCCTAGGAATGAGGTGTTCGCTACCATGTTGTTTCTGATGTCTTCATAACTATTATACAATATGAGTAAGATATTGCATATTGATTTTATTTAAAAAAAAATAAGTCGCGCATCGTTACTTGCTGGTTTTTTTCAACACAGAGGTTTCTTACCAACCTAAAAAACAACTTATACATTATTAAACTGATACAGGAGAAAATCCTGATGTGGAGGTCACGTTTTTTTAAATAAAAAAAGTATTCATGAAATAAATGATAAAAAAAAATATTATTATATGATTATAATCGCGGTCCGTTAGTCTCGCAAAAACTTGAAAATGGCTGGACTGACTTTGATTTGCGTGTGTTCTAGTGAGTGATTAGATGATCTAGACGATTTAAACTGTTGCCAAGATCTAGAAATCATCCGTGCGAAGGGGTGGCTAGTATTTAACAATATCATTCTATTCTGTTCTAAAAACTTACACTCGTAATGTGCTCATCCTGGAGCAAATTACGTGTTAATATCCAATGTGCGTTTTGTGGGAGTCGATTCAGAAGCTCGAGCTGGAAATGTTGAGATCCCGTTACGGTTCGAGACGCATTTTCAGAGCATATACCTCGTCAGATAGGTTCTTTTTATCGTGAAATCTATATACAAATCAAGTACCTTTTTTTTACGTGGTAGAGCCATGCTGCAGCTATATTACTGGTATAGTTGTAGCACGAATGGGTCGGCTCTACCGAGGAAAGACCACGCTCTCACAGAATACGAGCTTAAAATAGCAGCATAACTCTACTGTGTTTCGTATAGTGAGTGTAGAGAACCGGAGACCCTTTTTTACTGGAAACGAGGCATTCCATCTTAGTCCTCACGGGTGACAACGCATCTGCCTTTTGATTCGTAATCGAAGATAGATATAGGTGTCTATGGGCCACAGCGATAGTTGCCCTCTCAAAAATGAGAGGAGGCCTGTGCCCAGCAATGGGACGTAAATAGGCTGCAACTTAATGGGCCACAGCAACCACTTACCATCAGGTGGACAGTGTGCTCGTTTGTCACCCTAATTTTTTAAAAAAAATGAAAACCTTGAACAAGATAATAGCTTCTGCTGAAGAACGTTTTGATTACTGAGACATCTCTAAATATGCGCTTTTTGTCCGTCGTGATAAAATCGATCTGATCTTTTATCACGTTGTTTGGATTGTGCTAGGTTCATTTCCTGGTCCTTATGCCTGGCCGTAGGTGAACGGTCAGCCCAAGAGCAAGCCTGCGGATGGGTGTTGGTAGGCTGCGGAGAGAAGATGTCCTCTCCTCCTACCGCCGCAGTCAAGAAGAAATCTAGGCGGAAAGGAGCGTTGGTATGGTGACGCAACACTCACCCTATCCTCCGCGACTCTAGTGGAGCCGCACCGCTTATGTAATGGTGGCGGCTGCAGAAGAGGAGAATTGGTTCTACGATGCGCCAATCACTTTCTGCGGCCGAAACTTTGGTCAATTCCGCCAGTAGGTCAAGGGGGTCATTTCCCAGAGGGAGTTGGAAGCCGCGGAGGAAGGCGCTCCTTGTAATGCGGAGATGTCTTCTCCCAAGGAGGAGCCGCAATGGGGTGGCACTGATGAGCTGCGGAGGTGTCAAAAAGTGTTCCCGTAGCCCTGCCAATGCGACGAATTCGAAACACCATGGGTTTTAGTCGGTGCGATTATGACTTCCATCCATTTCCTTTGGGGTTTTATTTGGAAATAGAAACTCAAAGAAGTTTATCAGCATTTTCCCCCTTTATTTTCTGCTTCCAAAATCGTGCGGATCTAATATTAATTCAACACCTATATGCTTTCCAACTTTGACGTTAACTTTCCCGTTAACGACATTAAAGTAAGATTGAGCGTTGTGTAAAGCCTTCGTTATATCTTCATACATACGAATAAGTTCAACTTCATTGTTCTAGTATGTCAAATTTAATGCGTAAATTTGTATAATGTTCATGGTATATTTTCAGATAGTGTTAAGAAAAGATATTCCACCCTACTCGACATACTAGGAACATATTTTGCTCCTTTAGAACGCCACCTTAAGAAAGACCATGACCCTCGTGATAGTAGAGTAGATGGTCTAATTTCAAGGTTAGTGTGTCTTCTCCCTCTCTTCGAACTTCACTTAACGCCAAAACGTACCATCCTACATTTTCTAATTCTACTTCCAATTTTGAAATCATATCGTCATGACGCAAAGTCTGTCCATTGTATGTCACCAGATTCAACTTGCGATTCCTACCGCATGCTGGAGGATACTTGCTAGCCTCTCCCGGGATTCTTAGCACACCGTATCCCAATATTGCCATGATCGCCAACATGAACAGTTTTATCGGGATGCCAGAAACTGGTGGATGTGTTTATTTGCTGCTTACGTTTGAGAGGGTTTGCCCTTAATCGTAATGCTGGGCAAGCGGGTTGGCAATCGCAGAGTCAGATACGTCGCTCTTGTGACGCTGCATCCCATCACAGATCTGGATATGTTGGCCAGAAAAAGAACTGTAATTTTTATTCTGCCATCTGTCAAATACCGAAGATTATTCTTTTTTTTTGGCTTTCTCTCTTAATCGCCCAGTACCGACATCCACGAAAAGAAAGGAGGTGGCAGCATTCTAAAGATTAGATTATGACAACAATTTCCATAGTATTATGCCCTATGGATTATTGTTGTGGAGATGTGCAGCGATATTAAAAATATATTCGTGAACTTAAGAAAAAAAAGAGTCCTTAAATAGACAAAGAGACTCACTCGATCTTTTTAAAAAAACTAATGGCTTACCTGTTGCATCACACTATATTTTGCATATTAAAATAATGTTAGAAACTATTTACTACTATTTATTAAACATTTAAATTTTTTTTGATGCTTTTAACATGGTTAAAACTTGCCATTTAAAACCAGATTTCCTGTAATATACAGATTGCATAAATTCGAATGATATATAAAACATATTTTTATGAAGAAAGGGTGTTCCATAAATAAGATGATTATTTAAAAGTTAAGAATCATCATCATCATCATTATTACAGCCCTTCACAAGTCCACTACTGAACATAAGCCTCCCCCAAGTAATGCCACAAAGCACGGTCCGGAGCCACCTGCATCCATCGACTTCCTGCATATCTTACGAGGTCGTCACTCCATCTAGTGGGGGGATGCCCTACACTTCGTCCGCCGGTACGAGGCCGCCACTCGAGAACATTTTCACCCCATCGGTATTCAGTTCTTCGAGCTATATGGCTGGCCCATTGCCACTTCAGCTTAATAATCGGTTGGGCTATGTCGGTCACTCTGGTTCTACTGCGGATATCCTCATTTGTAAAATTATCACACAGAGAAATTCCGAGCATAGCCCTCTCCATAGCTCGCTGAGCGACCTTGAGCTTCCTCATACGGCCAGCAATGAAGGACCACGTCTCAGTTCCATAAGTCATCACTGGCAACACGCACTGGTTGTACAGTCTCGTTTTCAAGGTTTGAGGTATACCTGATGAAAATACGTGCCGTAATTTCCCGAACGTTGCCCAACCGAGTTGAATCCGTCGATTGATTTTTCGGTCGAAGTTGGACTTATCTAGTCGGACTATTTATCCCAGGTAAACATACTCATCAACATCTTCGAGCTTAGTGCTCCCAACAACTACCGGCATAGGTGTGACATGGAAATTAAACATGATCTTTGTTTTGTCCATGTTCATCTTAAGAACTATCCATTGGGAGACACTATTGAGTTCATTGAGCACAGTGCTTAGGTCCTCCAGCGATTCTGCCATAAGGTCTATATCGTCAGCAAATCGAAGGTGAGTGACGTACTCGCCATTGATATTAATACCGCATCCTTTCCAGTCCAGTAGCTTGAAAACAGCGGTGAAGAGTTTCGGGGATATAACGTCACCCTGTCTTACACCTCTCTGCAATTGGATAGGTTTCGTACTCTGATTCTGTACTCGGATAGCCATTGTAGCTTTATTGTACAAACACGTCAGCACTTCGATATACGACAGTCAACTTGGCACCGCTGAAGGGACTGCAGCACCGCCCAAATTTCGACGGAAACAAAGGCTTTCTCATAGTCCACATACACCAGACATAGTGGCAAATTGTACGCTTCGGACTTCTGTACAATTTGCCGAAGTGTATGTATGTGGTCTATGGTGCTAAAGACCTTTCGGAAACCGGCTTATTCGGGAGGCTGGAAGTCGTCAAGTCTGCGCGCGAGACGATTCGTAATGACTCTCGGAAACAGCGAGATGCGGCTCAGGAGGGAAATCGGTCTGTAGTTCGTCAAAAGAGCGTTGTCACTTTTCTTGAAGAGCAATACCACCACACTTTTGCTCCACGCCTCCGGTGTAATGCCACCATGAAGGACGGAATTAAAGAGCTTCTGAAGGACTTCAAGTACCGATTTTCCACCCGCTTTCAGAAGCTCCGCTGAAATTTCATCCTTGCCTGGGGCCTTACCGTTTTTAAGGTGCTGGAGAGCCATTCTAATCTCGCGCAGACTGACGTCCGGGATATCATCGGAATAGTGTCTGATAAGAAACACTTTTAGTATATACCCCGGACTCTTGGATCGTTACTCACACTTGCAGCTGTGTGGCTCCAACGATGATGTGTACAGCTGCCCATAGAACCTCACTCAAAAAATAAAATAAAATAAAATAAATACAACTCATAAAATCTCACTCAAAATCTCAGGTGTCCCGGAAACGACGCTGCCACAATCGGTCTTCAGCTTCGACAGTTGGCTCTTTCATGCATAGAGATCTTTAGCAAAGAATTTAAAGCCCTGATTGTGCTCGATTGCTTCTTTAATACGAGCAGTATTAAAGTTGCGTAAGTCCCGCCGCATGCATTTTAAGATATGTATGTTCAGTTACCTGTGTGCTGTCAAATCTACTGAAGACTGCAGCTTCATATCCCTTCTAAGAGCCATGAGATTAAAAGTGTGATCGGAGAGTTTTTGTGTTCTTCTGCGGCGGGTCTTGCAAAACTTAGCTCCAACCGCAGGGACAGTTTCCACGAGTTTGTCATTCATATTGTCCACTACATTGTAATCTTCTAGGCACTGAAAACAGTTTCGTAGCTCGAGCGAAAAGGTTTCGGGGCTTTGGATTAGAGCACGAGGGGGACGGAGCGTTGACTTCATAAAACGTGACCTCTCCAACTTAACGTTTAGGTTTAGTGTGTATCTCACCATTCGGTGATTGCTGACGGTTTTCACCCTCGTGATCTCTGAGACATCAGTGAACAGTTGGAACAGTCATCATAATTAAGTCAATCTCATTTCTTGTCGAACAGTCGGGGCTCAACCAAGTCCACTTTCTGTGGGGCCGCTTCTGGAAAAAAGAGTTCATCAGAGTCACTCTTTCTCCATGAAGTCGGCCAGCAGCTGGCCGCTTCGGTTCTGTTGCCCTATACCAAATTTCCCTACTTTTAGCTCACCGTACTCTCTTGTGCCTAGTTTTACATTGAAGTCTCCCATTAACACCGTATAGTGGGTTTTGGAGGAATGCATGGCTCTAAAGATATCCTCATACATTTCCTATACCTCCTCATCGGGGTGTGCCGAGGTTGGTGCATAAAGGTCATACAACCTTCAGCGAATACTGTTTGGTGGTTCTGAGTATAAGGTACGTAACCCTTGTCGGCACACTCTCAATCTTTACAACGTTGTTAACGAGAGACTTGTGAACGACAAATTCGGCACCTCCTTGGGACAGATGGTCGCCCTCCCGGTGATAGAACAAGTTGCCGGATTCGAGGATTACCGTGTCCACCCCTCTCTTCAGACCTCGGATAATCGTATAATATTCCAGCGCAACTTGTCTACCTCTTCTTCCAGCTCCACGATCTTCTCGTCAGTCCTCAGGGTTCGTGTGTTATAAGTTGTCAGGTTGAGTCGTCATAGGTAGCAACCGAACCTCCACCGGAGATTCTTAGCACCCCCTGCCTCGCCTTAACCTTGATCGCCATCGTAGCCAGGAATAGCGGGGCCGTCGGGAACTGGGGGCCGTCTTTTCGTAACTTTTTTCATTTGGGGTGTAAATTTCCACAGTTGCCACGCTTGGCAAGCGGGTTGGCAACCGCAGTTTTTTATTGTTGTTTTGCTGTTATTAGAAAGATGCTGCTGCCCATCCTCTGCCTCAGTTTCCCTCTATCACCTCTTATGACACCCACGGAAAGATATGGGGCAGTGAGTATTATTACCCGACACTACACGGGAATTAAAAGTTAAGAATACGTGAATACAATATGCTTCCTTAGACTTCTTTTGATTTATGTTTAAATTATATTTAACTATGGGATAATACGCCAGGGCGTCACACGGTTGGTTTCTGGATTTGTACAACAGGGCCTCCAGAAAGGTCCAATTGTTAATCTAAAACATTCAGGGATCCACTCAAAAACACACAAAGTTATGTACAGATATAAAAAAAAATTTTGTTGGAATTCAGTAACTATAACACGTATTGAAAATTATAAATATAAAGTAAAGTTTTGATTAAAAATATTGAGAGAAAAATAATCTTCTTGCCGCTTCTTGTCACAAGCACTCCGCAATAAGAACTAGTTGAAACTAAAGCCAAGCTAACTAGGCGTTCATAAAGCATTTTGTAATGGTGATTTTTTTTATAGGAGAGGGGGAAAATGAGCATGCGGCTCACCTGAAAGTAAGTTTTTAACAGTGGTAGAGCCAAGCGGTAGCTTTTGCTGTCGCACGGATGGGCCAGCTTGAACCGGGGTGGTACCACGACCTCACAGAATACCAGCGTGAAGTAGAGGTTTACCTCTGCGTTTCGCTTGGTGAGTGCAGGTGGCCGGAGGCCCTTTTTACTGAAAATGAGGCATTCCATCTTAGTCCTTACGGGTGACAACGCATCTGCATTTTGATTCGCAAACGAGAATAGATGTAGATGTCTATGGGCGGCGAAGCCGGCCTTGCTCTTTTTAATCGAGACTCAGGTGTCCTCTCCGGCTGATACTTCATATCTCTCCTACCCGGGGTACAAATTGGAACACTCTGTTGTGCCCCGGGCTGGAGTTTGCGTATACGTCAGAGAGGACATCTGTTTTCAACGCCTCGGCAGTCATGAAGGTACGGACCTGTCCATCCTATGGCTGCGCGTAGACAGCGACGAACATCCCCGCGTCTACGGGTGCATCTATAGGTCTCATAGTGGTAATGCCGACACAGACAGACTCATCGACCACGTTCAAATGGCTGCAGACTCCGTGCTACAACAGGTCCCATCCGCAAAAATCGTGATACTCGGTGATTTCAACGCCCACCACGCTGAATGGCTTGGTTCTCGTTTAACCGATCATGCGGGTAGATCTGTCTATGACTTTGCTTTGGCATATGGTCTTTTTTTTATAGAATAGGGGGCAAACGAGCATGCGGCTCACCTGATGGTAAGTGACTACCGCCGCCTATGAACAACCGCAACACCAGGGGAATTGCAGATGCGTTGCCGACCTTTTTAAAAGGTGTAAGCTCTTTTCTTGAAGGTTCCTAAGTCGTATCGGTTCGGAAAATTCGCTGGTGGTAATTGATTCCACAAGGAAGTCGTGCGAGGGAGAAAACTTCTTCTAAATCGCACAGTGGTGGACCGCCAATCATCCAGATGGTATGGATGGTAACGCGAGTTTTGTCGCGATGTGCGATGGTGAAATTGAGCGGCTGAAATTAGTCCGAACAATTCCTCAGTGCACTCCCCGTGATAAATGCGATAAAATACGCAAAGAGATGCAACATCTCTACGCAGTGCCAGTGTATCGAGCCGATCAGAAAGAACTCGGTCGTCGACGATTCGAACCGCTCTGCGCTGGATGCGGTCAAGTGGAAGGAGCTGGCACTGGGGTGCCCCGGCCCAGAGATGAGAACAGTATTCCATGTGGGGCCAAACTTGCGCTTTGTAAAGTTGCAAGCGATGTGCCGGCATGAAATACTGTCTCGCTCTGCTGAGCACGCCAAGCTTTTTAGAGGCCAATTTGGCCTTCCCTTCCAAGTGACCACGAAACTGCACACTATTCGATATGTCGACGCCAAGGATTCCGATACTGGCTGAGGCAGTAAGGGGAGTGCCTTGAAACTGAGGAGATACGACAAAGGGGTTCTTTTTAGCGGTAAGCGCGCAAACTTGTGTCTTCTGGGGATTGAACTGGACTAGATTTAGTCGCCCCCAATCCGAGACTTTGTTAAGCAAAGACTCGACTTCAGACACAAGTTTGTCCCGGTACTCGGCGACGTTTTCCCGAGAAATATTGGCACGGCCGGTATATAAGGCATCACCAGTGCTGTCGTCCGCATAGCAATGAATGCTACCAGTTAGCAACATATCATTGATATGCAGGAGAAACAGTGTCGGTGATAGCACGCAGCCTTGTGCAACACCAGCGTTGATAGGCTTGAAATCAGTCTACTACGACCTTGATGCTCCGATCAGCAAGGAAACTGGTGATCCATTTGCACAATTTCTCGGGAAGCCCATAGGAAGGAAGCTTCGAAAGAAGCGCTTTGTGCCAGACCCGATCAAAGGCCTTCGCTACGTCCAAGCTAACGGCTAATGCCTCCTCCTTGGACTCTACTGCCTCCGCCCATCTATGAGTTAAGTAGACTAGAAGATCACCAGCTGATCGACCCCGACGAAAACCGTACTGGCGGTCACTAATCAGCTGGTGATCCTCAAGGTACCTCATGAGCTGGCATTTTGTAATGGCTTCCATTATTTTGGAGAACAAGGATGTGATGGCGATAGGCCTGTAGTTGGACGGGTCTGAGCGGTCGCCTTTTTTAGGGATCGGGTGCAACAAAGCTGTCTTCCATGAATTCGGGACTACGCCTTGGGAGTAGGAGTACCGGAAAAGACGCGTCAAAACCGGTGCCAACTCCGGAGCACACGTCTTCAGCACAATGGGAGGGACTCCATCGGGCCCACTCGACTTGCTGACATCCAGGGAGAAGAGTGCTTTGCGGACCGAGCGCTGTGGTCTAACACAACTGGTAATTTCGCTTACGCGGATCCCAGATGTGGAAGACCACGTACCTTCCCTGTTGGACCTTCTGCTGACCTCTCATCCGGACGAATATCAGGTCCCCGTCGATACCCCTCTGGGCTCTACGGACCATTGTCCGATGCGGAGTATGGTGCCACTCACGCTCCAATCGCAGTTGCGATCTACAGCTTGCCGCCGTGTTTGGCACTATAGGTCAGCTGATTGGGACGGGATGTGGTCTTTTTTTGCATCCTTCCCTTTACTTTTTGTTTACTTTGGGTTTACTTCTCGCCGGCAGATCCCAGTGTTGTTGCCGATTTTGTTGCTGATGTGGTACTTCAGGGTATGGAACTTTTTATTCCATCCTCTGTGGTGCCCATCGCAGGCAGATCCCAGCCATGTTTTTTTTTTTATAGGATAAGGTTGACAAACGAGCACACAGTCCACCTGATGGTAAGTGGTTCCTGCGGCCCATAGACATCTACATCTATCCTCTATTAAAAATCAAAATGTAGATACGTTGTAACCCGTGAGGACTAAGATGGAATGCCTCATTTCCAGTAAAAAGGGCCTCCGGCCACCTGCACTCATCAAGCGAAACGCAGAGGTAAACCTCTACTTCACGCTGGTTTTCTGTGAGGTCGTGGTACCACCCCGGTTCGCGCCGGCCCATCCATGCGACAGCAAAAGCTGCCGCGTGGCTCTACCACTGTTAAGGGAGGTTTGGTCGCTCCTGTAAAATAGCATCACGCAATAAGCAGGAGTGCTACTGGTTTTGGGCTGACGCATCAACGTCTCGGGATTTAAACACCAGCGCACTTAAAAAGAAGTATTATTTCGCCTCCAGGTCCTTCAAAATTATCATTGCCAAGGCAAGGTCTGAGCACATCGGCAGAATTGGCGAGAAGCTAGTTCGCCTTCCTTCGGGAACCCGTGCATTCTGGTCTCTCCCCAAGGCTGTCCAAGGGAACTTCTGTCAGCCATCTCTTCCATCTCTGCACAGAGAGGACGACTCACTGGCCAATGCCGCAAAGGAGAAAGCCGATCTGTTGAGCTCTCTTTTTGCGTCCAACTCGACTCTAGATGACGGGGGGAACACACCGCCGACCATCCCGCGATGTGAGTGCTCCATTCCGGATAAGCGATTTACACAGCACTCGGTTCGCAAAGCTCTCTTCTCCCTGGACGTCAACAAGTCGAGTGGGCCCGATGGAGTCCCTCCCATTGTGCTGAAGATGTGTGCTCCGGAGTTGGCACCGGTTTTATTGCGTCTTTTCCGGTACTCCTACTCCCATGGTGTAGTCCCGAATTTATGGAAGACAGCTATGGTCTACACGATCCATAAAAAAGGCGACCGCTCAGACCCGTCCAACTAAAGGTCTATCGCCATTACCTCCTTGTTCTCCAAAATAATGGAAGCCGTTATAAATTGCCAGCTCATGAGGTACCTTGAGGATCACCAGCTGATTAGTGACCACCACTACGGTTTTCGTCGGGGTCGATCAGCTGGTGATCTTCTAGTCTAATTAACTCATAGATGGGCGAAGGCAGTAGAGTCCAAGGGGGAGGCATTGGCCGTTAGTTTGGACATAGCGAAGGCCTTTGATCAGATCTGGCACAAAGCGCTTCTTTCGAAGCTACCTTCCTATGGGCTTTCCGAGAAATTGTGCAAATGGATAACCAGTTTCCTTGCTGATCGGAGCATCGAGTTCGTAGTAGACGATGCATGCTCTGATTTCAAGCCTATCAACGCTGGTATTTCACAAGGCTGCATGCTATCACCAATGCTGTTTCTCCTGCATATCAATGATATGTTGCTAGCTGGTAGCATTCACTGCTATGTGGACGACAGCACTGGCGATGCCTTATATACCGGCCGTGCCAATATTTATCGGGAAAACGTCGCCGAGTACCGGGATAAACTTGTGTCTGAAGTCGAGTCTTTGCTTAACAAAGTCTCGGATTGGCGCCGACTAAATCTAGTCCAGTTCAATCCCCAGAAGACACAATATTTCGGGTTTACCGCTAAAAAGAACCCCTTTGTCGTATGTCCTCAGTTTCAAGGCACTCCTCTTGCTGCCTCAGCCAGTATTAGAATCTATGGCGTCGACATATCGAATAGTGTGCAGTTTCGTGCTCAATTGGAAGGGAAGGCCAAATTAGCCTCAAAACAGCTTGGCGTGCTCAGCAGAGTGAGACAGTATTTCATGCCGACACATCGCTTGCAACTTTACAAAGTGCAAGTTCGGCCCCACATGGAATTCTGTTCTCATCTCTGGGCCGGGGCACCCCAGTGTCAGCTCCTTCCACTTGACCGCATCCAGCGCAAAGCGGTTCGAATCGTCGACGACCGAGTTCTTTCTGATCGGCTCGACACACTGACACTGCGTAGAGATATTGCATCACTTTGCGTATTTTATCGCATCTATCACGGGGAGTTCTCTGAGGAATCGTTCGGACTAATTCCAGCCGTTCAATTTTACCATCGCACATCGCGACAGAACTCGCGTTACCATCCATACCATCTAGATGATTAACGGTCCACCACTGTGCGATTTAGAAGAAGTTTTCTCCCTCACACAACTTCCTTGTGGAATCAATTACCACCAGCGAATTTTCCGGACCGATACGACTTAGGAACCTTCAAGAAAAGAGCCTTTCCTAAAAGGCCGGCAACGCATCTGCAATTTGGTGGTGTTTCGGTTGTTCATGGGTGGCGGTAGTCACTTACCATCAGGTGAGCCGCATGCTCGTTTGCCCCCTATTCTATAAAAAAAAGTGACTACCGCCACCCGTGAACAACTGCAACACCAGGGAAACCAGGGGAATTGCAGATGCGTTGCCAGTCTCTTAAAAAGGAGTAGGCTCTTTTCTTGAAGGTCCCTAAGTCGTATCGGTCCGGAAAAATCGCTGATGGTAATCGATTCCACTACGAAGTCGTGCGAGGAGGAAAACGTCTTCTAAATCGCACAGTGGTGGACCGCCAATCATCCAGATGGTGTGGATTGTATCGGGAGTTCTGCCGCGATGTGCGTTCGTGAAATTTGGCGGCTGGGATTAATCCGAACAATTCCTCAGAGCACTCCCCGTGGTAAATGCGAAAGTAAATGCAAAGGGATGCAACATCTCTTCGCAGTGCCATTGAATCGAGCCGATCGGAAAGGACTTGGTCGTCGATGATTCGAGCCGCTCTGCGCTGGATGCGGTCAAGTGGAAGGAGCTGGCACTGGGGAGCCCCTGCACAGAGATGGGAACAGTATTCCATGTGAAGCCGAACCTGTGCCTTGCAAAGTGTCAGGCGGTGTGCCGGCATGAAATATTGTCCCGCTCTGCTGAGTACGCTAATCTTTTTAGAGGCCAATTTGGCCTCTTGCAAGTGACCACGAAACTGCACGTCACTCGATATGTCGACTCCGAGGATTCCGATACTGGCTGAAGCAAGAAGGGGAGTGCCTTGAAACTGAGGAGATATGACAAAGGGGTTCTTTTAGCGGTAAACGCGCAAACTTGTGTCTTCTGAGGATTAAACTGGACTAGATTTAGTCACCCCCAATCCGAAACTTTTTAAATTAAAATATTTTGCCTTTGAAACCACATACCCATATTTGAAAAAACATCCTTTGGATATGTTAACAGGCTGTTAGTCATTGTTTACATAGTGTAGAAAATAAATACTTCGTTAGTTTGACGCATCGTAATGCCAACTTTTATATTATTTCCAAAGAAAAATAAAAAATAGTTCAGTGGCTTCAATATCTAACAACTTACGTCTCCGGAAGCGAAACTTTATCAAATCCAAAGTTTCGAGACATTCATAAAACAAAGTTTACGAACGCTAGTAGTCATGCGATGGTTCCATTTGCTAGAAAATCACGCAACTCAAGAGAAAACTGGTCATGACTAAAATACTTTCAAGCATTTGATAAAAAAACATCGCATTATTAGGAAGAGCAGGAGAACTAAAAATGAAATAGAATATAATTTTATCATAATGATAAAATAATAATTTTAAAAAAACGCCTAAAATTTTAATGAAAACGAAAATACACCAGAAATAAAAAGGGAAACGGGCACGAAAACTGGATGCGAGCAATATTTTTTTAGCTTTCGTCGGGTCAAAGATTGTTTCCGTTACACCGAACACGTTGAAATTGCTCGGTTTCTATCGGTTGCCAATCCCGTCCGCTACCGGACATTTGCGGGACAAGGAAATCTGCGCACATCGTTTATATTTTTCTTAAATAAATATTGAGAGAAATTTATTAATTTTATATAAATCCACCCAAAAGTGCTGAACTATTAGTTATTTTGATAAATGGTACGTCTGGAGAGCCAATATAATTACAGACCATGAAAAATTCCATCTTAGACTCCGGAAGTGGAAACGCAACTCTTCTTTGTTTGATGTTGGTTACAGATGTTCAAAGAGTACAGTAGCCACTTACCATCAGGTGAATTCTAAGTTCTCATTACAATTTATAAAAAAACCTGTTCATTCAATTATAATAATAAAAAGAAGCTGAGTTTGATTAATTTAACAAAACTATTGACTTACCATTTGGTACATTTAAGACTGAAGCATCGACAATGCGTAATAAATTTAATTCTTTAGGCTTCAATAAAGATATTGTATTGTAGGGAATGAGGGTAAAAAAATAAAAAAAAATATGAACAAATGAAGAATGGTAATCTCCCACTTGTTTTAGCCGTATAAATTAGCGCAGGCGACTGAGAGGCAACAGTTTGTAATTCTACGAGTCTCATATCGTTATGCCCGTTGGGCTTAAACATTACCTGTACACTGAGACTCTGCCCAAATAAGACAAGTGATGTGGTTCTATTCGTGTAGTAGTTCTTCTAGTGTAAGCAAGGAAGATCGTGTTGCTGAGAGGCTGCCCGGTGTTACATCTAGAGGAGTGGTGTAGCTGTTGCTTTGCATACTTTTGTGTTATCTTGTAGTTGTGTCCTTCACGTTACACCATTGTGTGATTGTGTCTGCCACATATTACGGTTGATAGAACTGTATTTGCTCTATACTGAATGTGTAGTGCTGTACGCTGTCTTATTCAAGAGAGCAAGTTGAACAGCCGCTCTCACACTTTTATTATTTTTAACAATTAACCTTCAGAGTACTTTCGAATACGAGTAACATTATTTTATTTAAATAATTTTTAAAATGATTTCTAACATCAAAAATGGAATAGATTCTAAAATCAGAAGTGGGATTAAAGCCTTTTCCTGTAGCTTTACATTGAAATTTCTTCCAGTATAATATGTATGCTTCTACACTCTCCATTATATGAGAAAACCCAGTGAAGAAATTAACATCTTTCGTAATTCATGCGAGTGATTACATAATATGTAGTTTGGAACTATGCAAATGTAAAACCCTACAATTTGTGAATAGTTACAAGTACCTGGGGCTAATAATTGATACTAATTTTAGTTGGAAACTGTATACTATAATGTAAATTGTCTGTGTCATGTTAAAATCCATATTATCTAAGCTTAATAACTTAAAACTTATAATAAGTAGGACAACCTTATACAATAATGTGCTATGCACTAGCCTATTTAGCCCTTTGGACTAAATAGGCTAGTGCATAGACGTCCTTTTAAACAATATACAGATAATATCTTAAGCCACATGCAAGTTAGGTTTATAAAATTGTTTATCGATAAAAAAGGAAAAATATAATATAGACGGAGACTATAATTATTTATTTAAAAAAAATTACCTGCACATGTAAAACTTAAATACTTAGTTGCAATAGAACAATATAAATCTCTAGAATTTAAAACAGCTGAAACATTTAGCAGGTACATTAGACTTACTTCTCTAAGTGGGCAAGGACATAGTTCCACGTATTTTTTGTGATATTTTTCGAAAACGAAATGTTTAAAAGATGTTGACAGCGTTATTGCTAGATAGAATTATATGTATTCATCATCATCATTACAGCCCTTCACAAGTCCACTGCTGAACATAGGCCTCCCCCAAAGAATGCCACAAAGCATGGTCCTGAGCCACCTGCATCCATCGACTTCCTGCATGTCTTACCAGGTCGTCACTCCATCTCGTGGGGGGACGCCCTACACTTCGCCTACCGGTACGAGGCTGCCACTCGAGAACCTTTCTTCCCCATCGGTTGTCGGTTCTTCCGGCGCACTGCCACTTCAGCTTACTAATCCGTTGGGCTATGTCGGTTACTCTGGTTCTACTGCGGATATCCTTATTCCTAAGTTTATCGCGCAGAGAAACTCCGAGCTTAGCCCTCTCCATAGCTCGCTGAGCGACCTTGAGCTTCCTCATACGGCCATCAGTGAAGGACCACGTCTCAGTTCCGTAAGTCATCACTGGCAACACGCACTGGTTGTACAATTTCGTTTAAAGGTTTTGAGGTATGTCTGACGAGAAGATGTGTCGTAGCTTCCCGAACGCTGCCCAGCCGAATTGAATCCGTCGATTGACCTCTCGGTCGAAGTTGGACTTACCTAGTCGGACTATTTGTCCCAGGTAAACATACTCGTCAACAACTTCGAGCTTAGTGCTCCCAACAACTACCGGCATAGGTGTAACATGGACATGAAACATGATCTTTGTTTCGTCCATGTTCATCTTAAGACCTATCCGTTGGGAGACACTATTGCGGTCATTGAGCATAGTGCTTAGGTCCTCCAGCGATTCTGCCATAAGGACTATATCGTCGGCAAATCGAAGGTGAGTGATGTACTCGCCATTGATGTTAATACCGTATCCTTTCCAGTCCAGAAGCTTGAAAACGTCTTCCAATGCAGCGGTGAAGAGTTTCGGGGATATAACATCACCCTGTCTTACACCTCTCTGCAATTGGATAGGTTTCGTACTCTGGTTCTGTACTTGGATAGCCATCGTAGCTCTACTATACAAACACTTCAGCACTTCGATATACCGACAGTCAACTTGGCACCGCTGAAGGGACTGCAGCACCGCCCAAATTTCGTCGGAATCAAAGGCTTTCTCATAGTCCACATACGCCAGACATAGTGGCAAATTGTACTCTTTGGACTTCTGAACAATTTGCCGTAGGGTCAATGTATGTAGTCTATGATGCTAAAGCCCTTTCGGAAACCGGCTTGTTCGGGAGGCTGGAAGTCGTCAAGTCTGCGCGCGAGACGATTCGTAATGACTCTCGAAAACAGCACGTAGACGCGGCTCAGAAGGGAAATCGGTCTGTAGTTCGTCAAAAGAGTGTTGTCACCTTTCTTGAAGAACAATACCACCGCACTTTTGCTCCACGCCTCCGGTGTAATGCCACCATGGAGGACAGAATTAAAGAGCTTCTGAAGGACTTCAAGTACCGATTTTCCACCCGCTTTCAGAAGCTCCGCTGTAATTCCATCCTCGCCTGGGGCCTTGCCGTTTTTAAGGTGCTGGAGAGCCATTCTAATCTCGCTCAGACTGACGTCCGGGATATCTTCGGAATAGTGTCGGATAAGACTCGCTCTTGGAGCACTTGCGTGTGGCTCCAACGATGACGTGTACAGCTGCCCATAGAACCTCTCAATCTCACTTAAAATCTAAGGTGCCCCGGAAACGATGCTGCCACATTCGGTCTTCAGCTTTGACAGTTGGCTCTTTCTGGCAGACAGATCTCTGGCAAAGACTTTAGAGCCTTGGTTCTGCTCGATCGCCTCTTCAACACAAGCTATATTGAAGTTGCGTAAGTCCCGCCGCATGCATTTGGAGATCTGTCTGTTCAGTTGCCTGTATGCTGTCAAATCTGTTGAAGAATGTAGCCTCATCTCCCATCTAACAGCCATGAGATTAAGAGTGTGATCGGAGAGTTTTTGTGTTGTTCTGCGGCGGGTTTTGCAGAACTTAGCTCCGACCGCATGGACAGTTTCCACGAGCTTGTCATTCATATCGTCCACTTCATTGCAGTCTTCTAGGCACTGAAAACGGTTTTGTAACTCGAGCTGAAATGTTTCGGGACTTTGGATTAGAGCACGAGGGGGACGGAGCGTTGCCTTCATCAGACGAGACCTCTCCAACTTAACATTTAGGTTCAGTGTGCCTCTAATCATTCGGTGATCGCTGCCGGTTTTCACCCTCGCGATCACTGAGACATCACTGAACAGTTGTCGTCTGGTCGTCATAATGAAGTCAATCTCGTTTTTTGTCGAACCGTCGGGGCTCGACCAGGTCCACTTCCCATGTGGCCGCTTCTTGAAGAAAGAGTTCATCAGAAAGAGTCCCTCTTTCTCCATGAAGTCGGCCAGCTGCTGGCCCCTTGGGTTCCGTTGCCCTATTCAAAATTTCCCTACTTTCAGCTCACCATTCTCTCTTGTGCCTAGTTTTGCATTGAATTCTCCCATTAACACCGTATATTGGGTTTTGGAGGAATGCATGGTGTAACTATTATCAATGTTAAATTAAAAATAATAGTTATAATTAATATTTATGTGTTAGCCCGGAGAGACAGAGAAACACACACAAAAGTTTCAAAATACTTATTCCTTATAATTTAAAACTATATGTATGTAATAGCGCTACGCTATTACATACTTAATGGCTAAATCACGAATCAGTGTACTCGACCGATTTTGAGCTTCCAGTAAAGAGAAAGAGTCAGCAATAAAATATCACGTTTCGGACGGGACGAGTTCGTCAGTTGATCGAAGGTGAACCTACTAGTCGTACATTTTGTCCCGGGTACATATTATATGTGTCAACATCTTTAAGCGTTGTGATCCCTACAACGACTAGTACAAATATAACATCCACTTTAGACACGATTTTTGTCTTTTCTTCCAGATATTCATTTAATAAACATTTATTTACGTAACATTGAAATATATACGATGTTAAATAGTATAATAATAAAAAACTGAAACTAAAAACTTAAATTATCATACAGTAGGACTGTATGATAATTTAAGTTTTTAGTTTCAGTTTTTTATCCTCCCTGTGGTATCGTTTCAAGAACATTGGCTGGGATTCCTCGCTGAATGCCTATATTTAGCCTTTGAGAGAGTAAAGAGACTTCTTTACTCTCTCAAAGGCTAAATATAGCAGTCACACTCGCCGATACAGTTCCTTTAGGAACTTCATCTCATATGGACACCACGCACCAGTAGTCTCTACAGCAAATAACACAAAATTTAGTCATCTCTCAGAGAGTCATATTTGCGCCACTTAGTTCAGCTGTCTCTGATACTGCACCGGCTCTAAAGTAGGTACCCCTGAGATTATTTTTATAGGAGAGGCGGCAAACGAGCATGCGGCTCACCTGATGGTAAATGACTACCGCCGCCCATGAACAAATGCATTACCAGGGGACCAGGGGAATTGCAGATGCGTTGCCGGCCTTTTAAAAGGAGTAGGCTCTTTTCTTGAAGGTCCCTAAGTCATATCGGTCCGGAAAAATCGCTGATGGTAATTGATTCCACAAGGAAGTTGTGCGTGGAAGAAAACATCTTCTAAATCACACTGTGGTGGACCGCCAATCATCCAGATGGTGTGGATGGTATTGGGAGTTCTGCCACGATGTGCCTTCGTAAAATTTGGCGGCAGGGATTAATCTGAACAATTCCTCAGAGCACTCCCCGTGGTAAATGCGAAAGAAAATGCAAAGGGATGCAACATCCCTTCGCAGTGCCAATGAATCGAGCCGATCGGAAAGGACTCGGTCGTCGACGATACGAGCCACTCTGCGCTGGATGCGGTCAAGTGGAAAGAGCTAGCACTGGGGAGCCCCTGCTTAGAGATGCGAACAGTATTCCATATGAGGCCGAAACTGCGCCTTGTAAAGTTGTAGGCGAAATACAAGAAATACTGTCCCGCTCTGCTGAGCACGCCAAGCTTTTTAGAGGCCAATTTAGCCTTCTCTTCCAAGTGACCACGAAAATGCACGTCACTCGATATGTCGATTCCGAGGATTCCATTACTGGCTGAGGCAAGAAGGGGGTACCTTGAAACTGAGGAGATACGACAAAGGGGTTCTTTTTAGCGGTAATCGCGCAAACTTGTGTCTTCTGAGGATTAAACTGGACCACACTTAGGTCTAAAAAAAGCATAACTTCGCAAGAACATCTGCATTGATAAAAATGTACGCGCTGTACCGCCGTTTCACATCCTTCTTAGTAGCAAACCCTAGTTGAGTAAGCTGAAATTTTGTCTTAAGGTATAATACCTTAAGACAAAATTTGATGAATGCAAGATAATTTTAAAGTTAAGCGTCGAAATGTGGAACCAACGGGAATAGGACGGATACCGTTATCTTTTCTCTTGCTCCGTATAAGTAGAGAATGAAATTTGCGATTACATAATTTTGTAATATCATTAAGAAGTACTCCCCGTGTAGTGGCGGTGCAAGAATATCCACTACCCCATATCAGCCCGTGGGTGTCTTAAGAGGCGACAGAGAGAAATAAACCACAGGCACAGGGCAGCAGCGTCTTCCCGATAACAACTCAAATTTATAAAAAACTGCGTTTGCGGGTGGGCAAACGCAGTTTTTTATAATTTTGAGTATAAATTGCCAAGCGTGGCAACAATGGCAAAATCCCCATATGTGGCAATCTATGGGAGAGGCCTATTTTGTAGGCTGTAATGGATTAAGAAGTACTCTCCCGGCGTTACCAGCGGACGCGCTTACAAGATCTTTAAGGTTTTGAGGCGTAATTCCGTCAATGCCACCAGCAGATCCATCCGAAAATGATATAATTTGTTATAAAGTGTCTTTTTCAGAAAGAAAAATGGCAGACTTTCATACATAAAATTAGTTGAGAAGGAATTGTACCGTCTATATATATATATATATATATGTACGAGTATCAAAAATGTCTTAAAATGTTAAGCGTCAGTCCCTTAATAACTCTGTCAAAGAATTTTTTCCTGAGAAGGCGTGAAAAAAAAAGATATTTAATTTTGAACTTTTTTAGGTTATGTCTTATGTCACTTGGAAAAAGTCATCCATCCTCTGGTTGTTTGAAGTTAGCTTAATACATTCTCAACATAATGTACCTACCTACTTAATTCAGAGGTTTAAGATTATTGTATCTCTATTATATATTTACATACTATAAATGTATATTTCCAGGGCCTTTGTGTCATACAGTGGACATTCTCAGAAGGGCTAGAACCCAGAGCCGTAAAGCTAGTTAAAAAAACAGTGACATTTTGTTTTAGCTAGTGTCGCCTTAACATTAAATGGAATTGTTACATATTACTATGATTGAGATAATATATTTTTGTAGGAAGTTCTTTGTAAGAGACTTATTTTCAACTATATCACTTTTATTTTTATTATTACTGATAGTATAGTTATTAATAATAATAACTTAATATAATATATTTTGTAAATATAAATATATTGTATTTGTGTGTTGTGTTGGTAGTCTTACAAAGTATATACGAAAATAGTATAAATATAGTAAATGGCAACACTTGAATAGAGTAAAATGATTTAAGTCATTTGATATTACCAAAAATGCTTGTTTTTTTCTGTAGCTTTAATTAAAATACATTTTATTTGATAAATCATAGAAAAATTATAAAACTCATTTTATATATAACTTATTTCTAGACGCAATAATTTTTGTCAACTATTTTTCTGCCATTGTTCCTTTTAATGACTGCGTAGAACTATCGACGGCAAAGGCCGGTAAGGAAAAGGACGGTAAACTGAAATATTTTGAAAAAAGTCCCGCTAGGTTTCTTGCTGGTTCTTCACAGGACTGAGGTATTTTTCTAACCAGTGGTAAATAAAAAAATGACTTTCATTAAGTATTATGTAATAATCTATATTGAATATAAATTATTCTATTCTATTCTATTTTATTAAAATATACTACCCAGGCAAAGCCGGAGCGGATCGCTAGTAATATATAAGTATCACTTAACAAATATCTTTTGATAACGGTGTAAGGGTCAATCACTACTCAAAAGGCACTAATACTTACAAGTGCAAATGTTGTTGCATAAATGTAGGCATAAGTTGTTATATTTACCCATGACCAGCGGTTTATTATATATGAACATTTCGTGGCCGGATAACAAGTAATTGATGCAAGAAGTCAAATTGTATTAGAAAAACGCGGTAGAAGTGAAACCTTATTAATTTTTTATTAATAAAAAAATATCATTAATTTGCTTTTAATAAGAAAACATTATTGATTAATTTTTAAAGTGAAAACTTCTTTAGAAAAGTGATTTAAAACTCGATAAACAATAAAGCGACAATTGTAGAGACAAACATATACTTCTATAGGCTTTAGCCTACGAGAGAATGAGGCAGAATATTATATAAAATGAATCGTGTTTAGGCCACCTAGCGTCTAGTTTACGTACCACGACTTTACCTATAAAATTAAGTAGATGACGCTACTTCAAAGCAATTTTACTCAAAAGAAAATATTCTTTTGATTTATAACACAAAATTGGTTCTACATTTTTTTTATAGTAAAGGGTGACAAACGAGCACACAGTTCACCTGATGGTAAGTGGTTGCTGCGGCCCATAGACATCTACATCTATCCTCTATTACAAATCAAAATGCAGATGCGTTGTCGCCCGTGAGGACTAAGATGGAATGCCTCATTTCCAGTAAAAAGGGTCTCCGGTTCTCTACACTCACCATACGAAACACAGCAGCGTCACGCTGCTATTTCACGCTGGTATTATGTGAGAGCGTGGTCCTTCCCCGGTCGAGCCGACCCATTCGTACTACAACTATACTACTAATATAGCTGCAGCATGGCTCTACCATGTAAAATCTACATATCTAAAAATGAGAATTTTCCATTTATTTGCTATTAAATTAACTTTTTATCTTTTTTAAAGGATAGAGTGATAAATGAGCACACAGTCTACCTGATGGTAAATGGCTGCTGTGGCCCATAGACATCTACACCTATTCTCTTTTGCGAATCAAAATGCAGATGAGTTGTCACCCGTGAGGACTAAAATGGAATGCCTCTTTTCCAGTAAAAGTAGTAGAGAACCGGAGACCCTCTCCGTTTCTTTACACTCATCATACGAAACATAGCAGTGTTAAGATGCTATTTTATGCTTGTATTCTGTGGGAGCGTGGTCCTTCCCCGGTGGAGCCGACCCTTTCATGCTACAATTATACTATTAACATAGCTGCAGCATGGCTTTACCATGTTTAAAGATAAAAAATCAAATCTAATATTTTATGCCTCACTAGTGGTTGAAAATTATCTTTTCATATTATTAAATTCATTATTTATCATGAAACATTTTCATTTTATATTTCATTTCATTTGAAGGTTTCAATTCTACCGCGTGTGAACTGCACACATGTTTTTGTTTAAATTTTATTATTAATTTACCGACCGAGATAATAGGGGGTCACTATAGAAGCGTGGGGGGATATTAGGGGGTCACTGTAGAAGCGTGCTCGTCGCGACCCCTGCCAGCCCTTTTCAGGGCTGCAATTCTACTTAGCTGCGCACCCATGTCAACGAGGGTTAGGGCGTCCCCCCAAGGCGACGCACACCAGCTCGTCCCCGTTGGTGTGGAATGCAGCGCGCAAAGCGGCGATGGGGACCGCCACCCGTCACGCACAGCCCGACACGGCGGAAGGTGGAGGACAGAGTGCAGAGTTGGCACGTGGAATGTTAGAGGAGGCATGAGAGATAAGACGAATGAGTTGATCGAAATAATGAAAGAAAGAGAATTAGATGTCGTGTGTATGTCGGAGACCAAACGGAAGGGCAGTGGTACTGAAGAGCTCCCTGGCGGGGCGTTAGCTCTATGGTCCGGAGTCCCGGAGAGCGAGAGCGCCCGCCAGGGCAGGGTGCTGCTGTCGTCTCGATTGGTCGATGTTATGACTGAATATAAGGTTGTGAACTCAAGACTTCTCTGGGTACGCTTTAAATTGGGACTGACGAAGTTATTCCTTTTGGCTGTTTATGCGCCGGTAGCTTCGTCGTCCAGGGCTGAGTTGGAGGAGTTTTGGGAGAATGTAAGAGAAGTTCTAGATTTGGCTAGGGGAAACGAAAGAATTGTTGTATGTGGTGATTTGAATGGATGGGTTGGTACCGCTCGACCAGGGTTCGAGTCGGTGCTTGGAAAGTTTGGCGATAAAAGGGTTAATGATGCTGGCAAGCTTATACTGGCGGTATGCAAGGAAAAGGGTCTTCTTGTGACAAACACTATGTTTAATCACATGAAGATCCATATGTATACTAGAGAAAGTAAGAATGAGAGAAGTATGATCGATTTGTTCCTGGTGGATGACCGACTGCGAAAACAGGTGATGGATACGCGAGTGTTCAGGGGTGCTGACCTGGGAACGGATCACTATCTAGTGATTACTAGATTTAGGGGTCTGTTCGCGGGTTGGCGCTACCGGACGGCAGTAACAGAACCACAGTCGGTCTGTCGCATCCGAAGCTGGAAGCTTCAGGAAGCGGATACTAGGGACAAATATCATGCGAGGGTAGCCGAAAAGCTTGACAACATCGATGGCAGAAAAGAATGTGTTGAAAGAACATGGCAGAACCTTAGGGATGGAATGGTAAGTGCAGCGGAAGAAGTGTGTGGAACGATTAAAAGAGGCAGTAGTAAAAGAAGAGATGCATGGTGGAATGATGAAGTGAAAGAAGCTGTAAAGAAGAAGAAGAAAGCATGGTTAGACTACTTGGCCTCTAGTAATGATAAGGATATGAGAGAGAAGATGAACGAAAGATATAAGCTGCAGAAAGTTCACACGAAAGCATTGATTGAGGAAATGCGTGAAAGGTGTAGAATGGAAGCGGATGAAAGGTTGTCGCACAACTTTAAGGAGAACTCCAAACTCTTCTGGAAAGAGGTTGGAAGGACCCGAAGTGGTGCGACGGCCTTAAGAATGAACAAAGTGCTTTCGAGAACTAATGACGTCCTCTCAGATAAATCGGACGTCATGCAGCGATGGAGCGAATTTTATAGAGAAATGTATGCGTGTGATGATCTTAGTGAGGGATCCGGGGATGACGTCGAGACTGGTATGCCAGACCTGGACCTCGATGACACTGAGGTCATCAGTATGAAAGAGATTGAACGTGCGATTCGAAGTTTGAAATGTGGTAAGACTGCGGAACTAGACAGAGTTACTGCTGAAATGGTCAAGTATGGTGGGCCTCGCGTCTGGGACAGCTTTCATCTGCTGTGCAATTTGTGCTGGCGGACGGGGGATGTCCCGGATGATTGGCGATCCGCAGTCATTGTGCCTTTATATAAAGGTAAAGGTTCACATTTTGACTGCGGGTGCTATCGGGCGATCAGCTTGACCAGTTTAGCAAGTAAAGTTTACTCGAAGGTTTTGACACGTAGGATGCAAGAGAAATCGGAAAGATTTCTATGGGAGGCACAATGCGGATTTAGACCTGGAAGAGGATGCACGGATCAAATGTTTTCTCTACGCATGATCACGGAGAAGCTTCTGGCTGCTAACCAGAAGATTTTCTGTGCTTTTGTGGATCTTGAGAAAGCATTTGATAAGGTTGTAAGGAAGAAAATGTGGGAACTGTTGCCGGGGTATGGTGTGGATGGTCGATTGCTAAGGGCTGTGCAGTCACTTTACTGTGACTGTAAAGCCTGTGTGCGGGTAGGGCATGACCTGTCACCCATGTTTAGCGTCCAAACGGGCGTAAACAGGGTTGTGTCATGTCTTCCTGGCTGTTCGTACTGTATCTCGACAGCTGTTTACAGAAGCTGAAAGATAGCTGTTTGGGTGTGAAATTGGGTGACATTAAAGTAAATTGTCTGCTGTATGCTGATGATGCAGTGCTTATTGCACCATCAGAGGCAGAACTGCAGGCATTAGTCACGTGTATGAAAGAGAAATGTGTAATTAAAGGTCTCCGCTTGAATGCTAATAAAACTAAGGTTCTGGTATTTGAAAGGGACGAAGAGAGAACGAAGTGTGAAATATGGGTAAATCAGGAATGTCTAGAACAGGTAAATGAAATTGTATACTTGGGGAGTGCATTTAGCCGGGATGGAAGATGTGATTTAGATGTGGACAGGCGTGTCGCTGCCGGGAACAAAGTCAATGGTGCCCTGACTGCGTTAGTCAAAAGGCAAGGCGTAGTGAAGAGTGCACGCCTTGCAATATAACGCAGTGTTGGTACCGACTTTGTTATATGGCAGCGAAACCTGGGTATGCCAGAAGAAGCATAAAAGCAAGTTGAATGCAGTGGAGATGCGATCTCTTCGTAAAATGTGCGGCGTAACCATGGCTGTCCGAAAGCGAAACGAAGAGATTCGCAATATGGCAGGTTTGAAAGATGACCTTATCACAAAAATTGATAAGGGCGTGCTTCGATGGTTTGGGCACGTTGAGAGAATGAGTGAAGACCGAATGGTGAAGAAAATATATAGCGCGAAAGTTAATATTAAAAGGTGTCGAGGTAGACCGAGACTAACTTTCGAAGACCATGTGAGCAAATTGCTCGAAGAGGGGAGGGTCAATAGTACTCGGATACCTAGACGTGCATGTATGAAGAAGATAATGAATCTGAAAGAAGCGAAAGAGGTATGTAAGGATCGTGACACTTGGCGATCTGTTCTCTCTGGCTACCCCGTCAGGGATTGTGCGTGACGATAAGAGATAATAGGAAACACTGTATACTGTATTCGCTCTCATTCCCTCGCAGACGAAACCCTATACATGTACATATGTTTGTCCTTTTAAAGTCTCGCTTTTTTGTTTTATCGCAATGATTCTAAAAAAATATTCACTTCAATTATCTTACTCAAAATGATAATCATTGATCTCTTATTAATATAATCCGGCGTTACACTGCGGAAATTCCTTATTATATAGACGTAACAATTATTTAGTCTATGAATACAAACAATCAGGTATTACTATTATCAATTCATTTACCGACCGTGACGATTATGATATCTCTTGCAACATAATAATTATAATTAACAAGTATAGTAAGACTAATGTGCAAGTAAAGAAAGATCCATGGAAATAACCTTCTCCGGTTATAAGGAGAATTTACCTTAATAGTCAAGTTTGTCAAGCGGATTGACGACTGAAGTCGAGGCTCGCACTTTGTGTAAGTTAGTATTTGTGTACCACCCACACAAATACTAACTTACAGCTACACACCAACCTCATGACATTGCACACAAAAGTTATTGCGTAAATCCTGAATACAGAAATTTTATACGGATTTATTTATTATATGTATGTTTACAAGTTTACATTTTAAGATTTTTAAGATAAATTATTCTGTTTATGACTAATAGAATCATCAACATTTATTAAAATAAATGAAGGAAGAAAAATATAACCTTTCCTTTTTACCGACTTCAAAAAGGAGGAATTATTCAATTCGACTGTTTTATTTTTATAGGATAATAGTGACAAGAGAGCACACATTCTACCTAATGGTAAGTGATTGCTGTGGCCCATAGACATCTACATCCATCCTCAACTACGAATCAATAACGAAAAGCCCTATATGGCAGTAAAAGTAGATGGCAGTAAAAGTATATGGCATTAAAAGTATATGGCAGAAAAATTCTCGAACAAAGATCCATGGAAATAACCTTCTCCGGTTATAAGGAGAATTTACCTTAATAGTCAAGTTTGTCAAGCGGATTGACGACTGAAGTCGAGGCTCGCACTTTGTGTAAGTTAGTATTTGTGTACCACCTACACAAATACTAACTTACAGCTACACACCAACCTCATGACATTGCACACAATAGTTATTGCGTAAATCCTGAATACACAAATTTTATACGGATTTATTTATTATATGTATGTTTACAAGTTTACATTTTAAGATCTCTATAATTTATTCTGTTTATGACTAATAAATCATCAGCATTTATTAAAATAAATGAAGGAAGAAAAATATAACCTTTCCTTTTTACCGACTTCAAAAAGGAGGAA
Source organism: Parnassius glacialis (assembly GCA_033319125.1). Taxonomy (NCBI): domain Eukaryota; kingdom Metazoa; phylum Arthropoda; class Insecta; order Lepidoptera; family Papilionidae; genus Parnassius; species Parnassius glacialis. The sequence goes on from JAVANC010000019.1 coordinate 21,050,267, forward strand.
TTATTCAATTCGACTGTTTTATTTTTTATAGGATAAGAGTGACAAGAGAGCACACATTCCACCTAATGGTAAGTGGTTGCTGTGTTCCATATACATCTACATCTATCCTTAACTACGAATCAATAACGAAAAGCCCTATATGGCAGTAAAAGTAAAGTAATAACTAATAATATTATGTGACAGCGTGTAGGCAAGCTGACCCAATAGAAAAGACATAAATTCTAGGGTCACAGATAATATTAAAATTGTCATTTCATCCCGGAATACTGAAACTGTTTTGGCACATTTTTTTAAATGATAGGGTGACAAACGAGCACACAGTCCACCTGATGGTAAATAGTTGCTGTGGTCCATAGACATCTACATTTACCCTCGTTTGCGAATCAAAAAGCAGATGCGTTGTCAGCCGTGAGTACTAAGATGGAATGCCTCTTTTCCAGTAAAAAGGGTTTCTGGTTATCTACACTCAGCATACGAAATAGCAGCATTGACCCGCTGTTTCACACTGGTATTCTGTGAGAGTGTGGTCCTTCCCCGGTGGAGCCGACCCATTCGTGCTACAACTATACAATTAATATAGCTGCATAGTGGCTCTACCACGTTAAAGTTGTTGTTCTTTCTTTGTGTGTTACCTCATAACCTTTTTCTAGGTGAACCAATATCGATGTTTCTTTTTTTAAAGCTGGTGCATCTCATGCGGTCCCTTATAAATTTGATCAAGGCCTGACCAATAGTTTTTGGTAATTATCACTTAACTTACATTGAAGTCGGTTGTACAAAATTTTTAATTTGTAATTATTTACATCCGAATTAGGATAAAAAATGGCCGTAATATGTTACGCAGGATCATTCACTGCCTGAGTATCAATAATTATTTAATTTCATTCTGGTATTTTTCGTGCAAATCGTAGAAATACAAATTTTTTTACAGATTTATTATACGGTTGTATGGTCGTTGTGTTTTTTGCCATTAATTTTTTTTTGAGAATATTTCAGCTATTTCTGTTGCATTGTTGATAGTTTTTCTGTCAAGATTTATGATGATTGATTCTTGTGTTTAAGAAAGTTTTTTAGTTTTATATTTGTTCACTGTTTTCCATATTCTTATTCTAGAATAAGCACACTGACTTATATCAGACTGAACGTCAAGTGTTTTGCTTTTTGTATAACTTTCCTATTATATTTTATATTTTACGGTAGAGGATAAACTTATGGTTATGGTTATTGTCAAGTATATATATCACACGTTTCCTTTTATTTGTTATTTTTATACCTTTTGTAATCTATTTCAGCTTTTCAGTTTTTCTTAAATCTAATTTCATTATTTTTTTAAACATTTCTTGAAAATACTTATAAATTTTGCCAAGAAACTATTGAAACAGAAATAAAACCAATTGAATTTAATAATTTCAGTACTAAAATGTCATTATTTTTATTAGTGAACACTCGTTTCTCAATCTTTTGTGCTCTTTCTTTCCAATTCTCTATTTTTGGCGGTTCCACTAATCAGATATACCATTATGATCAATATTGACTTCAACTATGTAATCCTCTGATACGTTTGTCAATATGTTGCCTGTGTATGAGTGAGAACCATTTCTCACAAATGTAACGTCATTAACAAGACGCCTAAAATTGTAAGATTTGATTAAATTTATAAACTTTGTAGATTTATTATCAACAATTGTCATGTCAATGTCAAAGTCACCACATACATTGCTTACCGATACATTGGTGGTTCTAAGAGTTCTATAAATTTATCAAAGTTTTTGCCATTTTGATCGCAGGAGATTAAAGAAATATTCGTATCGAGTTTTCGAACTACATACATTTCGAAAATCTGATCTTCACTTAACTAGTTGCAAGCTGAAATATTCTTTACTTTTCGGTCTCTATCTACTAGTATTACTAAAAGAAGCAGATTTACAATTCAAAAAATGCTCAGTTACACATAAATAATGTGGTGTGTTTTCTAATGAATCTAGGTGCAATTCTAGCTAGATTTTTTTTATGTTTAGGCCACATACATGTTCGTATGTGGCCTAAACACAAAAAGGAACCCCCCTCCCCCCCAAAGAATGCCACAAAGCACGGTCCTGAGCCACCTGCATCCATCGACTTCCTGCATTTCTTACCAGATTGTCACTCCATCTAGTGGGGGGTCGTCCTGCACTTCGCCTACCGGTACGAGGATGCCATTTGAGAACGTTTTCTTCCGCCATCGTTTGTCGGTTCTTCTCCATCCTTCTCCAGATTGCCACTTCAGCTTACTAATCGCTTGGAATATATCGGTTACTCTGGTTATATCTGCAGATATCCTCATTTCTTACTTTATCACGCAGAGATACCCCTAGCATAGCCCTCTCCATAACTCGCTGAACGACCTTGAGCTTCCTCATACGGCCGACAGTGAAGGGCCGCGTCTCAGTTCCATAAGTCATCGCTACTGGTTGTACAGCCTCGTTTTCAAGTTTTGAGGTATACTTGAAGAGAAGATGTGTCGTTATTTGCCGAACGCTGCCCAGCCAAGTTAAATCCGTCGATTGACTTGTCGGTTGAAGTTGGACTTACCTAGTCGGATTATTTGTCCCAGGTAAACATACTCGTCAACCACTTCAAGCTTAATACTCCCAACATCTACTGACATAGGTGTGACATGGACGTAGTACATAATCTTTGTTGTTCCATGTTCATCTTAAGACCTATCCGTTGGGAGGCACTATAGAGGTCATTAAGTATAGTGTTTAAGTCTTACAGCTATTTTGCCTTAAGGACTATATGATCGGCAAATCTAAGGTGAGTGATGTACTCGCCATTGATGTTAATACCGTATCCTTTCAGTGCAGTAGTTTAAAAACTTCTTCCAATATAATGGTGAAGAGTTTAGAGGATATTACGTCATCCTGTTTTACACTTCTCTGCAGTTGAATAGGTTTCATGATCTGGTTCTATTCTCGGATAGCCATCTAAGCCCACTGTACAAACACGTCAGCACTTCGATATACCGACAGTGAACTTGGCACCGCTGAAGGGACTGCAGCGCCGCCCAAATTTCGACGTTTATTAGAATAAAGTCGGATAAGACTTGCTCTGATGCTTGATGATGTGTACACGTGCCCATAAAACCTCTTAATCTCACTCAAAATCTCAGGTGTTCTAGAAACTATGCTGCCACATTCGGTCTTTAGCTAGGACAGTTGCGTCTTTCTGGCAGGCAGATCTCTGGCAAAGATTTTGGAGCCCTGGTTCCACTCGGCCACTTCTTAAATACGAGCATTATTGAAGTTGCGTAAGTCCCGTCGCATGCATTTGGAGATCTGTCTGTTCAGTTACCTGTACATGTCAAATCTACTGAAGACTATAGCTTCGTTTCTCATCTAACAGCCATTAGTTTAAGAGTGTGATCGAAGAGTTTTTGTGTTCTTCTGCGGTGGGTCTTGCTAAACTTAATTCAGACCGCAGGGACAGTTTCCACGAGCTTGTCATTCATATCGTCCACTGCATTGTAATCTTCTCGGTACTGAAAACGGTTTTGTAACTCGAGCTGAAAGGTTTCGGGACTATGGAGTAGAGCACGAGAGGGACGGAGCTTTGACTTCATTAGACGAGACCTCACCAACTTAACGTTTAGGTTCAGTGTGCCTTTAACCATTCGGTGATCGCTACTAGTTTTCACCCTCGCGATCACTGAGACATCACTGAACAGTTGTCGTCTGGTCGTCATAATGATGTCAATCTCATTTTTGTCGAACCGTCGGGGCTCGATTTGGTCCACTTCCTGTGGGGCCGCTTCTAAAAAGAAAAGGTTCATCATAAAGAATCCCTCTTTCTCCATGAATTCGGCCAGCTGCTGGCCCTTTGGGTTTCGTTACCCTATTCCGAATTTCCCTACTTTCAACTTACCGTTCTCTGTTGTGCCTAGTTTTGCGTTGAAGTGTCCCATTAACGTCGTATTGTGGGTTTTGGAGGAATGCATGGCTTTAGAGATATGCTAATACATTTCCTCCACCTCCTCATCGGGATGTGCTGAGGTTGGTGCGTAAACCTATATGACCTTCAACGAATACCGTTTGGTGATTCTGAGCACCTATTAGTTAGTATGTAATATAAGGTACGCAACCCTCGTCAGTACACTCACTATCTTTACAACGATGATTACTGGTTTATTTATTGCACCTAAAGAAGGATGCCCATTTTTCACCTGACTATGTATAGAAATGAAATAAATCTTAAAATTCAGCTAATTGAATTCTTAATTAAATACGCGTATCACAATAATAAAAGAAACGCAGGAGAAAAATATTTTTAATATTTATTTATGCTTATTCTACGTCAAGGGTAAACTTATTACCACCATATTTTGAACGCATCTCAACTACCCTTTTTCTAAGACGTTCCATTTCACATATTTTGCATTTCGCTACTTGACTTTATTGAACTCTGTTTCTGAGTTTTAAACATTTATTTTATTTAATCAGTAAGTATTTCTCTATATTCTTATATATATATATATATATATATATATATATATATATATATATATATATATATATATATATATATATATATATATATATATATATATATATATATATTTCTTTATTACTTTTGTATAGTACAGATTAATTAAAAATAAAAAAATAATGATATTATAATAAATAAATAAATAATGCAGTATGTCATTGAGTGAAACGGATTTTTTTGACATTTAGCAGTTCTACGATTGACATCGGCGCAGTCCTTCATTGTTGCCAAAGAGAATATAATCACTTGTTGTGTTTGCTTCTCGTTGTGTATTGTCCCATTTTTTGTGTTTTTCATTGATCATATAGAATAAAAGAAATATGTAGGGATACGCAAGATTTTTCTCAGTATAATCTCAGAAAGTGGTGATAGAACATTATTAAGAGATAGAAAAATTAAATATTTGGTAATGGCAAACCAAAATGTAATGGCCTAACCTAAAGAGTAACATTAATATTTTTGGGCTTCCTAGCGTTTAAATTGTAAAAATGACTACATGACATTATTTTCTAAACTTACAGGAAGTTTTTCTACTATACCTTATAACTATACATAAACTTTTACTTTCAGGTTTGTAAATGTATGAAAAGCGGGCATGGTTCTTTATGACGCTCAGAAGAGGATGAGGCCTGAATTTCTTGTATTTAAAATTCATGCATACATATATTTGCAAATACAAATATATTATGTACACACATATATACAAATAGATAAAGCTAATAAAATAAACCACCGGCAAATCATAATTAAAGCCAACATTTGTGCAATTACACAAATTGTTGGTTTTTAGTACTCCAATGAAGTACGTAGGTCACTCAATAAGTTTTGAGATGCTCGAAATTTAAAAATGGAACGCATCCGTCTTATATGTTTTTAAAAAGCAAATGTATTTAAAAATAGAACTCCATAAGCCAACTGCTCATATTCGTATACTCATATGTAGCCGCTTCCCGAGCTGTTCATTTAAAACGATGGATCTTAACCGTGAATATTTGCGCGCTATGATATATTATGATTTATCATACATATGGTTAAATTTGGTTTAACCAAACAATTAAGTTTACAACGTTTACAGTCAGCGTTATGGGACGCGCAACAATTTCTAGGTGGTTTGCTGAATTCAAAAGGGGTAAAATTAATCTTAAAGGTGACCAAAGAACCGGGGCCCCGCAAACAGCAGTAACGGCAGAAAATGTATGGACTACTGAAATTTTTGTGCGAGAAGACCCATATATCATATATACGGACATCGAAAAGATTGTAGGCATTATTTCGGCGAGCATTCATACTATCCTACATCAATATCTTGGAGTGAGGAAGCTTTGTTATCGATGGATCCCTCGTTTGATCTCCGAAAGCGAAAAACAGACTCGTGTGGATTGGCGCCATGAAATGCGTCTAAGTTTTGAAAACATGGCATCTGGGCGTGTTTCAGAAATTGATACTGGTGACGAGATATGGATCTATCAATATGATCCGAAAAATAAAAGGCAATCATCGGTATGGGTCTACTCAGAAGGACAGTTATCTACAAAACTGCAAAGACCTCGCAAAGCCGGCAAAAAAATGGTGGCTAGTTTTTTTCGCGGAGCGGACATTTGTCGACGTCAATGCTGGAAAATTGTAGGTCAGTCAACTATGAATATACTATGGAGAATATAACTATGGTATACTACAGTTGCAGTACCCAAACCTTTTCAAGCTGTACGGTAGAGAAGACTAAATACTGGGCTTCGGGGTATCATGCTGCATCACGATAACGCCTCTTCAATACCACCCTTAGACCAAAGCATTTATTGAGGAATCTGGTGTTGAAACTCTAATTCACCCACCCTACAGCCCTCACTTAGCTCCTTGTGATTTCATTTTGTTCCCAAGAGTCAAAGAAAACAAGGCAAGTTTTTTTTCAAGCGCCGAAGAAGCCGTGGCTGCCTAAGAAAAAGCGATTTCCGACCTGGCAGATCAAGACTGGCAAAATGTTTTCAGAGTTGGTTTAGGCGAATGGAACTTTGTATAGATCATGATGGGGAATACTTTGAAAAGATGTAAAATAAATATTAATAGTATCTAGAATACTTTTTGTATATCATAAAACTTATTAAGTGTCCTACTTTATACGTACGCTGCAAGTATCTTAACATCTTCCAAATAGTAATCGGTAATTTCTCGTCGTATTCAAAAATAGACAGTAGCAAGATATAAGAGGTATAAGTTGTATTAAAATTTATTGCTGAGTTACGGGTCTATATTATCTATTATATATTATAAATTTCATGTGTTAGAAACTATGCTTAAAGACTTTACAACAATGAAATAGGATACTTGCAGAGTTTCTTTTGCCGTTCATTATACGTCAGAGCAACCTGATTTTGAAAAGTAGGTTTAGAGAAAAAAAATACATTTCACAAATGCAATTTTACTTTCTGGCATCGAAACAGTCGAAGAAATAAGTATGTTTTAATTTTAAATAGTTATTACTCTTTTCATATTTATTATACGTATCACTCAAAAATATGCAACGTCACCAACGTTAACTGCATTAATTCAAGCTTACATAGCCGTTGTGCTACTAGAAATTCCGCCTAGTCACGAAAGCTATACGTTACGTAACCTCAGTCCTTATTAATGCTTTAATTAATTAAACAAACACGTAACTAGTATTCGTATATATCTACTATCGAAAATCTAATATAACATCATCATCATCATCATCGTCATCATTACAGCCCTTCACAAGTCCACTGCTGAACATAGGCCTCCCCCAAAGAATGCCACAAAGCACGGTCCTGAGCCACCTGCATCCATCGACTTCCTGCATATCTTACCAGGTCGTCACTCCATCTAGTGGGGGGAAACCCTACACTTCGCCTGCCGGTACGAGTCTGCCACTCGAGAACCTTTCTTCCCCATCGGTTGTCGGTTCTTCGAGCTATATAGCCGGCCCATTGCCACTTCAACTTACTAATCCGTTGGGCTATGTCGGTCACTCTGGTTCTACTGCGGATATCCTCATTTCTGAGTTTATCACGCAGAGAAACTCCGAGCATAGCCCTCTCCATAGCTCGCTGAGCGACCTTGAGCTTCCTCATCCGGCCAGCAGTGAAGGACCACGTCTCAGTTCTGTATGTCATCACTGGCAACACGCACTGGGTGTACAGTCTCGTTTTCAAGTTTTGAGGTATACCTGACGAGAATATGTGCCGTAATTTCCCGAACGCTGCCCAACCGAGTTGAATCCGTCGATTGATCTCTCGGTCGTAGTTGGACTTACCTAGTCGGACTATTTGTCCCAGGTAAACATACCAGGCGATAATGGAAGCGAAGCATGGCCATTATGGAAAATCATCTGACAACGTGTGTGAAAATTAAGTTAACTGTTTATGGATTGGTAAAGACATAAGGAATTATCTTTGACTATATTTGAAATAAATTAAATCATTAAACATTTTTTAAATGAATTTGGAATATGGTAATGTCTTCACAATTGCTAATATTTTTTAAATAAAAAATTGAATGCCTTACTTTAATAACATTGTAGCGAGCAACTGATAGATACATCCTCGTCAGCACCGGTAAAATATTTTCTTGCAATTATAAATATATTTTAAGTGTTTTAAACATTTGGGATTAAGTATCAAAATAAAAGGTAACTTAAAATTTATTAAATAATTTCCAACAAAAATTACGAGTTGGAGGTGCTGCTACGTAGAATACTTTATTTTAATGTAACCCCTTTATGTTTAAAAAAGTGACAAATATGGTAATAACTTTTTTTAAGGACCCCCTTCCTCTCCAAAAGGATTCAAAATATGTAAACCCTATTAATCGTCAGAAGTTTTAAAGATTACTGGCATTCTACTTGTATCAAGTTTGCAACAGCAAACTACATAATATATAATCACTTCCTGTTTGAAAAATCTCGCAAAAAAAAACATGACATCCATATACTGGGTGGCGAATAGTTTACCACGTTAAATAGCACTGCAGTTAATACAAGTAGATATATGTCTGTTAAAGTAATAAAGTAAACAATAATAAAAAATAAATAAAAAATGCATTTTACAAACAAAATAAATAGCGTAAAAAATTGAGAAGAAATAAATCAGCCTTGATAATATATAGGTTACTGACCTGAAGTGACTTACAAAACGTCGCACGCACCAGAAAAATAATAATTTCGACACCCGGTCCCATTTTTGTCACTTCGCGCATAGAGAATTACGCCTTAACATCATCATTTTAAGTAAATTTTTCGCTTGAATTTGTTTTCACACACCCGCGGCGCGCGGTCCCTTTGTTTTTAATTTCGCGCATAAAATTATGCCTTAAATTGTTAGCCGTAAATACAGTTTTTGTTTGATTTTTTCTTTATTTGAGTAGTTCGGATTGATAACGTTTAAACTACCTTGCTTCGCCTTCAAATGGCATGGGTCTTTGACATTCTAGAATTCATCAGGTGATATCTGCATGCATTTACATAATGTTATTTAATATTAAAACGAAAAAAATGCTATCGCGACTAATGCATTAATTGTTATATATTTTTTTAGTTGTGTATGTTTAAAGAAATTTATCTAGCATACGTCTTTTCATTTTATGTGATAACTTTTTCGTCTCTCGGTAAAGTGAGTACCGATCCAAACAACGCGCATCATTGAAAGAGGGGCGGAAAGTTAGGAACTCAACCGTAGTCCACACCAAAACAACTGGCGAAAAAATTTATAAGACAATTACCCTCTTCCGCAAAACTCTGTCGACCAAAATCACTAAATACAACTCACCCGCAAAACAACAATACGATACAATACTGCAAGTAATATATATTAATGAAACCACTAGCCTAGTGGACTAGCCTTCCCGCAATATGCCCAGATATCCCTATCGACCTCGGTGAACAAAGATGTAACTGAAAATTCCATAACCGTACGAGTTTCGTAATAGTACTGCTAAGACACCAGCCTGCTGAGGTTGTCATACTATCAAGTGGTAACACATTCTTTAAAACACCAAATTGGTGCGCAAGTTGAAAAAAAATTTTTATTAAACTATAATTAAAAATGTTCTTTAAAAAAATCTTACCTCCACACTAGGATTTTCTCCTATATCGTGGGGAAAGCTTAAGTCATAAATTTTACAAGGACGATCATCCAGACCCGAAACAATCATTTGTGAGTCAAATAAACACCTGTTCCGTGCGGGATTCTAACTCGCGGCCCTTAGCGCTGCTACTCATTGCTGCGCCACGGACCCGTCGATTATTACTAAGAACTGAAATATTATCAACAAAATAACATAAAACGTTTATTTGAGAAGTAACGTCAGTAATCTCTTTATCCAATAATCCTCAAAGCCAAATTCGATTAAAGAGTGAGCACTTTAAACCTAAGGTAAAAACGCCCTCAACTGTACATCGTTAAGCCTCGTACTTTTCATGTAAATGTTAAGCTGGCAGTTTTGAGAGGATTTCAGCAAAACCTTAATAGCCCACTTCGTATTCACATTTTCTTTAGTTTAATAACAATTTATAAAATTAGGGTCGAAATAGCTCAGGAGAACCGTGGCAGTCTTTTTTATAAATATAACTGAAGCACAGACTGAAGTGAAAAACTTACAGTCAATCTGATTGTAAGTGACTACTGCAGCCCCTGGACACCTAATTTTTACATAGGGAAATGCCTACGCACATCCGCCTTTGGGGGCAACTTCATCGTGTTTCGCCTTCGCCGCATATTGTCAGGGCCATAGGAATGCTTTTGCACACATCCGTGACCCCACCAGCGTCGGCCGCCCCATGGCAACCCCTCCTCGGGGAAAGACCACTGCTCCCCTCTCTACCTCACAGGCACACCAGTACCACAAGTCACGCCTTTTGCCGCGACCTCCAAATTCACATGCACAAGTGACACCACTAATTCCGATATACAGAAGCCATGAGGCTAGGACTCGGTAGCAACAGCCTTCCTGACTCCATCGGCGGATCTGGTCTATTGCTCCGTAGTCAACCAAATTTCGGCTACGAAGGATAGGAAAAGCAGCGGCTGGCTATACTGAACACTGGCAGTACTCTCACCCGTTGATCCACCACCATTGCATCATTGGTGTGGCCCCGCCATAGTCCAGGAGAATAGGGCTAGTGGCGCATCGCCATACCTATACTATTCTTCCTCCGCAACTCCACCTCTGCTGCTGTGGTAGAAGGGAGAACGCCCTCCATCACACATCTGAAGTGGCCTTGGTGAACTACAAGGGCTCGTTCAGGGGAGAGCCCTTGGAGACCTGGTCAACTTCAAACAAAGAAGGCTTTCAAATGGGTCATCACTTGTGAGGAGTGAGATATTAATAATATATATATATATATATATATATATATATATATATATATATATATATATATTATTATTATTAATATCTCATCAACTACTGCCCTAAAAAAATAATAACTTTTTGCGTAATGATTTAACGTATAGAAACATACATGGGTTGATTTTTTCTTATAAATTTTATAAAAAAGCTGCCAGAGACAATATTTTATATGTGGTGGTCGTCCGCGGCTGACTACGAAGTACTGTAGCACAATGTAATAATCCCATATTAATGACGTAAGCTTTATGAAACAAAAGCAATAACAGAAGGTTTCTAAGATTTATAAACATAATAATACAAAATTTGTGACTTGAAGACATATTGAAAGAAGTGGCACTTGAAAAGTAATATTAAGTATAGTGACGTGAAGACTGCTTCACTGTGTCCAAAACCGCAGTAAACGTGGACTCGCTAACATATTCATGATACCAACATTATTTATATATACCATTCTACGGATAATTTATTTGAGAATAATTCTATATCTTTCAAAAATCGATTTTGTATAATAGAAATGAAAAAAAAATCAATAAAATAGGCTTAAATTTTTGACCGTGGTTTAGTTTCTGACCATTGAAGCTTTAATCGAAATTACAAAAAAAAATAACTGAAATGTAATAAATTATACGAGAATATAAAGTAACATATTCTATGCCTAATTAATAGTAATTATGAATTTATCAAATATGGACAAATGGATAGAAAAAAATCTTAAAGATTGAAGACATAAGAGAGTCATTTTTCACTTGTAGTTTAAGTACGTCATGTAAGAATGTGCGAAGTTTTTAATCGAAATATTTTTTTGTTATATAACTATAAAAATGGGATAATACACAAATGGTATGGTAATTAAAAAAAAAATCCCAAATTCTTTTTCGTATATCGACACCACTAAATGAACACTGAATTATGATCCTATATCACTAAATGATAACCCACCTGGATGTCAATTTTGGATTACATACTTTGCTGAACCTGTCAAATTGGCAGTTTAAGGTATATGAAAATAAAATTTTGTTTAGCGCTTATTTCTTGCATATGATTGCAGCACTAACTGAGCACTTAGTTATTATCTTATATCACTTAGGTAATAGCCCACTTGAATTTCAATGTTTCATCACATACTCTGCTACAGATGTCATAGTAACAGTTTATAATATTAAAAAGAAAAAATATATATTTTCCCAAACTTTTTTGCGTATATCGACAGCACTAAATGAGCAATTATAATAATATATATATGGGTCAGATTTTTATTGTACGTGGTAGAGCCATGCTGCAGCTATATTAGTAATATAGTTATAGCACGAATGGGTTGGCTCGACCGGGGAAGGAACACGCTCTCACAGAACACCAACGTCAAATAGCAGCTTAACACTGCTGTGTTTCGTATGGTGAGTGTAGAGAACCGGAGACCCTTTTTACTGGAAAAGAGGCATTCCATCTTAGTCCTCACGGGTGACAACGCATCTGCATTTTTTCGCAAACGAGGATAGATGTAGATGTCTATGTGCCACAGCAACCATTTGCCATCAGGTGGACTGTGTGCTCGTTTGTCACCCTATCCTATAAATAAAAGCACTAAATTTATTAATGCTTCTATTTGGTGCTGTATTAAGCGGTTATCGGTTTAGGTGGTAGAACATTGCTAACAACTAGCAGATTTCTAATTTTTGATAAAGTTATTTTGGCGTGAAATTTAATTTTGCAGCACTAAATTAGCACTAATTTATTAGGAAAAATTTTAGTGATTTTGCCCAAATGATCACTCCAGCTTTATAGACGTTTCAAATTGCTCTAATGAATATTTATTGTTCCAAAAGACACCAGAAAGACCTAGGCTATGAACAAATACAGAGAGGGTGAAAGAAAGCACTTGTTAGCCGGCCGGCCACAACAGGCAATCAGATTGTGAAACTGGCTGTCATGATAAAACTGGTGGTGGTAAAACTGGCAGCTGGCTAACTGTTACGACTCTTCATGCTATACACAACTCTACTCCAATATACAAAACTTAAAATATCTCTATATATAAAAATCAATTGCTCTCCGTTAGTCACGCAAAAACCCTGTTTTTGAGTTTCGCTCAAACAAATTTGATAAATTTTTTGTGTGTCTGTTTGAATGGGTCCCCGTATGGTTTTAGAGTCACAATCAGAATTAGTAGGTGGCACTGTTATCGAGATCCAGAAATCACCCGTGCGGAGCCGGGGCAGATTGCTAGTTTCCAATAAATCAAAATCAAATTGACAAAATCCAAAACTGTGATATAAAAGCGGTACTTTTATATTTTATCTGATTTATCGGGCAAGCACGGCTTTTCTATTCCCGTACACATTCCAACAAAGCTTCCTGATATCAATTAAAAGTTGAACCCAGCCAATTGTGAGTAGAAGCGGTCTAGGTCTAATAGCAACTAGAAAACCTGTAATTTGAATAAAGAGAGCGATTTATACCTACCGACGGTAGGCGGGAAGACGTAGTCAACTAATTTTAAGCCAACTTCAAGAAAGGAAGAATGTCTCTATTCATTGAATTATATGCCTTGAATTTTCTTAATAATTGTTACATCCTAATGGAAAAAGCAATTGTTTTTGTTCGGCTGCCTGTATCAATGCTGACTGTACAACAACGCCTGGACAGTAAGCCACATTTAATCTTTTTTTTTCCTCATCGGGAAAACATAAAGAAAGTCACACCCACATATCGGAAACATGACAGCTCTTAATTAATTAGCGAGTATCTCTGTATTGTGACGAACTTCATTCGAATGTTTGCGAATTTTTTGCTCCTTTTATTCGGGGTTTTATACTGTTCATTCAACGATATTTTTAAATATTCAAACTCTATTTGTGTAATAGCCTTTTTAACAAGAATTTTCTGACAGCTTTTCATTTACAAATGAAATATTGACTTTGCTGAAAATAAAGAGCGTAATTATCGTTGAAAATTTACTACCATTTTAGTTGAACATTTATTTTGTCTGTGTTCTGATTTGTATTTTTGCATTAAATATTATTTAATAATTTACTTACATTTGTAGTGCCGTGTAGTGGCGGCGTAAGATAATTCTCTTCACAATATCATTCCTTGGACATTACGATACCGCTTACGAGCGGCGACAGAAGAAAATGAAACAGTAGGTGGTTAGCAGGACCTTCTTAATAATAACGTATAATAATATAAAAACTACGTATTGCTAATATATAAAGCAATCTATAGGGAAGGCCTTTGCAAAACCTTTGTCTATTTTTAACAATTCCTACATATGCACTTTAATTATTTATTAAATAATAATTTATTATTTACATGTATTATTAATTTTTAATAAGATTAATTAATAATCAAATAAACATTTTTCTTGAATGGAAATGAGGGAATATTTTAAATATTACTAATAAACTTTTTTAAAAAGATATGCAGTGATTAATTAAATTAATTATTTTCCTCTTCTTAGTGAATATAAAGTTATAAGACAGTGGTCCATAGTGACCTTAGCTTGCGAATTATTTTAATGATTACTTCACACCACAGAGTACATTACATATAGGGAACTTCACACCAACAAAGAAAGAAGGGCAGTGCGCTGCGTACATTTTAAGCGATGCCAAAACCGTGCTTAAGTTCTTGGCTTGTGATCTTCATCACGTACTTTTAACCCTATTCTTGGTACTATGTACAATTTGATACGTTCAACTTTTAGAAAATCCCGAGACCCCCACAAATGAATTTTTCAAACTTTTATTGTTTAATATAACAGAAAATATACTAATATTTCTACCAAAAATACTATTTAAGTGTTTGCAATACCAAAAAGAGTTGTAGAACGCAAGATGCTTGACCGATCGAATGCGTCTAAGCATCGCATCGTAAGAATAATCATTATTTATAATATTTTGTTCAAATTGTTTTCAAAAGTAGTCTAATACGCATAGCTTATTATATATTCTAGTCATAAGCGTTATTTTCCAGTACTTATATGAATTGTAAGTGCATGTTATCTTTTGTGTTTTTGAGTGTAGCAAATATGATGCATTGCCAGATGCCGAATATTCTAGATATTTTTTACTACGTATCAAATATGTGACATAGCCAAATTTGTATAGATACTACTCGGGGTTGATTCCAAGACCGCAGCTATAACTAGGCTACGATTAGATTGGCTGTTGTGGCCAAAATGTGGTCAAGTTGACAATCTTATTACAATTAGTTATTATTTTCTTTCGCACGTGCTTACTCACCTTATTATTCAACAATAAAGAAGAGCTCGGCAACTCGTAGCTCTTGTTCCGAAGACATCTGAGGATTAATTTCAGTACTACACCCGCCCTACGCACTCCGACAGCAGTTCACCACCTCCGTCACTCCCATATTCAATAGAAAACCTAAATCTTCTCCGAGATAACAATATTGAGGTAAATCAGATGGTTGCTTCGACACCTTTTGTACTACATCAACTGTCATCAATGTCATTACCATATATCAATCCTTGTTCGCCATCAATTTTTTCGCCCAATCTATCAGCAACTGAGACTAG
Source organism: Parnassius glacialis (assembly GCA_033319125.1). Lineage (NCBI taxonomy): Eukaryota > Metazoa > Arthropoda > Insecta > Lepidoptera > Papilionidae > Parnassius > Parnassius glacialis. The sequence goes on from JAVANC010000019.1 coordinate 21,065,691, forward strand.
TTCTTTGTGTCCGGTACCATTACCATTGTCACCATCTATACTGGCTACTCCCTCACAAGTACCTTCACCAAGAGTTAGTAACTTCAAGCGGCGTAATCAGTTACCGCTGCCGTCGCCATTGTTTGCACCTCCTCCTTCAACAGCTACTCGTTCAAAGAGGCCTAGACTTGTTATAGTAAAGCGCAGAGTAAAATCCTGTGTTTGGATAACTTTTTAACATCTATTGAGCTGATACAATATTCACGCAATGAAGGCGGCATTTTTTCAACGGGTACAGTCCGAGCAAACGGTCTCGGAGAAGCGGAGAAAAACTACCCACGGATAAAAATCTAAAAAAAAGGGTAGAGGATCTCATGCACAAGTCGTATGCAATAAAAACAAGATTGCGGTTGTCAAATGTGTTATTGCTGCAAGTACTTTTGTGGATGCGTATTCTACCCAGACTGTGGTTCGTTACAAGAAATAAGAAGTTAGAAAAGTGCCAGTGACTTGCCCAATTTAATAAAAGAATATAGCACTAACAGGGGTGGTGTTGATCTCGCCGACATGTTGGTCGCTCTATATCGTACGCTATTCCGAGGCCATCGTTGGTATTTACCTATTTTACTTATTATTGGACACTTATAAACAATTCCTCGCTTCTATATCGCCGTGAAAGAAAAGCCAAAATGGATATCAAAAAACAAAATTCACTAAAAACTTTAGGATGGAAATTTTTTAAAGCCTACGGAGTTATTAAAGAACTGATATGAGCGATATCAGCAGACCTGGCATGAAATCAACCAACACTATATAAAAGCCAGCAGCTGAAAGACCACCAGATGCTTTTCGATATGATCAAGTTGCTCCATTATAAAACTATAATAACCAGCAAAGGAAGGTTAATGTATTGCACAAAAGGACTGACTAAATTATTTTTTGTCGAATATGTAATATAAGGTTGTGCTTATTGCCGGAACATAATTGTTTCATAGTATATCTGAAAAATAGTACTTTATTTATTTATTTATATTTTATTTTTAATTGTACATAAGACGACATATTTTTGACTTGATTTTTATGATTGATCTCAATTTACCAATAATTTAGATTTAGATATAAATGCTGTTTTTTATGTTAATTTTTATACGTATGTAGAAGTACAAAATAATTATGTTTTATTTTTTGTTATTTCACTGACAATGTTGACATTTTAGGTTTTGTTTTGTTACAATTATATGTAAAACTCATTTATTAACTTCACTCAAAGACTGGCAGTGTAGCAAATTAGATACGTAGATTTCATAGCGTTGATTGTTAAGAGCCTGGCAATGTATCTAATATGATACGCACAATAAATGCTGAATTACTTATATTATATTTTTTTATTATATTTTGTCCCTTCAATAACCACCCAAGAACATATTTAACATGATTTTTTTCAGAATTTCTGAAATATTTTTTCTTGCCAAGTATAGGGTTAAGCACATAAAACCATATTAATAGTTGCATACGATTTTAGATGCACGCGTACACAAGGTACTTTGTATTTACGTCACTTGAAATGAACGCAGACAGCGCTCTGTCTTCTTTGTTGGCCAGCGATAATTACGAATTATTTATTTCTGCAACAACTTAAATTCATTAAAAATAAATTATATTTGTAAACATGTTTTACGCTCTAAATCAAATAAAAAATGGTGCGCTTCCCCGCTCACGCCTCATAAAATGTATATGTTATTATATACCATATAGTTATAGTTATCTTTATTACTAAACAGACTTTACTAGACCTAGGTTTTGCCATCAATAAATCGAATCTAAGCCCTAAGTAATTGAATACCGAAACGCACAATAATATGTTTCCCAAAATAACTTCCAATCAAAGATACCTTATATAAAAAAAAGATGACAAATAGTTTAAATTAAATAATAAAAATAAGCTATCATGTTCAACTATTTTGTCTTCGCAGTTCAACTTTGAACTGAAAGCATTTATATTTAGTTGAACTAATGAAAAAAGTTTCATAAGTCTGAACTTAGGAATATTAAAAACTGTGGCAGTCCTTTTGAGAGTATATTTGTAACAGTAGACTCATGATTTAGAAACACGTAAAATTTATAATTATTTTTTTTAACAAAACATAATACCTCAAATGTATTTTATAGATAGTTTTTATTAGTTATAATATAGTTTTTATATATCTTTGATGAGAGTTGTGCAGCGATGAACCTCAAATGTTTTCTTGCTTTAATCTTTTAACCTTTAATATTGCACCCAAGAAAGATTTAAATTTTGTTTTGTTATATTTATTATAGAAATTTTCTCTGTAAAAATTCTTCATTATGTAAGATTTCTCAATTCTATTATAAAATGTAGGAATTTCAAGAAATATATTTGTATCATTGTCATTTTTAATAACACGCTCTTTTTCAATGTCTCAGAATGTACGGGAATCTACTGAATTTTACTTACTTACTTAATATTTCTATACCTACATACGTTTATGGTATAGCGTTTGATATCAAATTTTACATGCATATTTTACAACATGTTGTGTTAAACGATAAACAAAACCAGTGAGTGAACATGCAAACATAGAAACGCCTTTTCTAAAATAGAAGTTTAATTATAAGTGACAAACCAGAGGTATATTCTATTTTATATTTATATGAATAATATTCAATTAATTAATGTTAGGTATCACTTTAAGAAATTTTTAAAAGCAGTCTTAAACTCGGTTACATTAAAGTAACCAAGTTTAAGGCGTTAAAATAAATATTGCATATATATAACAAAAATCACTATCCTCAAAGTGTTTAGTGTGTTGAATATCTTTTACAGATATAGTAGTTGGAAATAAAATGTATTCAAAGTCGCAACCGAAAGCTGCTCAACGTGGAACATATTCATCGAGGCTTGATTTTGTCTTTTTCTGTGTAGCGTTTATACGTATTGACATTAGCGACTTCGGTCGATATCTGTGTTTACTTACTACTAAAGGACCAATCTTCTTTTTAATAGTTTGTTAGTTATTTTTTCTTGGACTTTTCTTCCCTCTTTGGAGGCAGTACGTTGCTTGGATTAACACTCATAACATACGGCGTTAGTGTGTGGATCGGGTGCCTCTCATAAATAAATAAAATGTGATATCGAAGCCATTGCATCGGATATTCGCTTGTCATAAATACCACCCATATAGCTCGAAGGACCGACGAACGATGGGGAAGAAAGATTTTTGAGCGACAGCCTCGAACTGGCAAGCACAGTGTTGGTTGTTGTTGGACTCCTTACTAGATGGACGACCTGATTAAACAGTCGTCCATGGATGTAGGTGGGTCGGGACCGTACTTTGAGGCAATCTATTGGGGAGGCATATATTAAGTAATTGACTTGTGATGGGCTGTAGTGATAAAGGTAGTGATATGATAAGTATATTGTGAGCTCTTTTCAAGCAATATATGACTCTGATACAAGTGAATTAGAGATTAAAAATATTTTCTTTCCTGTTTTGACCACTTTCCAATAGTAGCGGAGTTCCATGATCAGAAAAGTAATAAAGATATTATTTAACACTACAGACAGCTATCGATTGCTCTGGTAAATATTTATTCTTCAAAAAGACACCAAAAAGACCTAGTCTATGAACATATACAGAGAGGGTGAAAGAAAGCACGTGCCAGCCGGCCGGCCTCGTCAGCCAATCAGCTTATGCTAATACGCTCGTCCGGTAACCTGGTTCTGGTGGTGAAAAAACTTAGCTGCTGTAACAAATTGTAACGACTCTTTATGCTAAACATTACTCTACTCTAATAGACAAAACTTAAGATATTTCAAATTAATCAAAATCAAATTGACAAATAGCAAAAGAAGCCGGCACCTTTTCTGGTTTATTGGGTAAGCACGGCTTTTACTTTCCCGTACACATTACCACATAGCTTCATAATATCAAATGAAAGTTCAACCTGGTCAGTTGCAACCTGGTCTAGGTATATATCAAATAGAAAACCTGTCATATGAATAAAGGGAGCAATTTATACCTACCGACGGTAGGCGGGCAGACGTAGTCGGCTTATTTCCCACATCAAGAAAGGAGGAATTTCTCTATTCAACTGTGTGTTCTTTTCCGTATGTATGTAACTTCTAGGAAAACTTCTAGGATAATCTCAATTAAATGTAAAGAAATAATTCTACCCATAAGGGTGGAAAAACTGGGGATGATATTTTAACGTAGCTATTTAGCTTACAATCTCGTTGTTATCTTGAGCCTGCGGTATTCTTTAACCGTAATCATCATCAGGATCATTACAGCGCATCACAAGTCCACTGCTGAACATGCAAACCTACCTTAAGAAATGTCAAAAGGCACGGTATTGAGCCACCTGCATCTATCGACTTCCTGCATCTTTTATCAGGTCGTACTCCATCTAGTTGGGGTCTGCCTTATAATTCGCTTATCGGACAAGTCTGTCACGCGCCCACTTGGGCCGGCCATATACCTTGGACTAGTCACTTGGCTTTTCATAGGCCTATGCTCATCACTGTGGTCACTGTGGATGACAAAGCCACGACTACTAAGTCCCTTCGCGACGAGAAAGCCGAATAAGTTCACATGCGCAAATATAGCAACTCATCTAATTATTTACGAAATCAAAATAACCTATATGGACAGGTCTACGTTAGGTCTATATAGGTCAACCAAAAGTTTTGTTAGGTCACCTATAATTTTTTAATAAATATTCTTTTTAAATTTTGCAAGAAAAAAATCGCATTTTAGCAACTCATTTAAAAAGAACTGATAAATTTTATCATTTTTGCATTCTTTATCATTTGGTCAGTATTGGTCTATATTTTTGCTTTAATACTATTAATTTTATTTATTTTATTAACAATTATAATTAATTAATCGTCTGCACATGCGCAAAACACACCTATTCAAAGTATGGCATGAAATTCAAAGTTCTCTCCGCGCCGCTCGTATGCCTTCTCGTAAACATATTCAACGCTCTTTTTTCCAGCTGCTCCTTCCCAAATGCCTGGAAAGAGGCACATGTAATAGGAATCCCAAAACCGGGAAAACCACGAAACTTAGCCTCTAGTTACAGAACAATCAGTCTCCTCAGAACACTGAGGAAAGTTTACGGGCGACTCATATTGAAATGCCTTCGTAAATACATCTTCATTAACAAACTTCTTCCAGAAGAGCAGTTCGGCTTCAAACCTGAACTCTCGTGCACCGACCAGTTACATCTTCTTACAGAATACATTATAAAAGTTTCAGCCTCTCAAGAAGAAGTCGCAGAATCATTGGACCGGTACCCTCTTCTTCGATGTTGCAAAAGCATTTGACAAAGTCTGACGCGACGGTTTGCTTTACAAGCTATATAAACTCAACGTGCCTGATAGGCTCACCCACACCATCAGAGCCTTTCTTGCTAATCGCCACTTTCGCTATCGAATAGAGGATGCTTGCTGTACAAAACGTCCCCTCAAAGCTGGAGTCCTACAGGGCTCCGTCCTCTCCCCACATCTCTTCACACTCTTCGCGTTAGACATCCCAAGTGACCCAGTGGCGAATACTGCTCTTTTCGCCGATGACACGGCACATTACGTCACCCACCATAATAAAAAAAATCTCACCAAGCTCCAAACAGCAGTCAACCGCTCAGGCGATTGGTTTCGCTTATGGAGAATCAAAGTGAATCCTGAGAAAAGTATAGTAATACACTTTCAAACCACCGCCACATTCAATCGATGCATTGGCACTGCGAAGAGAAGTTGCATCCCTTTGCATTTTCTTTCGCATCTACCACTGGGAGTGCTCTGAGGAATAGTTCGGATTAATTCCAGCCGCCAAATTTCACAAACGCACATCGCGACAGAACTCTCGATACTATCCACACCATCTGGATGATTGGCGGTCCACCACTGTGCGATTTAGAAGATGTTTTCTTCCTCGCACGACTTCCTTGTGGAATCGATTACCATCAGCGATTTTTCCGGACCGATACGACTTAGGGACCTTCAAGAAAAGAGCGTACTCCTTTTTAAAAGGCCGGCAACGCATCTGCAATTCCCTCCCTGGTGTGCAGTTGTTCATGGGCGGCGGTAGTCACTTACCATCAGGTGAGACGCATGCTCGTTTGCCTCCTCTACTATAAAAAAAATCGTCAAAAGAAAAATCCCAAGCAATCGATAGGTACGATCAGCCTGTGTGGCCGCCAGATCCCCTAGCAATCAACGGCCAAATACCTAGGGCTCACATTTGACAACATTGTAGCATTCACGAAACACATTCGTAATGTGCAATCGTGCCAAAATTGTCACTTGTCGCCTCAACCCGTTAGTTAACAGAAAGAGTACAAACTGTCCTTAAGACACAAGCTTTATCTTTACAAAGCGTGCGTAAGACCTATCAGTCTTACGCAAGCGTAGTTTTCACACACGCAGCCAATAGACACTTGTACGACCTCCAAGTCGTCCAAAACAGATTCACTCGCCTCGCCACCGGACCCCGATGGTACCAGCGAAACACAGAGACTGTCAACTTCCGACGATCTCTGAATATTTCAAGGAAATGTCTCGGCGCTATTTCAAGAGGGCCGAGACACATCCCAACCCGCTAGTGGTAAACACAGCCACCTACGCTCTGACTCCGAACGTTACGGAAAGCCTCCGGAGGCCCCGTAACGTCCTAATTGAACCGCCCGTTCCGCTAGATGCTGACGACCGAAATGTCACTGGCCAGTCACTCATTAACACTACACACTCACCTAGTGCCACAAACACTGTTAGGACAACAACGGGTGGGACTCAGTAGGTCTCCAGACGAGCGCACCGCACACCCCTCCACAGCGCGTACACACCGTACACCCGCGTCCCTGGGCGGTTCTCACCGCCCAGAACATCGAATGACACGAGTGAGCCGCCAGAGCCGGGGTCCACTACCCCCTGTTCTGAGGGCCGTTAGATAACCCATCCACGTGTACTGTAAATTGTCCTATGAGTCATCGTTACGAAAGTAACGATGCAGTGTAATAAAAATTCACCCCTTTTTTAGCTCGTGGCCTTGCCCTGAGTCCGATGAAGCTGAAAAATCCAAAAGGCTACAGCAGAAACATCATCAGAAACCAGAAACCATATGTATATGTACATGTATTTATAAAAATATGCATATAAAGTTTCTTGTTCCATTTTCATTGCATCAATAAAAAAATATAAACTGCTCTCAAAACATAATATTATTTCTAGCTGTAATTTTTTATTGATCAATAAGTAACATTAAGTTAAAAGACATTATGAGCCGTGGTAGCTCAGATGGTTAGCACTCGCTGTAAATTTCACAGTACGCGAGAAACCCGGGTTCGATCCCCGCCGGCACCAATGAAATTGTTAATTGCAATTTTTAGTGCTGATTTACCACGTGCTACGTGGAAAACATCGTGAGGAAACCTGCATGTCTGACAAATAAGGAAAAAAATATATTTCGAAGACATGTGAAGTTCGCATTGGAGCAGCGCGGCGGACCTTTCCTTGCCCTAAAACCCTCTCAAAATGAGAGGAGGCATGTGCCCAGCAGTGGGACGTGTATATAGGTTATAACTTTTTAACTTTAAGTGACATTATCATGAGTAGTTTAGATTGTGATTAATTAAGCTTTATGAGAGCAGTGTATATATCTTTTTTATTAATGGAATGAAAACGGAACGGGAAACCTTGTGCTGATTTCGAAGCGACGATAAATTATTTATAATTGAATATAATAATTATGAATAATATTAAAGCAAAATTATAGGCCAATACTGACCTAACGATAAAGAAATCACTTTCTTTTTGAATGAGGTACTAAAATGAGAATTTGTTGTTGCAAAATATAAAAATTATTTATAAAAAAACTATAGATGACCTAACAAAAATTTTGGTGAACCTATACAGACCTAATGTAGACCTATCGATCAAGGTCATTTTGATTTCGCAAATCATTAGATGGGGTGGTAAATTTGCTCAGGTGATAAGTTCGGGGAGGATATGGACGCCCATACGGATGGCCATATACGCACAATATGGACGACCATGTAGTGGCGGGGTAAGAATATCCAATACCTCATATAGTCGCGAGGATGTCCTAAAAGGCGACAGAGATAAAATGAAACGGGAGATTGGTAGCAGCATCTTTCTGATAACAACTCTAAGTAATAAAAAACCGCGGTTGCCAACCCGCTTGCCAAGCATGGCAGCTATGTCAAAATCCCCCATGAAGCTATCTGTGAGGGAGGCGTATATTTAGGAGTGAAATGTTATAGGCTGTAATGGATGAACGCCTATTATAACTTCAACTTACAGATCGATTGGCTTTTGTTGATTACTCAGATTCTACTGCAGATATTCTCTTTACGAAGTCTAGCAAGCAGAGAAACTGCAAACAGCCCCAAAGTTGATGGCTCCGTGGCGCAGTGGCTTAGCAATTGAGTTGCAGCGCTAAGGGCCGGGGGTTCGAATCCCGCACGGAACAAGTATTTGTATGACCTGCAAATAACTTTTCCGGGTCTGGATGTTTGTCCTTGTGCTATTTACGTATGTAAACTACCCCCATGATACAGGAGAAAATCCTAGTGTGATGTTAGCGTTTTTAAAAAAAATTAGTAAGTCATATCCATAGCTCGCTTTGCGATCTGGAGCTTTCTCATACAGTAAGCAGTGACCACGTCTCAGATCTACATATGTATATGTCATCACTGGCGATATGCACTCTTGTTTTCAAGTTTTGGGGTGTAATATATTATAAATCATTTACTTGCCTGAAATATGGTTGGTAAAGAAGATGTTAAATTAAGTTGTAGCACAGGCCATATTTCACCCTCATTACGGGCATGCAAAATTAAAGTAAATTTACAACAAATATTTGAATACAATTACAATTATTAGACTTATTTGAATAGCAATTTATAAGAACTATTTGAATTACAATTATTACAATCATTTAACTTTCAGTTATCTAAATTACATTGATTACAATTACGTAAATTATTGAATTGTTATAATAGACAGTATCTTAGTAGGAACCAAATCGGCAAGTGCTTTTATTCAAAAAAACCTTTAAAAGTAATAGAAACTCTCCTGGACTCGCAAGGCACAACAGAATCTTTTATATGGCAGATCAGTCATTCTTTTGGGCAAAGAGTTATATATTAGAGGTACCATATAGGCATAGATTTTTTTAAACAGTTTCAGCTTAGGCATTGTAAGGGCACGTGGTTAATTTTACGTTTAAATGAATTATCGTTAGCGGTGAAAAGATGATATTTAACAAATTTAGCTGTTTCGTAGATGTATATGCAGGGAGCAGTTAGTAGATTCTTAGATATAAAGGTCGGTTTACGTGATACCGACCAATCCATGACGTACAGTGTCCGAATGCATTTTTTCTGTGTTATAAACACTCTCGTGATGTCACAGGTCTTTTACCTTTAAAGTTTTTTTTTTTTTAAGTGCAAAAACAAACTTGTTTATTTTTATGCCTAAACACGTTTGATTTGCTCTTCGAAATGTGACGAAAAGATATTATTTCGTAAACTTCCGAACACTGCCCAGACAAATTAGATTCGTCGATAGACTTCTGGGTCAACGTTGGACTTGAACCTAGTCGGACAATTTGCTTTATCTAAACGTACTAATCTGCAACTTCGAGCGTAGTGCTCCCAACAACTATTGGCGGACGAGTGAGTTGGGCGTTACTTATGACCTTTTGACCTTGAAAAAGTAAAAGTCGACTTTTAAAGACAAAAGAATAAATAATTTTCCACATAACAGCTTCATAAAGTCAAGTCGTTAATTATTCTATACACTATTTTTGCGCAGACTATTGTTAATCGGTCTTGGAAGTTCATTCCTAAAATTTTAAAAGTTATAAGTAATTTTATGCGCAATGGTTTCATTGGACTTTATTAAGGATTGTTTTTTTAATTTATATTATATTCAGTATATTAGTTAGTAGTAAAAGGATTATACCATTTGATATATGTGAAATGTTTATTGTTTTTCTACAGGTTTAAAATTAAAGGCACTTCGTTACATACAAGTATCGAATCAATAAACGCTTCATTTAAAAACAGTTCCATCGTTTCACCAGTTATTTTTCCGCACATCGGCTGCTATGAGCGCAGGCTTTGAAGTGCAATCGATCACAGAATAATCGACGCTGGGTGAAGTTCAATGTTGTAGTAAAATTACATTACAAAATATTATTCATATATTTTATACATTGAAATTTCGACGTAGTTTATTCAAATTATTCCTTTGTATACAAATCTCGCAGCGAGCGGAGATTACGAACACCTTGATTCTTAATTCAAATGTACACAAATAAATGAAAATTATATTAATACACATTTAGTTTTATTTCTTTATTCATCTTGCTGCCTTAATTTTATTATAATTTAATACCAATATGGCTTTCCTTCCCATAGAAGTATGTCTTTTTGTTGTTGGTCCCTCTCATGTATTTAATCAGTAATGCATGCACTGCTTTATCCCAGTTAAATGGATTAAAATACCAGTATAATAACAGGCCAGATAGCATTTCATCTTAACCCCACTACTAAAAATGCGTTGCACCCTCAGAAATGATTTAGACTCTTACGACTGTCGACGACGATATCAATTAATAGTACGTGGCTTCTGAAACTAAAAGATTCCTGAATATAATTTCAAACAAAGGGTGCTGCAGATGCTTTGTTATTTGGCTGTCATATCAGCTCTTAGGAGTAAAGCGTATTTATCGTAGCAGGAAAAATCAAAAGTTTAAGAATCTTATTTTTATATTATGTACTTAATTGTATCCAAAGATTTCTTATATTTACGCAAACACTACACATTGAATAAAACTGTTTTTTACGGATTTTATCGCGTTTATTTTATTATTTTTATTCCCGACGTTTCGAGTGCTTTTCAGCAACCCATGGTCACGGGGGGGACTGAGATGTTTGACGTCCCAATGTCACAGTTAGCCCGGCTACCTTCAGTTTTTTAATATTAATTTTTTAAATTTTTGGTTCGATTTACACAGAATGAACTTACAGTATCCTGAAGTCTTGCAGTGTTATGCTTGGGTTTGGATTTAATTTTGTTAATTATAGGATCCCAAGCAGATGGCAGCACCCATCCATCTTCTCTATTGAAATTAGGATGTTTTTTAATTTCAATAGCCTCGCGTATCATCCTTGGTAGGAATCGGTGTTCTTTTGCAAGGATTTGTGGTCTATCAAATCTGATGTAATGGCGGGGACGATCTTGAACATATTCACAGACTGCACACTTCCCAGAGCGTCGGTGCTTCACGTCAGCTATATGTTCTTTCACGCGGGTTTTAATGGATCTTTTTGTTTGTCCTATGTAAGAGAGACCACATTCGCAATCAAGCTTGTACACTCCTGCATCTTGTAGAGGGATATTTCACTTGACGGATGGTAAAAATTGACTAATCTTTTTCGGCGGCTTGAAGTATGTTTTAATAGAAGCTCGCTTCAAGATGTAGCCAACCTTGTCTGTGACTCCTCTGACATAGGGTAGTACAGCAGGCACACACTCGACTGTAGTCGGCTTCACTCGGTCACTGTGACGTAGGCGCGAGACCCGAAGCTTGTTGTCTTGCAATACTTGCTCGACGTACTGAAGCTCGGCGGCCAGATGTTTTCTGTCCAACAGTTTTATTCAATGTGTATCCAAAGACTTAGAATATACTGCCTAAGTCTATTCTTGTAACATTGGAAATGTATCCGAAAGTTTCTTTTTTGAAGTTTGTGGCCAAAACTAACTTAAATCTGTGGTAAATTTTGCCGTATAGAGAGAGTTCCACGAACGGTTACGGACTCATGCCACAGTTTAAAGGCAGTTTCTATCGAAACTTCTTACGAGATAACAGACTGTTATTTTGCATCAGGCTACTGAAAGTTTTATTTCGGTGGATCAGAAACAGGTGTAACAGGTCTAGCTTTACTGCTTGACAGTAGAAAATAATTCAAAGAGCCGACCAAGCGTACGTGCTCATAGGCAAGAAAGTAGTCTGAATTTAATTAAGAGATTTTTTACATTATTCTAAAATTAGTATAAGAATAATATTAGAGTTTAAAAATGTTTAAACAACACGCAATGATGTTTCTAGTGAGAATTGTAGGCCATAGTTAGAGGAATGGGACTGAAATGGAATACTTAAACATTTTTTTTTACAAAATCAGTACAAAAGTTTTATTTTAATCAGTCTCATTGGTTACAATTAAATGTAGTCATTATCACTGTCTAAAAATAATATTTAAATTAATAAATCATAAACACTTTCCCTAATATTATTAACTAAAATAAATCAACAAAAAATATACTTCTCAAAAATATGACCCTATTATGGAATAGGGTATTCCATAATAGGGTTACGTCTCCTTAATCAAAAGAAAATAATAAAATTAACTCTGCAAGCTAAATCCTTGGGTGTCTTCGATTGAACAATGCTAAGCCCAGTCTCGTCGACGTTGTAGATCCTAGTTGGTGGAAATTTAAAAAGCCCAAATTCCTTTTCCAGTAAATTGAAGAAGTTTTTCTTTCGTGAAGCCTTTAACCCGAGCAAATGATGTAACCATGAGGTTGGACCGGAGAAAGTTCTTTATGCCTCGAAAAAACCCTTTTAACCATTTACGTCCAGCTGTTCTATTATTAAAAGTATGTTTTAAATTATTTTTTACCGCCAACTGAAATCAGTTGATATCAGTTTGCGGAAATGATGTGAAGAGAATGGCATATGCCATTATCTTCACATCATTTCGTGTTAACCCAAAATACCGCTTTTTTTAATTTGCTAGACATACTGTACTAACATATGTTAAACGTCAGGTCCCAAAACTGTTTTATAACCAAGGCGGTAGTCTATATTTGGTTCGTATCCTGACAGAACCGGAGGAGGGTAGTCCGAGGTACATTAAAAACCTGTGCAGCTTTCTTATAACCCATTTTTTTGGTTTTCCCTTTTTTACTGGTGGAGTCATTTTGATCACAATTATATCTGTATAAAAGAGAAATAGTAATCATACACCATTTTAAAAACTTGCTTTCGTTGAGGTTCTTATATATTATACTATTCCATATTAGGACCCCAAAGGTATTCCATATTACGAACAATATGATGGCGGGAGGAAAATAAAAGTAACTTTTTAATATTTTTAAAAATTCGTAAAATAACTACACACTTTGTTCAGATACTTATCAACTTATTTTGAGATATTCATGTACGAACAATAAGAGAATATATACGTAAAACTTACCTAAATATCCGATTGATGTTGCGTCAACAGTGTCGCGCACTATTGCCGTCGAACGCCGCACGCACCCTGGCCGTTGAATGCGGGTAGCGGAAGAAGTAACATGACACAAGTTTGGAATATTCGTGGTGCTTAGTTTTAGAAATATTACGATATTCCATATTAGGGACGTATTCCATAATTGGTACCTTTCCTCTAATCTATATCACACGCACACACACACGCATCCAACGTTTTTTGTCTTTGCAGATAGTTATAACCTATACACGTGCCGTTGTTGGGCAGAGGCCACCCTCATTTCTGAGAGGGTCAGTCCGCCGCGAAGCTACAGTGCATGTTGGCAGCACTCTCGTTCTCTCACTCCACGTTCTCGGGATATTTTATTAATTAAATACGCACGTTACCTCAAGATGTTTCCCTTAACCGTCAAGCACGTAGACAAATAGCACTTAAAATTGCAATTAACAATTTTATTGGTGGGCGCTTTTTTCACTTTAGTTTTGCTGATATTCTCGTTATATCTCGCATACATAAAGCAAACAATAATGGGGCTTACGTTTCAACATTTACTTGCATATGTAGCTGAGCAGCGACGTGCTTGTGACTCTTGTCATTGACGGATGCGGCTGCACAGCGGTCGTTACGTGAACGGACGCTCCATCAATACTCTTACGCTTTTAACGAGCTCAGACGCTCCAGAATCGTTAGTTTTATTTGCCGAAACTGCATCAAATGAATCGCTCCGGACGTAGCCTGGTTGTTAATAAATGTGTCAGTTATGCTGCTTGTGCTCCATAGTTGTTTTCGCAAACTGAATTAAACTTAATTTAAAAAAAACACCAATATCCAAATTACGAACATAGATGCCCGAATCTGCTCTTTATAACTTTATCAGGTATTATCTAAACGCTGACAACCAATAAAACCTTAGGCGAAAGGCGTTTTCATCATAGATTAAATTATTAAAATTGCAGTTACGTTAAATTTAGTCATCCTACTTTCTTAGATTTCAAGAATTTTATATTATTTATGAAATTGTGTAAAATATTGAGTTAGTTCTGTTAATGTGTAAAAATATTGCTAACAGAAACCTAGCAGATCACCGCAGCAGATCATCAAATGGCGTCGCTTTCAAACAGTGTGGCAAATAAAACACAGTGATAAACGAGATACAAGTCCATTTGATTTTAGGTAGCCATAACCATACACACAAACTTCATACAAAGAATAGTAACGTAGCGTATTATTACTAGGTATACGCGCGTTGTAACGTCTGCAGAGTACGATGAAATTATACCTTCAACAACAACCTGTGAGGGACCTCCCTAAATACTTAAAAATGCTAGTTAACTTTGAAGGTTAGATAATTCGAGAATCCACTTACAACCATTTCATAATAATATATTAAACTGTAAGCAAATCGATAATAAATCACATTCTAATCTTAAAAAGTTCCGATGTCATACTTTTGCACGACATTATAATATATCAAAATGTTTTTTCTATAGATAACAGTAAATAATCCTTGAATATTTAGAACATTTTATTTTGTATCTCCTGTGGTTTCAAAAAATCGAATGTTCCTCCTGTCTTCATCAGTCGTCGCACTAAACTAATTTAATATTAATAAACGTAAACTAGAACTTATACCAATAAATCGAAGTATAAGCTTCATTGACAGTTGTCTACCAACTTTACAAACCAGCGAACAGTTTCAGTCTACGATGGGGCTATCCATGACCAACCAAATTATCAAACGATCTTTCTGACATTTTAAGGCCGATATCGTGAATTTAACACATTTTCGATTGTTAGTTGTTAGGTAACTAGATGATAATACTATATACAATTTCTAGGAAACATGTTCTTACGAACGACTTTTTTTTGTTGACGAAAATAAGATACAAAATAAATATTTCAAGAAATTATTATATAAAGACATTCCGATATTTCTGGCAACATAATAATATTTCTGGCAAATTTCAAGTGTGTTTTTACAAAAGTTTTGTATAACAGTGTTTCACCTGCGCCTGAGATCTCGACCGGATATCGGATTGCTGTCCCATCGGACTATGCGAGTGAGGAAATAAAAAGTGCACCTGTGAATGCGTACGCACTCGTACACTATATATAATAATGTCCTACTCAAATGGCTTTCCTAGGCATTTACACAGCCGTAACCAAAATTAGGTCGAAGTAACATGTATCTGGAAAATTACAATGTGTGAAGCCAAGGCATATTAGACACGGCAGAGCCACGCTGCAGCTATGCTATAGTTGTAGCACTAATGTGTCGGCACGAAAGGGGTGGGACCACACTCTCAAAGAATACTACCGTAAAATATCAGCCTATTGATGCTGTGTCTCGTATCTGAGTGTAAAGAACCAAAGACCTTTTTACTCGAAATGAGGCATTCCATCTTAGTCCTCAGGGGTGCCAACGCATCTCCCGTATGAATCTTTATCGAGGATAAATGTAGATGTCTATGGACCTCAACATCCACTTATCATCAGGTGGACTGTGTGCTCGTTTGTCACTCATATTCTATAAAAAAATCGTATTATAGACTATATTGATCAATCTACAAAAAATAAATGAAAAGGTATTTGTGTTTGTGAGAATCCTTCAATAGTAACAAATTTTGTGCACTTACAGTAGAGTATTTCCTACAGATTATAACCTTGTGGTGGTTACCTAGAATACTTCACTGTATCGATTTTTTAAATACTAGTAATGCCATTATACATTACTAATATTCCCTTTAACCACTTCAGGTAAGCTTAAAATGCTTGTGTTAGAATTTGGTCACGATAGTAGTCGAATGGCGGATTCAAACCCACGACCTTATGAGTTCGCGGTCCGCGCTCTTCCATTAGGCTACTGACGCTTCAATGTTTTAGAATGACAAGAATGAAATAGACATTAAAATACTATCTTAGTAAAAAATAAAATAGCAGCCTATTACGTCCCACCGCTGGGCATCACGTTCCTGCAAACTCAGGCATGCTGCCCACATGCTTATTTACAGACTTCACGTACCCTCGATTATTTTTTAATTTTTAAACATGCAGGTTTTTCTCGCGATATTATTTACCGCTAAGCACATTATAACTCAACACTTCAATTTGCAATTGTTATTTCAGTGGTGTATCGAACTCAGTTTAATTACATATGTGTACTATAAATATTAAGGCGAGCGTTTATTTATGTAAGGATAGACAAAAACCAATTACATATTTTTTTAAGTTTTCTCACCTTTTTTTTAATTCTTTATACGGAACATATTCCATAAAGTAGGACAACTTTTATACATTATGTCACCTTGGAACGTCATATGTCTTCTTGGTAGTGTTTAAAAATTTAAATTGAAGTTCCTTGCTACGTACATCGCGGTACCGATAAACATCCCCGGGCGTCAGGTCGCCACGGGGCGTCGGTTTGTTTATGTTCTACGCGCGATTTCGTGATGTATTACACTAGGGTGAACGATGAGAATGCGGATTTCTGAAAGAAAATAAAAGGTGTAGCTTGGAACTGTGAAAGAAAATGTAATTTGTTTTGTTTTTAATACTACATTACCAAGTGTAGTAAGACTTTTAATACATAAAATAACCATAGAAAATAATAACAGTTTTTACGTAGTTATTGCCGATTTTAATATAAGTTATTATGTAGCTGGTTATATCCAATCATTTTTTCAGCGTACGCTGATAAAGCAACTGAGCAGCTATACGTATACGCACTTTGCAATTGACATATCTTTTTATTTGTCAATTGATTTTAATGAAACAAAAAAATAATGTTAGTTCCTGTCTCAAAACAGGGAAGAGTTTGCAACACTAACCCAAATCGGAATGACAGACTTTACATATTCACGAAATATTTTTTCTAACTCCTCCAGACATTTAGGTTTCTTTAGACGGTTTTCCTTCACTGCCGTGCATAAAATTGCTTGCTATTAACATCTTTTTATAGAATTAGGGTGACAAATAAGCACACACTCTACCTGATGGTAAGTGGATGCTGTGACCCATAGACATCTACATTTATCCTCGATTAACAATAAAAATGCAGAAGCATTGTCAGCCCTAAGGACTAAGATGGAATGCCTCGTTTCCAATAAAAGGAGTCTCTGGTTCTCTACACTCAGCATACGAAACACATCAGCTATTTTACGCTGGTATTCTGTGAGTGCGTGGTAGGACCACGGTCGAGCCGACCCATTTGTACTACAATCATAATACAATTGCAGCGTGGCTCTATCACGTATAAATTTCATTATCCGTGGCAGGAATCGAATATGTTTTCCTCCCTGCTATGAAATTGTACATCAAGTTACGTGGTCTTGCTAACAGTATTTAAATAAAATTTATAAAATACGTAACTTTACTAATAATTATTTTCTTAGTACGGTAAATTTGTTCAAATACACCTTTCAACAAAGCGATTTTTAATATACTTGGGCATGAAAAAATGCTTATATATATTGTGCTGTTTCAAAGAAACGTACAACATACATCAGTCACCGCTGTTCCATAGTTCATCACCAGCTGCTTTAAAATAAGCAATTGATTTATTACTTACTAAAATAAAAATAAAATTTGTTTAGAAATATTAGGAGGCAAACAATAGGAATAAATTTATTTTCCTATTTTCATTATTACTTTAACTCCAGGAATTCCAGTTATTGGATTAAACGTCCTAGTTATGTGGGAGGCACATTATCATGCAAACGTTTAATTACTATTTTTTATCGATTCTCTCAATATGTTTGAATTCATTATATATTTTAAGCATTTCGTATAATGTAGGTGTAAATTGAAGTGAGAAAGTTGAGTAGATAAGTACCCAAATGTTTATTCAGAAATTTATGAATATTCTGGGAAACTGAAACAGGAGGGCAGCAGGATCTTCCTGATAACAATATAAAATAATAAAAAACTGCGGTTGCCAACCTGCCCGTCAAACTTGGCAAATATGGCGAAATCCCGTCTATGAAGCATTATGTGGGGGAGACCTATGTTCTGTGATGGACTTTTACAGACCGTAATGTATAGATGGATGGATGTCAATATAGTGTGTATAGTGTGAAGGTGTAAGAATATCCTACTCAATATCATCCCGTGGGTCTCGTAAGAGGCAGCAAAGGGAAACAAATCAGAAGATGGCCAGCAGCGTCTTCATAATAACCGACTAAAAATAAAAAAAACTGTGGTTGCCAATCCGCTTGCCAAGCGTGTCAACTAAGGCAAATATCCCCTCTATGAGGTACAATCTATGGGGAGGCCTATGATTAGGAGTGGAGTTTAATAACGTAACGGTAACAGTAACATTTCGGTTTCGGACACAGAAGCGGATTGGAATTATGAATAAATTATTCATAAGAATACATAAAAATGTGATTTGGAATACTGAAAAGCGTACCTTCTTTCTTTGATGTATAAAATTCTTTATTTACGCTATTGTTTACATTATTTTATAATAGCATATATAAAATGCTTTATATATGCTATTGTAAAGAAAGAGTAATTAAAAATAAAATACATAGAAAGGGAAAGGAAAATTTTAGAACTTATTTACACAAAATTGTCAAGGAAATTACCATACATTTACAAATACATTTAAATTTGTTCTTCTTTTTTATTAGCACGTAAAAGTCAACTGCTGGAAACGTCCTCTCCTGTTTTAGGAAGATTTGACAAGCGGAAGGAAGATGGAACTACCAGATGACTCACACCTTTGGCGCTGCTGCTATACCAGTCAGGTTTTACGCCTGTAAATTTTTGTACCGTTATCTATCGGTAGCCATATGATTTTTGGCATTTCTATTAGTTGCCTCTAGCGATACCCTCGAGATGAAATGGGTTGATTGATTCTCTTTCACCGCCACCATACGGTAAACATTTTTTTATAGGATAAGGGTGACAAACGAGCACACAGTCCACCTGATGGTAAGTGGTTGCTGCGGCCCATAGACATCTACATCTATCCTCTATTACAATTCAAAATGTAGATGCGTTGTCACCCGTGAGGACTAAGATGGAATGCCTCATTTCCAGTAAAAAGGGCCTCCGGCCACCTGCACTCACCAAGCGAAACGCAGAGGTGAACCTCTACTTCACGCTGGTTTTCTGTGAGGTCGTGGTACCACCCCGGTTCGAGCCGGCCCATCCGTGCGATAGCAAACGCTGCCGCGTGGCTCTACCACTGTTTAAATATTATCAATTAAACATTACCAATTAAATTACACATTCATTGTAACTATTGATTATTAACTATACAATTATATTATTACGTAATAGAGCCATGCTGCAGCTATATTAACAGTATAGTTGTAGCACGAATGGGTCCGCTCGACCGGAGTAGGACCACGCTCTCACAGATACCAGCGTAAAATAGCAGTTTAACACTGCTGTGTATCGTATGGTGAATGTAGAGACCAGGAGACCCTTTTTACTGAAAAAGAGGCATTCCATCTAAGTCCTCACGGGTGACAACACATCTGCATTTTGATTCGCAAACAAGCATAAATGTATATGTCTATGGGCCACAGGAACCACTTACTATCAGGTGGACTGTGTGCTCGTTTGTCACCCTATCCCATAAAAAAAAAACTGCATTAAAGCGTTCAACAATCTTAGATTCTATGATAAAGCCCCGCAGTAGCAGTTATAATACTCCATTATATTAGTCGACATACAGGATAAAATAATTCCGCAAAAACTACATCATATACACAACATGATGAATCTGAAGAAAATTCGTGACTAAAATTTTTATATTTTAACTAGCTGCTCGCCGCGTCTTCGCCCGCGTGTTATTTGGAGTTTTAAATTTTATGCGCGAACCCTAATTCTTTTTCTAAAATAAAAGTAGCCTAAGTTACTCCTTGTGACATCAGCTATCTGCCAGTGAAAATCCCATCAAAATCGATCCAGACGTTTCTGAGATTAGCAGGAACATACAGGAACGCAGACGGACAGGCAGACAGGCAGACAAAAACTTTAAAAGTTGTATTTTTGTTATTATTACCGTATATACTTTCATATGCATTTAGACATCATTACAACCCCTCATAAGTCCACTGCTGAAGATAGGCCTCCCCCAAGGAATGCCACAAAGCACGGTCCTGAGCCACCTGAATCCATCGACTTCCTGCATGTCTTACCAGGTCGTCACTCCATCTAGTGGGGGGACGCTCTACACTTCGCCTACCGGTACGAGGCTGCCACTCGAAAACCTTTTTTCCCATCGGTTGTCGGTTCTTCGAGCTATATGGCCGGCCCATTGCCAACTATTGCTTACTAATCCGTTTGGATATGTCGGTCACTCTGGTTCTACTGCGGATATCCTTATTTCTAAGTTTATCACGAAGAAAAACCCCGAGCATAGCCCTCTCCATAGCTCGCTGAGCGACCTTGAGCTTCCTCATCCGGCCAGCAGTAAAGGACCACGTTTCAGATCCATAAGTCATCACTGGCAACACGCACTGGTTGTACAAGTTTGTTTTAAGGTTTTGAGGTATGTCTGACGAGAAGATGTGTCGTAGTTTTCCGAATGCTGCCCAGCCGATTTGAATCCGTCGATTGATCCCTCGGTCGAAATTGGATTTACCTAGTCGGACTATTTGTCCCAAGTCAACATACTTGTCAACAACTTTGAGCTTAGTGCTCCCAACAACTACCAGCATAGGTGTAATATGGATGTTAAGCATGATTTTTATTTCGTCCATGTTCATTTTAAAACCTATCAGATGGGAGACACTATTGAAGTCATTGAGCATAGTGCTTAGGTTCTCCAGCAATTTTTCCCTAAGGACTGTATCGTCGATAAATCGAAGGTGAGTGATGTACTCGCCATTGTTGTTATTACCGCATCTTTTCCAGTCCAGTAGCTTGAAAACGTCTTCCAATGCAGCGGTAAAGAGTTTTGGGGATATAACGTCACTCTGTCTTACATTTCTCTGCAGTTGGATAGGTTTCGTACTCGGATTCTGTACTTGGATATTTCTATTGTAGCCCTACTGTACAAACACTTCAGCAGTTCGATATATCGACAGTCAGCTTGGCACCGCTGAAGGGACTGCAGCACCTCCCAAATTTCGCCGGCATCAAAGGCTTTCTCATAGTCCACATACGCAAGGCAAAGTGGCAGATTATACTCTTCTGTCTTCTGTAAAATTTGCCGAAGAGTGTGTATGTGGTCCATGGTACTAAATCCTTTTCAGAAACCGGCTTGTTCGGGAGGCTGAAAGTCGTCAAATCTGCGTGCGAGTGGATTCGTAATGACTCTCGAAAACACCACGTAGACGTGCCTCAGAAGGGAAATCGGTCTGTAGTTCTTCAAGAGAGCGTTGTCACCTTTCTTGAAGAACAAGACCACCGCACTTCTGCCTCACGCCTCCAGAGTAGTACTCCAGAGGAGGACGGAATTAAAGAGCTTCTGAAGGACTTCAAGTACCGGTTTTCCATCCGCTTTCAAAAGCTCCGCTGTAATTCCATCCTCACCTGGCGCCGTGGCGTTTTAAAGGCGCTGGAGAGATATTCTAATCTCGCTCAGACTGACGTTTGGGATATTTTCGGAATAGTGTTGGATAAGACTCGCTCTTGGATCGTTACTCATACTTGCGTGTGGCTCCAACGATGACGTGTGCAGCTGCCCATAAAACCTCTCAATCTCACTCAAAATCTCAGGTGTCCTGAAAAAGATGCTGCCACACTCGGTCTTCAGGTTTAAGAGTTGGCTCTTTCTGGCAGACAGATCTCTGGCAAAAGCTTTGAAGCCTTGGTTCCGCTCGACCGTTTCTTCAATACAAGCTGTCAATTGAAATTGTGTAACTCCCGTCGCATGATTTTGAGATCTGTCTGTTCAGTTGCCTTCAAATAAATATATGCTTTCAAATCAGTTGAAGAATGTAGCTTCATCTTCCGTCTAACAGCCATGAGATTAAAAGTGTGATCGGAGAGTTTTTGTGTTCTTCTGCGGCGGGTCTTGTATAACTTAGCTCCGACCGCATGGACAGTTTCCACGAGCTTGTCGTTCATATCGTCCACTTCATTGCAGTCTTCTATGCACTGAAAACGGTTTTGTAACTCGAGCTGAAAGGTTTCGGGACTTTGGAGTAGTGCACGAGGGGACAGAGCGTTGACTTCATAAGACGAGACCTCCCCAACTTAACATTTAGGTTCAGTGTGCCCCTAACCATTCGGTAATCGCTACCAATTTTCACCCTCGCGATCACGTAGACATCACTGAACAGTTGTCGTCTGGTCGTCATAATGAAGTCAATCTCATTTTTTGTCGAACCGTCAGGCCGCGGCCAGGTCCACTTCCTGGGGGGGCCGCTTCTGGAAGAAAGAGTTCATCATAAAGAGTCCCTCTTTCTTCATGAAGTCGGGCAGCTTCTTGCCTCTTGGGTTCCGTTGCCCTATTCCAAATTTCCCTACTTTCAGCTCACCGTTCTCTCTTGTGCCTAGTTTTGCATTGAAGTCTCCCATTAACACCGTATAGTGAGTTTTGAGGGAGTGCATGGCTTTAGAGATATCCTCATACATTTCCTCCACCTCCTCATCGGGATGTGCCGAGGTTGGCGAGGTTGGCCGAGGCGTAAGCCTGTATGACCTTCAGCGAATACCTTCTGGTGCTTCTTAGTATAAGGCACGAAACCCTCGTCGACACACTCTCAATATTTACAACGTTGTTAACGAGAGACTTGTGGACGATAAATCCGACACCTACTTGGGACAGATGGTCGCCCTCCCGGTGATAAAGCAAGTTGCCGGATTCGAGGATTACCGTGTCCTCCTCTTCTCTTCGGACCTGGCATAATCCTATAATATGCCAGCGTAACTTGTCTATCTCTTCTTCCAGCTCCACGATCTTCTCGTCAGTCCTCAGGGTGCGTGCGTTGTATGTTGCCAGATCGAGTCGTCTTAGGTGGCAATCGAACCTCCACCGCAGGTTCTTAGCATCCCCTGCCCCATCGTTACCATAGTCGCCACCGTAGCCAAGTTTAGCGCCGGGAAATGGGGGCCGTCTCTATGTTACTCTCATCATGGGGGTGTATTTACCATAGTTGAAAAGCTTAGCGAGCGGGTTGGCAACCGCAGTTTTTTTATTGTTATTTTTCTGTTATCAGGAAGATGCTGCTGCCCATCTCATGCCTGTTTCCCACTGTCACCTCTTACGGCACCCTCGGGAAGATATGGGGTAATGGATATTCTTAACCGCCACTACACGGTAATTTAATATAAAGCTGTTAATTTAACATTACAAACAGACACTTCAAATTTATTTATTTGTATAGATGTATGCTTGCTTTAAAAAAAGGAGTTCAAATTTGTTTATTTTTAAATCTATGCTATCCTTAAAAACTTATTATTACGATTATTTATGTATATAGTGTATTTGTTTAATGATCTCAATATTATTTTTCCGCAAATCATGTGCTTATCATGATTTGAAGAAAAATAATATTGACATTTAAGCTTCAGGTCTATTACTTATAAAATAATACGCGAAAGGAAAACATTGTACCCCCTTTTTAAGCATATTGCGCGCACGAAGGAGTGTGAGACCAATCTCACTATATACAAACTTTAACTATGCCAACATAGTTAAAGTTTATATTAACAGAAAGTGCAGAAAATTATAATTTAAGTAGATATATTCTATTCTTCACGTTACTTCAGTGTGTAATTGTGACGGGGACATATTACAGTATGGTCGAACTGTAATTGCCCTATTTTGAATGTATAGCGCGTTGCACTGTCTTATTACTGATAATGATTAATTTCGTAAGCAAGAGAGCAAGTTGAGCATCCGGTCTCACACTTTAATTTTTATTAACAATTAACTTTATCCTGATGTATTCCCGAAATCGGAAGTGGGATCTCCTGTTGTGTAATTATTATAAACTTAAATATTATAATAATAACCGTCGTGTTATTTCGGATTTCTTTACCAACACACGCCGCTCGCCCTCATAAAAAATGCAGATCGGTCGGGCGACTGATCCGAGTCTGTTTCCTAGTATCCTAGTTGTCGCTGTGACCGAGCGATATTATTATAATGTATGTATGCCCGTAGAAGAATTATAGAAGTCTAGTGGCATCAGATCAGGACTTCGCGCAGGCCACGGATTTGGCCCTCCCCTCCGAACCCACCAATATACCTCCCAATACACCAGTTTGAGTATTGAATATTAAGCCACTCTCGTACAGATAACTGGAAGTGCCGGTGCTATAACTTTGCAAAAATGTTTCGTAATTTTCTCCACACATTCAAAGAAAATCTGCGCTGTGACGCTGTTCTTTAAGTTTAAGTTTTTAGAGCTTTGTCCAAGAAAGTATACAAAATTCTAGATGATTATTGAAAAATCTTTAAAATCCGTATATCTCAACATCTCTTCATTTTCAGTCATACATGTGGGGGGTCAAATTAGTAGCATTTTTACTCCCCTATCACGACCTGCCATGAAGTTGTAAATTTGCCAGTAACCCTGTATTTCAAATGATCGAAGATAAAGTCTTAACCTCTAATAGTGTGTCACTTTAATAATTGTCTATTGATATTCTTACACACATTATGTTGTAATTATAATCAATTTCGTTAGAACGCATTCCGTACAACAAATTTGCTTCACGCTTTAATAGAAATAATCTGCAAATTACAAAACATGCAGCGCAATTATATTAGATGTACAACACTTGCTCACGGAATGTTCAAAGAACCACAATGAAAGCAAACTAAATTATTCAAACTAATTAAACTCCCTCTGAACCAAAATCAGTCGCTGCTCTAATAATGAACGGTGTACAATAATTTTGTTTGTCAAATTATTTGTAATATTATAACAAATAATTAAATTAACAGTTGTTAAGTTACCTGGTTCTAGCATTATAATTTACTTTGGATTTTCTGTGGGCACTGCGACACTCGAACAATGTTTGGACGCACGGAATCCGCACTCTTAATCAAGACTTAAGCTGTTATTTGGACGATTTTGTGCCAATTTATAAAACACTTAGTTGTATTGTGTGCAATTTTGGCCAGAATAGCAGCTGAAATGTGACTTTTTCTTTGAAATTAAAAAAATAGCTCTCGAAAGCTCGTAATAACGTAAGGGGTTATGATGGAACTAACTTATTAAAAATTGC
The DNA here is from genome assembly GCA_033319125.1 of Parnassius glacialis. Lineage (NCBI taxonomy): Eukaryota > Metazoa > Arthropoda > Insecta > Lepidoptera > Papilionidae > Parnassius > Parnassius glacialis. Next base: position 21,091,134 of record JAVANC010000019.1, read on the forward strand.
GAGTCTCCCAATAAAATAGAATGAAAACATAATTTCATAATTAAACAAATAGCATCTTAAAGCAAACCAGTCCGAGCGTTTGTGTACGTTAAAATGACTTAGCAAAGTGAAATTAAATTTGCTGTATAACTAACAAAAATGACAAAACTATTCTAACGTAATAAAAATATGTCTTTTACGTTTTAATGTGCGCTATGTGTTTATTTTCTACCGACTTCAAAAAGGAGATTGTATTCAATTCGACTGTATGTTTTTTATGTGTGTTACCTTATAATTTTTTTCTGGCTAAACCGATTTCGATGTTTATTTTTTCATTTGAAAGCTGATGGTTCTCATGTGGTCCCATATAAATTTGGTCAAGGTGTAATTAATAGTTTTTGAGTTATTCTTACTAATTTATATTGAAGTCGGTTGTACAAAATTTTTAATTTTTAATTATTAATTGATAATTCTATTTGTTAATTTTTAATACATGGTAAAGACATACTGCATATTATGATTGTAGTACAAATGGGTCGGCTCGACCGAGGTGCTACCATGCCCTCACAGAATTCCAGCGTAAAATATGAGCTTTATACTGCTGTTTCTCGTGTGACAAGTGTACCAGAGAAGCTTTTTATTGGAAACAAGGCATTTTATCTTAGCTTTTAATGGTGACAACGCATCTGCAGTTTTACTCTTAATCGAGGATAGATACAATAATGTCTCCAGAGCAAATTTCGGTCACGGTGGCGGCCAGTCTCAACGATGACTAGCCATTGCCACAGGACAGGATTAAAGTGCCCAAGTGTATGCGTAAACACAGATGCACTCTCTATTCCCTCACTCATGGTCCGATGAGACGATAAGCCGACACGACCGAAGAGAGATCAGGCGTAGGACCAATAGCTTTACGTGCTTTCCGAGGCACGGGGTTGAGATACTGCCAACTTCTTGACTCCGGCAGCTACTGAGTATTTCTTGATGGAAAACTCAATAACTGTGTTTTTTTGCCCGACCCGGGATTCGAACCCGGGACCTCATGACGAGCAGTCGCACTACTACAACCACTGAACCAACGAGGCAGTCAAATAATATATAGATGTCGATAAACAACAGTATCCACCTACTAACATGTAGACTGTGTGCTCGTGTGCTCACTCTTACTCTATAAAAAATGTAAAAGTAATTGCATTTTTTTTAAATGTCAATGACCATGGCCGAGAGTCCTACGTCGTCTGTTGGCGAATTTTGTTCACACAAACAATTGATGGGTGTTGAATATTAGTAGTGTAAGAGCATCGACTGTGCACTCATCATCTCACTTGGCAAAAATGAGCAACTCTAACAACATATTGCATTCAGCTAGAATATGTAGCATTTTTAGCCAGCTAAGGACTTAAAAAGCAGAAACTGTAAGAAATAATCTAAATGTTATAGCTATTCGTTACAGCCCATCAAAAGTCCACTACTGAATACAGGCCAACTTCATAAATTGCATTATAGGGGGGACAACTGCCAGAGTTTCCAGGCGGGTTGACAACCACAGTGTTTTAATTTTTATTTGTCCTTAAGAAGACTCTGTTTTATTTCCCACCTTCTGGTTTATTTTCCTCTGTCACCTCTTACGTCACCCATGCAGTGATATTATGTGGTTGTGGATATTTTAAACACCGAGCAGCATTAGCGGAACGAAAGTCCGATCGGCGCTCATCAGTACCATTTCAAGTAAACATTTCCGGTGCCTCCATAGAAAATCCTACGTTCAGTGTTCCGTATTTAAAAAAAAACTGTTTATGTGATGCCTAAATAAAATAAGTTAACCAGCGATCAATTGAAAAAAAAGGATAGAAATAATTTCTTACTTTGTTTAAGATGTACTGATTGGAGACTTGTTTTATAAATGAAAATACTGTTTACTGAGTGGGTTTAAAACAACTTGTAGACGTTCTTCTTTTCGTCTTAACGAACCTTATTAACAAGATTTCGCTGAAGTTTTCTGTGCAGAAGAAGGAAGCCTAAACTTTTTATTTTTTTAAAGCATATTATAAACCTTCTTAAATTCTAATTTTCAAACTGCATAATATTTATTTTGTAAAAATTATATGCGATAAACCGTCTTCCCATAACTACTGCTACGTTATAGTGGAATTAAAACAGTGAGATGGTGATACATCAATGTCAGCAAACAGCCAGCAATGTTGAAATAAAAAGAAAAATAATCTTCTTTCTTTATTGATTGCACATATCAGTATGATATCACATTTTGATTAATTTCTATCTTCATATTAAATGCAGTTTAATAGGTGTGCCCTAGATAGAGTCGTAGACATCGTCATTGCTATTTGTGCAATGGCACAAGTTAATAAATTTGTGAATAATAAAAAGGTTAGTAATTAGAATCTGATAAATCAGATTTTAATTACTAACCTTTTTTATTATTAATGATTACCGTAAATATATACCTATGCTAAAAGCTAACGCTAAAAGTTTTTAAATGAAATCTATAATATTCTTAAAACTACTATTATACATGAGAAACTGTGCTATTTTTGTAACATAATAATTATTTTTGTACAATTAATATTTTATACAATTGTGTGCTGTAAAAACGGACTAAGGTGTGTACTGCGTGCTGGCATCGCCCTTTCCCATTTTAGAAAGTCATACACTATCCTAACCGTATGGCAAGGGGCATCCTCATGTATAAAACACGATTTTCACCCAAACTTACCATAATGGACATATCATTCTCATTTAGGATTCTGTTCACGTATCTTTACCAACATAGTTATGGAGACTTAGAAAATATTCCAAATCATAGTGGGGTTCTTCCACAAGGAAATATATGTACCCATCTCATAGCCTCCGATATATGGCACTATATACAATTTTTAAAATGAAATATACGCCTATTTTGTGGAATCTGCTATCACCAGCGATTTTTCTGGACCGATACGACATAAGGACCTTTAAAATAAGTACCGTAAGTACCTACTCTTTATTAAAAGCCCCCTAACTCACCAACAAATCCTCTGGTAAGTAAGTTGCATGCTCATCTGCTTATAAATAAAATTGAAGTGACTGTTTGTAATGTCAAAATAACAGCTTTTTACTAAATGCATATGAAAGCACGAGTATATATGGTACTTACTACAAAAACACAATTTTTAAAATATTTGTCTGTCTGTCTGTTTATTTCGGCTTGGCCGATTTCAACTGGACTTTCACTGGCAGATAGCTGATGTTATAAGGAGTAACTTAGGATATTTATATTTTAAGAAACGAAAAAAAAAATAGGGTTTTGCGCAACATAGTTAAAACCCTAAATTACACGCGGGCGAAGTCGCGGGGAACAGCTAGTATTTGATAAAAATAGACTGGCGTCGAGGAGCCTCAAGAATATTTCAAATTTCTAGACTAATGTTTCTAGAGCCCGAAGAATATTTTAAATTTCTTGGTAGCAAAATGCTCTCTTCGGCTCGTTGAACTTTCAAACGTGAATGAATCATTATTTTCTATGCAAGAAATAAATTTAATTACCCAGAGAGTACCCGATTCCGTGCTCTGTAAACTTACCTTAAGTATAGAGGAACTTGTTCAATTATTGTTTACACTTTAAAATTTTAAAAAAACTTTATCTTTATCTCAAATTATTCATAATATTTAGTTCGCGGTCAAAATTTGTCTTGTAAAACTTTATAATATCTGATTAAAAATAAATAAATTGATTGATGTTTTGGCATAATAAAAGCCAAGCTATCAAGCTGCATCTACATTATGGCTGCAGTCTCCAGTATGAAGGGCTCGACCGGGAGCACCACGTTCTCAAGGAGTACCAGCGTAAATCAGCAGCATAATGATGGTGTGCTTCGTATGAGGAGCATAGGTAACCCGAAACCCTTTTTACATTGGTAACGATGCCAAGAATTTTTTTTTATAGGAGAGGGGGCAAACGAGCGTACGGCTCACCTGATGGTAAGTGACTACGGCCGCCCATGAATAACTGCAACCAGGGGAATAGCAGGTGAGTTTCCGACCGTTTAAAAAGGATTAAGCTCTTTTATTGAAGGTCGCTAAGTCGTATCGGTTCGGGAAAATCGCCGGTGGTAAATTATTCCACAGAGCGGCCGAACGCGGAAGAAAACTCCTAGTGAAATGTGCAGTGGTGGACTGCCAAGCATCCAGATGGTGTGGATATATTTGTAAGTTTTGCCGTGATGTGCGTTCGTGAAATTTGGCGGCTGGAATTAAGCACTCCCAGTATTAAATGCGAAAAAAATGAAAAATTATGCACTCTTCACAGCGCAAGTAAATCGAGCCGATCGGAAAGGGCTCGGCCGTCAAAGGTTCTAGCCGCTGTACGCTGAATACGGTCAAGTGGAAAGAGCTGGCTCTGGGGACCCCCAGCTCAGTGATGATAACAGTATTCCATGTGAGGCCCAACCTGCGCCTTGTATAGTTGCAGGCGATGTACCGGCATGACATACTGTCCCGCTCTGCTGAGTACGCCAAGCTTTTTAGATGTCAATTTGGCCTTCTCTTCCAAGTGACCACGAAACTGCACGTCACTCGATATGTCGACGCCGAGGATTCCGATACTGGCTGAGGCAACATGGTGAGTGCCTTGAAACTTAGGAGATACGACAAAGGGGTTATTTTTAGCGGTCAACGCGCAAACTTGTGTCTTGTTACCAGTTTGCAACATATCATTGATATGCAGATGAAACAGCGTTGGTGATAGCACGCGGCCTTCTGGAACACCAGCATTAATAGGCTTATAATCGGAGCATGCACCGTCTATTATAACCTTTATGCTACGATCTGCAAGAAAGCTGGTGATCCAATTGCACAATTTCTCGGCGGGATAAATATTTTAATTTTACCAATTATTTCTGTTTGAAAATAATATTTTCTAAGAACATCAGTACCACACTAATATGCAACAGGGCGTAACAAATGCGTGGACGGATGTTATGGTCTCATATTTGCAAACACGAAATAATTTTAAATTTGTATTTGATGTATATAGTTAAGTGTACATAGCTATAACCATCGTTGTAAAATCAAGTTACAGAAGATGCTTTTTTTTAATTCCCGTATAATAATAGAATTACTAAGCAATAGAAACTAAGCTCAAATATACGTTCTTATTAAGTGGTGAAGCCTGCGAAGACACTTATTAAGTGGCGAAACTTGCGAAGACACTTATTGATTTCACGATGTCTGTCCGTCTGTCCGTCTGTCCCACGATTATCTCGAGAACGGTTTCGAATTTTCAAATTCTGTTTCCAGCAATCGATTACTGATCACCCAGGCATCTGAACCTCCTATTTTAAAACTGATTGCTCAACGGCAATCGTTAGAAACCGCTACAAAGCTGATTGCTTCGCCACTTTGCTATGCTGTTACCTTGCTAGGTTTATTTATACTTGGAAGTGGTTTAATCTCTGAATTCGATAGATTAATAAATGCGGTTCTATTGAATCTTAAGTTTTTTTTTATAGGATAAGGGTGACAAACGAGCACACAGTCCACCTGATGGTAAGTGGTTGCTGCGGCCCTATCATCATCATATACATCTATCCTCTATTACAATTCAAAATGTAGATGCGTTGACACCCGTGAGGACTAAGATGGAATGCCTCATTTCCAGTAAAAAGGGCCTCCGGCCACCTGCACTCACCAAGCGAAACGCAGAGGTGAACCTCTACTTCACGCTGGTTTTCTGTGAGGTCGTGGTACCACCCCGGTTCGAGCCGGCCCATCCGTGCGACAGCAAAAGCTGCCACGAGGCTCTACCACTGTTAAAAAGTTTATTATTTTGTTAATAATAACTGCTTGGACTCGATACACGATGTGTGTTACAGCGATCAGCATCATGCTGTTTAAATATTACATAATTTTCTTAAAAACATTGAATATGTAATAAAACTACATAGAATTTAACATAAATTAAAAATAAAAATACACACCTTGAGATGAATTCTATTTATACATAATGAATAAACTTCCTTCGTTTATAATTTATTTTGTTTAATTTTGTCCCATAGTTGCCACGCTAGGCAGGCGGGTTGGCAACGCAGTTTTTTAATTTTCTAGTGTTCTCTTTGTCATCTCTTTCAACACCCACGGGCTATTTCATTAATCAGTAGTTTTAATAGTTACTTTTATTCTCCCTAGTGTATATTGTCTCTAGCTAAAAATTTTTTTTTCTAATATCCGAAAATTCATTTTACATGACATTTATAAACACTCATGCCTGTCACCCAGAGGGGTAGGCAGGTCTCTGCCTACCCCTCTGGCTTCCAATTAAAGGCTTCCATTTAGCACGACTCTGACTCACCTATTTCTCTTCTTTGATATCCTCAACCCTTCGGGCTTTCTGTCAACCTCCCGTCCGGATACCAAATATTGCCGATTGGCAGTTATTCACGATTAACTATTAAATTAAAAAGTAAACGCTCTTCAATCTTTGAATGAAATAGGTAAATGCTAACTTAACTGCATACAAATTTAGATTGCTTTAACCAGTTTTTATTTTGCTGCGTAAATGGAGGTACATTTTAAAAAGTTTATTTAGTGAAAAAATGTATGGGAGGTGTGATTTTTCAATCTTTTTTGTTATAATGTTATATTATTATGCAAATAAAACAAATACCTTTTTATATAATGGTTTAATTTCATAATCCTTACCCTTTATACAATACCCCAAATAAAATATTTATAAAGTAGAATCAAATACCTTAATTCATAGCCATTCGATATGTATAAGTTTTATATATTGCTGGCATACAATTACATTACAATTTTACAAGGAATTTTATGTCAAATATGCAGCTCGCTCTGGGTCGCCCTCATACGGATAAAGTCGATACCATTTTTGAAAAATTGGAGCAAGATCGGCAATTCAGTAAGTAGGATATAGCCGAAGAATTTAGAATTGACTACAAAACAATTTTGACCCATTTGACAAAGTCTCTATACAAAAAAGCTCGATATTTGTGTACCACACAAACTCACTGAAAGAAACCTAATGAATCGTGTACTAATTTGCGATTCTCAATTGAACCGTCATTGAACCATTTTTGAAAATTTTGATCACTGGTGATGAAAAATGGATCACCTACGAAAAGCACGTACGAAAAAGATCATGCTCAAAGTATAGTCAAGCTCCACAGACTGTAACGAAACCCGAATTAACACGCAATAACGTGATGCTGTGTGTATGATGAGATTGGAAGGGCATCATTTATTATGAGCTTTTACCGCCGGGCAAATCCATCGATTCAGATCTCTACTACGAATATCTAATGAGACTCAAGCAAGAAATCAAGAGAAAAGATGGCCGGAATTGATCAACATAAAAGGAGTGGTCTTTCATCATGATAACGCCAGACCACACACATGTTTGGCCACTCAGCAACAATTTAAAGAGATTGGTTGATAAGTGTTAATATATCCACCATATAGTTGAAACCTTGCACCTTCAGATTTTCTCTCTTCTCTCTTCAGAATTCTTTGGGTAGTGTTAGGTTAACATCAAGAGAGGACTGTCAAAACTACTAGTCACATTATTTTAATCAAAAATCCCAAGATTTCTACAGCAACGGGATTGTGTTACTACCTATAAGATGGCAACAAGTTATCGAACAAAATGGCACATATATATTGAAAATTTTATCTAACTTTGAAAAAAAATGTTTTGAATTTATATATAAAATACGAAGAAACTTTTTCCCTGACCCATTAGGGTAACAATCCGTTATATTAAGAATGTACATAATGTTTATGTACATTTATGTATATAAGTATGTATGTGTGTATATGTATACATATATATATATATATATATATATATATATATATATATATATATATACATATATATATATATATATATATGACGGCACCAGCACCATTGCACGTGCGGCGGCGTCGATGTAGCTAGACAGAATTCTTGTAAATAACACGTGTTCCGCACACCTGCACCATTGCAGCTGCGGTTTTGCTTGCTTGTATAAAACGGACGGAGTGGCCGCCGTTAAGACAGTATTGGCTCTGACGTGGAACGGTGCGCTTGTCGTGTTCCGTTACTAGTTTATCCTTGACTCGTTGGATAATCAATTCGTGTAAACGAATTAATTATTATTTCTAACTATAAAATTTGTCTCTGTCCTATACTTAATTAACATTCCTACATATATATAAAGGTAATGTAAAATATAATTCTACCTGACTCTCTCTCCGGATCTGTAAACTTATGTTATATCACCTTCATTACATTGAATTGCTTATAATTTTGCTTATAATTTATCTATTACATTGTTCTTCTTTCCTTTTCTTCCAACAACAATACACCTACCTTCAAGCAATATAAGGGAAACCTGTTATTGTTCATACTTTTAGTTTGTTACATTAATGTTAATATTTACTATATACGCTGTTGGTTTTCTAAATAAATTAAATAAATAAAGAATAATAACACAGCCGTTATTCCGAAACCATTAACAGTTACAGTAATATTTTCCAAACATTATACATTTGTATTTGCTTTTGCATGCACACAGACGCATGCTATTTGGAAAATCTTGTATTTCGTTGGTCAAAACATGTTTGGGATTATCGTGTTAACATTTATATGTATAGGGCACTCTACCACTGCACTATAAAACCAACATAATAAAATGTCAAGTTTGTTTTATATAATAAACACAATAAAATGAATTGGATTATTAAAATTCACTCTTTAACAGATATCACAAATCTATATTTAATCAAAATGTACTTATTTTTAATGCAATTGCAATTGAGAACGAAAAAAAATCGTATCCGTTTCCGACAAAAGTCGTGGTGATAGTGTGTGTATATTTTCGCCTGTTTGCCGGTGCCTAAATGGTGCAAGTTTAAAGACCACCGAATGACTAACCAAAGGATACCACTGTCACTCACGACAAGTATATTAATTTTCAAATAATGAAATATCTCATTTTAGGAACGTATCGCATATTAGGCATATTTACCCTGTATCTCCAATAGGGTCAACAAACTTCCGTTCACAATTCTGCAGCAATACTTGGCTTTTTCACTCTTCTCATATTCATTATTCAATGTGTCCAAATCACCGAAGCTTTTCTTTCTCAATTTTGGTCACAACATTTTCTAGCAAATTGCCCTTTTCTCATATTACACGTCTTTCTATAGTAGTACACAACCCTGTTTGACACTTTTATGCATGCTAAACCAGTTCTTGTAGACGCCGTTGATCTTAACATATGCACTAGTACATAAAAATAAATTTTTATGTCTGTATATAAGCTAAGCTAAGCGGTCAACCCAAACGTGAACAACGTTTCCCATTATGCAACCCCTGTCTACGCTGTCATAGGCATTTTTCCAAGACTAAAAATGCACACAAATTTTCTGTTTTTTGGCTATCAATTTCGTTTTCTTTTTCGTATAAAAATAGACGATGATTCATTCATCCCATCCTCTTTCTAAATCCCACTTGCTCATCCCAAAGTTTTCCATTAGCCACCGTAGTTTTACAGTCCTACTGCGATCCTTCTCCATTGTACAGTAGGACTGCAACGACTTTGTAGTCTCCCGAAACACTCTTCAGTTCCAAGACACAATTAAAAAGTGTACAGCAGTATCCGAAAAATTTAATATCTAAAGTTGCAAAAATTTCATGTATGCCAAAGCGCATTACCTACCATCACCATTACGCGTATTGGAAATTCTCAGCTGAACAAAGGTCTTCCCCGTAGATTGTCTCATTGGCAGGATATTTGTCGTAGCCGACACGCTTGGCAAGTAGGCTGGCCACATCAGTTTATTTATTTTGAATTGTTATCAGAAAAATGCTGCTGCAACACCAACTGGATGATATGGGACAGCGATTTTCTTATGCCGCCACTACATGGCACAGTTTATTTATTTGCCCTTTATTGTACATCAAAATACAAAATAACGAGTACAGTTAAATTTAAAGTAGAATTTGTACAACAGGCGGTCTTACCACTCTGAAAGTGATCTCTTCCAGATAACCGTAGCTTAGAGAACTGATGCAAACTGTGTCCTCTCCGGCTGATACGTCGTATCTCTCTTGGAGCACTCCTTTGTGCCTTGGGCTGGAGTTTGCGTATATGTCAAGGAGGACATCTGCTCTCGACGCCTCGGCAGTTTTGAGAGTTCGGACCTGTCCATCCTTTGGCTACGCGTAGACAGTGACGACTATCCGTGCGTCTACGGGTGCCTCTATAGGTCCTATAGCGGTAATGCCGAAACAGACCGACTCATTGACCACGTCCAAATAGCTACAGATTCCTAGCTACAACACGTCAAATCCACAGAGATCGTGATCATTGGCGATTTTAACGCCCACCACGCCAAATGGCTCGGTTCACGTTTAACCGATCATGCGGGCACATCAGTTTACGACTTTGCCTTGGCATATGGTCATCAGGATCATACACCTTCCCTGTTGGACCTTCTGCTGACCTCTCATCCGGACGGATATCAGGTTTCCATCGATGCCCCTCTCGGCTCTTCGGACCATTGTCTAATTCGGAAAGTGATGCCACTCACGCTCCCCTCGCGGTTTCGTTCTGCAGGTTGCCGCCGTGTTTGGCATTACAGGTCGGCGGATTGAGACGGAATGCGGTCTTTCATTGCATCCTACCCATGGGGACGGGTTTGCTTCTCGCCGGATGATCCCAGCGCTGTTGCTGACTCTGTCACTGATGTGGCGCTACAGGTAATGTAACTATTTATTCCATCATCTGTGGTACCCATTGGAGGCAGATCTCAGCCTTGGTTTGATCGCTGCTGTAAGACTGCATTACGCAGTAAGCAGGAGTGTTATCAAACCTGGGCTGTGGCTTCGGCAACTCGGGATGTAAACATCAGCATGCTTAAAAAGAAGTATAACTTCACCTCCGGGTCCTTCAAAAGAGTTATTGCCAAGGCACAAAGGCAGAATTGGCGAGAAGCTAGTTCGCCTTTCTTTGGGAACCCGTGCATTCTGATCTCTCGCCGAAGCTGTCCATGGAAATTTCTATAAGCAATCACTACCATCTCTGCATTGGGAAGACGACTCACTGGCCCACGCCGCAATAGAGAAAGCCGACTTTTTAGGCTCCCTTTTTGCGTCCAACTCGACTCTTGATGACTAGGGAACACACCGCCGACCATCCCGCGGTGTGAGTGCCAGATGTGCGGTTCTCACTGCACTCGGTTCGCAAAGCATTTCTCTACCTGGACATCCATAAGTCGAGTGGGCCTGACGGAATCCCCCCAATTGTGCTGAGGACGTGTGCTCCGGAGTTAGCACCGGTTCTAACGCGTCTTTTTCGATACTCCTACTCACTAGACGTAGTCCCAAAATCATGGTAGACAGCTTTTGTCCACCTGATCACTAAATAATTTAAAATTAAAAATTTTGTACAGCCAACTTCAAAATAAGCGACTTCAATATAGGTTATTTAACAATAACTCAATAACCATTGGTCTGACCTTAATCAAATTCATATGGGACCACACGAGAACTATCAGCTTTCATATTAAAAAAAGAATCATCGAAATCAGTTCGCCCAGTACAAAGTTATGAGGTAACACACATAAAAAAACATAGAACACAAAGACTTCCAAAAAGGAGACGGTACTCGAATTGAGTACCGTCTCCTTTTTGGAAGTCGGCAGAAAAGGTGATCGCTCAAACCCGTCTAACTGCAGGCCTATCGCCATCAACTCTTTGTTCTCGAAAATAATGGAGTCCATTATAAACTGCCAGCTCATGCGGTACCTTGAGGACCACCAGCTGATTAGTGACCGCCAATACGGTTTTCGTCGGGGTCGATCAGCTGGTGATCTATTGGTCTACCTGACTCATAGATGGGCGGAGGCAGTAGAGTCCAAGAGGGAGGCATTGGCCGTTAGTTTGGACATTGCGAAGGCCTTCGATCGGGTTTGGCACAAAGCGCTTCTTTCGAAGCTCCCTTCCTATGGGCTTCCCGAAAAATTGTGCAATTGGATTACCAGCTTCCTTGCAGACAAGAGCATCAAGGTCGTTGTAGACGGTGCATGCTCAGACTACAAGCCTATTAACGTTGGTGTTCCACAAGGCTGTGTGCTATCCAACCAACGCATATCTGCTGCACATCAATGATATGTTGCAAACTGGTAACATTCATTGCTATGTGGATGAGAGCACTGGTGATGCTCTATACACCAGCCGTGCCAATATTTCTCGGAAAACCTTCGCTGAGTATCGGTACAAACTTGTATCTGAAGTCGAGTCTTTGCTGAACAAAGTCTCGGATTGGAGGCGACTAAATCTAGTCTAGTTTAATCCTCAGAAGACACAAGTTTGCGTGTTTACCGCAAAAAAGAACCCCTTTGTCGTATCTTCTCAGTTTCAAGGCACTCCCCTTCTTGCCTCAGCCAGAATCGGAATCCTCGGAGTTGACATATCGAGTCACGTTCAGTTTCGTGGTCACTTGGTAGAGAATGCCAAATTGGCATCTAAAAAGCTTGGCGTACTCACCAAAGCGGGACAGTATTTCATGCCAGCACATCGCTTGCAACTTTACAAGGCGCAGGTTCGGCCTCACATGGAATACTGTTCCCATCTCTACTACGTCGTCGGTACTCGGACTGTGCGGACGTGTCTGTGCGCTCTCGCGTGACCACGTGTAATAACTTTTAGTTAATTTTGGTGTTTTGCGAATATTTAGTTTGAATTGTTTACTCTTGTAGCTATTTAAGCTTTATTGTGTTGATTTGAATAAAAAAGTGCAGTGAACATATTCTTTTAAACATTTTTTTTTGTATTAGATATAAGCACGTGTTTTTAGGTTAGGACCACGCATTGTTACCGAGTGGTAGTTATAGGATAAGTATTCTGCTCGTTGTTTGTTGTTGTACATGGATTATTTACTGTAAGTACTTTTATCGTATCTAGTTTTAGTTTTATTATGGGAGATTATTGAGGTTAGGGTATGCTGGCACTGACAGTGACGTTGGCAACTGTCACTCTGTGTGACATCGACACTGACAGTGACGTTGACAGCTGTCACCTGTCATAGTGATTAACTTTGACAATTGCGTTCCGTTTTCTGTACTTGATTTTTATATGATATTGTGATTTGATCTTTTGGAAATTACCTGTGGTTGTACATTTGTTTAATAAAAATGTCGGATGACGAGGAGTTATTTACTCCTCGCAAATCATTGTCCAGGACTCCGCCAGGACCACTCAGTCGGCCGGTTGCGTTGCCACCCCCACCACCAGTAGCACCAGAGAAGCGGTCTCTGCCGTCACCGGAAGAGGTGCAGCCATCTTCCCAGCGAGCAAGGGTGGGCAAGCGTACTGAGCCTCGACGGACTGCGGCCCCGGTGGCAGGTCTGCTGTCCAGGGATGTGGAGACGTCTGCCACAGAGGCCGAAGAGGAGGACCGCCCAAGTGAGAGCTCCCGGGGTATCAGAGGGATCTTCAAAGCGTCGACCGCCTCCAAGTTGGAGGTGATCGACCACGTTCGTGATACAGTAAAGGGGATCATGGGTATCATCACCGGACCAGGGTCGAAGCTCAATAAAGCGGAGGTCAACAGGGTGGCTACATATGGCCATGATCTCATTGCCATGGTGGCGACAATGGAGGTACATATATCAGAACTGGAGTTGGCAGCGCTCAGAGCAGAACAGGGGAAGATTGCTGCGGAAGGAAGACTAACGCAGGTTGAGGCTAAGGCCAGTGCAGTTCCTTGCCACGCGACGGACCCGGCACCGCAACGGTCGTACTCAGCGGCGCTGAGGCTGCCTAAGGGGGCCGACCAAATGATGATGCCAGTGAGCAAAGGCCCAGTTGTCGCCTTCTACCCGGCTGAGACGGAAGGTCCACAGAAGACTGCAGAGGACACAAAAATGGAGCTCAAGAAGGCAGTCAACCCCAAGAACAGTGGGCTTCAAATCGACAGATTGAGGAAGGTTGGAAATGCGGGTGTCGTGGTCCAAACCACGTCCCAGGAAGCAGCAGAGAAGCTGAAGACTGCTGCCCCTCCATCATTGAGGGTGACTGAGCCCAGGCAACGTTTACCCCTGGTGGCTCTCAGGGGTTTTGAGGAGGATCCCAAGAACGAGGAGGTCATTAGCGCCCTCTACGAGCAGAACCTTGCTTCTTGTGGGTGGACCGAAGCAAACTTGAAAGAAAACTGCAGGATCGCTTTCAAGAAGTCCTGGAGGGGAAGCAGGCGGACAACAGTGATCCTTCAATGTTCGTCTGCCTTGAGAGATATCCTGATCGGGTACAACCGGCTATACGTCGGCTGGGACGTGGTTGAGCCGTGTGATTACGTGGATGTCACGTGCTGCCAGAGGTGTCAACAGTATGGGCATCCTGCGAAATACTGCCGATCGAAGGAGATCGAATGTGGAAAATGTGGAGAGGAAGGGCATGAGGGTGGCGCTTGCAAGTCCAAGGAGAAGAAGTGCACTACGTGTAAGCGATTTGGTAGATCTGACTCTGGCTCGCACGTGACCATGGCGAAGAACTGCCCAACAAGGCTGTATGCAGAGCAACGCTCTGTGGCCAGCACTCAATACTACCAGTAAGGGTGGCCCCGTAGACAACCATGAAGACAAGGCATTACGACTAGGACAAATAACCTGGGTCGGTGGGAGCTTGCCACGGCTGAGTGTCCCATCAGGCGCGTGAACTGCACCTGGACATTGTTCTTGTACAAGAACAGTACTCCCAGGTTGCGGGGATCGTGCAGGTGAGCGGTCATCCGTGGGCTGGCGTTTATCTTGCCGACCCAGCAATTGGAGCAGCTGTGCTGAGTCACCTTAGCAATATCATCGTACTCAATGCCACTGGGGTGAACTACGGGCTGCTGCGCGAGTTTTGCGCATGGGTGTCGCGATCGTGGAATGGGGCAGGAGAGAATGCTGGTAGGAGGGCCCAATGTCGTAGGCGTTATAGTGCCGTCAGCCCCAGAAGGGGGAGAGTGACGTAAAATTGGGACAAGGAATAGATGAAATATTTGTAGGGAGCCAAGAAAGTGCGCGCGGGAAAAGAGCCACGCGCCAGTACCGCGCGCATCTCCCGAGATTCGGCCCGTATGACCTGAGGGTCGGTGGGGCCATGGGAGGTGGAGGGTTGTTGTTCCCATCTCTGGGCAGGGGCACCCCAGTGCCAGCTCCTTCCACTTGACTGCATCCAGCGCAGAGCGGCTCGAATCGTTGACGACCGAGTCCTTTCCGATCGGCTCGATTCATTGGCGCTGCGAAGAGATGTTGCATCCCTTTGAATTTTCTTTCGCATTTGCCAAGGGGAGCGCTCTGAGAAAGTGTCGGATTAATCCCAGCCGCCAAATTTCACGAAGGCACATCGCGGCAGAACTCCCGATACCATCCACATCATCTGGATAATTGGCGGTCCAGCACTGTGCGATTAAGAAGATATTTTCTTCCTCACACAACTTCCTTGTGGAATCGATTACTATCAGCGATTTAACCGGACCGATACGACTTAGGGACCTTCAAGAAAAGAGACTACTCCTTTTTAAAAGGCCGGCAACGCATCTGCAATTCCCCTGGTGTTGCAGTTGTTCCTGGGCGACGGTAGTCACTTACCATCAGGTGAGCCGCATGCTCGTTTGCCCCCCTCTCTTATATAAAAATGCAAACAATAGTTAAAAATAGAGAAGGGCATACAAAATAAAATTAATAATATTAAAATACATATAAATTAAGATAATTGAAGTAATATATAATATCACATAATAGATTAAATGAAAAGAGTACGAAAAAGGAAAAGTAATTTATCTAATAGCGTTCTAAGTAATACGATGTAACAAAACTTTTGAAAGAGTGAAAAAATTTATCACGACGAATGTGGAGAGGTAAAGAGTTCCACAAACGCTCAGCAGTTACAGTAAAGGATTTCTTAAAAAGAAGGAATAGTGCAAAGGAGTAGAGGGAGAAAGATTGACAGAGGTTCGAAGGAACGGATTATGGGTACGCGAAAGATACTGGCAATGGTCTTTTAAATAATGACGAGTGGAAGGATTAAACAACAGCCCATACAATGCGGAGAGAATGTGAGTATTCCTTCAAAGGCAGATCGGGAGCCATTTAAGCTATTTGCGAAGTTCAGAGATATGATCAATATTTGTGAAGCCCAAATATAAATCTAATACATACATTTTGAATGTGCTCAAGCTTATTAAGCTGCTCCTAGGTAATGTCAAGATAGCAAATATCAGCATACTCATGGATGGGCAGAAGTAGAGACTGGGCGAGCGTAACTTTAGTTACTGTGGGAAGAAAATTACGTAAAGAGCTTAACGTAGCAAACATTTTTCTACTAACCTCATTAACCTGTGAGGTCCAAGACATACAAAAGTCGAGATAAAACCCCAGGTGTTTAACCTTGTTACTGTAAGGTATTTGAGTGCAGTCTAGTATAATAGGAGATAGGGAAGACCAGTCAATTTTTCCAATTAATCTAGAACTACTGATGACAATGGCCTGAGTTTTCTTAGGATTAATCGTTAAACTATAACATTTACTCCAGTTCGAAATACAAGTCAGATCAGCGTTAATAGTGTCAACTGCTCTAGACAAATCTTCAAGAGGGTACTGAATATAAATTTAGAGATCATCAGCATACAAGTGGTAGCAAGAGGACAAATTATGACAGTTATATGCATATATTCCATATAATTTCAAGCAACATAATTATGCTCTTCAAAAGCTGCTTTAAATATTATTCCATTCATTACGAATTTTCTGCTTTTATGAAATAAGTGCGGCGTAATTTCTTTAATTAATCCTTAACTTATTAAGCAATTTAAACCAGAGAAATTTTAAAGCGCTTTAATAAAAGTTGATCAAGGGGTCTCGTAAACTTAAAAGTATGATGTCTGTAACTTAATTCTTTTGTCTGCCTGTAGAAATCTTTACTTAATAAATTAAGTTGCTTTGAAACAAATCACATTATTTTTGCTAGTTGATAACATATTAATATTTTTTTAGATATGTATGACAAAACTATGATAATCATGTTCTTATGGAATCAATAATATTTACCACCTTTTAAATTTTCATTGAGACGATTATCTAATTATTTACATGATTTAAAACAGAATGAAATATCTGTTCTCATAAAAATATTAACTAACAATACTATCGGCCTCTGAGAGCCGCATATAAAATAAGAGAGCTAACTGTTTCTAACAAAGATAGTTAACATTGAAAATTTTGAAAAGCTTCCTCAAAATACATAAGCAGGAAAAATGTTATAAAGATAGAGTAAAAATAAATTTAATAAGAAGGCTGGTTCTTCTCTCGCTCAAAGGCTAGGTATAGCCATTCAGCGGGGAAACACAGCCAGCGTTCTTGGCATGACACCGCGGGGAGTGGGACTGTATGATAATTAAGTTACTATTTTTAGTTTTTTTTTATTATATTTTTTAATATTGTACATAATAAAATATAATTTAATTTGAAATTTGAATGAAATAAATAAAATCATAACGAATTATAAAATATCAACAAAAATATAACGAATTATAATCATAACGAAATATAAAAAATAACTCTGCTTACACGTGATATAAACAAACTAACTTTCACACAGATTTTTCGCGTCTCTCACAAGCTAATTATATTAGAATATTATAATTTTTGCAATTGATATTGTACATAGTTTAAATTAAATAATAAAAGAATCTAAAAAAACTACGGGCAATTTGTTCTATCACCGACAATCTACCATAAGGAGGTGGATTTATCCCCGATAAGAATCTTGTTAATGAGGTTGTAAAAATAAGACTAATGGGAAGATTTACACTGGAAGTGTGTCGATGAGGGTTGTGAACCTTATACTTAGAATCACCAAACGGTATCCGTTGAAGGTCATACAGTTTATGTACCAACCTCAGCATATTCCGAATAGGAGGTAAATAATACGTATTAGGCTACCTACACAACCTTAATTTCCTCAAAAGTACGGTTTTTATGGGCAACCTCGACCCAAAACTAAAAAGGATGATGAGCTGCAGATACAGAATTTGGAATAGGGTAACGGAGCCCATGGGGTTAACAGCTAGCCGACTTCACGGAAGAGGAGACTATTTATCATGAACTCTTTCTTCCCCAGAAGCAGCCCCACAGAATCTGGATGTGGTCAAGCCCCACCAGTTCAACAAAAGTTTTTTTTTATAGGATGAGGGTGACAAACGAGCACACAGTCCACCTGATGGTAAGTGGTTGCTGCGGCCCAAAGACATCTACATCTATCCTCGTTTGCGAATCAAAATGCAGATGCGTTGTCACTCGTGAGGACTAAGATGGAATGCCTTATTTCCAGTAAAAAGGACTTCCGGCCACCTGCACTCACCAAGCGAAACGCAGAGGTAAACCTCTACTTCACGCTGGTATTCTGTGAGGTCTTGGTACCACCCCGGTTCGAGCCGGCCCATCCGTGCGACAGCAAAAGCTGCTGCGTGGCTCTACCACTGTTAAAAGTTAGATTGATTTCATTATAACGAGGAGACGGCACTTGTTTAATAATGTCTCAGTGATCACGAAGGTACAAAAACTGACGTCGGGGACCAGTGAATTTTAAGAGGCATACTAAATCTTAACGTTAAGTTGGAGAAGTTACGATAATGAATTCTACATATGGAACGTTCGTGCCTCTTCTTGCTTTAATCAAAAGGCCCGAAAACAATCAGTTCGTAATATAAAATCGTTTTCAGTGCCTAAATTATTGCAATACAATGGCAAAGCTAAGTTATGCATAATCCATCGTAAATGAGTCCAAAAACTATCAAAGTGCATTTTTAATCCGTTGGCTATTAGACGGCATAAGAATTCTTCAACATATATAACAGCACACAGATAACTAATCAGACAGATGTCCTAAGGCATGCGGTGAGACTCACACAACTTCAATGCTGTTTACTTTGAAGAAGCGATTGGGCGGAATGAAGGCTTCAAATTCTTTGTCTGAGATCTGACTGCCAGAAAGAGTCTGCTGTCAAAATTGTAGAACGTCTGTGGCAGTGTCGTTTTCGGAACACCTGATATTATATGTAAGATTAAGAGATTCTGCAGACAGTTGTACACATTATCGTTGCAGCCACACGCATGTGTGAGTAAAGATCCAAAAACAAGTCTTATCCAACACTATTCCGATATATCCCGGATGTTAGACTGTGTGAAGTTAGAATAGCTCTCCAAAATCATAAAAACGGCAAGGCCTCGGGCAAGGAAGGAGTTATAGCGAAACTTCAGATTGCGGTTAGAATACCGGTACTTGAAGTCCTTCAGAAGCTCTTCAATTCCTTCTTCAATAATGATACACTACTCCGGAGGCGTGGAGCAAAAGCTATCTTATGCGGTGTGGTGGCCTTGTACTTTAAGAAAGATGATAATTTTGTGTTAAAGAAAAGTAGACCGTGTTTTTTTAAGAGTCAATACAAAACTTTTCGCACGCAGTATTGATTGATGACTTCCAAGCTTCGTGAAGAAGCCGGTTTTCCTTCCACGTACTGTTATTCAGTCACCTGCATCTATCAATATAGGTATACTCAGAACTCCATCCTGTATGTCTCACAAAGTCGTCACTCTATGTAGTGGGAGCCGTCTAACACTCCGCTTTCCGGAACGAAACTTCAACTGTTGAAACTTTCCAGCAACTTCAGCCCACAACTACTTCTTATTTTTATTCTATTTCTATTTTGTTTAAAACGTTACACCACATTAGGATGTTTCTGTTGTATCGTGGGGGAGGTTTACATACATTAAGTTTACAAGAACAAACATGCAGACCCGAAACAATTATTTGTATGCCATACAAATATGTGTTCCTATCGGGATTCGAACCCGCGGCTCTCAGGCCACAACTCATACTAAGCCACTGCGCCACGGAGTCGCCCTTTGCTTTATCGTGGTTCTTCTACGGATATCTTCATGTGTCTACAAATACAGCCCATCTGAGTTAGAGCTATATAGAGCTATATTACCCCGTGTAGTGGCGGGTAAGAACACTTACTACCCCGTGTCTTCCCGTGGGTGTCGTAAAAGGCGACAGAGGGAAACTGAGGCAGAGGATGGGCAGCAGCATCTTTCTGATAACAGCAAAATTACAATAAAAAAACTGCGGTTGCCAACCCGCTCGCCAAGCGTGTCAACTATGGCAATAAACCTCCCATGAAAGTAACAAAGAGACGGCCCAAAGACCCCGGCGGCCCCGCTATTCCTGGCTACGGTGGCGACCATGGTAACGGCGGGGCAGGGGGTTCTAAGAATCTCCGGTGGAGGATCGGTTGCCACCTACGACGACTCGACCTGGCAACTTATAACGAACGCATCCTGAGGACTGACGAGAAGATCCTAGAGCTGGACGAAGAGACAGACAAGTTGCGCTGGAACATCATAGGATTATCCGAATCCAAAGAGAGGGGGAGGATACGGTAATCCTCGAATCCGGCAATTTGATCTATCATCTGGAGGGCGACCATCTGTCCCAAGGAGGTGTCGGATTTATCGCCTACAAGTCTGTCGTTAACAACGTTGTAAAGATTGGGAGTGTATCGACGGGGGTTGCGTACATTATACTCGGAATCACCAAACGGTATTCGCTGAAGATCATACAGGTTTATGCACCAACCTCAGCACACCCCAATGAGGATATGGAGGAAATGTATGAGGACATTTCTAGAGTCATGCATTCTTCCAAAATCCACTATACGGTGTTAATGGAAGACTTCAACGCAAAACTAGGCACAAGAGAGAACGGTGAGCTGAAAGAAGGAAATTTCGGAATAAGGCAACGGAACCCAAGGGGCAAGCAGCTGGCCGACTTTATGAAGAAAGAGCGACTCTTTATGATTAACTCTTTCTTCCACAAGCGGCCCCAAAGGAAGTAGACCTGGTCGAGCCCCGACGGTTCGACAAAAAATGAGATTGACTTCATTATGACGACCAGAAAACTGTTCAGCGATGTCTCCGTGATCGCGAGGGTGAAAACTGGCAGCGATCACCGAATGGTGAGAGGCACACTGAACCTAAACGTTAAGTTGGAGAGGTCACGTATAATGAAGTCAACGTCCGTCCCCCTCGTGCTCTAATCCAAAGTCCCGAAACCTTTCAGCTCCAGATGCGAAACCGTTTTCAGTGCCTAGAAGACTGCAATGCAGTGGACGATATGAATGACAAGCTCGTGGAAACTGTCCATGCGGTCAGAGCTAAGTTTTGCAAGACCCGCCGCAGAAGAACACAAAAACTCTCCGATCACACTCTTAATCTCATGGCTGTTAGACGGGATATGAAGCTGCAGTCTTCAGTAGATTCAGCATACAGGCAACTGAATAGACAGATCACCAAATGCATGCGGCGGGACTTACGCAACTCTAATTCTGCTCGTGTTAAAGAAGCGATCGAGCGGAACCAGGGCTCCAAAGTCTTTATTAGAGATCTGTCTGTCAGAAAGAGCCAACTGTCGAAGCTGAAGACCGAGTGTCGCAGCGTCGTTTCCAGGACACCTGAGATTTTAAGTGAGATTGAGAGGTTCTATGGGCAGCTGTACACATCATCGTTGGAGTCACGCGTAAGTGTGAGTAACGATACAAGAGCGAGTCTTATCCGACACTATTCAGATGATATCCCGGACGTCAAACTAAGCGAGATTAAAATGGCTCTCCAGCACCTTAAAAACGGCAAGACCCCAGGCAAGGATGTAATTACAGCGGAGCTTCTGAAAGCAGGTGGAAAACCGGTACATGAAGTCCTTAAGAAGCTTTTTAATTACGTCCTCCATGGTGGCACTACACCGGAGGCGTGGAGCAGAAGTGCGGTGGTCTTATTTTTCAAGAAAGGTTACAACGCTTGCTTGAAGAACTACAGACCGATTTCCTTTCTGAGCCGCGTCTACGTGCTTCTTTTGAGAGTCATTACAAATCATCTCGCGCGCAGACTTGACGACTTCTAGCCTCACGAACAAGCCGGTTTCCGAAAAGGCTTTAGCACCATAGACCACATACATACCCTTCGCCAAATTGTACAGAAGTCCGAAGAGTACAATTTGCCACTATTTCTGGCGTATGTGGACTATGGGAATACCTTTAATTCCGTCGAAATTTGGGCGATGCTACAGTCCCTTCAGCGATGCCAAGTTGACTGTCGATATATCGAAGTGCTGAAGTGTTTGTATAGTAGAGCTACGATGGCTATCCGAGTACATAACCAGAGTACGAAACCTATCCAATTGCAGAGAGGTGTAAGACAGGGTGACGTTATATCCCCGAAACTCTTCACCGCTGCATTGGAAGACGTTTTCAAGCTTCTGGATTGGAAAGAAAAAAAGAAGAGAAAGCATACGGTATTAACAACAATGGCGAGTACATCACTCACCTTCGATTTGCCGACGATATAGTCCTTATGGCAGAATCGCTGGAGGACCTAAGCACTATGCTCAATGACCTCAATAGTGTTTCCCAACGGATAGGTCTTAAGATGAACATGGACAAAACAAAAATCATATTTAATGCCCATGTCACACCTATGCCGGTAGTGGTTGGGAGCACTAAGCTCGAAGTTGTTGACGAGTATGTTTACCTGGGACAAATAGTCCGACTAGGTAAGTCCAACTTCGACCGAGAGGTCAATCGACGGATTCAACTCGGTTGGGCAGCATTCGGGAAATTACGGCACATCTTCTCGTCAGGTATACCTCAAAACTTGAAAACTAGACTGTACAACCAGTGCGTGTTGCCAGTGATAACCTATGGTACTGAGACGTGGTTCTTCACTGTTGGCCGGATGAGGAAGCTCAAGGCGCTCAGCGAGCTATGGAGAGGGCTATCCTCGGAGTTTCTCTGCGTGATAAACTCAGAAATGAGGATATCCGCAGTAGAACCAGAGTGACCGACATATCCAAACGGATTAGTAAGCAATAGTTGGCAATGGGCCGGCCATATAGCTCGAAGAACCGACAACCGATGGGGAAGAAAGGTTCTCGAGTGGCAGACTCGTACCGGCAGGCGAAGTGTAGGGCGTCCCCCCACTAGATGGCGTGACGACCTGGTAAGATATGCAGGAAGTCGATGGATGCAGGTGGCTCAGGACCGTGCTTTGTGGCATTCCTTCGGGGAGGCCTATGTTCAGCAGTGGACTTGTGAAGGGCTGTAATGATGGTGATAATGATTGTGCCGGACGGGCGTAACTCTCCGGAGTAAATGTTGTCGAAGATACTCCGCGAGTCGCTCACGTTCTACACCTGTAGGTTCCGTTGGATACTTTCACTGCCGTCTCTGCGGTTGCTGCGGATAAACTGTGGACTGAGGTTCAAAATTAAAATGCACGATTATAAATTTAAATAGCAAGGGAGTGGCCAGCGGTTCGACTAATTAATTAGTCGCGAAATTTTACAACTATTATTTATTTATCACTATTATTCCAAAACGGTTGGTCAACTACGGTTGTTCACTATAGGTTGGTCACTATATATTTTAAAATATTTAATTTAAATGAGCGGTAGTATAAAATATCTGTCCGGAGTAGCTGGTTTTTCTGACACTATTGACTAGCAGCTATTAATCATTTAAAACTAGTTGAACTTCACTTCACTTCACTTGTGTAACTTCGAATATCAGTTATCACTTTTTCCGTCTAGCTAACACTTTTCACTATATGTAACTGCGAATTTTCAGTTACCACTTTATTTAGCTAGCTAACACTTTTTCACTATATGCCGCACCGAATTTTCAGTTGCGACTTTTTTCTGCTAGCTAACACTTTTTTACTATATGCAACAGCGAATTTTCAGTTGCCACTTTTTTCGGCTAGTTAACACTTTCACTATTCACTATATATTTCTGCTAGTCACTGCAACTACTACCGGATACTACTGCTGGGCACTGGTAGTTCTTCCTACTACAACATTGATGTGTTTCGCCCCCATAAGGTAGACTTCGGCTATACTCTATAGTGAGCCGCTTGCCATTTCCCATTTGCCTCTTTATTTTTAAACATTTTTCTTTATGCAAATGGCACAAATTGCAACATTTTCTATATAACACTAATCTTAATTCTAACACGCTATACATCATTAAATAGGCATTTTTGTTCTTCATCAGTACGTGATAAAGGATAATTAATATATTTACATTCAAAAAAGTTATTAAGTGAAATGTCCCAAACTTTTACAATAAATGGGCATATTAATTCTTTAATTTTCCTATAACTATTGAATGTGTTTAATTATACGAAATATTTCTTTATTATCATGATCTATGCAACATATGCTAACTAAATATCATATTTACAACTCTTTTGAACATAAAAATATTCTCATTATTTTTTGGTACAAACTATTACGCAGTTAATTTAAATTTCCAGAAAGTTCTACGACACGGCGCGCTGTGATTGGTCGGTTTTTCTTAAACAAAATAAAGTTGTTTATGTTAACTATTATTAAAACGACCTTCTATACAAACATATTGAGAGTTGTAAATACATGGTAAAACTATATTAACACATTATTTGATTGATTTTGTCCGTATTTTCACGTTTTAAACAAATTAATATTCTTTAATCACTTTTTGCTTAAAGTCATTTAGGCCGTCTCGAACATCTCTCCCGCCGTGCAGCGTCGCGAAGACTCGTCGCAGCGGCGCTGCATAAATTTCGGTGAGCGACGTTGCTTCTACTTCGGCAGCGGCACGAGTTTCCTGGTTGGCCTCTTGATTAGTCCGTTTGCGGTGCGTACCTCCACAGTGCGGATCTGTCCGTCCGCACCGGGGTAGATTTTTTCAATCCTTCCTCGTGGCCAGGTGTTACGAGGTAACTGGCTGTCAGCTATCAGGACTGGATCGCCCACCTGGAGATCGGGGCCTTGACCATGGGCCTCCCGCCGGTTTTGAAGTTCCGGCAGATATTCTCTGACCCAACGCTGCCAGAACATGTCAGCGAGTATCTGGGAGCGTCGCCAGTGTTTTTTGCTATTCGCATCTTTTTCATTAAAAACTCCAGGTGTTGGCAGTCTCGCAGATCCTCCCAATAGGAAGTGATTTGGAGTGATGAACTCGTTGTCTTTGCTGTCTACTGAGATGTGAGTCAATGGTCTGCTGTTTACTGTGTACTCCACCTCGCAGAGCAGCGTGGTTAAAACATCTTCATGCGGATGTCTCTCATGAAGGACGGTGTATAGTGCCGTCTTCACGCATCGAACAAGACGTTCCCACACCCCTCCCATGAAAGGCGCGGAGGGGGTTATAAAACGCCACACTATGCCTCGTCGGCTGGCTTCTTCTCGAAAAGCCTCTCGAAGCTCCTTGTCGGCACCGTGCATATTGGTGCCGTTGTCGGAATAAATCTCGGTGGGACACCCTCGGCGCGCTGCAAATCTTCTTAATGCCAGTATGGCGGAGTCTGCGCTGAGATCTGCCACAATTTCCAAGTGGACAGCTCTGGATGTGAGGCAGGTGAAGAGATCCACGTATCTCTTCTGATGTTGACGTCCCACTGTGACGGAGAGTGGCCCAAAATAATCCAGACCGGTGAACGTGAACGGTCTCTGGTGATGAGCGAGACGTGTGCTGGGATGATCACCGGTGGCTGGCACGGATGGTTGTGCCTTTCTAATGCGGCACTGAACGCATTGGCTCACTATTCTTTTCGTGGTGGGTCTTAGTCGGATTACCCAGTAGTGCTGTCGAACCTCGTTGATGATAGGTTCGGTTCCACAATGATGCAGGCTACGATGTGTCCAATCGATATACAATTGGGTGATGTGATGATCACCATCCAATATAGCTGGCCCTTTCATATCTTCCGAGACTCCTTTTACAGCGGCTATGCGACTTCGTAGCGCGATGATCCCGTCTTTCAGTTGTATTTGAAGCGGTCGGAGGCGGCTATCATGGGCGACCTTTTTATCGTTACGGAGATCGGCTATCTCTTGTGTGAAGGAGTCTTCCTGGATGACATGTATCAGGAGCTTTTCGGCCTCTTTTATGTATTCGGCCTCGAGTGTGATGTATTTGTTTACATCTTTATTTTTCACCTGACTGGGAGGCTGCGCGAGACGTCGCGGATTACCTTTCGATCTCCTCCAGTCGGGATCTTCCTCTTTATTTCTTTTGGTCCTTTTGTAAAAGGTCCTGTCTGTTGTTTTGCGGCAGAGTGTTATAAATTGAAGCACTCTGGCCGTAGCTCGCACTAAGCGTTCCCATTTTGAAAATTTTGTCGGATCGGGAAGGGTTTCTCTGTATAGCGGAGCTCTATACCTTTCTGTGATGGTGAGGGATCTTTCTTCCCCAGTAGGTTCAGATGACGTGGGTCTTTCGGTCGGCCATGCTGACGGTTCTTTGTAGAGAAACGATGGGCCGTTGTACCACTCATGGTTAGAGTCGAAGTTAGGTGGTACGTCCCTCGTAGCGGTGTCAGCTATATTCAATTTTGTAGGTACCCAGCGCCAGTCGTCCACTTTACTATGGTCCTCGATTGCTGCTATTCGATGTGCCACAAAAGGTTTGTAGCTCCTGGACCCTTTCTTTATCTAGGTGAGGACAGTTTTGCTGTCAGTCCAATAAGTGACAGCTTCGGGCTTTACGCGATGTTCCTGAATGACAGCAGCAGCTACGCGACTTCCCATCACGGTGGCTTGTAACTCGAAGCGAGGTATGGATGTTACCTTGAGCGGAGCTACCTTCGCCTTGGCCATGACGAGGCTCACGTGTACTTGCCCATCGGGTGTCATTGCTCTCCAGTAGACTGCCGTTGCGTAGGCGCTCTCACTGGCATCGGTAAATACGTGCACTTGGAGGGAGCGTGCGTCGCTGTATCCCGGGTAGCATCTTGGTATGCTTACTGTTTTGAGTCGTTCCAGGTGTTGGATCCATGTGGACCAATGGTTACTCAGGTCTTCGTCCAACTCCTGGTCCCAGTCTGTTCCTCGTCTCCATGCTTCCTGCAGTATTTGTTTTGCCCGTATGGTAACTGGGGAGGCGAGGCCGAGCGGGTCATACAGCGACATCACTATTTTCAGCGCTTCCCTCTTTGTTGGTTTCTTCTGCAGCAAATTGATTGGAAGTCGAGCGAGCTTTAGATTGAAGCTCAGCTGATCGGTACTCGGTTTCCAGATTAAACCGAGTATTTTTTCTTCGGTTCCCTTGTTGCCCAGGTTGACTGACTCAGTCGTTTCGTTGTCAGGTTCTAACTCATTTACAATTTCTGGCGCATTGGAAACCCATTTCCTTAATGTGAAGTGCGCGTTTTTGTGTATATTGCGTACTTCCTTCGATATTCGCATCGCATCTTCCAGGGACTGGAAACTGTCAAGATCCATGTAATGGTTTTGGATGATAGCTTCTACGGCTTCTGGATATTTTTCTATGTGCCTTTTAGCGTTCCAGTTTTTGCGAATATGGCTGTGCAGGGTGAACTAGCTGCACCGAAAATGATCGACGTCATTCTGTCGCCTCATCGCGTCGATCTCCTCTCCAGAGATATCTCAAGGCATCCCTGTCTTCGGGTCTCACTTTAATTTGCATGAACATTTCGGCTATGTCCGCGGAGACAGCAATATTGTGCCGGCGAAAGCGCATCATGACCCCTGGTAACGATTCTAGTAGGTCTGGATCTGTAAACAGGAAATCATTCAATGCCATTCCTTTTGTTTTGGCTGCGGTATCGTGTACTATGCGAAACTTTTCTGGTTTCATTGGGTTATGGACATCGAAATGGGGTAGGTACCATGTCTTTCCTGGTGTACTATTTTTTGGTGCTATTTCGGCGTATCCCTTTTGTATTAGGGAATCCATGTGTTCACTATACTTTTGCTTTAGATCTTCGTTTCGATCTAATTTTTTCTCGATGGAAACGAGCCTTTTTATTGCCGTTTCATAATTACCAGGCATTTCGACATCTTTCTTTCTCCAGAGAAGCGCTGTTTCTATGTGCCCGTCTTCCAACTGACGGGTGCTGCTATTTAGTATTTCTTCAGCTTTCTTCAGCTTTCTTCTCTGGATCGGAATCTGGTCTTCTCGGATTGATTATTAGAGATTCCAGCGCGAAGTATTCGCGGAGTTGGTCATTTATGTTCTCCTCGCTCGTATACAGCTCATTGGCTGTGTGGACGCGCTGATGCGGGGCTTTAGTGTGTGCCCCGTGTAGCACCCATCCCAGTTCTGTGAGCGAGGCTATTGGCTGGTGCGGTGGACCTCTGCGGACTTGAGTGGCTATCAAGAGTCTCCAATTGTCTTGTCCTATTAGGATCCTGGGGTTGCCGGAGTCATATATCAATTGCTCCTTTAAGTCTTTTAAATGCTTACATTTTTCTATATCTGCTGCACACAGAGTCTGTGGCCCCAAGTTTAGGCTGGCGACCGTGCGTGCTCTGAATGGCACCCTTTTCCTGTGGAGACTCTTCAGCGACACTTTTATTCTTCGGGAGTCCGGCGAATCGAGGGTAGTGTTCCCGATAGCGGTGATCTTAAAAGGGTCCAACCGCCCTGTAGCTCCGATTTGTTTGGCAATCTCTTCATCCATCAATGAGACTGTTGACCCGTCATCCAGCAGAGCGTGTGTGTTTATCGCTCCCGCCGGTCCAATTACTCGAACTGGAATTATTTTGAGGTAAGCTTGATTCTTTGAGACAGCGAATGAATTTGCTACTGTTTCTTGAGGTTCTTTTAGTGTGACCTCTGTCTTCTCCTTTTTATTATAGTGAAGAAGTCGATTGTGTGTCGCGGTGCATCCTTTTATTCCACACTTCGTGGTTTTACATCTGTGTGTCTGACTTCTATAACGTAGACACCGGAAACATAAATTCCTTTGTTTGGCGAGTTGCTATCTTTTGTCAATATCTGCTTCTTTAAATTTATTGCAGTCGGATCCGTAATGACCTTCTTTTTCGCACACACTGCATTTCGGAGGCGGCTTAGTGGTAGCCGTGTGCGTCCTATGTACTGGACGACTGTTTTGAAAGAAAGAAAGAAAAGTTTATTCTCCAAAATGACGCCATCACAGATAACATAAAAAAACACACATAATTTACAAATAATATTGGCTATACAATACAAATTACAATATACTACATATTACAAACTATACAATACCAATACTCATATGTGTCAAGGCGTCATCTGGGAACAGGAGCACACTCAGCATAATGCCATGAATTTTTTTTTTCTCCATGGCGCTGATTTTCAGTGTGTCCAACCAGTGACTTACCGAAATCAGTGCTATATGTGTACTCATGACAGAATTATACACAACAAGGGGGAAAGAGACAGTAACTATCTTAAGTGAGAGGGAGAGAGTAGCGTTCAAGGTCGAATGCCACTTCGACACATCACGTCCCGTTTATGTTGCTTTCAGACGCTCTTAGAAGGGCTATACGAACACTACAAAAGGGGAGATTATTAAAATACTATAAAGGGCTATATACTACAAAAGGGAGATTATTAAAATACTATTAAGTGCTATATAATAAAATGACCAGATAATTTGTAAAAAAAAAATATGTAATTATTGAAGAATGTAAAAGTATACAAGAAGACAAAAGCCGCATTCAAGAGGACGATTTTAATGCTCCGTTGTTAATAATCTATGACGATGAGGTACGTAATCGTGCAAAGCGTTATAAACTTTGATCAAAGTTAATCTGACTTTGCAGTAATTGTGTTCTATATTTATTTTTAAATGTGTGTACTGCTTTCAGATTTCGCAAAGGAGGCGGTATATCGTTCCAGCACTTGGATGCGGCGTATTTGAAACTTCCTCGGAAAGCGTGAGTGCGGTGACGAGGCACGACGAGAGTATTCCCTCTAGTGCGCGTATTGTAAGTTTTTACATCACGTGACCATATGAGTTTGTCAGCAAGATAAGGAGGTGTTTTATTTTTTAATACCCCGAATAGGAGAGTTGCCATGTGCAGTTTTCGGCGATATTCCATTTTTAACATTTTGGCATTGTTAATGAAAGGGGTGACGTGCGTGCGGGGCGGTATTGTAAAACTAAATCTTGCACATGCATTTTGAACCCGTTGCACTAGACGTCGCGACCGCGCTAAAAGTCTCGGGCCATATACAATGTCTATATAATTAAATTTCGAAAGGACAAGAGTGTCACACAATTTTACCCGAATATCCGAATTTAAAAACTCCCTTATTTGATAAAGAACCTTAAGTCTATAAAAGCAGTTTCTGCTAGTACTTAGTATGTGGTTCTCAAACTGTAGTTTGTCATCCATTAGTAAGCCCAGATTGCGAATCTCATTTACACGTTCTACGATTTCCCCTCGAATTTGGATGCATGCCCCTCTTTCTGATATATTTTTTATTTGATTTTTAGAACCCATAATTAGTAGTTTAGATTTAGTTCCGTTTAGTACAAGACAGTTTGAGTCGCACCACGCGGCTATACTTTCCAGGTCTTCGTTGATTTTATTAACGACTTCTTGAGTATCACGCGGATTACATGACATGTAGACTTGCAGATCATTTGCGTATAAATGAAATTTACAGTGCTTAATGTTTTTTACTAAGTCGGCACTGTAAACTGAAAACAATATTGGAGCCAGGTTCGATCCCTGGGGCGCACCGGCTTTGATTTTTTTTGATTGCGAACGTATTAATGTTCCTCGGTCATCGCTCAGTTCTACAGTTTGTAGTCGGTTTTTAAAATAACTATCGAACCATTGTACTGCGCTGCTACTGAATCCATAGTAATGAAGCTTTGATAAGAGAAGGGAAACATTTATACAGTCAAATGCACGAGAAAAATCTAGTAATACTAGTATTGTGCCTTTTCCTTCATCTTGAGCGGTTAGTACATCGTCAGTAAGTTGGGCTAGGGCCGTCGTGGTGCTATGGTTCTTACGAAATCCCGACTGCATTTCCGGTAGAATTTTTTTTCTATCTAAATACATGGTTAGCTGTTCTGCGACAATTTTTCAATAATTTTAGAGACACAGGGGAGAATACTGATGGGCCGAAGGTCTTTTTCAGACAAAGGATTTGAGTTCTTAGGTATGGGTTTGACTAACGCATGTTGCCATAATGTCGGATAGGTTTTAGAGTTAATGGATTTGTTCACCATAGCAGTAATAGTTGGTAGTGTTTTCGGAAGGGTCATACGGAGCATATCGAGAGAAATCCCATCAATGCCTATGGCTTTAGATTTTAAACTTTTAATGAATTTTAGTACCTCTAGTTCATTTACCTCCTTTATCTCAAATATGTCATTAACGCAGCAGTGGAACTCAAAGTACGTTAAATATGACAACGAGACGTTTCTATTTCCATGCACGTTTAAAAAATAGTCGTTTATTTTATTTGGATCATTAAGCAAGTCTATCTTTTGCGCTCCGTTTATAATTTCAGGAGGCGCAAATGCACTGCAGAAGCGAGCTTGTTCGGTTATAAACTCGCTGAAGGAACCGAGGTCTGGTCTAGAGTCGTATTTCTCAGTATAAATTCTATACCACTGCGCACGTATAGAGTTTGGCAGTTTGTCTGTGAGGTGTCGTAGCAGCTCTGCGTTGACGAGGTAATGGTTTCGTTTGAGTGCTCGAAGAGAGACGACGCTTCCCCTCACTTTGCTCGCGAATGTACAGATGTCTCTGGGTGCTTCTGTACAGCGTGGCAATCCTCGTAACTTCTCGGTTTCGGCTTGCGCGATTGAATCTGGACGCCCAAATTGTAGCTCCAGTTCTCGCATAATCTCATCTGGCTTAGCATGCCCGATGAGTTCTGAACTGACTGTTTCCAAGGCTCTTCATTGTAGACTTCTTCGTAGTCTCGCAGTATTTTCGATATCATTGAAGTAGCCTCGGGTTGTTTCGTAAATGGCACGGAACGAAAGCCATTCGGTATGTGCTCCGCTAAAGCTCGGCAGTGTCATTATAGCTTTTGACGCTGCGAAAGTATGCGACGATGCACTCTCTGGTTTTGGTTTGTCAGCGAGTGCGGCTATAGCGGATGTGAGCTCCGATATGAATGGTCGGAGCACCCTGTCTTCATTGCTGACAGGTGCCTGGTTAGGCCTTTTTGGTATGGGATTCTTGGTTACATCTTCCGGATAGGGATCCTGGTAGGTGGGCTCTGATACAACTGGTAGGAGCCCCCTGTCTTCATCAACCTTGGAGTCCTGGCTAATCTTCTGAGGTATGGGACTCTTGGTTATATTTTCTGCATTGAGATCCTGGTAGGCGAGCTCTGATACAACAGGTGGGAGCTCCCTGTCTTCATCAACCTTGGAATCCTTGTTTGTGAGCTTCATCGGCGGCTCACTGAGGTCGACAACCTCCGGGGGTGGCTTTGTGATGTTTTTATTAAGTGGGGCCTCCCCACCGGTGGTTGCGTCTTGAGTTGGCTTTTGCTTGACTACGGAATTTTCGAGCCAAGATCGGACGTACTCACTTTTGGAGTGACCATCATCATCATAGTCGTCCGATTCATCATCTTCTTCAGCCATCTGTAATGAGATCTGTGCGAGTTCCAATTTGATTCTCAACACTTCCTCACGAGCCTTCAAAACTTTTTTATTGGGCCGAATGGTCTTCTTTGACCTTGTACTTCTGTCGGCGTGGCCCCTCGATGGCTCTTCGGCGCGGGAGTATACCCGGGCTGTTGGCGGTGATGCACAGCGAATGTCATCGTTGCCTTCTATTTGTTCCCTCTGCTTCAGTGTACCGGCTTTTACGGTGGCTGGCACAGGCAGGAGTACCCCCCATCGCGGGGGCAAGCTGGCACCTCAGCGCCTTCTGTTGTGGATGGTGAGCGTGATGGCATCTGGTGGCGGACGGCGTCGGTATTGTCCGACGGCCCTCCATCCAGACCGACAGTCCACGCCATGGCTCCCCTTCCTAGCGAACGAGTGATCGGCATCTTGATTCTGAAAATTCAGCAACTTTAATACGGTAGTGACTATGTACCCGGTTCCGAAATACTAACGGATTGACGAATCCCGTTCGAATGACCAGCGAATGTGGTCCGGCTTGAAGTGTAGACGGATGATTCGGCTCAAAGGACCATAAAATGGTCCGGTCGGCAGTACAGGCGGATGAATCCGGCTCGAAGGACCATAAAATGTGCCGGACGGGCGTAACTCTCCGGAGTAAATGTTGTCGAAGATACTCCGCGAGTCGCTCACGTTCTACACCTGTAGGTTCCGTTGGATACTTTCACTGCCGTCTCTGCGGTTGCTGCGGATAAACTGTGGACTGAGGTTCAAAATTAAAATGCACGATTATAAATTTAAATAGCAAGGGAGTGGCCAGCGGTTCGACTAATTAATTTGTCGCGAAATTTTACAACTATTATTTATTTATCACTATTATTCCAAAACGGTTGGTCAACTACGGTTGTTCACTATAGGTTGGTCACTATATATTTTAAAATATTTAATTTAAATGAGCGGTAGTATAAAATATCTGTCCGGAGTAGCTGGTTTTTCTGACACTATTGACTAGCAGCTATTAATCAACTAAAACTAGTTGAATTTAACACTTGTGTAACTGCGAATATCAGTTATCACTTTTTCCGTCTAGCTAACACTTTTCACTATATGTAACTGCGAATTTTCAGTTACCACTTTATTTAGCTAGCTAACACTTTTTCACTATATGCCGCACCGAATTTTCAGTTGCGACTTTTTTCTGCTAGCTAACACTTTTTTACTATATCCAACACCGAATTTTCAGTTGCCACTTTTTTCGGCTAGCTAACACTTTCACTATTCACTATATATTTCTGCTAGTCACTGCAACTACTACCGGATACTACTGCTGGGCACTGGTAGTTCTTCCTACTACAACATTGATGTGTTTCGCCCCCATAAGGTAGACTTCGGCTATACTCTCTAGTGAGCCGCTTGCCATTTCCCATTTGCCTCTTTATTTTTAAACATTTTTCTTTATGCAAATGGCACAAATTGCAACATTTTCTATATAACACTAATCTTAATTCTAACACGCTATACATCATTAAATCATAATATAAAATAATAATCATCAGTACGTGATAAAGGATAATTAATATATTTACATTCAAAAAAGTTATTAAGTGAAATGTCCCAAACTTTTACAATAAATGGGCATATTAATTCTTTAATTATCCTATAAATATTGAATGTGTTTAATTATACGAAATATTTCTTTATTATCATGATCTATGCAACATATGCTAACTAAATATCATATTTACAACTCTTTTAGAACATAAAAATATTCTCATTATTTTTTGGTACAAATTATTACGCAGTTAATTTAAATGTCCAGAAAGTTCTACGACACGGCGCGCTGTGATTGGTCGGTTTTTCTTAAACAAAATAAAGTTGTTTATATTAACTATTATTAAAACGACCTTCTATACAAACATATTAAGAGTTGTAAATACACGGTAAAACTATATTAACACATTATTTGATTAATTTTGTCCGTATTTTCACTTTTTAAACAAATTAATATTCTTTAATCACTTTTTGCTTAAAGTCATTTAGGCCGTCTCGAACAATGATGATGAGAGCTATATTATATTGGCATTATATCATAATACGCAAGGGAATTATATAGAGTTATTTTTCCCTATGTATATTATGATATGACGCCCCGGCTTAGTATGGATGATTTTTGGATCCCGATAACAGCGCCACCTACCAGGTCCAACTATAGCTAAGGACCATCCCATAATTACCTCATAAGAATATTTATTTCATCAAAATCGGTCAAGTCTTTTACGAACCAACGCATAACATTTCGGTAAAATTTTAATATAAAAAAGATGTGCCAAAACAGCTTCAGTATTCCGGTATGAAAAGGCAATTTTAGCATTATCTCTGACCCTAGATTTTATGTCTTTTCTATTGGGTCAGCTTGCCTTCACACTGTCACATAATATTATTAGTTATTACTTTACTTTTACTGCCGTGTAGGGCTTTTTGTTAGGTTTATTCATACGAAATCCTTTTACTTTATTATAAATAAAACCTGGGTATATCATTAGAAATTAATTACTAGTCCATCTAAGTTTATGGTTTCATTATACTCTAACATATTCGTGATTACTAACATTGTATCAAGTATTTAAAAATGTGTTATATAGGACTGTCGCTGTCATTGGTTAAATTACAAACGGGAAAAATTAAATTCGATATCATTTAACTTTCAGTGTTTGTAAATACAACTAAGTTGAAGGACACATTTTCTGCCTACGAGTCCGTCATTGTCTTGTCTAGGAGTTTGTAGGTATATACTACCGTCTTATCTATTGCTGGCACTAAATAGTATTGTTTGCACTACTGTGTTCCGGTATGAAGGGTATACAGAGCCAGTAGGTGTACATGCTGTGAAGCATTCCATCTTAGTCCGGAGAGCTGAAAACGCATTTGTGTAGCCTTCTGTGTTTGAAGTTGACTGCTGGTTTTCTTGGACTACAGTGGCCAGTTATCATGAGGTGGACTGTAAGTTTGTTTGTCAAGTCAGTTTTGAAGCGTCAGTAGCCTAATGGCAGGGCGCGGACCGCGAACTCGAGTGACGTGGGTTCGAATCGTGGGTTCACTTCTAACACAAGCATTTTAAGCTTACCAGAAGCGGTTAAAGGGAATATTAGTGATGTTTAATAGCGTTACTAGTATTATTAAAAAAAGATAAAGTTTTATAAGAAACTCACTAATTAAGTATAATATTTTAGTAATATAAATTAATAGATATCGATATTTTTAGGATAGCTTTTCTGTTTTTATTAAAAAAATTAAAAATTATTTTTAAACGCAACTCATTTTTGTCTCATTATCTCACGAATTGTTATTTGCTAACATAACTATAAAAAATTATAACTTTTCGTGACTTTTTGATTTTTGTAATTAACATACCATTAAGTTTTATTAGATTAAAGAAAGGGAAGAAAGGTTCACGAGTGCCCACGCACCCCCACTAAATAGTGACGAGCCGACAGTGCGATCGTGTAATTCTGTTGGGAATCGTTGGCTTTGTCTTGATATTTGAAGTTTGTTTTCATTAAATATATCCATTATAAGCCGATGTCTTTTTTATTATTAATATCCTATTTGAGGTTACGAAATACAAATAGGATAAAAAACGTAACACAGTTGCAGAGTAATTCCCACCGGCAATCGATTCACACTAGAGTTACACAAACGCACTACTGGCAAGACATGCACGAATCCGTTGGATGCATGTGGCTCTGGACCGTGTTATGTTAAGCAGTGGGCTTGTGGAGGGTTGTAATAATAATTAATGATGATGATGCCATGTATAAAATGCACGTATCATGTAAGAAACAATATGTAGCTTGTACAATAAAATCATAATCTTTAGAAGAGATTCTAAGCTAACAAATCTTAACGTGTTATTTGATATTGAAATTGTTTTAATAATCTAAAACAGAATGGAGTTACGAATAGACATCTCATTTTTGTGTTAACTCGCCCCTTTGATCAACTTTAATTAAAGCTCTCTCCGATTTCACAGTTTTTAATTGCAAGTTACTCTTAGGCTTCATTAAGAAAATTAGCTTTACCTATTATAATATATATATATAAAGGCGCACAAAGAACAATATCAGACTTTCACTCATAAAATTAGTTGAGAAGGAATGATAGCGTCTATATATCAAAAAAATCTTAAATTGTTAAGCGTCAGTCCCTGAATAACTTTGTCAAAAAATTTTGTTCTGAGAAGACGTCAAAAAAAAGATATTTAAATTTGAACCTTTTTAGCTTATGTCTTATGTCACTTGGAAAAAGTCATGCGTGCTGTGCGTAGATAGAGGATTTGTTTGATGTTAGCTTAATACATTCTCAACATAATGTACCTACCTTTTTTTTTTCATTGTATCTATATTAGTTTTTAGATCATTGCATCTCTATTATATATTTAAATACTATAAATATATATTTCTGGCATGGCTCCAGGGCCTTTGTGTCATACAGTGACATTCTCAGAAGGGCTATAACCCAGAGCCGAAAAGTTAGTTAAAAAAACAGTGACATTTTGTTTTAGTTAGTGTTGCCATAACATTAAATGGAATTGTTACACTGTACTATGATTGAGATAATGTATTATTTTAGGAAGTTATTTGTAAGAGACTTATTTTCAACCTTTTATTTTTATTATTACTGATAGTATAGTTATTAACTAATAATAACTTAATATAAAAATATTCTGTTTGTGTTGTGTTGGTAGTCTTACAAAGTATATACGAAAATAGTATGAACATAGTAAACGACAACACTTGAATAGAGTAAAATTATTAAAGTTATTTGATATTCCCAATAATATTTGTTTTTTTCTGTGGCTTTAATAAAATACATTTTTATTTGAAAAATCATAGAAAAATAATAAAACTAATTTTATATATAAGTTATTTCTAGACGTAATAATTTTTGTCTACTATTTTTCTGCCCTTGTTCTGTTTCTGTAAGTTCACTGTTAGACATAAATATCTCACGTTGAAGGATGACGTGCCATGACTGTAATGCTTGGCAGGTGGATTGGCGATCTCAGCACAAGGCGTCTCATATTTTTATATTTAGGTATTTATTTTATTTTTCTTGTCTTTCCCCGAGGTCTACCTGAGGCTTCCTATAGTATTACGGCAAGTTTTCTCTAAAGATGCATTAGTGACGACTCCAGTCATCATCACCAGTATAAACGCACCTAAATCTTCATCAATGGTGGGTAAGAAGCATCACTATTATATTAAGTGCATTTTCATAATTATCAGCACAAACAGAAAGTTACTATGACATCC
The DNA here is from genome assembly GCA_033319125.1 of Parnassius glacialis. NCBI lineage: Eukaryota > Metazoa > Arthropoda > Insecta > Lepidoptera > Papilionidae > Parnassius > Parnassius glacialis. The sequence goes on from JAVANC010000019.1 coordinate 21,128,903, forward strand.
AATCCAGAGTAAAAATCATTTTAAAGCATTGGTTTGTAATAAATAAAAATGTCAAGTTTAACATAGCATCTATATTTTAAATTGAAATTGTAGACGGTATAAAAGCCACAACTACCAATTACAATTAAGTATACAGTATGCTTATTTGTCACCCCCTGTTCTTGATATTGGTTGAAAATTGTTTTTAATGTTTTTAATATAATATAGTTTAATGATTGACCTGACGTGGTATATTACTATTTTATACGTCAGGTACGTGTGTTTATACAATATTTACGATGACAAAAGAAGCTACAGGGAATTGAATTTGGTAAACAAATAAACCGTGTTTTGAATATGATTCTTTTTATCTAGTATCTAATATATAATATATAATAAGTAACATTTAAAAAGAAAACTGCCGCGGAAAAACTTTATAAGGACCTTTAGTCTTTATAAGCTTATTCCACACGACCATAGCCGGATGGATAATATATACAATTTATTTTGTGGGTCAGCTCGACCGAAGGAGGACCATGCTCTCACAGAATACGAACGGAAAACAGCAGCTTAATCCCCTGTCTCGTATGGTGAGAGTAGAAAACCGATGACCCTTTTAACTGGAAACGAGGCATTCCAAATTAGTTCTCAGTATCTGCATTTTGTTTCTTAATCGAAGACAGATGTTGATATATAAGAGCCACAGCATATACTTACAATCATATGGACTGTGTACTCGTTTGTTACCCTTAGGCCCGCCACATACATACGTAATTCCGTTTCGGGATTCCGTTCCGATATTCCGATTCGAGATTCCAAACGCAGCAAGTTCATATAAAATCTATGACCCGTCACACACGTACGGTAACATTCCGTTCGAAATTTTGCGGGCAAAACGGGATTCCGTATGTGTGTAGCCAACCCGTTCGGAATTCCGAAACGGAATTCCGCATGTATGTGGCCGGCCTTATTCTATAAAAAATTTAAAAGAGATAATTCATATAAACGATTAATGACCTGGATGGAGTACTATTACTGTTAGAGCATCGACTGTGCTCTCATCGACCCACTTGGTGAAAATGGGCAACACTAACAATGTATTGCATTCTAGCTATATAGCATTTTTAAGTCCAGCTAAGGAATTTAAAAAGCTGATGTTGAATCTGTTAAAACTAATCTTAATGTTATAGCCATTGTTACAGCCAAATGACAATTGCTGATTACAGGCTATCCTCATAAATTGCATCATAGTGTGGGATATCTGCCGAAGCTGCTAGACGGGTTGGCAACCAAAGTGTTTTAATTATATATAATTATAAAAAAATATTTTAAATTACTTAGAAAATTAATCAACACTCACCAGAAATAGAAATAGAACTCACCATATGAAACGCATTAATCTGCTATTTCACGCTAGTATTCTGTAGCCGTGAAGGAAAAGGGAAGATCTCCCGCCGGTTGAGGTGATCAGTCTTGAGGGCGACCAACGTGTTTATTCAGAGCCAGAGCATTACTTTAGAACTTTAAAAGCCTGATTTAGACTTCGGTGCGTTGCACTTGTAACGCCACCACAAGAGCATAGACCCCTGGACAGGGTTCCAGCTGAACAATTCGTGCTACAACGATTATAAAGTTGCAGTATGGTTCTACTACGTAAAAAATATAAACAATGCACCAATGGACGCAACAATCCCTTTAAAATTTTTAATGATTAACATAAAGTCTAGTACTAAAAGTCTTACTCTTCAGTAACAACGTCTCAATACAAACGGACATAGCCACAATCCTTCTTGCATAGTTCTTTTACAAAAAAAAAAATACCTAGCTTTGGAGAAGGAAACTAGGGAATATCATCATATTCCCTAGTTTCCTTATGAAAAACTTATGAAAAATTTACGAAACCATCGTTTCGTAAATTTTTCATAAGTTTAATCAGTCCAATTTTTGATTGTCTAGCTGAATCGTTCGGGCACTGCAAAATCAACAGATCGTTATAATCGTGTGTATTGAAATTTCTTGCAACCCGGATATTCTTTTTACGGAAATTTATATTTGATATGCTCACAAAATGAGTATTTTAAACAAAACATTACATTTTCCGTCTCTATTATTATTATAAGTTTCCGCGAGGTACTCGAGAGACCCCGTTTGTGGTAGAGGAACACTGTCATTAAGGAAAGGACCGTGACGGACACCTTGGCGACGTCATCTCCGAGTGCGACCTACTCTCTTACGCCATCGCTCAGCAGCCTTCTTCTAGACCAAAACGGAAGTCCATGGACACCTGCAATCAACTTCAAACAAAGATGGTTCACCTCTAAGGGCTAAAATGGAATTGCTTACAGCCTGTTAATACTCTGGTTATCTATACACTTTAGAACGGAAGACAGTAATGCAAGCACTGATATGTTCTGGTCTGAACTCATACAAGTCCAACCGCAACATAAATTTCTCTTATTTTGCTTTAACCAATGTATCTGCTATAATGGCTTTTTCTTGTTGATTAATAAAGAAACGAAATTATACAAAGAGTATATTGACACAAAAAAGTATTAAAAGAAACAGCTAGGTACACAATTACTGTCCAACATAAACTTAGTTTATCACAGGTAAAAGAACGCTGCTTGAATTTCTTATTGATTGATATTAGTAAAGTTCTTTCTTAACACGTGCTATAACACGGAAAACTTTTAGTCAGCATTGTTTTTTTACTAATATTTAATTATCGATAAACTTCTCTTATATATGTAATAAATACTATGAATAAATACTATCGGTACTACATACTTACATACTTATTAGCATATATATCGTTATTTGACAATTACATTACAGTGTTTGAAGATAAATCTTCTAGGCTAGGTGACTTTAATCAACTGCGCAGGACGTATTATGTGGTCACAAGTTGACGTCTCAATACAGTCGCTCGCTCCACTGTCCCCACCAAAAACACCCAACCAATATGAAAAAAGTAAAGAACAATATGGTAAAATAACGGAGGCACTTCCTCCCGCTTGTAGTGCACCTCACGAACAGTAGAGGGTTAGAGACTAACCTCGATTCGGTCCAGTACCGCCTCGAGACCGAGAAGACGCACCAATTTTTCATAACGGAGACCCAGATAGCAATTCTGTCTGATGTGGCGTACCTCAACTATCCAGGTTACACGCTTAAACATAAGTTCAACAGCGCGCTGGAGTCAATCACCCGTATTTATATACAAGTAAAAGTAATTACTTGAGTAAAAGTAATTACTTGAGTAATGATTTGTATTCTATTGTTAAGTAATTGCTCCAAGTTAGAACTGTCAAAAGTTAGAATTCTCAGCCAAGTAATAGTCACCATTTCCTTTACTTAAGCACTACTTTAAGGTTATTTTGCATAAGAAACGGAAACTTTGGATAGCATTGATGCAACGATTATACAACATGTAACAAAAACCCTGTGGTTCCCATTAAGTGCGTTATCAGAATCAGTATTCAAACGTAAAGAAATAACTTTTATTTCAAAAAACTTGAACATTAAAAAAAATAATGATTTCTTATATTTACGCGAATACTACACATTTAAATAAAACTAATTTTACGGATTCTATCGCGTATATTAACTTATTTTTATCTTCCCGACGTTAAAAATATATCCTAGGATAAAGGAAATGCTACGGTAATAATGGACACGTCAGAGTATAATTCTAAAATACAACAACTTTTATCGGACGTAAGTACATACAAAAAAGTCAAAATAGACCCTACAACTAATACACTTAAAACAACTACTGATTTAATAAAGAAATACTCCGAAAAATTAGATCTCGACGTGAATTCGACAATACCATCATGTGCCAAACCACCGAGATTGTATGGGTTACCGAAAATACACAAACCAAACGCTCCACTACGTCCTATAGTAAGCCAGATCGATTCACCAACTTATAAGTTGGCTCAACACTTGGCAAAAATACTGTCACCACTAAGAGGACATACCAGAGCGCACACAAAGGATTCATACCATTTTGTTAGTGAGATAAAAGACCTACATCTCGCTGACAATGAAACTATGGTCAGTTTTGATGTTCAGTCACTATTCACATGCCTACCTATTGAAGACTGCATCTCAATTGTTACTAGAAAGCTAGAAGATAACAACATGCCCACAGAATATGCAGTATTACTCAAACACTGCCTTACATCTGGCTATTTATTGTGGAAAGAAGAGTTCTACATGCAAGTAGACGGAGTGGCAATGGGCTCACCTGTATCTCCCGTAGTCGCCGACATATTCATGGAGGACTTTGAGGAGAAAGCCCTTCTTAATGCTCCTGTAAATCCAAGATTCTACAAGCGGTACGTAGACGATACTTTCACAATTTTACCATCTGACAAAGTAACTGCATTTTTAAACCACCTTAATTCCATAAACCCTAAAATACAATTCACAATGGAATTAGAGGCAAACAATACTTTAGCTTTCCTAGATGTTTTAGTCATCCGAAATCCTGATAACACTATTGGTCATACTGTGTACAGAAAAAATACCCATACCAATCGATATCTAAATGGTGATTCGCACCATCATCCTTCACAGTTAGCTACCGTGGGAAAATCTTTGTTTCAGAGAGCACGAGGGATCTGTGACAGAAAACATCTGGCCGCCGAGCTTCAGCACGTCAAGCAAGTATTGCAAGACAACAAGCTTCGGGTCCCGCGCCTACGTCACAGTGACCGAGTGAAGCCAGCCACAGTCGAGCGTGTGCCTGCTGTACTACCCTACGTCAGAGGAGTCACAGACAAGGTTGGCTACATCTTGAAGCGAGCTTCCATTAAAACATACTTCAAGCCGCTGAAGAAGATTGGTCAATTTTTACCATCCGTCAAGTGTCATATCCCTCTACAAGATGCAGGAGTGTACAAGCTGGATTGTGAATGTGGTCTCTCGTACATAGGACAAACAAAAAGATCTATAAAAACCCGCGTTAAAGAACATATAGCTGACGTGAAGCACCGACGTATCGGGAAGTCTGCAGTTTGTGAACATGTTCAAGATCGTCCCCGCCATTACATTAGATTTGATAGACCACAAATCCTCGCAAAAGAACACCGATTCCTCCCAAGGATGATTCGTGAGGCTATTGAAATTAAAAAACATCCTAATTTCAATAGAGAAGATGGATGGGTGCTGCCATCTGCTTGGGATCCCATAATCAATAAAATAAAATCCAAACCCAAGTATACCACTGCTAGACCTCAAGATACTGTAAGCTCATTCTGCGTAAATCGAACCAAAAATTAATATTAAAAAACTGAAGGTAGCCGGGCTAACTATGACAGCAGGACGTCAAACACCTTAGTCCCCCGTGACCACGGGTGCTGGAAAGCACCCGAAACGTCGGGAAGATAAAAATAAGTTAATATACGCGATAGAATCCGTAAAATTAGTTTTATTTAAATTAAAAAAAATATTTTAATTAAAAATTTTTTTCGAATTGTATGTGGTTTTATTACCTCTGCATTATCCGGACAATAAGAGGATTGTGAAAGAACGCCCTTCACCGATGTTCGTGTCAGTTAGAGGTTATAAAACCACATACAATTTGCATATAATTTTTTTAATTAAAATAAGATTTTTAAATGTTCAAGTTTTTTGAAAAAAATAATATTTCTTTGCGTTTGAATACTGACTCTGATAACGCACTTAAAGGGAACCACATGGTTTTTGTTACACGTTGTATGTATAATCTTTATAAGTAAAAAATCACGTGTCGGAACATAATCCATGTGTAAAAGTGAACATTTAAATTTACAAGGGTTATAACATGTCAAAAGTTTTGTTTCTCCAAGCATTCTTTTTTTTGTACTGACACAATTAAATAACAATAATGATATTATAAACTTTATAACATTGTGTAAATAATTTATATAACATTATTGCTATTATAAATATCAAATAAAGTAATTTCAAAGATATTATTGCAAGATTTTGTAAAAATAATCTAGCTTACGTTTGCTTTTTCATGAAAATAAACGCAGTAACAAAGTGTTGTCACACAGAAACAACCACTAAGCGTTGAGTGTTGCTTAGGCATTTGCTCAAGTAAGTAAAGTGTGTTACTGAACTATAGAATGAGATTTTGTTATTAAGAATTCTAACCTTAAGTAATGACTTAATGAAGAAATTACTTAGTAACGTGTAATTACTTCTTTATAAATACGGGTGTATGTGTACGTCCGTAATAATATTTGCTGTCGGCGTCTCCATTGCTATAAGTTTTCAGGGATTTCTACAATGTGGCTTTTGGTGGACACCGGTGTAGAGACAATCTTCTATGCCTGTGTCTATCGATCGCACAGCGGAGACCAGCACCTGACAAAGATGGCAGACAAAGCCCAACAACGGTATCCGTTTTCGGAGCTAATTTTTCTCTGGGACTTTTACACCCACCACAAGTAGTGGTTATTCACATACGAAAAAACCGACCATGATAGGAAAGAGGCGCGCAAACTTTTGCGTTATCGCAGATCTCACACAGCTGGTTCAAGTAGCGACGCGGGTACCAGATATAGCCGGACGCACCCAATTGCTTGTACTTTCTGCTGAAAACAGACCCATTCTGACACTCAGCATCAGTCTCAGCTCCGCTGGGATCATCCGATCACTATCTGGTGAAATCCATATCGATCATTTCTTCTCCGGATGACTGTCCAGCGGGTACGAGAAAAAGATTGCGATACGAGTCAGCAGACTGAGATGAGATGCGGCACTTTTTTGCATCCTTTACGTAGCGGTAAGTATTTTGTGCATTTCTTCGGATGAACCCTCCTCTGCCGATGAGGTTGCAAATGCCATAAGGCAGGGAATGAAATATTTTATTCCGTTCCCCGACATCCCTCTAGGTTACAAGACTCGGCCCTGGTATAATGTGAACTGTGCTCGTACTGAGTCCCGCAAAGAGTTCGCCTACCAGGCCTGGCTTCTAGCTCTCGTTCGTAAAGTTGGAGCTCGGAAGGTTCATGCGAAGAAGAGAGCATTGAATTCTGCTGCCAAGTCCTGCAAGCAGGTACTCCGCATGGCACGATTCGACTATGTTAGTCGTATATGGGCCAGAATTGCTTCCTAACCTCCGGGTAGTAAGCAATTTTGGTGCCTATCGAACGCTGTCTAATCCAATACTTAATACCTGATGGAACACTGGCTCAGATGATGAAAGGTAAAGGTGGTGAATGCAATTTTAATTATAATATGATTTGTGTCCGCTAAACCGAATTTCACACATTACAGACGCCAGTATCATCGGAAACTAGTCATCTACGTAGGACAGGTTTTTATAGTGTACGGCTATGTGCGCAAACACAAATATACTCTATTTCCAAAATCTGATAGTTCGGTGGGATGGCAATGCGAAATGACCGGCGAGAGATCAGGCGCAGGAGCAACAGCTTAAGGTGCTTTCCGATGCATGAGGATGTAACATCGCCAAGTTCCAGACTCCAGGATACTTCTGAGAATTTCATGACAGAAAAATCCTAATATTGGTTTGCACTCGACCTGGGACTTGAACACGTGACCACATGATCAGCAGTCGCGCTTACACGGTAATAGCTGGACATACTTAGAAACCAAATTACCAATCCGGGCTGCTTACGTTCTATTCGTTAAATAATAATTTAAAATAAAAATAAGTTATTAAGGATAACTCAAAAACTATTGGTTTGGCCTTGATTAAATTCATATGGGAACACACGAGAAGTACCAGCTTTCAAATAAAAAAAGAATCATCGAAATCGGTTCAACCCAGTAAAAAGCTATGAGCTACACATAACAAAAACATACAGTCGAATTGAATATCGTCTCCTTTTTGGAAGTCGGCAGAAAATATTTAAAAATATGATTTTATTTATATTATTTTTTCAGATGAATGCAATATGTGAAATAAGTTGGGAATGAAGACCTGACATAATATGTAACAATTGAAAAGCTTCACATGTTAAAAATATTTGTGGCAAATATTGAAACTCGGAAGACTTAAACTCAACTAAAACGAATTGCTATTCCATCCGTGGACTTAAAGCTTCCACAATTATGTGTATTTAACATACATTACATTTCCTCTACATGTACAAAAGATAATATCACTCTAAAGTCACATTTTGGTAATAATTCTTTTGATTATATAACTAAATTCGAAGTTATTTGTAATTACTTCATTATAAATTTTTACTGTTTTTTATAGATTGACAAACAAATATTAGCTATAAAAAGCACTAAATTTGAACGCGATGTACCTCTGTGAAGAAGCGTAGCAATGTGTACATATTATCTGTTATACTTAAAAACAAATGAATCCAATCAGTGTTAAAAAAAAAACTTCACCGTTAAAAAGGGAGTTATAGAGGCAGTTTACATACAAAATTGTACAAGGACAAGCATCCAGACGCAGACTATTTGACCTCATCTTTGCCCACGGGCCAGATAGAAGTCAAGAGCGATTCCATTTCTAATAAATGAAAAAAATCTCCTGTAGCATGGAGGCGTTTTAGATACGAAAACTGCTTATAAACAAATGTCCGATCCCGCAACAAATATTTGTATACTATGCAGACGGAGGTTCCGTGCGAGATTAAAACCCAATGATGGATATATCTAACTACTGCGCTTCTAAGCCATCAAACCGTGTGCCATACATATGTCTCAGGTTTATGATGAAATTTGGGTTTTCATCAAAAACCTAAAGTTTTGATCTAAAACCTAAACAAGCCTAGATTTTGAACAAAATGCTGATTTGTATTATAAACCTGCGACATATATAAATAAAGCGTAATATATAAGTAAGGCCGCCCACAATTGCATGGAGTAACGACCTGGTAAGACATGTAAGTTGAAAATGATAGATAGATAATGATAGATAGATAATGATAGAAGCTGTGTTAGGTAAACAATTGAAAACAGCATAGTCATTTCTAATCAGTTAAGATGGAATTCCAGAACCCCACTGTTTGTAACTTACTCGTATCTGATTACATAGAGTAACACGGGTCACTAGTGGACCGGAGGGGAGTTGCCATAGCGATTTTTCCTTCTAAAGAACTGTTTGTCACTTTTTGCGGGGGAAATTTGTACACACAAAACAATCGTCTGTCACTACGAAACTCACACATAACAATTTAGGCAATAAACCAACAATTTTACACAGTAAATGTAACAGTAACGCTCACCGATATTATAATTTTTAAGTTTAGAAAATAAATAGCAAAAATGTTATTAAAAATTACTTAAATATGAAAGGTAATGCCTACTTTTTGTAGATTTGATGAATTTGGCGTGGCAGATTTTTTTTTGCAGCAAATAAACTGAAAAATTCGGCATTTTTGTAGGATGTCAATATAGCAGCGACACTACATTTGCAGCAGTGCGGCTGCGACTAGTTTTTTTGTGCGCATAGGACCACGTGGACTTTAACTTTGGCAGAAGGGATCGCCTGCGTATGGCTAGCCCCCTCCGATCCGCCGGTGCACCATGTTGCTCTATGTATAATTAAATAAATTACAAAAGAATACTTCTATACACAGCAATAACCTAGTCAAAATTGTCAACCCTATAATATATTCAAACCAACTTGTACTGTGTATACAAAATTTTGATCAAGAAAGATGCCGCTAAAATGAATATTTTCGTTGAATATGATCGTTTTTGTGATTAACTTATCTCATGTAGGGATGAAGATTAAGTTCACTGAAATATGGAATTCGGTAGGATAGTCTGTAGCCTCGTTTGGCGTTTCAATCATGGATGATTTCTTTTTTTTTATATCAGCCTATATAACAAAAGTGTTGTAATTAGTTTAATTTTCGCCCCTGCTTAACTAAAATCCACGCGAACAGTTAATGAATGAAAATTCTCTCCATTTGTTATTTTTCTCACGAAAGCCACACCCATTCATTTATTGTAACTCTATAATTTGATTTACGTACGTATTTTGTCAAGTAGAAGTACCTACTTAAATATAATTATACAGACAAGATATCATATGATTATCTTCACAGACACGGAATTGTATTAATTTTTTATACAAATTTATATGATACGGTTGTTAAAAGACGCAAAATATAATATTATGTTCGATTTTCAGTGTGGCCACTCGGAGTTGCATTCATGGCTAAAAGAAAATTCTTTATTAATGAGAGCAACAGAGAGATTATGAGTTATGGCCAGATTTTAACAAGCTTGATAATATGGGTTTATCCCCACGATAATAACTAGCCATTCAGATAAGAGGTCTCGGGATGTCCACTTGGAATGTAAAACCACAAGCCCGGAGTAATTGAACTGGTGGTAACGTAACCTCTACACTAGGATTTCTCCTGTACCGTGGGGGTAGTTTAGAAACATAAATTGCACAAGGGCAAATATCCAGACCCACTGCTGCTACCACAGGCTATTTGGCCTCAACAAGTACACCTTTAAAATTTTGCGGTAGTGCCTATAAGATATCCACTTAATTTGAATACACATAACTAACGCTTAATTTAACTAGACATAGATGATTTCTTAATGGTACTCACGTGGTTGTTGGCTCAACCGGTGAAGAAATACGCTCGGTATAGAATACAAATACGAAATAGAAGCGTTAAGTTGCTGTTTCACATATAGTGAGAGTAACATGAACCGTAGAAACCAGAGGCCCTTTTCACTTGTAACGAGGTATTCCATCAGAGTCATCAGATACAGAGGTGACAAAACATCTGCATTTTGATTCTTAACTGAGGAAAAGACGCCTATAAGCAACTGCATCCATTTGCCATGAAGTAAGCAGTGTGTGTTTTTTTGTAATCCTCGTTTCAATAACAAAAAAAGACATGGAAAGGGAACGCACGGCACTTTATGCTTGTGCAGGCTATATTAAGGCGGTGGAGGTTTAGATAATATTCTACATCCATATGGTTTTATTTTAATCAAGGGATTATTCACGCCGTGTGGAAAGACGAACCTCTGAGTTCCAACGCGTCTTACTAGGAGGCAGAGGGTAAAAGCGCTGATATAAGCGTGGTCATATCGATATGAAGTAAATGTGTACGTGAAACGAGCAAACGGTAGAAATCTATTTAATGAGTGAAATAATAATTTGCATTCACGAAATAGTAAGTTATAATTAAATAGTAATATTAAAACAATAGTAAGTTCACTTTTACAATACATACAGCACGAAATAGGGTAATGAATCCTCTTATGACGCCATGACAGCACATACTTTATACTCCATCAAAATAGTGACAAGTGATTCATTATCTGTATTAAAAGTTCAAACTTTTTGTAGTAACAAATTATCAGCAGCCTTACCATCATAACTCTTGCGGACAAACACAAATCTCTCGTTAAACATTGTCCACCCAAGAACTGCGTTCACTAATTCATTAATTAAAGTCTACCACTGTATATGAGCCCCTCTCATAGATGCCTGTCAGATTTGCAACCCCAGTTTTTTTTATTTTCTGTTGTTATCGAGAAGATGTTTCTGACCATTTATTGTTTCCGTTACACTGTATCACCTCTTACTACACCCAAGAGATGATATAAGGCAATGGATATTTTTACGCCACCACTAAACTTCCCAAAGAATAAGGCACCGCCACCACAAAGTAGCCATACCACCTGCATCCACTGACTCTCTCCGTTCACATTTCATCAGATTTACCTACCTATAGACTTCCTACACTCCAATGATTTTTCTAAATAGGTCAAAAATATTATAATATAATAATAATATATTAATAACTTTACTTAAGTAAAAATAAGAATAAAGTAAAAATTAAAATTACAGCTTATATACGTCCCACTGCTGGGCACAGGCCTCCTCTCATTATCATATTTATTTTTCCCTTTTCCTCAAACATGCAAGTTTCCTCACGATGTTTTCCTTCATTGCCGAGCACGTGGTAAATCAGCACTTAAAATTGCAAATTAACGAAACAAGAATGAATAAATAAAGCAAAGCCGCACTTGCTAATCCCTCGCCGTAAATTTTACAGTACGCGTACAACCCTTGTTTAAATTTCTGCGGGCAACAAATTTAAAGAAATTGATTTTAAGAGCTGATTTACTTGTGAAGACCGTTTACAAAAAATAATACAGACTGGGATGTTTTTGTGATATAAGTGAATTCTATTCTTAGCTAAAACCAATTTTCGGAAATCTTTGAAAGCAGTCTTTGTTTTGGCGAGAATCTAATAGTTTACATCTTGTTATAATGTTCCATCTCAATTCAGAACGCGTTAAGTTGATATATTACATAGTACTATAAATAATTTTTTTGTGTAAATATAGATCTGAATTAACATATCTTTATTATATAAAACATAACATAACATATTAAACTCGAGTAGGAATTAATCTTTCAGTAATTTAGTATGTGAGGCTATGAAAGTTAATTAAACCCACAACATTTTGTCCTCGCATTCATCATATTTGTTTTTTTTATTTCACTCTAATTCGCTACTTGCTGTAGCAGCGAGTTCCCACCCTTTCAAATTGAAATCCATAGGGTGCATGAAAATTTTGTTTATTCAGTAAACTATCTTTATTTTTTAATGTATTCTTGTCATGCATATGATAAATGAGTTCATTTATGATAATCTTTAATAAATGTTATATTTGATGTGTTAAACTACAATTGCACGTTAATTGAATGCACCGACAGTATACGAACGTTCTGACTAAATATTATGGCATTATACTGTCTCGCATTGTACAACATACATATTTATTCAAATTTACCTCGTTTAAGATAATGTGTTGTCATTATGAATAAATCATTTCTTTCTGCATTCCTTGATTGTCAATTATATAAAAATAATTCAAAATAAGATTAACTTGTATGCACATAAAATAATATGATAGTATACAAAATTTCTAAGAAAATATGTGAGATTAAGAGAAGTTAACACGCTGGTTTTTATTTCCTTCATTATAAATGCAAAATATTTAAGTATTGAATATAAATAAATTCATTATAATTTTAAAATAAGTCTTAAAATTTAAAAATATGTACACAAAGTATTTACATGCACCTCGATGTAAATTACTCATATAAGAACGATCAAATACTTGATTTTTTTTATAGAGTAGGGTCACATCTACATTTGTCCTTGTTTGCGAATCAAAATGCAGATGCGTTGTCACCCGTGAGGACTTAGATAGAATGCCTCTTTTCCAGTAAAAAGGGTCTCCGATTCTCTACACTCACCATACGAAACACAGCAGCATGAAGCTGCTATTTGACGCTGGTATTCTGTGAGAGTGTGGTCCTTCCCCGGTCGAGCCGACCCATTCGTGCTACAATTATACTTCTAATATAGCTGCAGCATGGCTCTACCATGTATAAAATAGAATTCTTGAATCGATAAAATACTACATGAGGTTTTACTTTGTATCACAAATCACATATTAAATCCTTGTCTATGACACTTAATTAGAAGATTACACTCAAAACTAAAAAATATAAACAAACAAAAATACAAGGCCGTTATGTTTACTGATATAGATACAGTAAGATAAATTTCACATATCCAATTGCTGCCAGCCGCTTTGCGCAGATCATCGCTCCATCTAGCTAGTTGGCGTCTATCCACGAGAAGACCTGACGAACCTTCCCGAAGAGAAGAATCCTAACTGAATCCAACTTTTGGCTTCTTTTATAAAGTTGTTTCCAGTTTACTGCACTTTCTTCCCCTCGGGTGATACTAATCTTGAACAACTTCAAGAATCTCGCCACTAACGATAAACGTATCTGATATGATATGATATGATAAACATGACTTTTATCTTATTTAAATTCATACTCATTCCACCACGTTGGGAGAATTCATGTGCTATTCAGCATGTCTTGGGGTTCCCGCAGCGAATTTGTCATGATGACGATCTCATCGGCAAAGCGCAAGTATAGGATGAACAGTGGTAGAGCCACGCGGCAGCTTTTGCTGTCGCACGGATGGGCCGGCTCGAACCGGGGTGGTACCATGACCTCACAGAAAACCAGCGTGAAGTAGAGGTTTACCTCTGCGTTTCGCTTGGTGAGTGCAGGTGGCCGGAGGCCCTTTTTACTGGAAATGAGGCATTCCATCTTAGTCCTCACGGGTGACAACGCAACTTCATTTTGATTTGTAATAGAGGATAGATGTAGATGTCTATGGGTCGCAGCAGCCACTTACCATCAGGTGGACTGTGTGCTCGTTTGTCACCCTAATCCTATAAAAAAAAGGATGATGATCACCGTTTACATTGTCGCCTTTACATTGATGATTGTCTTGAAAACCTCTTTCAGTGCGGTTATAAACAGTTTCAGGTACAGGATCCACGATGCAACTGGATAGGATTTATAAGACCGCCTTGTACTTGTATGGAGATCAAGCTTGTGGTGTTTATGTCACAACATCATAATATACCGTCAGTCTATCTTGGAAGGCTGCGAGAAATCCAAAATAACCTAAGTTTCGATGGAGTCGAAGGGTATTTCATATGCCACAAAAACAAGACACTGAGGATGATTATACTCATACCACTTCTGTATAATTTGCTTTACTGTGTGAATGTGGTCTATGGTGCCATAACCTCTTCAAAATTTAGTCTGCTCAGTTCGTTACAATTCGTCAATGTTCGATGCAAGTTGATTCGTGATGAATATTGAAAACAATTTATAGATGTGGCTCAGAAGCCAGAACATTATCTTGTCAATTTTCTTGTTCCTTCCTTACCCCACTTTCAAGAGCTCTGTTTTGTAAATTATTTACTTAATTACTTGGCAGCCAAATCATTTTACTGTAGACAAATATCAAAACTGGCGAGTGGCTCTGGGATCGTCATGTTTAGGGTCAGGATACTAATATTTAAAGACACAATATAGTGTAACGTTTTCAGCCTTCGACCTCAACGAGAATCCCAAACTTCAACCATTGTACCATAAGCTTTTAAGTCTTCAACCATATGGTTTGGCCATCACATGTCTTTAGTTTATTATTTTTTATTTATTTATTTATTTATCTTTTATTGCAACACACCAGCTAGGGGTTACAAAGGGCGGACTTAATGCCCTATGGCATTCTCTACCAGTCAACCCGACGAAAAATTGAATAAATAAAGATGTTGGCAGGTGCAAGTTAAGGACAATAATAAAACATAAGTTATAAATATAATCAGTTCAGCAATAATAAATAGATTACACAATACAAAACTACCTAATTGCATTATATAAATACAGTATACATAAACAACACACATATGCATATATGTATATGTATATATATATATATATATATATATATATATATATATATATATACTTATAACATATTAATATATATAATATATAATACATATTAAACGGGGAAGGCAATTAATTGTTGTTTACCTCTAAATAACGTTGACGCACCAATCTTTTAAACAAAAGCTTATTCGTAACTTCCTTGACATCAGCGGGTGAAGCGTTCCAGAGGAGAATAGCCTAAACTGTGAAGGGAGAATTAAAAAAAATAGTTTGTAGTGTTATGCTACTTACATATCATTTTACACTATTTTTCCATTCTGTTTTTGATTTCTGCATTCATATTTTGCATTACTTTTCACGCTATCAGTTATGCTACTTACATATCATTTTACACTATTTTTCCATTCTGTTTTTGATTTTCTGCATTTATATTTTGCATCACCTTTATTTCCATGGGATCCTGTAACGTTTTTACACAAAACAAATCATTTTCACTTCGTATTTTCACGCTATCAGCACCGTTTAAATCGCTGTCAATGGAGTCTTACCTTTTTCTATCTTTTATTGAGTTCTCCGTAACTCTGCAATTTCAGGTTTCGTGCGCGCTGCCGCGCTATAGTTTTTCCTATATGAATAATATCTCATTTCTTACTTAAATGTAACTGTTTTTCAATTATAAATATATATGATATATATAATATAAATACCTAAAACCAAAAATTTATATTTTTGACAACCATTATTTATATGGTTGTTATGGTAACTTTTATTCAAATTCGTCACTGGTCTGATGTTCTTATTTCGATATTTCCACATAAATACCCTTTTGCTCTAGGTCATTTACTATAAATTTCCTTTTAATTTAAATAATTTCTCATTCTCTCTAAAAAGGTATAAAAGCCGAACAATCGGAGAATACATGGAGTCTGGCTTCAGTTTTCAAACAAGAAGCATCTACTAAAGGCCTTATCCCGGGGCCGCATTGCCCCGGGATCCTGAAAACCTCCATCTACATTTGAAGTCGTCGGCGTAATCTACTTCAAGCGCGGGGCCACACTACTCCGGGCGCTACGACTGTTTGCTCTAGGCGCTAAGTGCACCTACTACCCGCGCTACCTTTGGGCGCTACGACTGCTTGCTCCAGGCGCTGAGTGCACCTACTGCCGCGCTTCCTTTGGGTGCTGCGACTGCTTGCTCCAAGCGCTGAGCGCACCTATTTCAGGCGCTACGTGCGCCGGCTCCGGACGCTGCGTGTGCCCAGACCAGGCGCTGCGTGCCATCACCGCCAAGAAACTACAAGCTCAGCGTGTGCCCAGACCAGGCGCTGCGTGCCATCACCGCCAATAAACTACAAGCTCAGCGTGTGCCTACTTCTACTCCAAGCGCAGCGTGCGTCACTTCGACCTTTAGGCTCCACTACAATAGAATATTCTCCTATCTTTACTTTTTTTATCTAATTGTAATTACACGTTATCCATCATCATCATCATATTTCATTTTTTTTATAAAATTGTAAATACCTTTTTAAAAATTTAAATATATTATTTTCTTGTTCTACTTTTTTTGTTTTGTTGTTCTTAGGTTAGGTTCTATTTTTTTTTAATTGTCGCTTCACGACAAGTTCTATGTTCTGGAATACTAACTTTAAGTGCGTTAGGAGGACGAGAATCACGGCCGAAAATAGAGTAGAGAAAGTTGAAGTTTTCTCTAAGATATGGCGGAAAATTGGCATCATTTAAGATAGAAAAAAGTGTCAATAAAATTCTGGAGCAACGCCTTTGACGTATAGTGAGCCATTTAAGCTTAGAGCGATAGGCAAAGCTATGGTCGTATTTACGTAAGTTAAAAACAAATCTTATACAACTATTGAGAAGGCGCTCCAACTTATTGAGAAGATTTTGCGACAGATCCGGATAGCACACATCAGCATAATCAATAATGGGAAGAATGAGAGAATTAACCAACATAATCTTAGTTTTGAAGGGCAAGAAATTTTTCAGACGATACAGGGAACGCAAGGCAACTACAACTTTACGGCTTATTTCAGAAATTTGCAAACTCCAGTTCATAGTTTGATCTATATGCAAGCCAAGATTAATTATTGATTCATTGAAAGGGATCGATATACTATTGTAAACCACAGGTTCAAGGTTTCTATAGTCAATCAACTTAAACTACCTACAATCATTGCTTTACATTTCAACGGATTTACCGAGATACCATGCCTGTACGACCAAACTCGGATAGCATCAAGGTCGTCACTCATCAGTCTTATGACGTTATTGATGTCATCAATACTAGATTATACGTATAGTTGAAGATCATCTGCATACAGTTGGCGCGAACACTTGATAACAGAAGATATGGAATTGATGAATAAAGAAATATAAGGATTCAAAATGTGTCAAATAAGGCACGTATGGCGATTCATAATGCTGTGTTAGTCCCTACTTTAATGTATGGTAGTGAAAGTTGGGTCTGGCAGAAGAAGCATGAGAGTAGAATAAATGCTGTAGAAATGCGGTCCTTAAGGAGTATGCTAGGGCTGAATCTGAATGACAGGGTGAGAAATAGTGTGATAAGAGAAAAGTGTGGTTTGCAAGATGACGTTGTGACAAGGATTAAGAAAGGAATGCTTCGGTGGTTTGGTCATGTAGAAAGAATGAACGAGGAAAGAGTGACAAAGCAAATTTATGTTGCAGAAGTGAACGGCAGGGTCGGGAAGGGGCGCCCTAGACGAAGTTTTATCGACCAAATCGGCGATACATTAAAAATGGGCCAGATTAGGTGTACCTTTAACCGACGAGCGTGTATGCGTAGATATATGGATGTAAAGGAAGCGAGAGAGGTGTGTCAGGATCGCGCCAAATGGAAGTCTATAGTCTCTGCCTACCCCTCTGGGTGACAGGCGTGAGTGTTTTATGTATGTTATATTTATGTATTATGAATATAGAAAACGTTATATGCCGCCTTGCGGCACATCAGATTCGATGTCAGCCCAGCCAGAGAACTGTTCTCCAAGGCGGATGGACTGTTGGCGGCCGCGAAGATAGGATAAGGTCCACTCCAAGGCTGAGGATGAAAATCTGAGATGAGTCAGAATGGAGAGGAGGATGTCGCGATCAACTGTGTTGAAAGCATTTGAAAAGTCAACAAGCACCAGCACTATAACTTTCTGTTCATCCATTCCTCTTCTTATGTCATCAGTGAACTTAATTAGTGCAGTGATGGTACTGTGACCAGACCGAAACCCTGATTGAAAAACATTCAATAGGTTATGTTCTTTTATGAAACAAGAGATTTGCTTATACACACAGGCTTCAAGAACTTTGGACAGGAATGGGAGAATAGAAATTGGTCGATAGTGAGAGACTACCCTCTTAGGATTAGGAATTTTGGGAAGAGGTGGAACATAAGCTTTCCACAAAGTTGGGTATTGACGTTGGGGATTGAGTCCAAGAAGTAATTTATAATATGTGTTATTCCTGGGAGTAGGAACTTGAGTAACATATTCACCATAGTCTTGCTTATGTCATCACAACCCAGAGCCTTGAAACTTATAGCTGATAACGCTTTAGCAACATCGTCTTGGGTCACAGGAGAGAATTCAAAAAAGGGAATGAAGAGTGATTCCATAGAAGCTATAGAATGTATCGTTTGGGATGTAATACTAGCATCAACAGGAACAATGGCAGAAAAATGACGATTAATATCATCTAAATTAAGCAAAGGACATAACTCTGCTAAAGTAGACTTAGTTATACAATAACAACATTATTGTGGCTCATTTCAAAGTTCTAAATAAAGACTTCGTGACCCTTGTTTCGCTCTATTGCCTCTTGAAAAAAGGTAACATTAGAACCCCACAGTTCCCTCCGTACAGATTGCCACACAAATCTGGTGAATGCCAACAGTTTTGATTTTTTATTAAATAAGTGTGACAAACGAGCACACAGTATAAATAGATGCTGTGGTATAAGTGGGTGCTGTGGCCAATAGATTTCTACATCTATTCTCGATTTAAAATCAAAATTCAGAACGTGTTTGTCACCCTTAAGGACTAAGAGGGAATGTTTTGTTCACCAAAATAGGTCTCCGGTTTTCTACACTCACTATACGACACAGCTATTTTACGCTAGTATTCTGTGAGAGCGTGTGCGTCTGTGTTCCTCGGTTGGACCAACCCAATCATTTCATACAACTAAAATATAGCTGCAACGTGGCTTTGTTGCTCTGCGCCATAAAGCTTCACGGCCTGCCAACGTACCGAACTTCTGCGCAACTGTTAATACCTCACGTCTCTTTCGCAAAATTCTCATTATAATAACCCCTGGGAATGAGGTGTTTGCTACCATGTTGTTTCTGATGTCTTCATAACTATTATATAATATAAGTAATATATTGCATATTGATTTTATTTTAAAAAAAATAAGTCGCGCATCGTTTCTTGCTGGTTTTTTTCAACACAGAGGTTTCTTACCAACCTAAAAAATTACTTATACATTATTAAACTGATACAGGAGAAAATCCTGATGTGGAGGTAATGTTTTTTTAAATAAAAAAAGTATTCATGAAATAAATGATAAAAAAAAATATTATTATATGATTATAATCGCGGTCCGTTAGTCTCGCAAAAACTTGAAAATGGCTGGACCGACTTTGATTTGCGTGTGTTCTAGTCAGTGATTAGATGATCTAAACGATTAACACTGTTGCCAAGATCCAGAAATCATCCGTGCGAAGGGGTAGCTAGTATTTAACAAAATCATTCTATTCTGTTCTAAAAACTTACACTCGTAATGTGCT
The DNA here is from genome assembly GCA_033319125.1 of Parnassius glacialis. Lineage (NCBI taxonomy): Eukaryota > Metazoa > Arthropoda > Insecta > Lepidoptera > Papilionidae > Parnassius > Parnassius glacialis. The sequence goes on from JAVANC010000019.1 coordinate 21,148,938, forward strand.
CATCCTGGAGCAAATTACGTGTTAATATCCAATGTGCGTTTTGTGGGAGTCGATTCAGAAGCTCGAGCTGGAAAAGTTGAGATCCCGTTACGGTTCGAGACGCATTTTCAGAGCATATACCTCGTCAGATGGGTTCTTTTTATCGTGAAATCTATATACAAAGCAAGTACCTTTTTTTTACGTGGTAGAGCCATGCTGCAGCTATATTACTGGTATAGTTGTAGCACGAATGGGTCGGCCCTACCGAGGAAAGACCACGCTCTCACAGAATACGAGATTAAAATAGCAGCATAACTCTACTGTGTTTCGTATAGTGAGTGTAGAGAACCGGAGACCCTTTTTTACTGGAAACGAGGCATTCCATCTCAGTCCTCACGGGTAACGACGCATCTGCCTTTTGATTCGTAATCGCAGATAGATATAGATGTCTATGGGCCACAGCAACCACTTACCATCAGGTGGAATGTGTGCTCGTTTGTCACCCTAATTCTATAAAAAAAAGAAAACCTTGAACAAGATAATAGCTTCTGCTGAAGAACGTATTGATTACTGAGACATCTCTAAATATGCGCTTTTTATCCGTCGTGATGAAATCGATCTCATCTTTTATCACGTTGTTAGGATTGTGCTAGGTTCATTTCCTGGTCCTTATGCCTGGCCGTAGGTGAAGGGCCAGAGTAAGCCTGCGGATGGGTGTTGGTAGGCTGCGGAGAGAGGATGTCCTCTCCTCCTACCGCCGCAGTCAAGGTGAAATCTAGGCGGAAAGGTGTGTTGGTATGGTGATGCAACACTCACCCTATCCTCCGCGACTCTAGTGGAGCCATACCGCTTATGTAATGGTGGCGGCTACAGAAGAGGAGAATTGGTTCTACGATGCGCCAATCACTTTCTGCGGCCGAAACTTTGGTCAATTCCGCCAGTAGGTCAAGGGGGTCATTTCCCAGAGGGAGTTGGAACCCGCGGAGAAAGGCGCTCCTTGTAATGCGGAGATGTCTTCTCCCAATGAGGAGCCGCAATGGGGTGGCACTGATGAGCCGCGGAGGTGTCAAAAAGTGTTCCCGTAGCCCTGCCAAAGCGACGAATTCGAAACACCATGGGTTTTAGTCGGTGCGATTATGACTTCCATCCATTTCCTTTGGGGTTTTATTTGGAAATAGAAACTCAAAGAAGTTCATCAGCATTTTCCCCCTTTATTTTCTGCTTCCAAAATCGTGCGGATCTAATATTAATTCAACACCTATATGCTTTCCAACTTTGACGTTAACTTTCCCGTTAACGACATTAAAGTAAGCTTGAGCGTTGTGTAAAGCCTTCGTTATATTTTCATACATACGAATAAGTTCAAGTTCATTGTTCTAGTATGTCGAAGTTAATGCGTAAATTTGTATAATGGTCATGGTATATTTTCAGATAGTGTTAAGAAAAGATATTCCACCCTACTCGACATACTAGGAACATATTTTGCTCTTTTAGAACGCCACCTTAAGAAAGACCATGACCCTCGTGATAGTAGAGTAGATGGTCTAATTTCAAGGTTAGTGTGTCTTCTCCCTCTCTTCGAACTTCACTTAACGCCAAAACGTACCATCCTACATTTTCTAATTCTACTTCCAATTTTGAAATTATTTCGTCATGACGCAAAGTCTGTCCATTGTATGTCACCAGATTCAACTTGCGATTCCTACAGCATGCTGGAGGATACTTGCTGGCCTCTCCCGGGATTCTTAGCACACCGTATCCCAATATTGCCATGATCACCAACATGAACAGTTGTATCGGGATGCCAGAAACTGGTGGATGTGTTTATTTGCTGCTTACGTTTGAGAGGGTTTGCCCTTAATCGTAATGCTGGGCAAGCGGGTTGGCAATCGCAGAGTCAGATACGTCGCTCTTGTGACGCTGCATCCCATCACAGATCTGGATATGTTGGCCAGAAAAAGTACTGTAATTTTTATTCTGCCATCTGTCAAATACCGAAGATTATTCTCTTTTTTTTGGCTTTCTTTCTTAATCGCCCAGTACCGACATCCACGAAAAGAAAGGAGGTGGCAGCATTCTAAAGATTAGATTATATCAACAATTTCCATAGTATTATGCCCTATGGATTATTGTTGTGGAGATGTGCAGCGATATTAAAAATATATTCATGAACTTCAGAAAAAAAAGAGTCCTTTAATAGACAAAGAGACTCACTCGATCTTTTTAAAGAAACTAATGGCTTAATTGTTGCATCACACTATATTTTACATATTAAAATAATGTAAGAAACTATTTACTACTATTTATTAAACATATGAATAAATTTATGATGCTTTTAATATGGTTAAAACTTGCCATTTATAACCAGATTTCCTGTAAAATACAGATTGATTTTGCATAAATTCGAAGGATATATTAAACATAAAGGTTGTTCCATAAATAAGATGATTATTTAAAAGTTAAGAATCATCATCATCATCATCATTAAAGCCCTTCACAAGTCCACTAGAGAACATAAGCCTCCCCCAAGTAATGCCACAAAGCACGGTCCTGAGCCACCTGCATCCATCGACTTCCTGCATATCTTACCAGGTCGCCATTTGAGAACATTTTTACCCCATCGGTAGTCGGTTCTTCGAGGTATATGGCCAGCCCATTGCCACTTCAGCTTAATAATCGGTTGGGCTATGTCGGTCACTCTGGTTCTACTGCGGATATCCTCATTTCTAACTTTATCACACAGAGAAATTCCGAGCATAGCCCTCTCCACAGCTCGCTGAGCGACCTTGAGCTTCCTCATCCAGCCAGCAATGAAGGACCACGTCTCAGTTCCATAAGTCATCACTGGCAACACGCACTGGTTGTACAGTCTCGTTTTCAAGTTTTGAGGTATACCTGACGAAAAAACGTGCCGTAATTTCCCGAACGCTGCCCATCATAATTGAATTCGTCGATTGACCTCTCGGTCGAAGTGGGACTTAGTCGGACTATTTATCCCAGGTAAACATACTCGTCAACAACTTTGAGTTTAGTGCTCCTAACAACTAGCGGCATAGGTGAGACATGGACATTAAACATGATCTTTGTTTTGTCCATGTTCATCTTAAGACCTATCCGTTGGGAGACACTATTGAGGTCATTAAGCACAGTGCTTAGGTGCTCCAGAAATTCTGCCATAAGGTCTATATCGTCGGCAAATCGAAGGTGAGTGATGTACTCGCCATTGATGTAAATACCGCATCCTTTCCAGTCCAGTAGCTTGAAAATAGCTGTGAAGAGTTTCGGGGATATACTGTCACCCTGCCTCACACCTCTTTGCAATTGGATAGGTTTCGTACTCTGATTCTGTACTCGGATAGCCATCGTAGCTTTATTCTACAAAAACTTCATCATTTCGATATACCGACAGTCAACTTGGCTCCGCTGAAGGGACTGCAGCACCTCCCAAATTTCGACGGAATCAAAGGCTTTATCAAGGCTTTTCTCTCTGACTCTCGATAACAGCGAGACGCAGCTCAGAAGTAAAATCGGTCTGTAGTTCGTCAAAAGAGCGTAGTCACCTTTCTTGAAGAACAATACCACCGCACTTTTGCTCCACGTCTCCGGTGTAATGCCACCATGGAGGACGGAATTAAAGAGCTTCTGAAGGAATTCAAGTACCGGTTTTCCACCCGCTTTCAGAAGCTCCGCTGTAATTCCATCCTCGCCAGGGGCCTTGCCGTTTCTAAGGTGCTGGAGAGCCATTCTAATCTCGCTCAGACTGACGTCCGGGATATTATCATTGATATCCCGGACTCTTGGATCGTTACTCACACTTGCGTGTGGCTCCAACGATGATATGGACAGCTGCCCATAGAACCTTTCAATCTCACTCACAATCTCAGGTGTCCCAGAAAGGACACTGCCACACTCGGTCTTCAGTTTCGACAGTTGGCTCTTTCGTGCAGACAGATCTCTAGCAAAGAATTTGGAGCCTTGGTTCCGCTCGATCGCTTCTTCAATACGAGCAGTATTAAAGTTGCGTAAGTCCCGCCGCATGCATTTGGAGATCTGTCTGTATCCTGTATGCTGTCAAATCTACTGAAGACTGCAGCTTCATATCCCGTCTAAGAGCCATTAGATTAAGAGTGTGATCGGAGAGATTTTGTGTTCTTCAGCGGTGCGTCTTGCAAAATTTAGCTCCAACCGCAAGGACAGTTTCCACGAGCTTGTCATTCATATTGTCCACTACATTGCAATCTTCTAAGCACTGAAAAACAGTTTCGTAGCTCGAGCTGAAAGGTTTCGGGACTTTGGATTAGAGCACAAGGGGGACGGAGCGTTGACTTAATTAAACGTGACCTCTCCAACTTAACCTTCAGGTTCAGTGTGTATCTCACCATTTGGTGATCGCTGCCGGTTTTCAACCTCGCGATCACTGAGACATTACTGAACAGTTGGCGTCCAGTCATCATAATGAAGTCAATCTCATTTCTTGTCGAACTGTCGGGGCTCAACCAGGTCCACTTACTGTGGGGCCGCTTCTGGAAGAAAGAGTTCATCATAACGAGTCCCTCTTTCTCCATGAAGTCGGCCAACTGCTGACCCTCTCGGTTCCGTTGGCCTATTCCAAATTTCCCTACTTTCAGCTCACCGTCCTCTCTTGTGCCTAGTTTTGCATTGAAGTCTCCCATTAACACCGTATAGTGGGTTTTGGAGGAATGCATGACTCTAGAGATATTCTCATACATTTCTTCCACCTCCTCATCGGGGTGTGCCGAGGTTGGTGCATAAAGGTCATACAACCGTCAGCGAATACCGTTTAGTGATTCTGATTATAAGGTACGCAACCCTTGTCGGCACACTTTCAATCTTTACAACGTTGTTAACGAGAGACTTGTGAACGACAAATCCGACACCTCCTTGGGACAGATGGTCGCCCTCCCGGTTATAGAACAAGTTGCCGGATTCGAGGATTACTGTGTCCTTCCCCTCTCTTCGGACCTCGGATAATCGTATAATATTCCAGCGCAACTTGTCTAACTCTTCTTCCAGTTCCAGGATCATCGCGTCAGTCCTCAGAGTGCGTGCGTTATAAGTTGTCAGGTTGAGGCGTCATAGGTGGCAACCGAACCTCCATCGGAGATTCTTAACGTCCCCTGCCTCGCCTTAACCTTGGTCGCCATCGCAGCCAGGAGTAGCGGGGCCGGCGGGGACTGGGGGCCGTCTTTTCGTAACTTTTTTTCATTTGGGGTGTATATTTCCATAGTTGCCACGCTTGGCGGGAGGGTTGGCAACCGCGGTTTTTTATTGTTATTTTGCTGTTATCAGAAAGATGCTGCTGACCATCCTCTGCCTCAGTTTCCCTCTGTCGCCTCTTACGACACCCACGGAAAGATACGGGGTAGTGAGTATTATTACCCGAAACTACACGGGAATAAAAAGTTAAGAATACGTGAATACAATATGCTTCCTTAGACTTCTTTTGATTTATGTTTAAATTATATTTAACTATGGGATGATACGCCACGGCGTCACACGGTTGGTTTCTGAATTTGTACAACAGCGCCTCCTGAAAGGTCCAATTGTTAATCTAAACCATTCAGGGATCCACTCAAACACACACAAAGTTATGTACAAATATAAAAAAAAATAATTGGAGTTCAGTAACTATAACACGTATTGAAAATTATAAATATAAAGTAAAGTTTGAATTAAAAATATTGAGAGAAAAAATTTCTTCTTGCCGCTTCTTGTCACAAGCACACCGCAATAAGAACTAGTTGAAACTAAAGCCAGGCTAACTAGGCGTTCATAAAGCATTTTGTAATGATGATTTTTTTATAGGAGAGGGGGCAAACGAACATGCGGCTCACCTGATGGTAAGTGACTACCGCCGCCCGTGAACAACTGCAACACCAGGGTAACCAGGGGAATTGCAGATGCGTTGCCGGTCTCTTAAAAAAGGAGTAGGCTCTTTTCTTGAAGGTCCCTAAGTCGTATCGGTCCGGAAAAATCGCTGATGGTAATCGATTCCACTACAAAGTCGTGCGAGGAAGAAAACGTCTTCTAAATCTCACAGTGGTGGACCGCCAATCATCCAGATGGTGTGGATTGTATCGGGAGTTCGGCCGCGATGTCAACATCTCTTCGCAGTGCCATTGAATCGAGCTGATCGGAAAGGACTCGGTCGTTGACGATTCGAGCCGCTCTGTGCTGGATGCGGTCAAGTGGGAGGAGCTGGTACTGGGGAGTCCCTGCCCAGAGATGGGAACAGTATTCCATGTGAAGCCGAACCTGTGCCTTGTAAAGTTGCAGGCGGTGTGCCGGCATGAAATACTGTCCCGCTCTGCTGAGTACGCTATGCTTTTTAGGGGCCAATTTGGCCTTCTCTTGCAAATGACCACGAAACTGCACGTCACTCGATATGTCGACTCAGAGGACTCCGATACTGGCTGAGGCAAGAAGGGGAGTGCCTTGAAACTGAGGAGATATGACAAAGGGGTTCTTTTAGCGGTAAACGCGCAAACTTGTGTCTTCTGAGGATTAAACTGGACTAGATTTAGTCGCCCCCAATCCGAGACTTTTTAAATTAAAATATTTTGACTTTGATACCACATACCCATATTTGAAAAACTTCCTTTGGATATGTTAACAGGCTGTAAGTCATTGTTTACATAGTGGAGAAAATAAATACTTCTTAGTTTGACGCATCGTAATGCCAACTTTTATATTATTTCCAAAGAAAAATAAAAAATAGTTCAGTGACTTCAATATCTAACAACTTACGTCTCCGGAAGCGAAACTTTATCAAATCCAAAGTTTCGAGACATTCATAAAACAAAGTTTACGAGCGTTAGTAGTCATGCGATGGTTCCATTTGCTAGAAAATCACGCAACTCAAGAGAAAACTGAATAAAAAAACATCGCATTATTAGGAAGAGCAGTTCTACTGAACTAAAAATCAAATGGAATATAATTTTATCATAATGATAAAATGATCATTTTAAAAAAACGCCTGAAAATTTAATGAAAACGAAAATACACCAGAAATAAAAAGGGAAACGGGCACGAAAACTGGATGCGAGCAATATTTTTTTAGCTTTCGTCGGGTCAAAGATTGTTTCCGTTACACCGAACACGTTGAAATTGCTCCGTTTCTATCGGTTGCCAATCCCGTCCGCTACCGGACATTTGCGGGACAAGGAAATCTGCGCACATCGTTTATATTTTTCTTAAATAAATATTGAGAGAAATTTATTAATTTTATATAAATCCACCCAAAAGTGCTGAACTATTAGTTATTTTGATAAATGGTACGTCTGGAGAGCCAATATAATTACAGACCATGAAAAATTCCATCTTAGACTCCGGAAGTGGAAACGCAACTCTTCTTTGTTTGATGTTGGTTACAGATGTTCAAAGGGTACAGTAGCCACTTACCATCAGGTGAATTCTAAGTTCTCATTACAATTTTATAAACAAAACTGTTCATTCAATTATAATAATAAAAAGAAGCTGAGTGTGATTAATTTAACAAAACTATTGACTTACCATTTGGTACATTTAAGACTGAAGCATCGACAAGGCGTAATAAATTTAATTCTTTAGGCTTCAATAAAGATATTGTATTGTAGAGAATGAGGGTAAAAAAATAAAAGAAAATATGAACAAATAAAGAATGGTAATCTCCCACTTGTTTTAGCAGTATAAATTATCGCGCAGGCGACTGAGAGGCAACAGTTTGTAATTCTACGAGTCTCATATCGTTATGCCCGTTGGGCTTAAACATTACTTCTACACTGAGATTCTGCCCAAATAAGACAAGTGATGTGGTTCTATTCGTGTAGTAGTTCTTCTAGTGTAAGCAAGGAAGATCGTGTTGCTGAGAGGCTGCCCGGTGTTACATCGAGAGGAGTGGTGTATCTGTTGCTTTGCATACTTTTGTGTTATCATGTAGTTGTGTCCTTCACGTTACACCATTGTGTTATTGTGTCTGCTACATATAACGGTTGATCGAACTGTATTTGCTCTATACTGAGTGTGTAGTGCTGTACGCTGTCTTATTCCTGATAATGATCAATTGCGTAAGCAAGAGAGCAAGTTGAACATTCGCTCTCACACTTTTATTATTTTTAACAATTAACCTTTAGAGTGATTTCGAATACGAGTAACATTCTTTTATTTAAATAATTTTGAAAATGATTTCTAACATCAGAAATGGAATAGTTTCTAAAATTAGAAGTGGGATTAAAGCCTTTTCCTGTAACTTTACATTGAAATTTCTTACAGTATAATATGTATGCTTCTACACTCTCCATTATATGAGAAAACCCAGTGAAGAAATTAACATCTTTCGTAATTCATGCGAGTGCTTACATAATATGTAGTTTGGAACTATGCAAATGTAAAACCCTACAATTTGTGAATAGTTACAAGTACCTGGGGCTAACAATAGATACTAATTTTAGTTGGAAACTGTATACCGACATTGTCCGTGTCATGTTAAAATCCAAATTATCTAGGCTTAATAACTTAAAACTTATAATAAGTAGGACAATCTTATACAATAATGTACTATCCTAATGGAGGCTAGTGCCTATTTAGCCCTTTGGACTAAATAGGCTAGGGCATAGACGTCCTTTTGAACAATATACAGATAAAATTCTTAAGCCACATGCAAGTAAGGTTTATAAAATTGTTTATCGATAAAAAAGGAAAAATATAACATAGACGGAGACTATAATGCTTTATTTAAAGAAAACTCCTGCACATGTATAACTTAAATACTTGTTGCAATAGAACAAGAACCAGAGTAATAAATATAAGAAATAGTTCCACGTATTTTTAGAGATATTTTTCGAAGACTTACTTACTTACTTATCTTCACGCACAATCCCTGACGGGGTAACCAGAGAGAACAGATCGCCAAGTGTCACGATCCTTACTTACCTCTTTCGCTTCTTTCAGATTCATTATCTTCTTCATTCATGCACGTCTAGGTATCCGAGTACTCTTGACCCTCCCCTCTTCGAGTATTTTGCTCACATGGTCTTCGGAAGTTAGTCTCGGTCTACCTTGACACCTTTTAATATTAACTTTCGCGCTATATATTTTCTTAACCATTCGTTCTTCACTCATTCGCTCAACGTGCCCAAACCATCGACGCACGCCCTTATCAATTTTTGTGATAAGGTCATCTTTTAAACCTGCCATATTGCGAATCTCTTCGTTTCGCTTTCGGTCGGCCATGGTAACGCCGCACATTTTACGAAGAGATCGCATCTCCACTGCATTCAAGTTGATTTTATGCTTCTTCTGGCATACCCAGGTTTCGCTGCCATATAAAAAAGTCGGTACCAACACTGCGTTATGTATTGCAAGGCGTGCACTCTTCACTACGCCTTGCCTTTTGACAAACGCAGTCAGGACCCCATTGAATTTGTTCCCGGCAGCGACACGCCTGTCCACATCTAAATCACATCTTCCATCCAGGCTAAAAGCACTCCCCAAGTATACAATTTCATTTACCTATTCTAGACATTCCTGATTTACCCATATTTCCTACTTCGTTCTCTCTTCGTCTCTTTCAAATACCAGAACCTTAGTTTTATTAGCATTCAAACGGAGACCTTTTATTTCACATTCCTCTTTCATACACGTAACTAATGCCTGCAGTTCTGCCTCTGATGGTGCTATATGCACTGCATCATCAGCATACAGCAGACAATTTACTTTTATGTCACCCAATTTCACACCCAAACAGCTATCTTTCAGCTTCTGTAAACACTGTCGAGATACAGTATGAACAGCCAGGAAGACATGACACAACCCGTTTTACGCCCGTTTGGACGCTAAACATGGGTGACAGGTCATGCCATACCCGCACACAGGCCTTACAGTCACATTAAAGTGACTGCACAGCCCTTAGCAATCGACCATCCACACCATACCCCGGCAACAGTTCCCACATTTTCTTCCTTACAACCTTATCAAATCCTTTCTCAAGATCCACAAAAGCACAGAAAATGTTTTGGTTAGCAGCCAGAATCTTCTTCGTGAACATGCGGAGAGAAAACATTTGATCCGTGCATCCTCTTCCAGGTCTAAATCCGCATTGTGCCTCCCATAGAAATCTTTCCGATTTCTCTTGCATCCTACGTGTCAAAACCTTCGAGTAAACTTTACTTGCCAAACTGGTCAAGCTGATCGCCCAATAGCACCCGCAGTCAAAATGTGAACCTTTACCTTTATATAAAGGCACAATGACTACGGATCGCCAATCATCCGGGACATCCCCCGTCCGCCAGCACAAATTGCACAGCAGATGAAAGCTGTCCCAGACACGAGGCCCACCATACTTGACCATTTCAGCAGTAACTCTGTCTAGTCCCGCAGCCTTACCACATTTTAAACTTCGAATCACACGTTCAATCTCTTTCATACTGATGACCTCAGTGTCATCGAGGTCCGGGTCTGGCGTACCAGTCACGGCGTCACCCCCGAATCCCTCACTAAGATCATCACACGCATGCATTTTTCTATAAAATTCGCTCCATCGCTGCATGACGTCCGATTTTTCTGAGAGGACGTCATTGGTTCTCGAAAGCACTTTGTTTATTCTTAAGGCCCTAGCACCACTTCGTATCCTTCCAACCTCTTTCTAGAAGAGTTTGGAGTTCTCCTTAAAGTTGTGCGACAACCTTTCGTCCGCTTCCATTCTACACCTTTCACGCACTTCCTCAATCAATGCTTTCGTGTGAACTTTCAGCAGCTTATATCTTTCTTTCATCTTCTCTCTCATATCCTTATCATTACTAGAGGCCCAGTAGTCTAACCATGCTTTCTTCTTCTTCTTTACAGCTTCTTTCACTTCATCATTCCACCATGCATCTCTTCTTTTAATACTACCTCTTTTTATCGTTCCACACACTTCTTCCGCTGCACTTACCATTCCATCCCTAAGGTTCTGCCTAGTTCTTTCCACACATTATTTTCTGCCATCGATGGTTTCAAGCTTTTCGGCTACCCTCGCATGATATTTGTCCCTAGTAGCCGCTTCCTGAAGCTTCCAGCTTCGGATGCGACAAACCGACTGTGGTTCTGTTACTGCCGTCCGGTAGCGCCAACCCGCGAACAGACCCCTTAATCCAGTAATCACTAGAGAGTGATCCGTTCCCAGGTCAGCGCCCCTGTACACTCGCGTATCCATCACCTGTTTTCGCAGTCGGTCATCCACCAGGAACAAATCGATCATACTTCTCTCGTTCTTTCTTTCTCTTGGAGTCTATGGATCTAAGGATTTTCTTGTGATTAAACAATGTGTTTGTCACAAGAAGAACCTTTTCCTTGCATGCAGCCAGTATAAGCTTGCCAGCATCATTAACCCTTTTATCGCCAAACTTTCCAAGCACCGACTCGTACCCTGGTCGAGTGGTACCAACCCATCCATTGAAATCACCACATACATTTAACACATTATTATACACATTTGAACAGTGGTAGAGCCACGTGGCAGCTTTTGCTGTCGCACGGATGGGCCGGTTCGAACCGGGGTGGTACCATGACCTCACAGAAAATCAGCGTGAAGTAGAGGCTTACCTCTGCATTTCGCTTGGTGAGTGCAGGTGGCTGGAGGCCCTTTTTACTGGAAATGGGGCATTCCATCTTATTCCTCACGGGTGACAACGCATCTACATTTTGATTTGTAATAGAGGATAGATGTAAATGTCTATGGGCCGCAGCAACCACTTACCATCAGGTGGACTGTGTGCTCGTTTGTCACCCTTATCCTATATAAAAAAAAAACAATTCTTTCATTTCCCCTAACCAAATCTAAAACTTCTCTTATATTCTCCCAAAACTCCTCCAGCTCAGCCCTGGACGACGAAGCTACCGGCGCATAAACAGCCAAAAGGAATAACTTCGTCAGTCCCAATTTAAAGCGAACCCAGAGAACTCTTGAGTTCGCAACCTTATATTCAGTCATAACATCGACCAACTGAGACAACAGCAGCACCGCCACTCCCTGGCTGGCGTTCTCGCTCTCCGGGACTCCGGACCATAGAGCTAACGCCCCGCCAGGGAGCTCTTCAGTACCACTGCCCTTCCGTTTGGTCTCCGACATACACACGACATCTAATTCTCTTTCTTTCATTATTTCGATCAACTCATTCATCTTATCTCTCATGCCTCCTCTAACATTCCACGTGCCAACTCTGCACTCTGTCCTCCACCTTCCGCCGTGTCGGGCTGTGCGTGACGGGTGGCGTTCCCCATCGCCGCTTTGCGCGCTGCATTCCACACCAACGGGGACAAGCTGGTGTGCGTCGCCTTGGGGGGACGCCCTAACCCTTGTTGGCATGGGTGCGCAGCTGTGTAAAATTGCAGCCCTGAAAAGGGCTGCAATTCTACACAGCTGAATGATTTCAAAGACGAAATGTTTAAAAGATAGTTAACAGCGTTTTTGCTAGATAGAATTATATGTGTAATTATTATCAAAGTTAAATTAAAAACAATAGTTATAATTAATATTTATGTGTTAGCCAGGATAGACAGAGAAACACACACAAAAGTTTCAAAATAGTTATTTCTGTCGCTCAATAAAAGACAGGTTTTCCGATATTATAGACAGACAATTTTATTATGTTAAGTTTCTAACCTATAATTTAAAATTAAATGTATGTAATAGCGCTATGCTATTACATACTTAATGGCTAAATCACGAATCAGTGTACTCGACCAATTTTTAGCTTCCAGTAAAGAGAAAGAGCCAGCAATAAAATATCACGTTTCGGACGGGACGGGTTCGTCAGTTGATCGAAGGTGAACCTACTAATCGTACATTTTGTCCCGGGTACATATTATATGTGTCAACATCTTTAAGGGGCGTATTACAAAAAAACGAGAAATTACAAGGTTTCCTCGTTGAAATTTTATGTTTATCGTTCATTGCTTGAAATTACAATTACTTGGTAAAAATAGTTCGTTTTCTCTCCTCAAATAAGCTCGGAATGGATTTTAGATAACTTATTTATTTAATCAGTAATAATCATTCTCCCGATGCATGTTTAGGCAAAAACTCTCGAAGACATGATTTGGGAGCTCTAATTTGTAGATTCTATTGAATATCGACCATCAAAAAAAATATTTTTATCTCCCAAATATCCTACACTTTAATAATAATGGAATACATTTTCGTTATATGCTTTTCACGCTAGGAAAAAAAAATCGACATAATTCAAAAAACTACCAAAAAAGCTTCGATACAAGCCCCTATATTTCCGAAGTTCTACATAATTTAGAAGTAAAATTTATACCAAAATAATCATCAACATTTGCTTACACTATGCTATTATTTTTACTTTTTAAATCGTTACTATTATATTTTAATGAATTAAATAAAAGTACTATATATTTCACTGTGCCGGCCATCTGCGATCATTAACGCGCGAGCGCTTGCCGAGGGTGGACCTGCGTCAGTTTATTTCGGCCGCTGCATCGCTTCGATACTACCGTAGTGTGCTTCGATTACCTGCATTGCAATTTTTGATCGATCGGTTTAAAACTATTTTATATAGTTATAATTTAGATCACGTCTCTTCAAAAATGTGGTCTATTCATTGACTTAGATCATTGTTATTTGAAGGCTTCACCTAATGGTTTATACAGCAACGGTCTTATTGAAGTTAAATGTCCTATTTCAGCTTTCGGAATAGATTTTGATACGGCCTTTCGACAAAAAAAAAGTTAAAGGTTATAAATTCAGTGATTCAAGTGTAACATTAAATCAAAATAATGACTGGTTTTACCAAATCCAAGTCCAGCTTCATTTAGCAAATAAAAATGTCTGAATACTTGCCATAATATGTATTGGCCCAGATTAATGCAGTAAAAGTACTAAAAATTTACAAATACGACCAATTTTAGATTTTCAATATGTTACCCAAGTTACAAGCTTTTTATGAAAAGTGTGTACTGCCTGAAATTATCGTATCGAGAAAAGTTCGGTCAATGCCGTCGCAGCAAATATTTTTCTTATAAAAAATATAGTAATTGACTGTAAGTACAGATTAAAAAAATATTAGTTACATTTGGTTGTTATATTTATTAAAACAGGTTGCAACCGTTTATTTATTTATACCACTATTCTACCGGTAGTAGACATAATCGATTATTAACATTCGATTACAGCGTAACAATTAAAATATTTATGTGTACTTATTTTGACACTAAATTTCATAAATAATGAATAATATATCAAAATGGTATACAATAATAAATTATATAATTATATAATAATAAATTAATAAGATAACATTAAAATGACACACCAAAAAATATTCCATCCACTGAAGTCCATCCTAAGAAAACTTTGTATTATGGAAGATCAAGATCGTTTAGTCGCCATACTCACAGTATTATAGTGCGAGCGAGTGAATAGATATGAAAGAAAGTATCGGTCGCGTAGCTTGCCGCCCGCTTGGTGCGTAAAATACCTAAAGAAGCATGTCCAGTTTTGACCTGAAAATTTTCTGACGCGTCTAGTGACGCAAAATATCTTATAAAATTGTATTTTTTTTGCTTATTTCGTATCGCATAATTGAATCCTCAAATAAAGCTAGGAAAAAAAGTTATGTTAATATGTTTATCATTTTCAATAGACTTTTGGAGACAGAAAAATGGCGCAAAGGCCCAGAAGCCATTCCAAAAATATAAAAATAAAAAATGAATGACAGGCATTCATTTGTTTGACGTTTTGCAATCGTTCGTTTGCTGTCGCTACGTAATACGTATTGTACTGTGCTATTTTGGATTTTCTGATAACCTTACAACTTTTGCATTTTCCACGGATTTTAATACCTTTTACTTACGATTACTTTGACATGTGTTATACGGATACCGTTTTAGTACTTTTTGATTAGGATCAAAGACGTTATCGCTCTTGTTGGAAAGAGTTATGGAGCCGTCTACGAGATTGCTGTGTACAAACTGCAACATATATGTTAAATACGCTCCAGCGTTATCGGGCCTTTCAGCTTGATAGCAGTCATCTCGCTAATTAGCACTTGGATATCTCCAATAATAGTAAGTATTACAAAGTACTTAACGATTTAGTATCTAGTTAACAGACGTATATGTAAAAATCTACCTTTTTTATTCGTGGATTTACGTGATGGAGCCATGCTGCAGCTAGATTAGTAGTATATTTGGAGCACAAACTGTTCGATTAGACTGGGGAAGGACCACGCTCTCACAGAATACCAGCATAAAATAGCAGCTTAACATGGTTCTGTTTCTTATGGTGAGTGTACAGAACCGGAGATCCTTTTTACTGGAAAAGAGGCATTCCATCTTAGTCCTCACGGTTGACAATGCATCTGCATTTTGATTATTTATTGAAGAGAGATGTAAATGTCTATGGGCCACCTCAACCACTTACCATCATGTTGACTGTGTGCTCATTTGTTACACTATACTATAAAAAAAATCTATCCACCTACCCAGTCAACAGACGAACAGATGATTATTTTATAAAAAGGATTAATATTCGCAGAAGTGTGTTACATTTTTTCAAATTAAATCATAGTATGTCGATGCACATCACACTCCAAGAGTAGGTTGGCCAGTACATTGACATCAGACTCTAGGAGTGAAATAAACTGACAGGTGGTAGAAATAGATGAATATGTTAGTGATTTCCCCATTTTTAGCTAAAGTGTTCTTTTAGATAGCTGTCTAAATAAAAACATGTAAAAATAAAAATTAAATATATTTATTTCTATTTTATGGTTTAAAATCTCATAATTGATTTGTTTTTCAGGTAACAGAAGAAGATTACATTTGTAAAGCGTGCTTTGATGTATCCATGCTGACTATTAATGCTCAGATTTATGGAAAAAATAGTGTGATCCATCTGGTTTCATCTTACCGTGGTCATACTCAATGGACGAGAAGGCATTATAGAGTATTGCTGCAACTGCATTATAGGCCGTCACATTGTAGGTTGTTGTGCGCTTCTTATGACGTTAGTGTGGTATTTAGGTTGGGCTAGGCATGAAATCAATATTATGCCTCCAGCGGCATTTTTAGATCAAGTGGTTGTACGAGAAGACATTGAATAAATAATAATAAATCAAATCCTGTTTTTTATTTCATTTCCCTGTCCTTCCCAAGAAACAGGTAGGTAGGTCCTTCGGTCCTTTCGTCGTCTATTTATGTCGTGATGGCCCAGAAGTTACACCTCTGTGAGTTCAAGTCAATGTCAATGCGTAGGTATAATCAATAAAAGTCTGAAATCGCCAACCCATCTTGACCAAGCATGGTGATTAATGCTCCTGCCTTCTGCTATATGACAAGAGGCCTTTGCATAGCAGTGGGGCAGTATTATGCTGGTATTAGGTATTAGTTACTCGTTCTTGTCTGTTTATCAGACTTAGAGTTCGATGGTTAAAAGCATTGAGTTATATGTACTACGTACGTAGTACATAATTATAACTCAATGGTTAAAAGCGTCAACTGTCAAGGTGACTCCTGGTGTGTAGTCCATATGTACGAGATTTTAACCGATAATTTAATGAATTATACGATTTGATGATATTTCATTGAAGAAAGATTTAATTCTGAGTGGTTGTAAGTCTATCGGCGATTAAGAAACAATTTAAATATAAGTGTAGTTTTTGAGCTAAGACCTTATCTGACAGCTGTCATAACCCCAAAAACTTATTTACTTAATAGCATTTTTCCCTGGACTCTAAATAAAAAGATGATAAGTTATTATGTTATTATAAATAATAATTGTTATTATACAACACTAGTTGTAGGAAGACGCGGCCTATAAAACGAATCAAGTGACAGGTCAATCAATGTATGGAAAGTGGACATGATTCTTTGCGAAACGCCGAAATGTAAGAGGGCTCTTAAGCGTTGTGATCCCTACAACGACTGGTACAAATACAACATCCACTTTAGACACGATTTTTGTCTTTTCTTCCAGATATTCATTTAATAAACATTTATTTACTTAACATTGAAATATATACGATGTTAAAATAGTATAATAAAAAAAACTAAAACTAAAAACTTAAATTATCATACAGTCCTACTCCCTGTGGTATCGTGTCAAGAACATTGGCTGCGGTTCCTCGCTGTATGGCTATATTTAGACTTTGAGAGATTAAAAAAATCAGTCACACTCAGATACGGTTCCTTTAGGAACTTCATCTCATGTGGACACCACGGACCAGTAGTATCTACAGCAAATAACACAAAATTTTGTCATCTCTCAGAGAGTCATATTTGCGCCACTTAGTTCAGCTGTCTCTGATACTGCACCGGCTCTAAACCCAGGTACGTACCCTAGTAGGTAGGTACCCCTGAGATTATTTTTATAGGAGAGGCGGCAAACGAGCATGCGGCTCACCTGATGGTAAGTGACTACCGCCGCCCATGAACAACTGCAACACCAGGGGACCAGGGGAATTGCAGATGCGTTGCCGGTCTTTTAAAAAGGAGTAGGCTCTTTTCTTGAAGGTACCTTAGTCATATAGGTCCGGAAAAATCGCTGATGGTAATTGATTACACAAGGAAGGTTGTGCCAGGAAGAAAACACCTTCTAAATCACACAGTGGTGGACCGCCAATCATCCAGATGGTGTGGATGGTATTGGGAGTTCTGCCGCGATGTGCCTTCGTGAAATTTGGCGGCTGGGATTAATCCGAACAATTCCTCAGAGCACTCTCCGTGGTAAATGCAAAAGAAAATGCAAAGGGATGCAACATTCCTTCGCAGTGCCAATGAATCGAGCCGATCGGAAAGGACTCGGTCGTCGACGATTCGAGCCGCTCTGCGCTGGATGCGGTCAAGTGGAAAGAGCTAGCACTGGGGAGCCCTTGCTCAGAGATAGGAACAGTATTCCATGTGAGGCCGAAACTGCGCCTTGTAAAGTTGTAGGCGAAATATAAGAAATACTGTCCCGCTCTGCTGAGCACGCCAAGCTTTTAGAGGCCAATTTGGCCTTCTCTTCCAAGTGACCACGAAACTGCACGTCACTCGATATGTCGACTCCGAGGATTCCGATACTGGCTGAGGCAAGAAGGGGAGTACCTTGAAACTGAGGAGATGACAAAGGGGTTCTTTTTAGCGGTAATCGCGCAAACTTGTGTCTTCTGAGGATTAAACTGGACCACACTTAGGTCTAAAATAGCATAACTTCGTAAGAACATCCGCATTGATAAAAATGTACGCACTGTACCGCCGTTTCACAGCCATCTTTAGTAGCAAACCCTAGTTGAGTAAGCTGAAATTTTGTCTTAAGGTATTATACCTTAAGACAAAATTTGACGAATGCAAGTAAATTTTAAAGTTAAGCGTCGAAGTGTGGAACCAACGGGAATAGGACGGATACCGTTATCCTTTCTCTTGCTCCGTATAAGTAGAGAATGAAATTGGGATTACATAATTTTGTAATATCATTAAGAAGTACTCCCCGTGTAGTGGCGGTGCAAGAATATCCACTACCCCATATCGGCCCGTGGGTGTCTTAAGAGGCGACAGAGAGAAATAAACCACAGGCACAGGGCAGCAGCGTCTTCCCGGTAACAACTCAAAATTATAAAAAACTGCGTTTACCCACCCGCTTGCCAAGCGTGGCAACTATGGCAAAATCCCAGTATGTGCCAATCTATGGGGGAGGCCTATTTTTTAGGCTGTAATGGATTAAGAAGTACTCTCCCGGCGTTACCAGCGGACGCGCTTACAAGATCTTTAAGGTTTTGAGGCGTAATTCCCTCAATCCCACCAGCAGCATTCGAAAATTATATAATTTGTTATAAAGTGTCTTTTTCAGAAAGAAAAATGGCAGACTTTCATACAGAAAATTAGTTGAGAAGGAATTGTAGCGTCTATACATATGTATCAAACATGTCTTAAAATGTTAAGCGTCAGTCTCTTAATAACTCTGTCAAAGAATTTTGTTCTCAGAAGGCGTGAAAAAAAAAGATATTTAATTTTGAACTTTTTTAGGTTATGTCTTATGTCACTTGGAAAAAGTCATGCATCCTCTGGTTGTTTGAAGTTAGCTTAATACATAAAACATAAACACTCACGCCTGTCACCCAGAGGGGTAGGCAGAGACTATGGAATTCCATTTGGCACGATCCTGACACACCTCTCTCGCTTCCTCCACATCCATATACCTACGCATACACGCTCGTCGGTTAAAGGTACTCTTAATTTGGCCCATTTTCAATATTTCGCCAATTTGGTCGATAAACTTTCGCCTAGGGCGACCCTTTCCGACTCTGCCATTCACCTCTGCAACATAAATTTGCTTTGTCACTCTTATCTCATTCATTCTTTCTACATGACCAAACCACCGAAGCATTCCTTTCTTAATCCTAGTCACAACATCATCTTGCAAGCCACATATTTCTCTTATCACACTATTTCTCACCCTGTCATTCAGATTCAGCTTAATACATTCTCAACATAATGTACCTACCTACTTAATTCAGAGGTTTTAGATTATTGTATCTCTATTATATATTTACATACTAATCATGTATATTTCTGGCATGGATCCAGGGTATTTGTGTCATACAGTGACATTTTCAGAAGGGCTAGAACCCAGAGCCGTAAAGCTAGTTAAAAAGAAACAGTGACATATTATTTTAGCTAGTGTCGCCTTAACATTAAATGGATTTGTTACATATTACTATGATTGAGATAATATATTTTTGTAGGAAGTTCTTTGTAAGAGACTTATTTTCAACTATATCACTTTTATTTTTATTATTACTGATAGTATAGTTATTAATAATAATAACTTAATATAAAAATATTTTGTAAATATAAATATATTGTGTTTGCGTGTTGTGTTGGTTATCTTACAAAGTATATACGAAAATAGTATAAATAATAATAGGCCCTTTTTACTGGAAATGAGGCATTCCATCTTAGTCCCCACGGGTGACAACGCATCTGCATTTTGATTCGCAAACGAGGATAGATGTAGATGTCTATGGGCCGCAGCAACCACTTACCATCAGGTGGACTGTGTGCTCGTTTGTCACCCTTTTCCTATAAAAAAATATAGTAAATGGCAACACTTGAATAGAGTAAAATGATTTTAGTGGAGTTTTGGCGGGAACTTGACCTGGGGCGGTTTGTTGCTCCTGTATTATTGTTTAAATAATGGTTTGAAGTGGACTTTGATATTTAAAAGTGGTGCGATTTTGTGTATTAAGTATCTGCGCATGTGAACTATTAGTGGAAACTGTGAAACAAGTGCTCTGATGGTGATGGATTCTCAAGATAAGCCGTTTGTTTGCATAGGCGCCTTTAGATACCATCGCCAACTGTCAGCTGCCTGCTGGCTCAAGTTGCCGTCAAAATCTCCCAAGGGCTGCACAATGTGACGCATCGACATATTGTGAAGCAGTGAACTATGAAGAAATTATAATAAACCGAATAAAAATACTCAAGACTTGGCCTAAAGGTCTAGATACCAGGCCATAAACTCCAAAAAAAATGATTTAAGTCATTTGATATTCCCAAAAATGTTTGTTTTTTTCTGTGGCTTTAATTAAAGTACATTTTTATTTGAAAAATCATAGAAAAATGATAAAACTCATTTTATATAAAACTTATTTCTAGACGCAATAATTTTTGTCAACTATTTTTCTGCCATTGTTCCTTTTAATGACTGCGTAGAACTATCGGAAGGCACTCTCTTAGTTGTTTATCGATCTTTTTATTACAATCTTTAGGTAAAATTGGCCTTTAAATAATTAAATTAAAAAAATTAGATATGAGTAGATTTTGACAGATGAAAAATTTTGATATTATTCATTATTGCATTATTTTTTTTATCTTGTCATTCATATATAAAACCTCTCGTTGGGAGACCCTATTGAAGTCAGTGAGCAAATTGCTAAGATCTTCCAGGTATTCTGCCGTAGTAAAAATTATTGTTGTCATCAGTAAAGTTTTATAACTACGTATATGTTTTTCCGTGTGATGGCGTCGAAAGAGGAGCTATCGTCGCATTTCGTCCCGTAGGTTTCATAAGTGATGGCTATGGAGAATGGGCCACAAAAATTTGTTTACTTAATTTAATTCATTTGTTGCGTCTGTTAGTAACCGTGTAACTTCTGAATGAATTGACCGATTGAGGTAATCAATAACACAATATTTTGTTTTGTCAAGATGATGATTCATAGCTATGCTAGGGTTCGATAGTTAAGTAGTGTAGCACTGTAGTCAATTTATTAACAAATTCTGTATTTAGAATCAAAATATCTCACATTCACAATAAATATATTGGTTTAGTACCCAAAATGAAAATCACAAAATCAGGACCCGATAGATAGCGTTGTGGTCTAGTTGGTAATAAATTTTATATTTACACTATGAAAGTAGAGTGAAACTCATCACATCACCGTTTTCTACATATGGTAAGCAGACATAAAGGGAAAAACATCTTACCTAAATAAAATAAAACTATATGCTATACAAATTTCTATAACGTTTTCATTCTATTTTAGAACTTATTTATTGGGCGATATAATTAAAACAAGTCATTGTTATGTATGTAAGCGCTGTATTTTATTATCGTTTCTAACATCGCAACTGTTTATCGCAGCATATTATAGTGCAGAACGTTTGTAAATTTTAAACGTTTGCCTAGAAAAATGGCCTAGTTTATAAGTCATAAATGCAATAGTCATGAATTTATTCCCATAAGTACTTTATATGAATTATAGTCTGTGCTTTTTTTGTATATCATACACGCACGTATTTCAGATAATTGAATTGACAACCGCATTGCTTAATGGTGACAGTACTACACTATTGATTGGCTAGTACTGAAATTCAATCCCAGGTGAATGAATAGATTGTATAAAACCATTTATTATCGGTTTTCAGGATGTATTGTGAGTAGTGGCTTGCTTCTCTTTGTTACTATTTGAGCTTCATGACTTTGAATACTATTTGAGCCAAAATAACATTTAAAACGGATAACTATCTTTAAGGAAACCTCAATTCATTTATGGCGAAATGTATACGCTTTTACAACAAAATCTACAAAATCTACAAAAAATGTACAAAGTTTGTCACTAAATAAGTTTAAATAAAGAAAAATTAAAATTTGTGCAAACAAAAAAACAAAATATCGTAAACTGAACTATTTTGAAAAAAGTCCCGCTAGGTTTCTTGCTGGTTCTTCACAGGACTGAGGTATTTTTCTAACCAGTGGTAAATAAAAAAATGACTTTCATTAAGTATTATGTAATAATCTATATTGAATATAAAGTGTGTGTGTAAGTCAGTGCGTGTTGCCAGTGATGACTTACGGAACTGAGACGTGGTCCTTCACTGCTGGCCGTATGAGGAAGCTCAAGGTCGCTCAGCGAGCTATGGAGAGGGCTATGCTCGGAGTTTCTCTGCGTGATAAACTTAGGAATAAGGATATCCGCAGTAGAACCAGAGTAACCGACATAGCCCAACGGATTAGTAAGCTGAAGTGGCAGTGGGCCGGCCATATAGCTCGAAGAACCGACAACCGATGGGGAAGAAAGGTTCTCGAGTGGCAGCCTCGTACCGGTAGGCGAAGTGTAGGGCGTCCCCCCACGAGATGGAGTGACGACCTGGTAAGACATGCAGGAAGTCGATGGATGCAGGTGGCTCAGGACCGTGCTTTGTGGCATTCTTTGGGGGAGGCCTATGTTCAGCAGTGGACTTGTGAAGGGCTGTAATGATGATGATGATATTCTATTCTATTCTATTTTATTAAAATATCTTACCCAGGCAAAGCCGGAGCGGATCACTAGTAATATATAAGTATCACTTAACAAATATCTTTTGATAACGGTGTAAAGGTCAATCACTACTCAAAAGGCCCTAATACTTACAAGTTGCAAATGTTGTTGCACAAATGTTGGCATAAGTTGTTATTTTCACCCATGACCAGCGGTTTAGTATATATATGAACATTTCGTGGTCGGATAACAAGTAATTGATGCAAGAAGTCAAATTGTATCAGAAAAACGCGGTAGAAGTTGAAACCTTATTAATTTTTTATTAATATAAAAATATTATTAATTTGTTTTTAAAATGAAAATATTATTGATTCATTTTTAAAGTGAAAACTTCTTTACAAAAGTGATTTAAAACTCGAAAAACAATAAAGCGACAATAGTAGAGACAAACATATACTTCTATAGGCTTTAGCCTACGAGAGAATGAGGCAGAATATTATATAAAATGGATCGTGTTTAGGCCACCTAGCGTCTAGTTTACGTACCACCTTGAGAGTCAATCAATTTTTATTCCATATTATCGACTTTACCTATAAAATTAAGTAGATGACGCTACTGCAAAGCAATTTTACTCAAAAGAAAATATTCTTTTGATTTATAACACAAAATTGGTTCTACATTTTTTTTATAGTAAAGGGTGACAAACGAGCACACAGTTCACCTGATGGTAAGTGGTTGCTGCGGCCCATAGACATCTACATCTATCCTCTATTACAAATCAAAATGCAGATGCGTTGTCGCCCGTGAGGACTAAGATGGAATGCCTCATTTCCAGTAAAAAGGGTCTCCGGCTCTCTACACTCACCATACGAAACACAGCAGCGTCACGCTGCTATTTCACGCTGGTATTATGTGAGAGCGTGGTCCTTCCCCGGTCGAGCAGCATGGCTCTACCACGTAAAATCTACATATCTAAAAATGAGAATTTTCCATTTATTTGCTATTAAATTAACTTTTTATCTTTTTTATAGGATAGAGTGATAAACGAGCACACAGTCTACCTGATGGTAAATGGCTGCTGTGGCCCATAGACATCTACATCTATTCTCTTTTGCGAATCAAAATGCAGATGAGTTGTCACCCGTGAGGACTAAAATGGAATGCCTCTTTTCCAGTAAAAGTAGTAGAGAACCGGAGACCCTCTCCGTTTCTTTACACTCACCATACGAAACATAGCAGTGTTAAGATGCTATTTTATGCTTGTATTCTGTGGGAGCGTGATCCTTCCCCGGTGGAGCCGACCCATTCATGCTACAATAATACTATTAACATAGCTGCAGCATGGCTTTACCACGTTTAAAGATAAAAAATCAAATCTAATATTTTATGCCTCACTTGTAGTTGAAAATTATCTATTCATATTATTAAATTCATTATTTATCATGAAACATTTTCATTTTATATTTCATTTCATTTGAAGGTTTCAATTCTACCGCGTGTGAACTGCACACATGTTTTTGTTTAAATTTTATTATTAATTTACCGACGGAGATAATAGGAAACACTGTATACTGTATTCGCTCTCATTCCCTCGCAGACGAAACCCTATACATGTATATGTGTTTGTCCTTTTAAAGTCTCGCTTTTTTGTTTTATCGAGTTTCAAATCGCAATGATTCTAAAAAAATATTCACTTCAAATATCTTACTCAAAATGGAAGTCATTGATCTCTAAATAATATAATCCGGCGTTACACTGCGGAAATTTCCTTATTATATAGACGTAACAATTATTTAGTGTATGAATACAAACCATCAGGTATTACTATTATCAATTCATCTACCGACCGTGACGATTATGACATCTCTTGCAACATAATGATTATAATTAACAAATAGAGTAAGACTAATGTGCAAGTAAGACACCGTGAATTTGTAAGCCTGGATTTGTAACTTTATAAATATGTAAACTAGCGTTGCGGCTTCACTCGCGTGGGCGCTTCAGTTTGCCAATATCATTAGCATTTTGTACGAAAATTCGCAAAACGGAACACTTCGGATTCACTTCGGTGCCCGTCAGTCACGACACTTTTACGTAGAAGATTGAAATGTGGCCTTGAGATTGGAATTATATTTGACAGAGATATGGAAAGCTAAAACGTTGATCGTGTATGGTTCGATATAATTATATAATTATATATTTGTAGCACTATTTCACACACATATTAGTCGTTATTTTGCTATTTAATTATATCTAGCAAATTCTTATTTCAAAATTCCTACACTTTGTATTTTCAAAAACTGCAAAATAACTCAGTTTCAAAATTTAAAATACCCTGAAAAAACAGCTGATGGCCTTGAATCGGCTAAACCGATTTTAATAAAT
This sequence comes from Parnassius glacialis, assembly GCA_033319125.1. NCBI lineage: Eukaryota > Metazoa > Arthropoda > Insecta > Lepidoptera > Papilionidae > Parnassius > Parnassius glacialis. The sequence continues at coordinate 21,174,041 of JAVANC010000019.1, forward strand.
TATATCTAAGAACTACCGCTAGAAAACCTGATTTTAAATTAAAAAAAAAATACCCAATTCGGTTCACTCGTTTAAGAGCTATGGCGCTACAGACAGACACATAGACAAACAGACAGATACACATAGCGGTCAAACTTGTAACACCTCTCTTTTGTGTCAGGGGTTAAAGACAGAAAAATTCTCGAATAAAGATCCATGGAAATAACCTTCTCCGGTTATAAGGAGAATTTAACTTAATAGTCAAGCTTGTCAAGCGGATTGACGACTGAAGTCGAGGCTCGCACTTTGTGTAAGTTAGTATTTGTGTACCACCTACACAAATACTAACTTACACCTACACACCATGAAATTGCACACAAAAGTTATTGCGTAAATCCTGAATACACAAATTTTATACGGATTTATTTATTATATGTATGTTTACAAGTTTACATTTTAAGATCTCTATAATTCATTCTGTTTATGACTTATAGAATCATCATCATTTATTAAAAAAAAATGGAGAAAGAAAAATATAACCTTTCTTTTATACCAACTTCAAAAAGGAGGAATTATTCAATTCGACTGTTTTATTTTTTATAGGATAAGAGTGACAAGAGAGCACACATTCCACCTAATCGTAAGTGATTGCTGTGGCCCATAGACATCTACATCCATCCTCAACTACGAATCAATAACGAAAAGCCCTATATGGCAGTAAAAGTAAAGTAATATCTAATAATATTATGTGACAGCGTGTAGGCAAGCTGACCCAATAGAAAAGACATAAAATCTAGCGTCAGAGATAATATTAAAATTGTCATTTCATCCCGGAATGCTGAAACTGTTTTGGCACATTTTTTTATATGATAGGGTGACAAACGAGCACACAGTCCACGTGATCGTAAGTGGTTGCTGTGGCCCATAGACACCTACATCTATCCTCGTTTGTGAATCAAAATGCAGATCCGTTGTCAGCCGTGAGTAATAAGATGGAATGCCTCTTTTCTAGTAAAAAAGGGTTTCCGGTTCTCTACACTCACCATACGAGACAGCAGCATTGACCCACTGTTTCACGCTGTTATTCTGTGAGAGCGTGGACCTTCCATGTCGAGCCGACCCATTCGTGCTACAACAATACAATTAATATAGCCGAATTGTGGCTCTACCACATTACAAGTTGTTGTTCTTTCTTTGTATGTTACCTCATAACCTTTTTCTAGGTGAACCAATATCGATGTTTCTTTTTTTAAAGCTGGTGAATCTCATGTGGTCCCATATAAATTTGATCAAGGTCTGACCACTAGTTTTTAAGTTATCACTGATAACTTATATTGAAGTCGGTTGTACAAAATTTTTAATTTAATTATTCACATCCGAATTAGGATAAAAAATAGCCTAATATGTTACGCAGGATCATTCTCTGCCTGCATATCAATTATCATTTAGTATTCTATTCTATTCTAGTATTTTCTGTGCAAATCGTGTAAATACAAATTTTTTTTACAGATTTATTATACGGTTGTTTTTATGGACGTTGTAATTTTTGCCGTTATCAATTTTTTTTTAGAATATTTCCGCTATTTCTGTTGCATCGATGATAGTTTTTCTGTCAAGATTTATGTACATTGATTCTTGTGTTTAAGAAAGTTTTTTATTTTTATATTTGGTCACTCTTTTCCATATTCCGATCCTACAATAAGCACACTGACTTATATCAGACTGAACATCAAGTGGTTTTGCTTTTTGTATATCTTTCCTATTATATTTGTATATTTTTACGGTACTGGTTATTGTCAAGTATATATTATATCACACGTTTCAAATTATTTGTTATTTTTGTACCTTTTGTAAACCATTACAGATTTTCAGTTTTTCTTAAATTTACTCTAATTGTTTTTTTTTTCTTGAAAATACTTATAAATTTTGCCAAGAAACTATTGAAAATTGAAAAACCAATTTAATTCAATAATTTCATTTCTAAAAATGTCATCATTTTTATTATTGAACACTCGTTTCTCAATCTTTATTGCTCTTTCTTACCCATTCTCTATTTTTGGCGATTCCACTAATCTAATAGACCATTATGATCAATATTGACTTTAACAATGTAATCCTCCGATACGTTTGTCAATATGTTGCCTGTGCATGAGTGAGAATCATTTCTCACAAATGTAACGTCCTTATCAAGATACCTTAAATTGTAAGATTTGATTAAATTTATAAATTTAGTAGATATATTATCAACAATTCTCATGTCAATGTCAAAGTCACCACATACATTGCTTACCGATACATTGGTGGTTCTAAGAGTTCCATAAATTTATCAAAGTTTTTGCCATTTTGATAGATAGATAGAAAGAAATAATCGTATCGAGTTTTTGAGCTCCATAAATTTCGAAAATCTGATCTTCAGTTATCTAATTGCAAGCTGAAATATTCTTTACTTTTCGGCCTTAATCTACTAGTATCAATATACCACCCCTTTTTTACTTGTTCTTATATGATTTGTTGCTAATATGTATTTAGTAAAGTTTATAAAAGAAGCAGATTTACAATTAAAAATGCTCAGTTGCACATAAATAATACGGTGAGTTTTCTAATGAATCTAGGTACAATTCTAGCTAATCTTTTTTGTGTTTCGACCACATAAATTTTCGTAAAAATATTTATAGGAACACAGAATCTCCCTACCGATTTTAGAACATATCTACATTTCTCTGGCCTCAAATCATCTCTAATGTTTATATGTGTACTCTTTGAAATCGTAGGTTTGTGTTATACAAAAAAAACCAGTCCAACTTTGATAATAACAATCTTAAACCTTCGAAAACAGTTTTCAACCTGGACTTATTTCATCATTATTATCATTACAGCCCTTCCACAAGTCCGCTGCTGAACATACCCCCCCCCCCCCAAGGAATGCCACAAAGCACTGTCCTGAGCCACCTGTATCCATCGACTTCCTGCATGTCTTACCAGATTGTCACTCCATCTAACAGGGGGTCGCTGTGCACTTCGCCTACAGGTACGAGGCTGCCATTTGAGAACGTTATTTCCCCCATCGGTTGTCAGTCCTTCGAGCTATATGGCCGGCCTATTGTCACTTCAGCCTACTAATCTGTTGGGATATGTCGGTCACTCTGGTTCTACTGCGGATATCCTCATTTCTAAGTTTATCACGCAAAGAAACCCCGAGCATAGCGCTCTCCATAGCTCGTTGAGCGACCTTGAGCTTCCTCATCTGACCAGGAGTGAAGGACCACGTCTCAGTTCCATAAGTCATCACTGACAACACGCACTGGTTGTACAGTCTCGTTTTCAAGTTTTGAGATATGCTCATACATTTCCTCCACCTCCTCATCGGAATGTGCCGAGGTTGGTGCGTAAAGCTATATGACCTTCAAGGAATACTGTTTTGGTGATTCTGAGCATCTATTTTTTTGTATATAATGTAAGGTACGCAACACTCGTCGATACACTCACAATCTTTACTACGATGATTACTGGTTTATTTATTGCAGTTCAATTTATAACGCTCAGGAGAGGATGAGGCCTGAATTTGTTATATTTAAAATTCATATTCGCAAATACAAATATATTATGTACTATCATACACACATATATACAAATGGATAAAGCTGATAAAAGCTAATAAAATGAACCACCAGCAAATCACAATTAAAGTCAACATTTGTGTGACTACACACAAATTGTTGGTTTTTAGTATTCCAATGAAGTACGTAGGTCACTCAATAAGTTTTGAGATGCTCGAAATTTAAAAAGGGCACCCGTGTTATATGTTTCTAAAAAGCATATTTATTTAAAAATAGAATTCCATAAGCCTATTGCTCAATATTTAAAAAAAAAACAAAGTTATATTAATTTCCCTGCAACGCTTCCCGCGCTTGTCATTTAAAACGATGGATCTTAAACCTTGAACATTTGCGCGCTATATATAGTTAAATTTGGTTTAACCAAACAATTAAGTTTACAACGGTTACAGTCAGCATTATGGGACTCAGCTCCATCACGCGCAACAATTACTAGATAGTTTTCTGAATTCCAAAGAGGTAAAATTAATCTTAAAGTTGACCAAATAACCGGTGCCCCGCAAACAGCAGTAACGGCAGAAAATGTATGGACTACTTAAATGTTGGTTCGAGAAGACCCACGAATCACATTTTATACGGACATCGAAAAAACTGTAGGCATTAGTTCGGCGAGCATTCATACCATCCTTTTTTTTTTTTTTTTTTTTTTTTTTTCGTGGGGAAATCCTCATGGATACCTCCGGCTGCGGGGGCAACCGAAAGGTTATGCCGGACTCCTACCGGCTAAAACCCCACGGTACCTTCTCGCACGTGTGCACGGGGCCGCGGGAATCCAAATTCTTCCGCAGCCCCGCACTAGTGCTGGCCCGGTCTGTCCGGGCCTCGTCTCCTGCACGGGGTAGCGAGGTGTTAAGCTACCCCCCTCCACAGCCTCCAATTCCACCTGCGTATCGGATCCCCCCGAATCCGATACGCGGAGGCCATGGGGCCAGGAAAAACTAGCACTCAGGAGCACCAGCCTTCCTGACCCCAGCGGCGGATCTGGTCTATGGCTCCGCCGCCAACCCAGATTCGGCTGCGGAGGGTAGGGAGAGCGGCGCCTCGCAATACCGGCACTCCTCTCCCCCCGCAGCCCCACCACCACCGCATCAATTAACGGTGCGGCCCCGTCTGAGTCGCGGAGGATAGGGCGAGTGGCGCATCGCCATACCAGCACTCCTCTTCCTCCGCGACTCCACCTCGGCTGCAGCGGTAGAGGGTGCGGACTCCCCTCTCACCGCAGCCCCCCGACACACATCCGAAGTGGGCTTCCCAAGCCCACTCGGAGTGGCCATCTCGGGCCGGCCCTACACCTCGGGCCAGCCAAGGGGTTCCTCTTCGTTCACCGCGGTTGACCAAGCCACGGCTACTAAGCCCCCCCGCCACGACAAGGCGGGAACCCGTTCGGGGGGGACAAGGCGGGAACCCGTTCGGGGGGGATTCATACCATCCTACATCAACATCTTGGAGTGAGGAAACTTTATTATCGATGGATCCCTAGTTTGCTCTCCGAAAGCAAAAAACAGACTCGTGTGGATTGGTGCCATGAAATGCGTCTACATTTTGAAAACGTGGCATCTAGGCGTGTTTCAGAAATTGATACTGGTGACGAGATATGGATCTATCAATATGATCCGAAAAATAAAAGGCAATCATCGGTATGGGTCTACTCAGAAGGTCAGTTACCGACAAAACTGCAAAGACCTCGCAACGTCGGCAAAAAATGGTGACTAGTTTTTTTTCGCGGAGCGGACATTTGTCGACGTCAATGCTGGAAAATTGTAGGTCAGTCAACTCTGAATGGTATACTACAGTTGTTGTTCGCGCAAAAGCGCTAATGTCAATAATGGACGTCAGAGGGCGCGCGCACCTCGGCGATACCGGTTTGACGTCCCGCCGTCTCGAGAACGCCCTAGAAAAATTGGGAGTCCAATTCATCGCGTCGAAAGATAAACACGCGTTCTTTGTCGGGAAGTCGGAAGCGGAATATGATAGACGCGTATAGTAAATATACCACTGGGAATTGTAACGCGCATTCCTGTTTTGTTAGCTTCACCCCGGGACTTAGTGTCTAATTCAGAATCTGTATAAGTGGTTTCGACCGTATTAGTTACTAGTGCGGTATTTGATATTCTAGAAATAACGGTGACCTTTGATCCGTACGTTCTGTGTTCATTTCGCGAGTCAGGCATTATAACAAACGAGAGTTAGTGGCTTCTGTAAGGTAGTTAATCGAACGACAGAGTTAAAGGACTGTCATCGTAGAAAACGAAGAAAGTGACTGCAGAAGGAGATCGTAGTTTGGAGAGGTGCTGAGGGCCGAACTGCTGCAGAGGGAACGGTCTAATAAGGTCAATAACACTACCAGCCACACCCAGTTACACATCACTGACCCTTACTTTCCTAGCACTATACATCCACACGCGACCTGACCGAATCCTGAGGGACCAGTCGCTTTGGATAGAGGTAAGTAAGCTCCCCTTATAGAAAACAACGCTCCCCCTGATTGTTTATTGTAAATAGAAACTTAAACCTTGGCCTGTAGCAGGCCCGACCAGCATCTGCTTGTAGGTTCTCCATCTATGGGCCCGCGGGGGATCCTACTCCTGGGATGAGCAGCTGTTGGCCGTAACATTTGGTAGCAGAGCGCGATTCTGGGATCGATTCCCGGTCGATCCACCGACCACAGTGTTTGATAAAAATTAAATAATTTTGGTGGCAGGGAGCGTTGGGTTGATTGGTTTAATTTTGTGTCTACAATCACGCCCGTCCGTAATACGTAAAAATATATTTTTTTATTATATACGTAATAATAAAATTCCTTTCTTTGTTGACTTGCTTTGTTGTTTGCGGGTAAAATTGAAAAGCCGCGCCCGTTTGGCGCGCAAGCGGGAGTTTGCGTCATGTAGGTAGATGGTTATTTTTACTTAATCGGTTAATTATCGTTGTCGGATAGTTGTAGTGGATTACTTATCGAAGGGTCGATTTCCGAGCTGGGCATTTTTTATTGATCGACCGTGATGTGTGTCTTCGTTTATGTAACTTTCGTATTGTAATTTGTATTTGAACTAAAGAGTAGTAATTTGTATTTGCGTAATTTGAATTTAACTTGATTTGATCGCACTAGTATTTGTTATTGTTAATTTGATTTGTCTTTTCTTTTGTACTAACTTGTATTTGATTTGATAAGTAGCGGTTCTTATTTGTTTAATTTCTATTCAACTCGATTTGATACGAACTGCATTTGTTAGCTGTTAATTTTTTTTGTATTTGTTATTTGTTATTTTTGTAATTGTGCTCGAGCCGCGTCGTAATTTGTATTTAGTAGTGATGTCCTCGCGCAAGATGCTAATCCGTTGCCTGCGGACTGAGTTACGCTGGGCCACCAGCGCCCATGCTTTGATAGGTCGACCGGATAGGATCCATAACTTGATGAAGCGGTTCGAGCAGGTCGATGCTCGAAGGGCTGCAGTGGAGGAGGCTTACGCTGAGCTCGAGGATTCAAATGTGGAAAAGGGAGTCCTGGACTCCTGCTTCGCAGACTATGAGCAGTTCTTTTCACTCACGGACGAGTTGATCGAGGCTGAAGGCAGGTATGCCGAGAAGGCGCGTGAAGCTCGGACGAGTGGCCTGCCCGAGTCCTTTCGGAAGCAGCCTCAGCCGGAGCTGTTGTGACGACTCCCAACTCTGGACTTGCCAAGGTTCTCCGGGGTCCTTTCCGAATGGCTGACCTTCGTTGGTCTTTTCGACGGCCTAGTGGACGCCTGGATTGACTTGACCCCGAGCCAGAAGATGGCGTACCTCCTGGCCTCACTGGAGGGGGAGGCCCTGGGCGTTGTCAGCCATTTGAGCTTGTCGGCCGACGCCTACCAGACTGCTCGGGACCTCCTAGCCAGAAGATACGCCAACGTCCAGCGAATTGCGGACGAACATGTTAAGCAGCTTCTGAGCCTCCCGCTGCTTAGTGACCGGGCCATACTACGTCCGGACCTGTTGGATCCAATCTTGGTGGCCTGTAATACGTTGAGGCGGCTGGATTTACCAGTGGGCGAATGGGCCTTTTTGTTGCTCCGCATCGTGCTGTCCCGTCTATCTCTCGAACTTAGAATACTTTTTGAGGAGAGGTACGGCGGGGACGAGTCCTCCTATATTCCGCCCTTCTATAACCTGCTGCGGTTTTTGGAGGAGCAGTGCCGACAGATCGAGCTCGCGGCGGGCACCGTCGACGACTTACGAGCCGTGCCCAGTGAGAGGCGGAATCCGCCGGGCAAGTCGTCATCAACCCCCCCCCCCCCTGCTCCTATTGTCGAGCATTTGCTCACCGGGTAACGTCTTGCCCGAAATTATTAAGTAAGCCGGTTCCGGCGAGGCGAGCTATCGCCAAGGAGCGCCGCTGGTGCTACTCATGTGTGGAAGGGCACCTCCAGCGAGACTGTCCGCACCGGCGTCCCTGTTTGCATTGCCAGGGCAATCACCATTCCGTACTGTGCCTGGGTGCGAACGGCGTCTACTCTCGGGGCGCTGCCAGGCCATCGACCCGCACGGACGGGGGCGCTCCGCCACGCCCTCTGACGGGCGACGCTCGGCGCCCGCCGGCTAGCCAACAGGCCCCTAGGTTTGAAAGGGGTCCTTCCCCCGACCAGTCGGGGGGTAATTCCCCCAGGGGCGGGGGTGTCATCACCCCCCCTCAGCGTGCGGAGAGGAACTTCACGGCCACTCATCAGTCCACTGGACCCTTCTCACTCCCGTTAGCCGAGTGGCCGTGACTGGTGTACCACTGTACCCAATTTGATGGAGGCGTCCCTAGCTAGCTGCCGCCTTAGCTCCCACCACGGCCGCCTCTACTGAGCCTTAAGCCGTCAACAGTCCACTTGTCAAGCTGTTCTGTTGCCGACGGCCTCAGTGAGGGCATACAACCCGAGTGACGACTGTTAGCGGTTGCGCTCTGTTAGTTTCGGGTTCACGCGCTGTGGCCTCCACTTGGTGTTGGGAAGATTAGGGCCCTCTGGAGCATTGAATCACGCTCTCAAGGGGTATTAGATTTGGTTTGGTCGAGCACTTAGTTAAAAATTCTTTAAATTAAAATTAAAATGCTTTTGGGGTTTCCGCGAAATTCATATTCTAGCGGTTGTGATTAAAATAATTGAATTTAAAATACTCCTTTAAATGCTGCTGCATATGTTTTGTAAATACATTTGATCACTGCGTTTGTTGTTGCACGGAAAATTGAGATTAAATTGTGTGCCCTTTTTAATGCTTGCGCGTGTGCTTTGTAATTGTGTTTGATTGTCGCGTCTGCTGCTGAAAGGAAAGTTTGAATTCATTTGAAATTTAATGACGCGCTATTTTGAAAATTATGTATATGTTTTGTGATAGTATTTAATCATTTTGCTTTGTGATAAGGAAGGTTGAAATTAGATAACCCTGTTTGTACCGAAGGAAATAAGAGTCAATTCTCTTTTGGTTTAGACTTTGTTGGCACTGTCTAAGATATTTATTTGAAATAAGAAATAGGGCTGTCTCTTACGTTTATTGTTTTGTTTACTTTGTCAAGTTGACCTATGTGCATCGGTGATTACTTGTTTTAATTAATTCTGTAATTGAACATTGATGCTTTGAAAAATTTGTTGAAATATGAGCATAGGACTACCTGCCTAAAGGGCTATCTGGTTTGTGGATTATCAGATGGAAATCAGCTGTCGCACCATTTGGTAAATGATTATAGGTTCATTCTAGGGACTATCTGTGCGTTTCGTTCGGTTGTCCACAGACGACGTTCATGGGGAATTTGGGGGTGCTCTCTGCACTGAAGCTTGGAAGGTCCCTCTGGGCCGCTTCGTGTCATGTCGCTGTTTGCAGAACTGTTCCGGTCGGATTGCGGAACTAATCATAGGAGCGCAGATAGGTGTTTGAAGGAGGTCGTCGGACTTCTGTCTAGGAATAGGACTTATTTATGTGCTGCGATGTCCAGGAAGGGCATCCAGTTCAACTCTCCGGCTAGCCCACGTTGGGGCTGTAATTTTGAGGCGTTGGTTAGGGTTGCAAGATCTGATGGGGTGCGTAAGGTGGCCTAGTTTGGTTGTAGATTCGGTCTTGCAACTTGCCGTCGCGACCCTGTCCCGCTGACCGGTTTGCTCGCGGACCTAAATCCTTATGTCCGGGACGGGGGTTTGTTCGCGCAAAAGCGCTAATGTCAATAATGGACGTCAGAGGGCGCGCGCGCCTCGGCGATACCGGTTTGACGTTCCGCCGTCTAGAGAACGCCCTAGAAAAATTGGGAGTCCAATTCATCGCGTCGAAAGATAAACACGCGTTCTTTGTCGGGAAGTCGGAAGCGGAATATGATAGGCGCGTATAGTAAATATACCACTGGGAATTGTAACGCGCATTCCTGTTTTGTTAGCTTCACCCCGGGACTTAGTGTCTAATTCAGAATCTGTATAAGTGGATTGGACCGTATTAGTTACTAGTGCGGTATTTGATATTCTAGAAATAACGGTGACCTTTGATCCGTACGTTCTGTGTTCATTTCGCGAATCAGGCGTTATAACAAACTAGAGTTAGTGGCTTCTGTAAGGTAGTTAATCGAACGACAGAGTTAAAGAACTGTCATCGTAGAAAACGAAGAAAGTGACTGCGGAAGGAGACCGTAGTTTGGAGAGGTGCTGAGGGCCGAACTGCTGCAGATGGTAACGGTCTAATAAGGTCAATAACACTACCAGCCACACCCAGATACACATCACTGACCCTTACTTTCCTAGCACTATACATCCACACGCAAACTGACCGAATCCTGAGGGACCAGTCGCTTTGTATAGAGGTAAGTAAGCTCCCCTTATAGAAAACAACGCTCCCCCTGATTGTTTATTGTAATTAGAATCTTAAACCTTGGCCTGTAGCAGGCCCGCCCAGCATCTGCTTGTAGGTTCTCCGTCTTTGGGCCCACGGGGGACCCTACTCCTGGGATGAGCAGCTGTTGGCCGTAACAGTTGCATTACCCAAAACTTTTCAAGCTGTACGTTAGAGAAGACCAAATTCCGGGCTTCCGGGAATCATGCTGCATCACGATAGCGCTTCTTCACATACCTCCCTTAGAACAATGCATTTATTGAGGAATCTAGTGTTTAAGCTCTAAGTCACTCACCCTATAGATTTCTTTTTGTTCCCAAGAGTCAAAGAAAAAATAAAAGGCAAGTTTTTTTCAAGCGCCGAAGAAGCCGTGATTGCCTATGAAAAAGCGATTTCCGACCTGTCAGATCAAGACAGGCAAAATGTTTTCAGAGTCGGTTTAGACGAATTGAACTTTGTATAGATCACGATGGGTAATAATTTGAAAAGATGTATTTTTTTATAGGAGAAGGGGCAAACGAGCATGCGGCTCACCTGATGGTAAGTGACTACCGCCGCCAATGAACAACTGCAACACGAGAGAGGGAATTGCAGATGCGTTGCCGGCTTTTTAAACAGGAGTACGCTCTTTTCTTAAAGGTCCCTAAGTCGTATCGGTCCGGAAACATCGCTGATGGTAATCGATTCCACAAGGAAGTTGTGCGAGGAAGAAAACATCTTCTAAATCGCACAGTGGTGGACCGCCGATCATCCAGATGGTGTGGATGGTATCGGGAGTTCTGCCGCGATGTGCGTTCGTTAAATTAGGCGGCTGGGATTAATCCGAACAATTCCTCAGAGCACTCCCCATGGTAGATGCGAAAGAAAATGCAAAGGGATGCAACATCTCTTCGCAGTGCCAATGAATCGAGCCGATCGGAAAGGACTTAGTCGTCGACGATTGGAGCCGCTCTGCGCTGGATGCGGTCAAGTGGAAAGAGCTAGCACTGGGGAGCCCCTGCACAGAGATTTTTTTTATACGATAAGGGTGACAAACGAGCACACAGTCCACCTGATGGTAAGTGGTTGCTGCGGCCCATAGACATCTACATCTATCCTCGTTTGCGAATCAAAATGCAGATGCGTTGTCACCCGTGAGGACTAAGATGGAATGCCTCATTTCAGTAAAAAGGGCCTCCGGCCACCTGCACTCACCAAGCGAAACGCAGAGGTAAACCTCTTCTTTACGCTGGTTTTCTGTGAGGTCCTGCTACCACCCTGGTTCGAGCTGGCCCATCCGTACGACAGCAAAAGCTGCCGCGTGGCTCTACCACTGTTAAAAACATTCCATGTAATGGGAACAGTATACCATGTGAGGCCGAACCTGCGACTTGTAAAGTTGCAGGCGGTGTGCCGGCATGAAATACTGTCCCGCTCTGCTGAGCACGCCAAGCTTTTTTGAGGCCAATTTGGCCTCCTCTTCCAAGTGACCTAGAAACTGCACGTCACTCGATATGTCGACACCGAGGATTCCGATACTGGCTGAGGCAAGAAGAGGAGTGCCTTGAAACTGAGGAGATACGACAAAGGGGTTCTTTTTAGCAGTAAACGCGCAAACTTGTGTCTTCTGAGGATTAAACTGGACTAGATTTAGTCGCCCCCAATCCGAGACATTGTTAGGCAAAGACTCGACTTCAGACGCAAGTTTATCCCGGCACTCGGCGACGTTTTCCTGAGAAATATTGGCACGGCCGGTGTATAGAGCATCACTAGTGCTGTCATCCGCATAGCAATGAATGTTACCAGTTAGCAACATATTATTGATATGCAGAAGAAAGAGCGTTGGTGATAGCACACAGCCTTGTGGAACACTAGCGTCAATGGGCTTGTAGTCGGAGCATGCACCGTCTACAACGACCTTGATGCTCCGATCTGCAAGGAAGCTGGTGATTCAATTGCATAATTTCTCGGAAAGCCCATAGAAAGGGAGCTTCGAAAGAAGCGCTTTGTGCCAAACCCGGTCGAAGGCCTTCGCAATGTCCTATAAATGAAACTAATGCCCAACGCCTCCCCCTTGGACTCTACTGCCTCCGCTCATCTATGGGTCAGGTAGACAAGAAGATCAGCAGCTGATCGACCCCGACGAAAACCGTATTGGCGGTCACTAATCAGCTGACGATCCTCAAGGTACCGCATGAGCTGGCAGTTAATAATGGATTCCATTATTTTGGAGAACAAGGAGGTGATCGCGATAGGCCTATAGTTGGACGGTCCTCAGCGGTCGCCTTTTTTAGGGATCGAGTGGACAAAAGCTGGCTTCCATGAATTCGGGACTACGCCTTGGGAGTAGGAGTACCGGAAAAGACACGTTAGGACTGGTGCCAACTCCGGAGCACACGTCCTCAGCACAATTGGGGGGATTCCATCAGGCCAACTCGACTTCTGGATGTCCAGGGAGAGGAGTGCTTTGCGAACCGAGCGATGTGAGAACAGCACATCCGGCATGGAGCACTCACACCGCGGGATGGTCGGCGGTGTTTTGACCCCGTCATCAAGAGTCGAGTTGGACGCAAAAAGAGAGCTTAATAGTTGGCTTTGTCTTTTGCGGCTTGGGCCAGTGAATCGTCCTCCCTGTGAAGAGATGGTTATGATGGCTTACAGAAATTCCCTTGGATAGCCTTGGCGAGAGACTAGAATGCACGGGTTCCCGAAGGAAGGCGAACTAATTTCTCGCCAATTCTACCTATCTGCTCTGACTTTGCCTTGGCAATAACTCTTTTGAAGGACCTGGAGGTGAAGTTATACTTCTTTTTAAGTGTGCTGGTGTTTACATCCCGAGTCGCCGAAGCCGCAACCCAGGCTTGATAACACTCCTGCTTACTGCGTAATGCAGTCTTACAGGAGCGACCAAACCAAGGCTGAGATCTGCCTACGATGGGTACCACAGATGATGGAATAAATAGTTCCATTTCCTGTAGCACCACATCAGTGACAGAGTCAGCAACAGCGCTGGGATCATGCAGCAAACCTCATGGGTAGGATGCAAAGAAAGACCGCATTCTGTCCCAATCCGCCGACCTGTAATTCCAAATACGGCGGCAACCTGCAGAACGAAACCGCGAGGGGAGCGTGAGTGGCACCATATTTCGGATCAGACAATGGTCCGAAGAGCCGAGAGGGGCATCGACGGAAACCTGATATCCGTCCGGATGAGAGGTCAGCAGAAGGTCCAACAGGGAAGGTGTATGATCCACACATCCACATCTGGAATCCGCGTAGGCGAAGTAACCAGTTGTGTCAGACCATATGCCAAGGCAAAGTCATAAACAGATCTCCCCGCATGATCGGTTAAACGTGAACCGAGCCATTCGGCGTGGTGGGCGTTAAAATCGCCAAGGGTCACGATCTCTGCGGATGGGACCTGTTATAGTAAGGAATCTGTAGCCATTGGGACGTGGTCGATGAGTCGGTCTGTTTCGGCATTACCGCTATGGGACCTATAGAGGCACCCGTAGACACGCGGATGGTCGTCGCTGTCTACGCGTAGCCAAAGGATGGACAGGTCCGAACCTTCAAGACTGCCGAGGCATCGAGAACAGATGTCCTCTCTGACATACACGCAAACTTCAGCCCGAGGCACAAAGGAGTGCTCCAATTTGTACCCCGGGTAGGAGAGATACGAAATATCAACCGGAGGAAACCTGCGTCTCGGTCGGAAAGAGCAAGGCCTGCTTCGCCGTCTCGAGATGGTAGTGGACGGCGTTTAGGTTAGAGTGAAGTCCCCTGATGTTTTAATTTTAATTTACCCCCCCCCCACCCCCCCCCCCCCGAATACGCGGGGCAGCCTGAGCGCCCACGCTCAGGATTGGAATAACATGGTCGTAGATGCTCAGCGAGGAATTCTCCAGGGGTTGGTACCCTCCTGGGGTAGTCTTACGTGTAATTCCGCTACCATGTTGATGGGGGGGGGGGGGGGGGCGGAATTGGGCCTCCGGCCACCTGCAGAGATTTTTTTTATACGATAAGGGTGACAAACGAGCACACAGTCCACCTGATGGTAAGTGGTTGCTGAGGCCCATAGACATCTACATCTATCCTCGTTTGCGAATCAAAATGCAGATGCGTTGTCACCCGTGAGAACTAAGATGGAGTGCCTCATTTCCAGTAAAAAGGGCCTCCGGCCACCTGCACTCACCAAGCGAAACGCAGAGGTAAACCTCTTCTTTACGCTGGTTTTCTGTGAGGTCGTGGTACCAACCCGGCTCGAGCCGGCCCATACGTGCAACAGCAAAAACTGCTGCGTGGCTCTACCACCGTTAGATGTAAAATAAATATTAATAGTATCTAAAATACTTTTTGTATATTTTAAAACTTATTGAGTGTCCTACGTATAAACGCTGCAAGTATCGTAACATCTTCCAAATAGTAATCGATACTTTCTCGCCGTATTCAAAAATAGAACAGTAGCAAGATATAAGAGGTATAAGTTCTATTAAAATTTATTACTGAGTTACGGATCTATATTATCTATTATATATGATAAATTTCATGTGTTATAAACTATGCTTTAAGACTTTACAACAATAAAATAGGATACTTGCTGAGTTTCTTTTGCAGTCAGAGGAACCTTATTTTGAAACGGTAAGTAGTAGGTTTGGAGAAAAAAAAAATACATTTGACAATTTTATTTTCTGGCATCGAAACAGTCGAAGAAATAAGTATATTTTAATTTTAAATAGTTATGACTCGTTGCATATTATTTATTATACGTATCACTAAAAAATATGCAACATCACCAACGTTAACTGCATTAATTCAAGCTTACATAGCCGTTGTGCTACTAGTAATTCCGCCTAGTCACGAAAGCTATACGTTACGTAACCTCAGTCCTTATTAATGCTTTAATTAATTAAGCAAACACGTAACTAGTACTCGTATATATCTACTATCGAAAATCTAACATAACATCCCAGGCGATAATGGAAGCGAAGCATGGCCATTATGGAAAATCATCTGACAATGTGTGTGAAAATGAAGTGAACTGTTTATGGATTGGTAAAGACATAAGGAATTATCATTGACATTATATTTGATTATAATTAAGTCATTAACCATTTTGAAATTAATTTGGAAAATGGTAATGTAATTACATTGTAGCGAGCAACTTATACATTCTCGTCAGCACCGGTCAAATATTTTCTTGCAATTATAAATATATTTTAAGTATTTTAGCCATTTGGGATTAAGTATCAAAATAAAAGGTAGCTTAAAATTTATTAAATAATTTCCAACAAAAATTACGAATTGGAGGTGCTGCTACGGAGAATACTTTAGTTTAATGTAACCCCTTTATGTTCAAAAAAGTGAAAAATATGGTAATACCTTTTTTAAGAACCCCGTTCCTCTCCAAAAGAATTCAAAATATCTAAACCCTATTAATCGTCAGAAGTTTTAAAGAATACTGGCATTCTACTTGTATCAAGTTTGCAACAGCAAACTACGTATATAATCACTTTTTGATTAATATTATATAATATATAATTATAATTTATAATTAAATTTTTATTTTAAAATAAAAAAAATATATAATTTTAATTCACGTTTGAATAATCTCGCAAAAAAAACATGACATCCATATAGAGTGAGTACCAATCCAAGCAACACGCATCATTGGAAAAGGGGCGGAAAGTTAAGAACTCAACCGTAGTAACCAACTCACACCAAAACAACTGGCGAAAAAAATTATACGACAATCATCCTCCTTCGTATAACTCTATCGACAAAAATCACTAAATACAGCTCACCCGCAGAAGAACAAGACGATACCGCAAGTAGTAAATATCAATGAAACTACCATAAGGACTAGCCTTTCCGCAATATGCCCAAATATGATGTTTTATTTTTCCTAATATCCCTATTGATCTTGGTAAACAAAGATGTAACTAAAAATTCCATAACCGTACGAGTTTCGTAATTGTATTGCTGAGATACCAGCCTTCTGAGCTTTTCATACTAACAAGTGCTAACAAATAATTTAACAAGGCGAAATTGGTGCGCAGGTTACATTACAGTGTTTAATTAAAATAAATGTAATTAAACTATAATTAAAAATATTCTTTAAAAAAATCTTACCTCCACAGTAGGATTTTCTCCTTTATCGTGGGGACAGTTTACATACATAAATTTCACAAGGACGAACATCCAGACCCGAAACAATTATTTGTGAGTCATACAAACACCTGTTCCGTGCAGGATTCGAACTCGCGGCCCTTAGCGCTGCTACTCATTGCTGCGCCAAGGACCCGTCGATTATTACTAAGAACTGAAATATTATCAACAAAATAACATAAAACGTTTATTTGAGAAGTAACGTCAGTAATCTCTTTATCCAATAATCCTCAAAGCCAAATTCGATTAAAGAGTGAGCACTTTAAACCTAAGGTAAAAACGCCCTCAACTGTACATCGTTAAGCCTCGTACTTTTCATGTAAATGTTAAGCTGGCAGTTTTGAGAGGATTTCAGCAAAACCTTTAATAGCCCACTTCGTATTCCCATTTTCTTTAGTTTAATAACAATTTATAAAATTAGGGTCGGAATAGCTCAGGCGAACCGTGGTAGTCTTTTTTATAAATATAACTGAAGCACAGACTGAAGTGACAAACTTACAGTCAATCTGATTGTAAGTGATTACTGCAACCCCTGGACACCTAATTTTTACATAGGGAAATGCCTACACACATCCGCCTTAGGGGGCAACTTCATGGTGTTTCACTTTCGCCGCATATTGTCAGGGCCATAGGAATGCTTTTGCACACATCCGTGACTACAGCAGCGTCGGCCGCCCCAGGGCAGCCCCTCTTCGGGGAAAGACAATTGCTCCCCTTTCTGCCTCTCATGTGAGGCACACCAGTACCACAAGTCACGCCTTTCGCGGCGACCTCCAACTTCACATGCACAACGGACACCACTAATTCCGATATACGGAAGCCATGGGGCCAGGAAGAACGAGCACTCGGTAGCAACAGCCTTCCTGACTCCATCGGCGGATCTGGTCTATTGCTCCGTAGTCAACCAAATTTTGGCTACGAAGGGCAGGGAAAGCGGCGGCTGGCAATACTGAACACTGGCAGTACTCTCCCGTCAATCACCACCATTGCATCAATAGTGTGGCCCTACCACGTACGGTACGTGGTAGAGCCATGTTGCAGCTATATTAGTAGTATAGTTGTAACACGAATGGGTCGGCTCGTCCGGGGAAGGACCACGCTCTCACAGAAAACCAGCGTAAAATAGCAGCTTAACGCTGCTGTGTTTCGTATGGTGAATGTAGAGAACCGGAGACCCTTTTTACTGGCAAAGAGGCATTCCATCTTAGTCCTCACGGGTGACAACGCATCTGCATCTTGAGTCTTTATTGAGGATAGATGTAGAAGTCTATGGGTCACAGTAACCACTTACCATCAGGTGGACTGTGTGCTCGTTTGTCACCCTATCCTAAAAAAAAACATAGTCTCGGAGAATAGCGCTATTAGTGCATCGCCATACCTATACTATTCTTCTTCCGCAACTCCACCTCTGCTGCAGTGGTAGATGGGAGGACGCCCACCATTACACATCTGAAGTGGCTTTGGTGAGCTACAAAGGCTCGTTCAGAGGAGAACCCTTGGAAACCTGGTCAACTTCAAACAACAGGCTTCAAATGCGTCGTCACCTGTGAGGACTGAGATGAAATGCCTCACAGCCTGTAATTATAGTGGCTCTCTATAATATTAGGTCCTTACATATGAATTAGCGTTTTGTCGTACTGACCACTTTGATCTGAAATATGTCCTCTTTGGTTAAGAATTCCAAATTCAAATTTATAAATTCATTTACCTGGTACATTTGAGTTTTGAAAACAGTCACTCATTTGTTTTTTCCTCATTATTTTTTCTTTGGCGTCGCTTATTACCGCACAATGGAAAACATGAAATATCGCTATATTTACGAGTACTAGTTCTACCGTCGCACCAGTGCTCCAGAAACAACAACTCGAAGGATTAATGATGTGTACCGAGCTGGTGTCTCAAAAGAAAGCACGGTACGTTTTTGGTTTCAACGTTTTCATTCTGGAAATTTCGACCTTCAGAACCAACCCCGTGGATGGCCGGAGAGCAAAGTGGAAAATGAAGAATCAAAGGCTATTGTAGAAGCGGATCCATCACAAAGCACTTCAGGGATAGCTGCAGGCTTCGGGGTAAGTGATAAAACTGTATTAATTCACTTGAAGCAAATCGGGAAAGTAAAAAAACTTGAACGATGGGTACATCATGAATTGAGTGAATCGAACTTGCAACACGCGTCGACTGCTGTGTTACTTTGGTCAACCGACACAATAATGAAAGGATTTTAAAACGATTCATTACTTGTGATGAAAAGTGGATACTGTACCATAATCGGCAGCGCTCGTCGCAATGGCTGAACCCTAGAGACCCAGTCAAATCCTGCCCTAAACGAAAATTGACTCAGAAAAAGTTACTTGTGAGTGTTTGGTGGACTAGCGCCGGTGTCGTTCACTACATCTTTCTAAAATCTGGCCAAACGAGTACGGCAGATATCTATTGTCAGCAACTGCAAACCATGAAGGAAGAACTAGCTGCTAAACAACCGAGATTGATCAATCGGTCTAGGCCACTGCTGCTTCACGACAACGCAAGACCACACACTGCACAACAAACAACCACTTAGTTAGATGAGCTACAACTGGAATATCTGCGACATCCACCGTATTCCCCGGACCTTGCTCCAACAGATTATAATTTTTTTCGGAATTTGGACAACTTCTTACAAGGAAAAAAATTCAACTCCGATGCGGCAGTCCAAACCGCCTTCAAAGAGTTTATTGATTCTCGCTCTCATGGTTCTTTTAGTAAAGGGATCAATGAACTACTTATGAGATTGCAAAAGTGCAGAGATAACAACGGTGCATACTTTGATTAATTAAACATATTTTACAATAAAAAATGATTTTATATTCCTCCCGTCCAAAACGCCAATTTCATATGTAAAGACCTAATATATATTTTATTAACATCTCATCAACTAATGCCCCAAATATTAAAATAATAACTTTCTGCGTAATAATTTAACGTATAGAACCTCCATGGGTTGATTTTTCTCACACATTTTAGAAAAGAGCTGCCAGAGACATAATACTGTATACATATGTGGTCCGCGACTGACTTTGAAGTACTGTTGCACATGTCCCATGTTAATGAGGTAAGGTTAATGAAACAAAAGCAATAACGTAGAAGGTCTCTAAGGTGCATAAGCATTATAATAGCAGAGTTGTGACTTAAAGACAATATATCGACGGAAGTGGCACTTGAAAATTAATATTAATTATTATTAAATTTACGTGTTAGAGCCATGCTGCAGCTAGTATTATAGTTATATAGATGTAGCACAAACGGGTCGGCTCGACCGGGAAAGCACCACGCTCTCATATTTTTTTTTAAAGGATAAGGGGACAAACGAGCACACAGTCCACCTGATGGTAAGTGGTTGCTGCGGCCCATAGACATCTACATCTATCCTCGTTTGCGAATCAAAATGCAGATGCGTTGTCACCCGTGAGGACTAAGATGGAATGCCTCATTTCCAGAAAAAAGGGCCTCCGGCCACCTGCACTCACCAAGCGAAACGCAGAGGTAAACTTCTACTTCACGCTGGTATTCTGTGAGGTCGTGGTACCACCCCGGTTCGAGCCGGCCCATCCGTGCGACAGCAAAAGCTGCCGCGTGGCTCTACCACTGTTCAAAATATATCATATCATAGAATACCAACGTAAAATAGCAGCTTAACAGTGTTGTGTTTCGTATGGTGAGTGTAGAGAACCGGAGACCCTCTTTCTGGAAAAGAGGTATTCCATCTTAATCCACACGGGTGACAATAATGCATCTGTGTGCTCGCTTGTCACCCTTGTGCTATACAAAAAACAAGCTACAGCTACTAAGCCCCCTAATTATTTTATTACTGTCTTTATATTTTATATTGTATCGATTTCATGCGGGTGGTAGCTGGAGGGAAGAGACTATCAAGATTGTGGCCGAAAGCCGCTTATCGTGAAACCCCATTCCCTTTAGGTGAGCGGTAGACTCATGACACGCTCTGCAGCTAGAAGCCGTGCTGACCATGCAATTGGTGGTGATTCCTTACACTTACATCACATCTCCAGGAACGAGAGTCTGGCAGGTGGTGGAGTTCACGGAGGGTTTTTTTGTGGTCAGTGTAGCTGTAATTTGACGTGTGGATAAACCGTGTGACGTTCATTCACTATGGCTTGATTTGATCGTATTCTGTAAGGCGTTTACATACATGACATGCTCAACTTCGGTCGATGTCTGTGCTTACGCACTATCAAGGTGCCAAGACCTCATATACTGGTTCGCCAGTTATTTTGCTGTGAACTTCGGTCCAGTTCCAAACTTCGTGTTCCTTTTCGGGCGGAGCGCGTTGTTTGGTTGGCACTCACTGCACACGGCGTTGGCCTGTTTGCTTCCCGAGCAGACCAATGCCCTGGTATCGGGTGTTTTATATAAATATTGTGAACCTTTCCTAAGTAGAAGAAGAAATAATTAATTAATAAAGAATTGACTGATGTAAGCCTGATACAAGTGAAATAAGGACGATTTTATGTTGTTAACCCTTTTGAGCCATTTCTTACTGAACGGGGTTCTTTAACTTAGTAATTTAAGGCACTAAGTTTATTAACTAAGTTACTAAACAAACACAACGTAAGTAAGGTTCCTAACTAAGGCGATCATGCCATAAATATAACAAGCGACCTATACTTAACTTTTAGAAAGATCCTTGGAAAATATCAATATTAGTAACTCTCTTAATTTTTTTTTAAGTGGAAACTGCTACGGTGTCAAAATAAAGTACTTCAAAATTTTATAGTTTTTCATAAACAGAAACAGAAACAGAAACATTTTTATTCAATATAGATTATAAATAATACTTATTGAAAGTCACTTTTTTGTATAATTACCACTGGTTCCAAAAAAAACCTCTGTCCTGGGAAGAACCAGCAAGAAACCCAGCGGGACTTTTTTTTTCTTTTGAAAATTAAAGAAGTGTCATCTGCAAATAATACTATATCATAGTTATTTCCTACTATGTAAGGTAAGTCATTAATGTATACAAGAAACAGAAAGGGGCCGAAAATTTAGCCTTGAGGCACGCCCATCTGTTCCATCGACCCGGAAGGACTCATACTGTAAATGACAACTTTTGCGTTCTCTTACTTAAATATGAAATAATTAATTTAAGAGCATCACTTCTTACACCGTAGTGTTAAAGTTTCCTGATTAATGTTTCATGGTGAACACAATCGAAGGCTTTGGATAGGCCACAAAATATACCTAAAGCATCCTGTGAATTCTCCCATGCATTGAATATATATTTAATCAGCTCAAAAAAAAATGTCCCGGAGTTTCTTGCTGGTTCTTCCCAGGACAGAGGTTTTTTTCGAACCAGTGGTAATTATACAAAAGAGCGACTTTCAATAAGTATTATTTATAATCTATATTGAATAAAAAAGTTTCTGTTTCTGTTCTGTTTCTGCTCAACACCGGCATCAGTTGTCGAGCGACCCCTTGTGAAACCAAATTAATTTTTATGAAGTAAATTATTTATATTAAAGAAATTTAACATTTGATCAAGAATATTTTTTTCAAAAATCTTACTAAGTCAATTTTAGACCTATTTCTGTACTACCAACAGTACAGAAATAGGTTTAAAATTGGCGGGGTCTAATGTACTACCAGAATTAAATAAAGGTATTACTTTACTATACTTCATTAAATCAGGAAACACGATATCACATCATACTAGTATTAAAAATAATAGCTAAATGAGGCGCGATTGTATCTATTATAGACTCAATAACTTTAACTGAAATACCCCACAGATCCGCAGTTTTCTTAACATCAATAGTTTTAAAATATTTTACAATATCTTTTGATGATACTTTATGAAATGTAAAATTCTTTGTACACGCATTTACATTTTGTTTAAGTAATGATTCGGCGACCGCAGGAGAAGAATTCAGTGACTTAGTAGTTAATATCGGAATATCAGTAAAATATTTCTCAAAAACCGTTGCAACGTCCTGATCTGATTCGGTTAATTTGTTATTAATACTTAACTGGTAGTTTGAATTGCGAGAGTTGATCTTACCAGTTTCGCTATTAATTATACTCCATGTCATTTTAATTTTATTAGAAGCCGTCTTAATTTTGTTGCTTAAATGCAAAGACTTGGCTGTGGAGCACACTCTTTTAAATAGTTTTGTATATTTTTTACATATTCCCTAAATTCGACGCTATGATTATATGACCTTTCATGGTAAAGACCATATAACCTATGTCTGCTCTTAAGAACTCCTACTGTGGCCCATTCATTAATTGACTTTCGACTGTTCAAGGAGAATGTTTTAGAAGTAAACGTATTATTAAATTCATTGCAAATAAGCTTAAATAATGTTCCTTACAAAAAATTTGGATCATTTTGGTATAAAAGTGATGGAAGTTTTTTTCACTATGTTACTTCTAAATTTCTCCAAGCGACGTGCATTTACTGGAACAAACACAACTTTCTTATCTACTTGCTTTTTGTGAACATATGGTAACGAAACTACTTGTCCACAGTGATCAGAACTTAATTTTTGAATTATACATTTATGCAACGGCTTCACATTTGTAAAAATTTTATCTATACATGTTGCACTAGATTGAGCAATACGCGTTGGTTCTAAAAATAGATTAAAAAGACCATATGATTTAAACAATGATCTAAATTTAATATTGATTGAGGAAGCTTCTAGGAGATTGATGTTAAAGTCTCCACATATTACAACAGATTTATTCTGTTTATTAAGCTTAGCAAAAACTTCCTCCATATTTTTTTCAAAAGTATCGTATATAGAACATTGGGATCTGTAGACGCTCACAACAATGAGGTGCTCAAACTCAACACATGCCATTTCTACAGTTCGCTCAACAGAGAGGCTCACAATATCTTTACGTTCTTTACATGACAATAATTTACTAGCTAATATTAAGGAGCCACCTCTTAAAACCGTTTCTCTATTGAAAGAACTGACCACCTGGTGATTACTAAAGTTAAACATTAAGTTATAAGCTTTTAACCAATGTTCAGTAATACATAAAATATGAATATTGTTGCTATTTAAGAACAACTCAATTTCTAGCTCTTTGCCTACCATGCCTTGTAAATTTTGATGCACCAGGTGTAAACCATTTTCATTATCACTCTGTGGAGTCATACAATTAAATATTTATAAGCTACATTCTAAATTATTTAAATTATTACAACTGCTAGAGATTACCTCTACTGTCTCATTTTTTAATTTAAATTACTTTGAACTGATTCCAAATTACATATTAAGTCATTATACTGCTCAAAAGGAGCAGATGTCTGTGTAGCCAAGTCCTTGGCTGAGTTAACATATAAACAATAATATAGCACATTTGCTATCTGTCTTAAAGTATATTTAGATAGGTAATACCTATCACTAGTCAAAAATTTCTTAATTACATTATTTATGTCTATTAAATTAAATGTATTATTATAATTATAACAATTAAATGTCAAGTTTAAATTATTATTACATGAAAAGTTATTCATTAATAAATTTAAATCATATCTTATATTATTTTCCTGCGACCAACCCTGTATGTAAGGCAATGTAAACAAGATAATTTTATGTACATTTAAATTATTTAAAATATCAATATATTTTAATAATTGATTTTTGTTTACATTGCCTCTTCTCCCAACAAGAATTATTAATGTGCTATTAGGGCAAAATTTACTAGCTAAAACTTTATTCATTATATGACTAAAGGATGCTCTTGGCATGTAATAATTACTGATCATTTGTCCTTCTAAACAGTTATTTAACATCATGCCCAAATTTTTGCCTATGTCATCACAATACATAATAACTTTATTTTTTTAATATTTACATTGCTTTTTAAGTTTTTAAGTTTATATCCTTTGTCATGGCACTGTCATAGAGTGTAGGTGAAAATAATGAGTCCTTACTGTTTACTTTGTTATTTACACATAATTCTAATATTAATAATATAAAATAAAATAGTATATTAATGTAAGTTAAGACTTAGTTGAATGTATTTATGGGTTCATTTTCCAGATTTCCCAAAAGGATATACGTTGTAGCAATACTAATATAAAATATAAAATATCTCCTTCATTACAGCCTGTATTGCTAAATAAACTAAATTAAAGCATTGTGAGCCTCTCTGTTCAGCCAACTGTAGAAGTGGCATGTGTTGAGTTTGAGCACCTCATTGTTGTGAGCGTCTACGTACCCCCAATGTTATGTATATACACGGTGTGGCGTAATGAATGGATAATATGGTACGTGCGGGTAGAGGACGTTGAGACGGTTCAGAAAAATATGTTTCATGTTTAGTAAAAGTCCCTCGGTTTTCGAGATAATTCGACATTATAGAAAATTAAAAAAAATTACAGCCCTTGCCACTCTTTTTCATGGCAAGACTTCATATGAAGGAATTCTTTCAATCTATTATTTGGATAGTATTCCTGGATAGAAGCGCTATCGAATGTAAATTATGATTGTAGGGGCGCATGCATAGTTTTTTTTTAAACAAAGATCTAACTCAAAGAAGGTTGGCCAAATCGTACCAGACGATGAAACGATGGCGTCACTATATGCCATATTTATGAAAAATATCCTTATTTTTTAAAGTCTTAAAAAACACAAAAAATATCTCTCTAAGTAGCCACAAAAGAACGTTATGCTTTTATTTTTGTTTTTGTAACAGTTCCGAAATTATTTAAAATAATCGTTTCTGAACGCACCTAATGACGATTCATTTCACGTATGAAAGGACTTTGTATTCAGAGACTTATTATTCACGTTTTTCTGAATAGTTGTTAATTGTAATTCATTTCATTTAGTATGTAGGCATCAAATCAACTACTATACTGATTTATTATATACTGGATTCGTGTCATAAAAATGATTATGTAGCTTCATTGTAAGCTAAACGTTTTGTTCAATTACGTGTAACGGAACATCATTTGTCATCGTCAAGTTACATAATCTGTGGTCATCGATCGACATTGATTGTCACCCGGCAATCATCTACATATCTATATATCTTATTTGCTTCACTCGTTGTTGTGCATTGTGATACGTTTTGTACTATTTCAGATTTCCTTCTGTTGTGTTGACCTTGGCATTGTTTTACGGACTGACTACCACTTGTAATGATTATTCTGTGTTTTTGATTTCTGGACACCGATTTTGCATCTTGCATATTTGTAAGAGACATCATGCAGACTATAGCTACACAACAACGACAACTAGCCCTGCGATTGCTATGTGTTAATTGTAACATAATATGCATTGATACACTTCGCCGCCATCTCGTTTTTGAGCTTGATACCAGAGTAATTTCTAAGGACCGCGAGTGGAATTCTTCAATAATAGTACATATTTACATACCTACTTATTTTATTACACTAAGATAAATCATCACACACAATCGTACATAATAATACAAATCTAATTCTTATTTTAGATCACTAAAGATTACATATGTGATGCTAACCTCAAAAGTGTTGTTGACGTTATTATAAAAAATTGTGGCTATTTAGATATGGTTTTCAAACAGGATGATGTTTACAACATAAAAACGAACCAATCTTGCTATAGTTTGTTTTGGGACATGAAAAATAAAAGTCAAGTCCAGCTCCTATAGAAATTTGGCCATTGTTCTTTCATGATTTGCTTATTTTTTACCCTAAGTTTAACCTAACGTGGTGTAAAAAAAACATGGTCACCTGAGTGCCAAATTAAGAAAAAACATGCATGTTTCATTGAGATTCCGAAATGATATAACTCACTGTATTTCCAGCATTTAATACAAAATAAATTCCTATTACAATAGTGCTAAAATTTACTTCGTTACTTGAAATTAAGTTAAAAATATTGATTTCATAACTGTGGGATTTAAAATGAAGGAAAACGAGAGAATATAACAATTTTAAAATATCGTTTTATTAAATTAAATTTTACAAAAGCTGTTCAAAGTGGCCACCATGAGCTCTAATACATGCTCTACACCTTGATTGCTTTGAATGATCGCTTTATTCTGCTTACATGTCTCATTTCAATATTTTTTTGTGCAGCTATTTGCACACGCTCCCGTAGCTGGTCCACTGAGGTAATAGGATCTTTGTAGACCTTCTCTTTGAGGCATTCCCAGTAAAAAAAGTCGAGTAGGTTAAGATCCGGTGATCTTGGGGGCCACAAAATTGTCCATAATCACCCGATCCATCTTCTGGGATACACTTCGTCGAGATAGTCTCGAACGCTACGGGCGTAATGGGCGGGGCAACCATCGTGCTGCAGCCACATTCTTCTTCTCTCTTCTAACGAAACGTTTTCCAATAAAGTGGGGAGATCGTGTCTTAAAAATGCAAATAGCTCTCTGTGGTCAATGTTTCTGGTAATTCTAATGGACCGATGATGTTGCCGTTTATGATCCCAGTCCAAAGGTTTATTTTAAATTGATACTGAGACCCGTCTTCTCTCACCTAATGAGGGTTGGTAAGCTGCCAACTGTGCAGATTGTGCATATTAAAATATCCGTCCTTTTTGCTCGTGGACTCGTCGCTCCACAGAATTTTATCGAAGAATTCGGGATCATTGTTCAATTTTCTTAGCATGTTTTCGCAGAATTCAACTCTTGCAGGATAATCTCTTGGCAGCAAACATTGAACGCGCTGATAATGAAATGGATGTAAATTCTCTCTTTAATATCCTATGCACTGTTTTAGCCGATATGCCTGTGTGTCTTGCTATGGTGCGCACAGAGGTGGTCGGATCAGCTGCGATTTCATCATGTACATCCTCTTCATTGTGTACTCGTTGCCTCCCGGAGCTCGTTCCGCCGATACCAGTTCCAGGTATTCTGCCTTCCATGAATGCATTATACACGCGAGTAAACACGCGATAATTGGGACGGTGTGCATTAGGGAATCTTTCCCGATACAGTGCTGCAGCTCGATTGGCGTTACCATCACACTCGCCGTAGATTAAATGCATTTGGGCATAGTCAAAACAAGTGTATAGCTAAAGCTTTGCAGTTAATAGAAAATTCAAATCACGAAGCAAATCAAGTCCGAAGTCACAGCACAAAGTCGTTACACCAAATTTAAAAGTCCAAATCGATAGGCAAAATTAAGTCCAAGATCACAGCACAAATCGATGAATTTCAATCCAAAGCAGGGTAAAACGATGTTGCACAGGAGTAGTATGATAGCACACTGACTTAAAAAAGCGCTTAGCCCACAAAACACAAATATGAAAAGGATGTCTGTTACACGAGTGGGTCACTAATCCGTCTTTCTTTTTCACTCATGGCATGAAAGAGCAGGATAGATGTACCGTAGGTTTATTGTCGCTAGTGTAAGTAACTGATCTATTCCAAGAATTATATTCTCTACCTGGCTGAGGGGCCGTTTCTGCGAATTCAATGGGCCGTTGTTCCAAACAATTTTAAAAATAAGATTTACATTAAACTAGGCCTTTGACTCATTGTCATAGGAATTTCTTTTGTATTAAATGCTGGGAATATAGTGAATTATACCATTTTGGAATCTCAATGAAACAGTCACGTTTTTTCTTAATTTGGCATTCAGGTGACCGTATTTTTTTTACACCACGTTAGGTAAAACTTAGGAAAAAAATAAGCAAACCATGAAATTTGAGTTAAATCTTTGTTTAAAAAAAACTATGCATGCGCCTCAAAAATCATAGTTTACATTCGATAGCGCTTCTATCCAGGAATACTATTCAAAGAACAGTTTTAGTATTCATAGAACAAATTCCTTCGTTTGGAGTCTTGCCACGAAAAAGAGTGGCAAAGAGTATAATCTTTTTGAATTTTCGAAAATGTCGAATTATCTCGAAAACCGAGGGACTTTTACTAAACATGAAACATATTTTTCTGAACCACCACAACGTCTTCTACCCATAGGTACCATATTATCCATTCATTACGCCACAACCTGTGTATATGTATATATGATACTTTTATACCTTTGAAAAAATTACGAAGGAAGTGCTTGTTAAGCTCAATAAACAGAATAAGTTTGTTTTAATATATAGAGACTTCACTATCAATACTTTAATATCCTAGAAGCTTCCTCCACCAATTAAGATAATTGTTTAAATCATATGGTCATTTTAATTTATATTTTAAGCAAACGGGTATTGCTGAATCTAGTGCAATATTTATAGATAACATTTTTTACAAATGTTAAGCCGTTGCATAAAATGAATAATTCAATAAATTGAGTTCTGATTGTAGGTGTGCTGCGCACACACACATGTATAACTGGTAATGTTGTATCTATCTACTATATATATGTATACTTAGTAATGTTGTACCTCTCTACTAAGTACTAAGAATAGTAGTCAGTAGCTAGTTGCCCACCAACTGTGTGTAATACAGTTGGTGGGCTCCTCTATATTAAATATGTCTTAAAGTTATGCAATCTTTCATTATGGTCACCCCTAAGGACCCATATAAAGTCAGCTCCTAAACTGGTGACCCCGACGTGATATTAATACAGTAGTGGGCAATTTTCGTGTGTGTTGTGATCGGAAGGACAATTTATAATAGTAAAATGAGTGTGCCGCTTCCGCCACCGCCACAGAACGTGCCGCTTGTTAACGTGCAAATCATCCAGGAGATCCAGCCGCCCGCGCCACCGCCCATTATGGCGCCAGGTGTAGATTCAGTGTCTCTACAGTCCCGGCTCTCGGACTTTTGGTCGGACCAGCCGCGCGTGTGGTTCGTACGCACAGAAGCTATCCTCACACCGCAGAGGATGAGTGATGAGGCAAAGTTTGAACTGGTCGTGTCCAAACTGAGTAAGGAGGTCATCACGCAAGTGACAGACATATTACTAAATCCGCCTCCTACCCAAAAGTACGACGCACTTAAAGCTCGGCTGCTCCACATCTATGAGGAATCAATATCGAGGCAGATCGAGAAGCTTATGAGCGAGCTAGAGCTGGGCGAGCAGAAACCATCCCAGCTGCTCCGTCGGATGCGCGATCTCGCTACTGATAAGGTCCTTGATGCAACTCTTCGCGTGCTGTGGCAGAATCGTCTTCCGACACAAGTGCGAGCCGTGCTAACCGTGTCTGACTCCAAGGACTTAGACAACCTAGCAGCAGACGCAGATAACGTCATGGAGGCTGTGCGGCCTTCCTATGCCCTACGCTGCGCCAGCGCCGGCGTCTACTGCTGCCCTTGACTTGGCCCTGTTAAGGGCTGAGGTGGCTAAAGTAAAGGCTACCGTGGGCCAGATCGATCAGCGGAGGTCGCGGTCTCGCGCCACTGATCGCACTCGTCATCGTCCGCAGTCCCGGCGCCGTAGCGGTTCCCGCCATCCCCGGAAGGAGAAGTACTTGTGCTTCTACCACTACCGATTCAGGGAAAAGGCCAAAAAGTGTACGGAGCCGTGCGCGTGGAAACCAAAGCTGCCGGAAAACTGAGCGGCGAGGTACAGTCCGAGGATCTAGAGTTCTGTACCATTTTTCCATTTGATCGTTTGTATGTGTCAGATAGTAACTCTGGGCTTAGATTTTTAGTCGACACAGGTGCCAATGTGTCAGGTGCCAATATAAATTATACGCAGCTAACGGTAGTGAAATCGCAACTTACGGTACCAAGACACTAATGTTAAACTTAAACTTACGTCGACCTTATCGTTGGGAATTCGTGGTAGCAGATGTCAAACAACCAATTTTAGGCGCAGATTTTTTAGCGTATCACAGGTTATTAGTTGTATTAAACGCGCGTAAATTAATAGATACAACCACAGAACTGAATGTTTCGGCATCTGTTGTCAAGGTATCCCAAACTAGTGTTAAAACTATTGATTTGAATCATCCGTATCAGGATTTATTGTTAAAGTACCCGGACATTAAATCGGCGTTATTCCGAAAAACTGCGAAAGACGATTACGTCCACCATATCGAGACCTCTGGTCCTCCCGTGCACGCGAAAGCGCGCCCGTTGCCACCCGACCGGTATAAAAAAGTTAAAGAAGAATTTCGCATCATGCAGGAACTGGGCATCTGTCGTCCTTCGAAGAGTGCGTGGGCTAGTCCACTCCATGTAGTTCCTAAGAAAAATGGAGACATAAGACCTTGTGGGGACTATCGCCAGCTGAATGCGATAACAAATCCCGACAGATACCCGATTCCTCGCTTGAATGACTTTACTTTTATTCTCCCGGATAAAAAGATATTTTCGAAATTAGACATTAATAGAGGTTATCATTTTATACCTGTCGCACTAGGTGACGTGGAGAAAACCGCTATCATAACACCAATTGGACTTTTCGAGGTTCCCCGAATGACCTTCGGTTTAAGGGGAGCAGCGCAAACCTTCCAGCGCTTTATGGATTCCATTTTACAAGGGCTTGATTTTGTATTTTGTTATTTAGACGATTTACTTATCGCTAGTGACAACGAAGTTCAACACAGGCAACATTTGGAAATATTTTTTAAAAAGTTTAATAAATATGGAATTACAATTAATTTGGCAAAATGTTGTTTTGAACAAACTAAACTAGAATTTTTGGGACACGAAATTAGTACTGAAGGTGTCAGGCCGTTGCAAGATAAGGTTCAGGCAATTGTGGAATTTCCGAAGCCGAAAACTATTTCAGAGCTAAGACGTTTTCTCGGCATGGTTAATTTTTATCGATCTCATCTTCCCAATGCTACTTTATATCTAACAGAATTAAATAAATATCTTAAAAGCTCAAAGAAAAATGATAAACTCCTATCGTCTGGACTGATAGTGCGAACGAAGCATTTACGCAATGTAAGGCAGGTCTCAAACAGGCTGCTACATTGACGTACCCTAGAGTGGATTCCGCACTTGCTATAATGACTGACCCATCTAATACATGCGTGGGAGCAGTCTTGCAACAAAAAGAAGGAGATAGCTGGAAACCATTGGGTTATTTCTCAAAAAAATTAACCATCACCCAACAGCGATATAGCACCTACAATCGCGAGTTGCTCGCTATATACTTAGCTATAAAACATTTTCGGAAATTATTTGAAGGTCAAGAAATAACCGTGTATACGGACCATAAACCTTTAACTTTTGCATTTCAAAAGGTAGGACGCGATGAAAGCGAAACACCTCGGAGAACGAGACATTTAGCTTTCATAAGCGAGTTCACTACAAATATAAAACATATAACCGGTAAGAATAACATTGTAGCCGACACCTTATCACGCGTCGAAGCCGTGATTATGCCAACTGCGTTGAATTTCGATGACATTGCAAATGAACAGCGTAGCGATAGTTATATTACGAATTTTATGTCTGGTTTAAATACCGATAATATTTTGTTGAAGGAACTAGTTATACCTATGTTAGACAAGCCTATTTTTTGTGAAATGTCTACTAATATAGCTCGTCCGTACCTACCGGAAAGGTTTCGACGCCTCGCTTTTGATAGTTTGCATAATTTGAGCCATCCTGGAATTCGGTCTACACGAAAGATGTTAGCTAAAAAGTATTTCTGGCCGAGTATGAACCGTGATGTTTCTTTATCGGCAAAAACGTGCATACAATGTCAACGTTCTAAAGTTAACAGACATACGGTATCGAATTTGACTAAGTTTCCGGAGGTAGATCGTTTTGAGCATGTGCACATCGATATCGTTGGCCCTCTTGAGATTTCACCAGGTGGTTATAGATACTTACTCACAATAATTGATAGGAGGACTAGGCTTTTCCGTTACGCGACATTACAGCAGAAACTGTGCCAAACATTTATATGAAGGTTGGATTTGTCGTTACGGTTGCCCGATGAAGTTAACTAGAAAGAAAGAAAGAAAGAAAGAAAATAACTTTATTCGTTGCTACGCTAATACAAACACATAAAAAACAAACAATTAATTCAACATAAAAAAATAAACAATTAATAATAAAAAAGTATTTAAATTTATGTTGGATTGCAGCAACGAAAAGGACCCGACTCAGCATTATGCTACAGCAAAAAGCCGCAGCGCTGTTATTCTGTCGGGACCACTAATCTAAAACATACGAGCAGCTGTCAGACAGTTTTAATGCAAAAAAAAAACTAAAGATATTTGAAATGTATATGTTTATGTAATATAATATAAAGATAATATTCTGAAATAATGATAAATAATGAAAAATAAATAGATAAATATATTACTTTTAACTATGTTGGCAATAGTGTATAATAGAATAATGAAAGGAATAATAATAAATTAAAAATATTTATACTATGTTATAGAGCTAATTCCTGGACAATGGTGTACATCATTGACCAATATTCATTTTTTATCTGTGTAAACCACGTCAAAATCTTGTACTGCTTGTACATGTCATCTACAAAGAGAATATAATCACTACGGTCATCTATTTCAATTTCAACATAGAAATTGAATTTTATTACGTACTTTATTCTTTAGAACATAGGGAACCATCAAAAATTAAAATAAAATAATAATAACGCAAACCACCTACCTAGTGTATCAACAACCAGTCTTTGTATTGTTACTTTGTATTTTCTTTGTTATCTAGAAGGTACAATTTATATCGCATTTTGAAATTAACCTTGGATTGAATTTCACGAAAGGGGGGTGGGAGATTATTCCAACACTTTGTTGCTAGGTAGCGAAAACTGCCGCGAAAAGCAGCTGTGACGTGTCCTGGAACAGTAAGTAAAAACTTAGCGCCACGAGTACAGTGAAAGTTATGTTCACTGGACCAGGTAAGCTTTTCATATAAATATTCGGGAGTTTTGTTTTTAATTACTCCAAATAGTAAAGTAGCAAAGTGCAATTTGAGCCTTGATGACATGTTAAGCAGTTTGCTATTTTCCAAATAAGGAGAAACATGTGCTCTCGGAGGGATATTAAAGCAAAAACGAGCACATGCATTTTGTACTCGCTGAAGGAGCTTCATTGTTTTCGCTAAGAGACAGGGTCCGTAGGCCGAAATGCAGTAATTTAGTTTTGACAAGATGAGAGTCTCACAAAGGGTTACTCTTAAATTCAAACTTAGGTAATCCCGTATTTTGTAAAGTACCTTTAACCTATAAAAACAAGAACGCACCAAATCTAAAACATAACTCTCAAATTGCAACATGCCGTCTATTTTAAGGCCAAGATTGCGAGCCTCTTCTACCTGCTGAATGATTTCTCCTTCCAATAATATTCTGGGTTGACTGTCAGTTATTATCTTAATTTGGTATCCAGATTCTAATATCATGAATTTTGTTTTAGCTGGATTGAGAATAAGCGAGTTCACTTTAAACCACTGTTCAATGCGCTCCAAGTCCTGATTAATCCTATTTGTACTATCAGAAACCTCTGAAGGATGGAATGACAGATATAGCTGAAGGTCGTCAGCATACATGTGATATTGACAGTTTTTAATCACATGAGTCAAATCACTGCAGTATAAAATAAACAGGAGGGGCCCTAATATAGAGCCCTGTGGAACACCCCTAGTAACAGGTAGAGGGTGTGACTGAATAGTACCTGTACCATCCGTTTTGTGCAGCTCAACAATCTGATGTCGGCCAGTGAAACTGTGAAACCACTTAATTGTGCTATTTTCAAAGCCATAATAAGACATTTTTGAAAGGAGCATGTTAATGCTAATACTGTCAAATGTCCTGGAGTAGTCAAGGAGAACAAGAACCGTCCCCTTACCTTGATCTCTAGAAGCTAGTATATTGTCCACAACATCAACAAGTGCTGTACAAGTACTACGGCCTTTGCGGAAACCTGACTGATATTGTGGCAGAATATTATGTCTTTCCAAATATGTATAGACCTGATTATATACAACTTTTTCCAGAACTTTAGATAGATAAGGCAAGAAGCTAATGGGTCTTAACTCCTTGACACTGCTTGGGTTGGCTTTCTTTGGGATAGGCCGCACTAATGCTGTTTTCCATTGACTGGGAAAGGTAGAGCTGGTGATTGATTTATTAATGATATTAGTGATGGTATCGAGGGTGTGAGGAAGAGATAGGGTTACCATATCTCTACTCACACCATCAATACCCTGCGCATTAGATTTTATTGCCAAAATTGTCCTAGCTACTAGGTCGCTATTCACTGGTGATAGCATGAAAGTAGTGTCACTATATCTGTGAATCTCATAATATGTGAGTTCTGACATTGATTCTTTATTGTTCTCAGGGATATCCAAGAAAAAAGAATTGATGGTACAGGGATTGTCAAAGAAAGCAGGGAGGTCACCTGTGTCCTTGAAACTTGGAACTAGTGTGTATTTAAGGTTCCTCCATAATTGCTTAGGGAATGCTATTTTGCAATTTATATGGTGTTCGAAGAAAGCTTTTTTTTCATGGAATAAGGCAGATGTTACCAAAGTTTTTAAGGACTTGTAGTGCTCTCTGTTGGACACGGATTTATCAGCAAGATACACTTTAAGAGCTTTATTTCTAAGCTTCATCATGAAGCGCACATTGCTAGTAAGCCATGGGGTTGCCCTATTTTTTATTTTACACTGTGTCGCATTTTTAAGTTACCTTCACGATTTAATATAAGTTAGTGTTAACATAAAATGTATAATATATGCAATACAATTACATGTTTAAATAATAGTCAGGTGAGTTCCATACTATGGATGTGAAAGTATTATTTGCATTGTTAGGTGCAGAATATTTTCATACAGAATATTCAAGGTACATTATTTAAGCTGAATGTAATTTTAGATGTATTGTGTTTTGTATTTTGCGTGTACTGCAGTTTCATTTAGGTTTAGGTAGTTAGTTTAGTTATAATGTATTTCGTTTCATTTGAAATATTTCCTTTGCAGAAGCATTAGTGCGAAAAGTTTTAAGATTTATACTATGGGTAATTATAAGGAAAAACAATTATTGTTTCTCAGGCTCAGAATACTGTAGAGAATAAAGTGGATAATTTTCAAATATGGTTATATGTGATAGCCAGTTTTATGGGAGCAATAATATTGTATACTATTTGGGTGAAGTTTAATAAGAAATTCAAAAATTGGCTTCGCCATCAAGTGTTCATGGCCAGCGTTCCGATGTCAGACCAGAATATGGGTCAGATGATAGGCGCCTCTAGCGCCAGTCTGCAGCCAACGCCCGCGCCTGCCGCGGCGGCCGCTCCCTTCACGGGCGTCTCCGTACAACCCTGTGTTTATATAGTTTTTAAGATTTTATATTCTTTTTGTAAAGGGGGAAGTATTGTAGGTGTGCTGCGCACACACACATGTATAATTGGTAATGTTGTATCTATCTACTATATATATGTATACTTAGTAATGTTGTACCTCTCTACTAAGTACTAAGAATAGTAGTCAGTAGCTAGTTGCCCACCAACTGTATTACACGCTCCTCTATAATAAATATGTCTTATATTTATGCAATCTTTCATTATGGTCACCCCTAAGGACCCATATGGAGTCAGCTCCTAAATGATAACTGTGGACAATTAGTTTCATTACTTTGTTCACAAAAAGCAAGTAGATGAGAAAGTTGTGTTTGTTCAAGTAAATGTACGTCGCTTGGAGAAGTTTAGAAGTAACATAATGAAAAAACTCCATCACTTTTGTAACAAAGTAATCCTGACTTTTTTTATTTCAGCTTATTTGCAATTAATTTGATAAAACTTTTACTACTAAAACATTCTCCTTGAACAGTTGCAAGGAATTCAATGAATGGACGACATTTTCTACTACGACGGTCCAAAAGAGCAGACAAAGCTTATATGAACCATGAAAGGTCCTAGCGTCGACTTTATGGAATATGTAAAAAAATCAAAAATGTTTAATAAAATATTTATTTTTAATACTAGTATCGAATCTTGTGTTTTCGCTGATTTAATGAGATATAGTAAAGTAATATTAAAAACTCCTTTATTAAAATCTCGCAGTACATTGAAGCTCGCCAATTTTAGACATATTCCTGTACCGCCAACACTCAGTAATTTTTAAAAAAAATCGTTATTGATCAAATGTAATTTTTTTTTAATTTTAATAATTTACTTCCTAAAAATCCATTCAATTTTACAACGTATCGCTCGATAAATGATGTTGGTGTTGAGCTAATTAATTATACCTTCAATGCATGAAAGAATTCACCGAATGCTTTGGGTATATTCTGTAACCTATCCAAAGCTTTCGATTTTGTTTACCATGAAACATTAATCAGGAAACTTCAACACTACGATATTTTTTTTTTATAGCATAAGGGTGAAAAACGAGCACACAGTCCACCTGATGGTAAGTGGTTGCTGCGGCCCATAGACATCTACATCTATCCCCCGTTACAGATCAAAATGCAGATGCGTTTTCACCCGTGAGGACTAGGATGGAATGCCTCATTTCCAGTAAAAAGGGCCTCCGGCCACCTGCACTCACCAAGCGAAACGCAGAGGTAAACCTCTACTTCACGCTGGTATTCCGTGAGGTCGTGGTACCACCCCGGTTCGAGCCGGCCCATCCATGCGACAGCAATAGCTGCCGCCTGGCTCTACCACTGTTAAAAACTACTAAGTGATGCTTAAATTTATAATTCCATATTTAAAAATAAGATAAATATATTGGTAAATCCAATTGGG
The DNA here is from genome assembly GCA_033319125.1 of Parnassius glacialis. Classification (NCBI taxonomy): domain Eukaryota; kingdom Metazoa; phylum Arthropoda; class Insecta; order Lepidoptera; family Papilionidae; genus Parnassius; species Parnassius glacialis. The sequence continues at coordinate 21,211,197 of JAVANC010000019.1, forward strand.
CATACCTTAAGCGCATTAAAAAAATTACGTATAACATGATTATACGGAATTATTAAAGTAGTTTAAATACATTTCGACAGCACTATCGGCTTCAACACCATCGAAAACCATGAAAATGACACCCATGATGAAAAAATTGATACCTATTGCAGCCGCCATCTTGGATTTACATTTCGACAGCACTATCGGCTTCAACACTCTTGAAAACCATGAAAATGACACCCGAGATGAAAAAATTGGTACCAACTTCAGCCGCCATCTTGGATTTACATTTCGACAGCACTATCGGATTCAACACCCTCGAAAACCATGAAAATGACACCCAAGATGAAAAACTTGATATCTATTGCAGCCGCCACCGTGGATTTTCATTTCGACAGCACTATCGGCATCAGCACCCCCGAAAACCATGAAAATGACACCAATGATGAAAAAATTTATATCTATTGCAGCCGCCATCTTGGATTTACATTTCGATAGCACTATCAGCTTCAACACCCTCGAAAACCATGAAAATGCCACCCATGATGAAAAAATTGGTACCTACTTCAGCCGCCATCTTGGATTTACATTTCGACAGCACTATCGGCTTCAACACCCTCGAAAACTATGAAAATGACACCCATGATGAATAAATTGGTACCTAATTCAGCCGCCATCTTGGATTTACATTTCGACAGCTTTATCAGCTTCAACACCCTCGAAAACCATGAAAATGACACCTATGATGAAAAATTTTATATCTATTGTAGCCTCCACCTTGGATTTATATTTCGACAGCACTATCGGCTTCAGCACCCTCGAAAACCATGAAAATGACACCCATGATGAAAAAATTGATACCTATTGCGGCCGCCATCTTGGATTTACATTTCGACAACCCTATCGGTTTCGACACCCTCGAAAAGCATGAAAATGTCACCCATGACAAAAAAAATATACTACTTACTTTTAGTACGTACTACTATTATTTATTCTGTGCTTTTAAATATTGTAATAAAAAAATCTCTTATTATTATTATAATCAAGTATTTAAGAAATTTGGTTATTCGAATATTTGTACAGCGATCATTTTGAGCCGCTGCAAACAACCGAAATAATGTCCACTCACGACGGCGACTGACGGCGAACCATAGATAAATAGAAATTATGCAAGCTAATGCGGCGAACTGATATATACAGTAATCTGTGGCAATGGCGAACTGAGTTAGTAAGTAAACTACTCTGTGGCTGTAGATCCCCATTTACAGAAACAATTTATATACGAGGCAACAAAATCAACGAAAATTTCGCCATTTTGGAGGCGAAAAAAATTAATTATAGCTAAACAAAACAAAATTACACTGCCATTTACATTCAGTGGCTTCCCACATGATAGATGAAGAGATTAAAAAATGGATTGAGTTAAACAATTGATATTTTCAAAAGTTATAGTGTTTACAAGCCACAGGGACATGATAAATCCACACCATAAGCCACTAAAACCCTTTTTTTTATTTAAAAATAGCAATTATTCGATTTAAAAAAATTATTAATAAGTTCAACAATCATTTATCTTTCTAAAAATGTGCTTTTTATATCATTTATATGTATAATATGATTGCTAGATACGATTTTATTCGATAAAATGTTGGAATTTTAATTTTTAGGCGATAGTAGAACATTACCTTGCGCTTTCGCTTAAGGTATGCAATAACAGAACATACAATAACATAAGTTATATAACAATAGTACACTGGCGTAAGACAGGGCTCAATTCTCGTCCCCTTTCTGTTTCTTGTATATATTAATGAGTTACCTTATATAGTCGGGTATAATCATGATATAGTATTATTTGCTGATGATAATCCATTAATATTCAAATTAAAACGACAATTACTAAAATATGACGAAGTAAATAATGTTATATCTAATTAATAAATTGGATTTAGATGGACGTTACAGATGACGTTTGTTTTGTCCATATTCATCTTAAGACCTTTCTGTTGGGGTACACTATTGTGGCCATTAAGCATAGTGCTAAAGTAGCCCAGCACTTCTGCCATAAGGTTCATATCACCGGCAAATCGAAGGTGAGTGATGTACTCGCCATTGATAAGAATACCGTATCCTTTCCAGTCCAGTAGCTTGAAAATGTCGTCCAGTGCAGCGATAACGTTATATTTCAGCAATATAACGTCACCGCTGCTAGTATTTGTACTACTGTACAAATACTAGCAGCGGTGGCCTACGATGGATACTTAAGCACTTCGATATACCGACAGTTATCTTACCACTAAAGGGATTAAAGCAACACCCAAATTCCGACGGAATCAAAGGCTTTCTCATAGTCCACATACGCAAGGAAAAGTGGTGGATTGTACTATATGGTCTTATATAAAATTTGCCGAAGAATATGTCGTGGTTTATGTTGCTAAAGCCTTTTCGAAAACTGGCTTTTCCGAGAAGCTGGAGGTCGTCGAGTCTGCGTACTAGACGATTCGTAATGACTCCCGAAAACAAAACGGCTCAGAAGGAAAATCAAACTGGAGTTCTTCAAGAGAGCCTTTCTTGAATAACAAGACCACCGCACCTCTGCTCCACGCCTCCGTAGTAGTGTCATCATGGAGAACAGAATTAAAGAGCTTCTGAAGGGCTTCAAGTACTAGTTTTCCAACTACTTTCAGAAGCTCTTCTGTAATTCCATCCTTGCCAGCCTTGTCGCTTTTAAGGTACTGGAGAGCAATTCTAATCTCACTCAGACTGACATACGGGATATTATCGGAATAGTGTCGGATAAAAATTGCGCTTGAATCGTTACTCACACTTGCGTGTGGCTCCAACGATGATATATATGTACGACTGCCTATAGAACCTCAATCTCACTCAAAATCTCAGATGTCCTAGAAACGAAACCACATTCAGTCTTCACCTTCTGACATTCTGACAGACAGATCTCTGGCAAAGACTTCGTAGCCATGTTTCCGCTCAAGTGCTTCTTCAATATGAACTGTATTGAAGTTGCGTAGGGCCCGCCACATGTATTTGGAGATCTGTCTGTTCAGTTACCTACATCCTACCAAATCTACTAAAGACTTTAGCTCATTTCCCGTTTAACAGCCATGACATTAAGAGTGTTATCGGAGTTTCTGTGTTCATGGACAGTCTCTACGAGCTTGTTATTCATATCGTCCACTTCATTGCAGGCTTTTAGGCACTGGAAAAGATTTAACTAAAAGTTAACGGAGCAAGAGGGAACGGAGTGTTGATACCAATAGACGACCTCTCCAACTTAACGTTTAGGTTCAGTGTACCTCTCACCATTCAGTGACCACTGCCGGTTTTCTCCCTCGTTATCACAGAGACATGAGTGAACAGTGTCTTTCTAGTCGTCATAGTGAAGTCAATCACATATTTTGTTGAACCGTAGAGGCTCGACCAGGTCCAGTTTCTATGAGGCTGCTTCTGGAAAAGGAGTTTCTCCATTAAGTCGGCCAACTGCAGGCCCCTTGGGTTCCGTTGCCTTATACTAAATTTCCCTATCTTCAACTCACCGTTCTCTTCTGTACCTAGTTTTGCGTTGAAGTCTTCCATTAACACCGTATTGTGGGTTTTCGAGGAATGCATGGCTCTAGAGATATCCTCATACATTTCCTGTACCTCCTCGTCGATGATCGCATCAGGATGTGCCAAGATTAGTTTGTAAGCCCTTATGACCTTCAGCGAATACCGTTTGGTTATTCTGAGTATAAGGTACGCAACCCTAGTAAACACAATCCCAATCTTTACAACTTTTTAAACCAGAGACTTGTAGACGATAAAATCCGACATCTCCTTTGGACAGATGTTCGCCTTCCCAGTGACAGCACAATTTGCTGGATTCAATGATTACCGTATCCTTCTAACCTCAGAAACCTTCTAAACTCTCTTCTAACCTCAGATAATTCTATAATATTCCAGTGCAACCAACTTGTCTATTTGTTCATTCAACTCCAGGATCTTCTCGTCAGTCCTCAGGGTGTGTGCGTTAATGTTGCCAGGTCGAGTCGCCTTAGGTAGCAACCGTACCTCTACCGGAGATTCTTAACACCCCCTGCCTCGCCGTTACCATGGTTGCCACCGTAGCCAGGAATAGCTGGCCGGGACCATTTCTTTGCGTCGTTGCTCATGGGGTGATAGTTGCTATGGCCCCCATATATCAAAACTAGCAAGCAGACTTAGTTCTGCAGCATATACTGCAAAAATATTACAAATGTTACCAGCGTTGAAACAGCTAGACTAGTTTAATTTAGCTATTTCAATAACGTACGGTCGTATTTTATTTTGCTATGAGGACACGCAACTGGCTAAAATTATATTTGTTTTATAGAAGATGGGCCATAAGAGTATTCCACCATCAGACAATCAGGCGGTCAGCGGGTCTTCGTCACTTTGTTGTCGATATTTTACGAGTGGAATAATTTGCCGGCGTCTATCAATTTAATTCTAAAATTCAAGGCAAGAGTGAATAAACATTTGTAACAAATGAAAATTAGCTAAGACAGTGCGTTTTACAATCTAAGGCTGCATCACCACTTACCACCAGGTGGGATTGTAGTTAAGCACTGGCTTGTAATAAGTAAAAAAAGAGCAATCTATGATTTAAAACTTAAATATTTTAAATTTGTTTTATGTTGCTTTTTTAATTGTGTAACATATATGATTAAGCTGTTTTTTTTTTAAATAATAGTTCCACTGGTCTTCTAAAAATTTTCTATTTCTGTTCTAATTTTGGTACCATGTGCTACACGGTGAATGCAAATATCGTGAAAAAAACTGCGTGTCTAAAGATTAAATATTTCAAGGACATGTTAAGTGTGTCAACAGGCATTAAAGCAACGCAACGAACAAATTCTTGCATAACCATCTCAGAAATGGGAGGAGGCTACATACACTCCATATACACGTATTTATTCTATATGTGCACATATACTCTACACTCTAATACACTAATACTTATTTTATTTCTATACTATTACTATCATTACTAAGTTTCCAACTTTCCAAATAATATTTCACACGATTTTCACGGCACTTACCATTTCATATAAAGAGGTTGTACAACAGAAAAAGTTGTAAAATTTGTCTTCCCCCCGGCACACATTAGCTCCGTTCATATTACATTATAAATGAATGCGATTTAACAGAATCTGAGCACACAGAATATAAGAAAAATAAGTTAGGTTAGTATCGTTTTTAAAAATACTTAAAGATTGTTACAAAGAGAAAAAAATACAATACTATTACAAATTTGGAACATAATGCTAATATCATCACTAAACGTAGTGATTACAAACTATTTTATCATCGCTATTTTGATTGCTAAAATTATTTCAAAATTATAACTAAATGATCAACACTCTCGTTTTATTATATTTGTCATACTTGTATATTTGTCAAACTGCCAAGCGTGGCAGGTTGGCAACCGCAGTTATTTATTATTTTAAGTTGTAATCAGGAAGATGCTGCTGCCCATCTCCTGTTTCATTTTCTGTATCGGCTGCTACGACACCCAAAGAATGATATGGGGCAGTGTACACTTTTACGCCGCCGACACGGTGTTTTTTTAACAGTGAACAATGAAAGGATCTGTTCACATGATAAATTTATCTGCTAGCTAATGTAACTAGTTTATCTGTACTATCGTATTACCAAATGAATAACTAATAATCTCGTATTAATATATAATAAACCTTTTTTCGTTCAAGAGAACATCATAGATAGTAAGACTTTCTAACTTATTTATACTATCAAGCAGCCGTGGATCCACTAATGAGTTTTTTTTTTATATGATAATGGTGACAAACGAGCGCACAGTCCACCAGATGGTAAGTGGTTGCTGCGGCCCATAGACATCTACATCTATCTATTTCAAATTAAAATGTAGATGCGTTGTCACCCGTTAGGACTAAGATGCCTCATTGACATAAGATGGAACGCCTCATTTCCAGTAAAAAGGGCCTCCGGCCACCTGCACTCACCGAGCGAAACGCAGAAGTAAACCTCTACTTGACGCTGGTTTTCTGTGCGGCCCATCCGTGCGACAGCAAAAGCTGCCACGTGGCTCTACCACTGTTAAAGTCCCGCTTGAAGGGTAATCGAACAAGTATATATATAGTACATTATACGTGGTAGAGCCATGCTGCAGCTATATTAGTAGTATAGTTGTAGCAGGAATGGGTCGGCTCGAACGGGCAAGGACCACGCTCTCACAGAATACCAGCGTAAAATAGCAGCCACTGCTGCGTTTCGTATGGTGAGTGTAAAGAACCGGAGACCCTTTTTACTGGAAAAGAGGCATTCCATATTAGTCCTCACGGGTGACAACGCATCTACATTTTGATCCGCATCATCATCATCGTTACAGCCCTTCACAAGTCCACTGCTGAACATAGGCATCACATCCCCCAAAGAATGCCACAAAGCACGGTCCTGAGCCACCTGCATCCATCGACTTCCTGCATATCTTACCAGGTCGTCACTCCATCTAGTGGGGGGACGCCCTACACTTTGCCTGCCGGTACGAGGCTGCCACTCAAAAAACTTTCTTCCCCATCGGTTGTCAGTTCTTCGAGCTATATGGCCGGCCCATTGCCACTTCAGCTTACTAATGCGTTGGGCTATGTCGGTCACTCTGGTTCTACTGCGGATATCCTCATTTCTGAGTTTATCATGCAGAGAAACTCCGAGCATAGCCCTCTCCATAGCTCGCTGAGCGAACTTGAGCTTCCTCATCCGGCCAGCAGTGAAGGACCACGTCTCAGTTCCGTATGTCATCACTGGCAACACGCACTGGGTGTACAGTCTCGTTTTCAAGTTTTAAGGTATACCTGACGCGAAGATGTGCCGTAATTTCCCGAACGCTGCCCAACCGAGTTGAATCCGTCGATTAACCTCTCGGTCGAAGTTGGACTTACCTAGTCGGACTATTTGTCCCAGGTAAACATACTCGTCAGCAACTTCGAGCATAGTGCTCCCAACAACTACCGGCATAGGTGTGACATGGACATTAAACATGATCTTTGTTTTGTCCATGTTCATCTTAAGACCTATCCGTTGGGAAACACTATTGAGGTCATTGAGCATAGTGCTTAGGTCCTCCAGCGATTCTGCCATAAGGACTATATCGTCAGCAAATCGAAGGTGAGTGATGTACTCGCCATTGATGTTGATACCGTATCCTTTCCAGTCCAGAAGCTTGAAAACGTCTTCCAATGCAGCGGTGAAGAGTTTCGGTGATATGACGTCACTCTGTCTTACAACTCTCTGCAGTTGGATAGGTTTCGTACTCTGGTTATGTACTCGGATAGCCATCGTAGCTCTACTGTACAAACACTTCAGCACTTCGATATACCGACAGACAACTTGGCACCGCTGAAGGGACTGCAGCACCGCCCAAATTTTGACGGAATCAAAGGCTTTTTAAAGCTTTTAAAAGTTTTCACCCTCGCGATCACGGAGACATCACTGAACAGTTGTCGTCTGGTCGTCATAATGAAGTCAATCTCATTTTTTGTCGAACCGTCGGGGCTCGACCAGGTCCACTTACTGTGGGGCCGCTTCAGGAAGAAAGAGTTCATCATAAAAAGTCCCTCTTTCCCCATGAAGTCCGCCAGCTGCTGGCCCCTTGGGTTCCGTTGCCCTATTCCAAATTTCCCTACTTTCATCTCACCGTTCTCTCTTGTGCCTAGTTTTGCATTGTAGTCTCCCATTAACACCGTATATTGGGTTTTGGAGGAATGCATGGCTCTAGAGATATCCTCATACATTTCCTCCACCTCCTCATCGGGGTGTGCCGAGGTTGGTGCGTAAACCTGTATTACCTTCAGCGAATACCGTTTGGTGATTCTGAGTATAAGGTACGCAACCCTCGTCGACACACTCCCGATCTTTACAACGTTGTTAACGAGAGACTTGTGGACGATAAATCCGACACCTCCTTGAGACAGATGGTCGCCCTCCCGGTGATAGAGCAAGTTGCCGGATTCGAGGATTACCGTGTCCTCCCCCTCTCTTCGGACTTCGGATAATCCTATAATATGCCAGCGCAACTTGTCTATCTCTTCTTCCAGCTCCACGATCTTCTCGTCAGTCCTCAGGGTGCGTGCGTTGTACGTTGCCAGGTCGAGTCGTCTAAGGTGGCAACCGAACCTCCACCGGAGATTGTTAGCACCCCCTGCCCCGCCGTTACCATGGTCGCCACCGTAGCCAGGAATAGCGGGGCCGCCGGGGACTGGGGGCCGTCTCTTTGTTGCTTTAGTCATTGGGGGGTATTTGCCATAACTGCCACGCTTGGCAAGCGGGTTGGCAACCGCAGTTTTTTATTGAAGTTTTGGCTATTATCAGGAAGATGCTGCTGCCAATCTCCTGCCTGTTTCCCTTTGTCGCCTTTTACGACAACCACGGGACGATATGGGGTAGTGGATATTCTTGACCGCCACTACACGGCTATCGAAGATAAATGTAGATGTTTATGGGCCACAGCAATCACTTACCATCAGGTGGACTGTGTGCTCGTTTGTCACACTACCCAATAAAAAAATATTTACAAGCAGGTATTACGAAATGTTCTTCTAGCTTCAAGAGATCTGTGGCATGTCTTGTCTGAAGTAACGCCAGACAAGGAATGCCATAGTTGCGCGTATCCATGGGCCACGGTAGCCAGTTACTATGAGATTTTTTTTATAAAATTCAAGAGCCAAACAATCTTACAATCTACCTGATGGTATATGGCTACTGAATTCCATGGATACAAGCAACCAACGTCAGACACGAAGCAATGAATTGCGTCATCGTCAAACGTTATACTGGCTCTATACCATTTAGATTGAAGCAAGCAGTGCACGCACTGCGGCATGGCGGCAGGAATAGGTAAGTGGGCGGTAACCTACTCAGATGAACTTCTAGGCTGATAAGCGTTCTACCACTTAGTGAACTATCTACTAAAAATAAATTTAAGTAGCTGGCAACTCCAATATACATATCATATGGCAATTAGAGGGTTGTAAATAGTTGGCCTTTCACAGCCTAGACCGTCAATTAGCAGGGTGCATCGCAGGTATTTGAGTTTTGCATTTCTGGCTAAAAGTGGTATTTTCCCTCTTACACTCTCACAATTTCATAATTGATATTAGCGTTTATTAAGGTCATCCGTTTCAACTTGCAAATGAAAAAACTTTATTTTTTTTATAGGATAAGGGTGACAAGCGAGCACACAGTCAACCAGATGGTACATCTACCTTCGTTCAAAAATCAAAATGCAGATGCGTTGTCAGCCGTGAGGACTAAGATGGAATGTCTCTTTTCCATTAAAAAGGGTCTCCGGTTCTCTACACTCACCATACAAAACACAGCAGCATTAAGCTTCTATTTTACGCTGGTATTCTGTGAGAGCGTGATCCTTCCCCGGTCGAGCCGACTCATTCGTGCTAAACCATTTAATTAATATAGCTGCAGCATGGTTCTACCACGTATTAAATTATATTTTTATTCTCATAATCACTTTTATATTCTCTTCATTCATTCATTTTATATAAAACACAATGTTTAAACATTAATTTTATGAAAAGTATTGGCTGCTTGCCTATAAATTTAATACAAGCGCAGCCTGCAATATCAGACGTTATTGATGTAAATTTTAAAATTAAAATCATAGCGTAAAGCATAACATTTCGATTTCTGAAGCACACGAATGAATTTAGTTAAATTATTACTTTTGCCATGTATTTTCAAAAGCAACACCTGCTGATAGTCTGGGCACCGTTTATGGTAATATTACCGTTATTTTTTATTGTATAAACTTCTGGGTACTATAATAAAATTTTGTGTTCTCCCAGGTCCTAATATCATGGGTCAGTGCATTTGATGACACAGACGAAGACAAAACTGGTAGGTAAAACAAGGGTGTTTTGTGTGTGTGTTATTGCTTCTATGGTCCCATTCGATAAAATGTCTTTGTTTTGATACTATAATAATCAATATCATTCAATATCATTTGTAACATATCGATTCTATACAAATAAATGAAACTTAAGTGTCTGTTTGTAATTTCAAAATAACAGCTTTTTACTATATGCATATAAAGTATATACGGTACTTATAACAAAAGCACGATTTTTTAAATTTTTTGTCTCTCTGTCTTTCTGTCTCTCTGTTTGTACCGGCTAATCTCCGAAACGGCTGGACCGATTTTAACCGGACTTTCACTGGCAGAAGCTGATGTTATAAGAAGTAACTTAGGCTACTTTTATTTAAAAAAAAAAGAATTAGTGTTTCGCACAAAAAAGTAAAACCCATGAAATCCAATCGTAATAAATTACGCGCGGGCGAAGGTGCGGGGAACAACTAGTTTTAAATATTTTGAAAACAAATATTTTTAAATAATTTTATGTTGCTCAATTTTCAGTAGACTTTAAAATTGGATTCGATTTGACGCGGGATTTTAACGGCAAACCAGCCCTTACAATACGACGTTATGATGGTAAGTAATTGTTTAACTATATTTTCTTTATGTTATTTTCGGGACCATCTTTCGCAGTTTCAAGACAATACAATGAAATAGAACTTCAATCGTCAATCCACCTAATTTGTGCCATTATTACGGTAAATTTTTAGGGTTCCGCAGTCTAAAACACTTTTATAACTGATAAAGTGATAAATAGTTACAATTATTATTTTTCGATGATCTCTCGGGCCCATTCAGTAGCTGAAAGATAGGACCCTGAAAAGCCTATATGTCTGAGAAATCAATAATAATTCGAGGTTTAGTTAAGTCCGCCAACATGTATTTAGACGATTCACCACGATGAACACTTTCGTACTGCAAATCACTCTCAATGTCTTAAATATTTAATATGTAACAAAACAAAAAAACCTTGATAGACAATTACCCACTGAAATTGTCGCTTTTAGGTGTCGCATCGTAACAACTTCATAGTGTCGTTTTTAGGTGTAGGGGTGCGCGCGCATCGTAAAAAATTCACTCTCATAATTTTCTCAAACGTCTCAAAAAAGTATAACTTCAAAAAGAGTTATTTTTGTTTGCATGGTTTATAAGTATTATTCTAAGATTTACGCAAATTAAAACAAATTTTGAAATATATATAAATATATACTATAGTTCAAGATCTTTGTGATATTTACTTTCATCTTTGACGTTAGTCGTTAAAGGATAATAAAACATAGTATGTATACTATAAATTGTCATTGTAAGGGCGTAAGATAATTAATTTAAATTTTCTCACATAACACTGTGTGACATCCGGCAGCTGGTGAAATTACCACTGTAATGTCATCCCTAAATTATTCGAATCGAGTTGAAGCGCATGTTTTGCTATAAACACTCTAAAAAAATCTTAGCGATTACGATTAATGTCCAAATTTGTAAGTGACAACCTAAAAAAAAGTAAAAAAAGTGAAGTAAACGTTTGCAAATTCGTAATTAAAACTTGAGAAATCTCTGCAGTATAAAACTGCAAACATCGCAAATATATTACTGTTGTTAAGTTGTAAACGACTTGTAAATATCCATGCATTAAGAAGTAAATACTCCCCAGTTCTCATTAAAACAACTGAATTCAGCGCAACTACTGTTAGTTTCGCTGAACACAATGTTAAGCGACAGTAAGCACACATCTTCAAGTAACTTCATCTAAAGTTGTTTCCAATTTTCATCAAACTTTACTTTGAAAGTGATACTTATATGAAAACAAGTTTTATTCATCCCATAGGTTCATTAAAAGTTTCTTTATTTAAATATTTTTACATTTCCAGATAACTTTAAAAGTACTTATGAAAAGGAAGCAGTTTCTAAGCCATCAATAAGAGCCGATTCCTTTAGTGATAGTGAAGAAAATGATAAAGAACCTTTGGAAGCCAAACAGGAAGATAATGGAAATAAGAAAGATAAATCAGAAAGCAAACAAAGTGACAAAGAGGACTCAAGTAATGGTAATTAACTCCGATGTATTATAGTCAAATATAAGTCAAAAAGTGGTGAAATATTTAGTAACAGTAACTGAATGTAGCTTTTTCCAATGTATATTTTAAAAATATTTGCTTGCGCTCTGAATAAAACAAAAGATTTTTGTATAAAACGTTCATAATCTCGGGCCTCATTGCAGAATCTGATCGTAAAGGAAAAAAGAGTACAAAAGGAATTAATTCTGAATACGAACCTGAAGGTAAATTTTCTTTTACCGTTCTTTTTCTACGACTTTCAAAGCATAATATATTTAATTAAACAAAATAATTTATTTCTTGCATTATTTGATGTTCAAATAATCTCAATTAATGTAAAACTAATTTACAGAGTAATGCAATGAAAATGATTCCAATTGTAAGTATCCTTTAAATTTTTATGCCTTTGCCATTAAACACTGCAAATAAATCAATGAGAGTCATTTCAACAGTGGTAGAGCCACGCGGTAGCTTTTGCTGTCGCACGGATGGGCCGGCTCAAACCGGGGTGGTACCATGACCTCACAGAATACCAGCGTGAAGTAGATGGTTTACCTCTGCGTTTCGCTCGGTGAGTGCAGGTGGCTGGAGGCCCTTTTTTCTGGAAAAGAGGCACTCCACCTTAGTCCTCACGGGTGACAACGCATCTGCATTTTGATTCGCAAACGAGGATATATGTAGATGTCTATGGGCCACAGCTACCACTAACCATCAGGTGGACTGTGTGCTCGTTTGTCACCCTATCCTATAAAAAAAGTGTTCAATAGAACAGACATAAAATTGTTTTTCAACTTGTTAATTTTAAAAACATATTCTTAAACTTATACATTATTTAAATTGATTTATTTTTATTCCAGAAAGAGGCAAATAATGTAGTAGGTATTAAAATTGCCTGTATCAATTTGTCTTTTAATTAAAGAAAAATAATGTGATTTGCATTGTTTTATTTTAAATTCTTTATTCGCCATTGTGCCATTCCCGAAACGAAATCGATCTATCGATCATTTTATTTCTAAATGACATGCAATATCTGTCTAGATGGAGCCACTATTTTATACTCATATTAATAAACCAAGCTATTGCTTCATAGTGCAAACATATAGTAACTAACCTCGCTTTCAAATGTCAGCACATTAATAAAACGTTGGGAAATTCTAGGGGTGCCAAATATACACCATGTTGAAAAATCTCTGCAGTATAAAACTGCTCCCATGGACATTTTATCCTTAACCTTAAATGTAATATCTCACGACAATATTAGTATTGTTGCTGTATGGTTGCGGCATTAGAGAACCCACTATCCCATCTTCTCGCGACTTATCGTAAAGATTATGTGATCTCTAGAGGATTACTGTATAACCATCCTAAGTAAAATACCTACAATGACGGTGGAAAACAGCGTCGAAGGTAATCGGCTACCTGGCTTGACCAGAGTAACGGTTAGTATTGCAGAAATACACCATCCTATGGCAGAGATCTATTTCCAGCATGAGAAATCATTAATTTATATTGTAAAGGTAGTAATTAAGACATGAAAAGAAAATATGCATTATTTAATAAATTTCTCAATTCGCGCCCTTAACTATTCTAACCAGTGTAAGTGCGGTGTTAGAATATCCACTACCCGACGAATATGGTCGTGTCGTAAGAAGCAACAGAGAGAAACAAACCAGGAGATGGGCAACAACTTCTTGATAAAAACAACTGAAAATAAAAATCTGTGGTTGCCAATTCTCTTGCCAAGGGTGGCAACACTTATAGCAAAATTCCCCCATGAGTCAATCACTATAAGTTACTATACATCTATACAATATATACATACATACTAATTGTGTAATATTTATATTGTATTAATGCACTTATAAAAAAAATATAATTATCATCTCTCTTACAAAGCAATAAGGACCGTGGCCGAGCTCATTTGACTACTCTAGCGCCATCTATTATCTATCTACGGAAGCGGTTGCGATGTATATCGATATGAAAATTTGACGCGCTAAATACATCGTTCTTTATTTAATACATTTCCATAGATGTCGCTACATGGTACCGCTAAGTAAGATTGACGAAGTCATTGGGCTCTAGTATAATAACATAACTGAAACATTAACATTAACTTCCAACATATTTACACATCACTTCCCTTTAGTAGGGGAGCCCATGATGCTAAATGGGGATTTACTTAAGCGTTGTTGGGACCTATTAGATTTTGTAGATTAGTTGATAGGGAAAAAAAGTTATATAATGTTTCCCCTTCCAGTGGTGGGTGATACGTCTACAGATTTTCAAAAATGTAAAATCTACTACAAACTACTACAGATGTTCAAAAATTAATTCCAGCGCATCAGATATTCAAAGGAGAAATGCTCCCGTGCTCCCATTCAAATGACTGACGATTCTTAAGTGGTGACGCAGCTCGTAGAGAATTTTTGAACATGTGAAAAAAATCGCCATATTGAAATACTCGAGCGTGTCTATACAGAAGGTTCAGCTTGAGGTCCCAGTTATGGTAGCTTAAAATCTGACGATTATTTTGAGGGATATTAATAATTTGCCTGCTAGAGATATTTTAATAATTTTTTTATGAACTTTTTTTGCTCAATAACCATAAAATGTGTCCGTGAATGGGTGGGGTGGCACGAGAGAGTCCGAGCTAGAGAAAAAGTGAAAGGGAGAGAAAGGCGCGGAGTGGGGTATACATGCTTTACTCCAGCTGCACGCTTTCCTCCTCATAGACGATTTTTAGTATTTCGGCTTGTGGAAATCGGCAGATTATGTTTTTTTGTTATTTTTGCATTTTTTCCTTCAAAATTAAAAAAAATCACGCACGAGAATGTCAAGACAATTTTTTTTTATTTTTGCACAAAATTTTGGGACCGACACACATGCTAGCCGCCCATTAGTTCACACATTTTAGATAATAATGTATGGAAAAAAGGCAAAATTAATAGAGTAATTTTTTATCTATCGGTATATAATAAAGCGGAAGAGTTATTTTTTGTTTACAACAAATTGTATGTGATTGTATTGGTCCTATGTGCTTAAAGTACCTACCGTATTCTTTAAATTTAATAAGTGCTAATTGCAATCAAATTTCGCTGAATCTTCTAACTAAGAAGTATTTCCCGAATCGTTGAAATGAAACAATAATTTAAAGTTGAGTTTTCCCACGTCGTTCGACTTTAAAGTCTATTCGACTGTATGTATTTTATTTGAGCTTATTTACATGGCGTATTCATTTTTAACTTTTATTATAAACATGCCCTAAGATTTTTAAGAATAACTATTTTAATCGATTTTAAGCTTGGTATTGCAGTGACTAAACATTTCCACACGGTTCAATTATTATTCCTAGACTCTAGAAATAATCTTCAAGTCAGGGTAATGTCATATACATGGTCAATATACAAGTTCTATGTGTTTAGAACTTGTTCTGACATAAGGAAAATTCCTATAATGGAGGACGTATTTTATCTTAACACATTTTCCAATTATATAATGTAAAAACTAATAATCTCATTATTTTGATTAATAAGGTGCTTATTTTTAATGGGGAAATGTCTACGCATACCCACCTCCTGGATGCAATAACAAGTTATGCTGGGCTCGCAACAATTCAAAACCCCCATCGTGTTCCACCCTCATTGCATATCAGCAGGGCTACGGAAACACTTTTTCACACATCCATTACCTGTCCCTTCTTGGAAAAGGACCCGCCCTCTGCCTTTTAATTCCCCCTGCGCTACAGAACCCGACTACGTTTCGGCCGTGAAGGGTATAGAGCGGCCTATTGTAATACCAACACTACTCTCATCTCGCGGACCCACCACCGCTGTATCAGCGGTACAAACCCACCACAATCGCAGACTCGCGCCTACCTGCCGCAGTTCATCAGCATAGATTCGAAGTGGGTCCGCCAAACCCACACAGAGCGACCACCTCCAACTATACTAAGACTACAAATATCGCCGACACGATAATTCAGGATCGCGTTTAGAAGGGAATTAATAAATTAGGTAACTATTTATTTATTTATTTAAACTTTTATGCATTAAAGAAAAATCGTACATATGGCGGACTTAATGCCTTAAGGCGTTCTCTCCCAGTCAATCATTGGGCTAAGCAGAGATAAACATATAGGAGGTAGTGTAGCAAAAGTAAACTAATAATGAGAAAAAAAGTAATGATGCTTTACTAAAATATTCACGAACCGTGTTTTTAAAAAAAAAGCTTCTTGGAAGCTTTTTTAATGTCTAGACGTATTTCGTTCCAGTCTTATAGCCGTTAGAGCGAAAGAGTGGGACATATAATCAGTACGGTGTAAAGGCTAACGCCTTTTTAGCCAACTTTAGATTATCCGAAGAACGGAGAAAACACTTATGAGTATCTCCAAGGTACTGAAATCTAGATCTCAAGTACTAAGGCGCACAAGGATCGTTCAGGATAGTGAAAAGAGTGCAGAGTATTCTAACATATCTGCGCTGATGGATATGCACCCAGTTAAGCTGAGTACGACAAAAAGTATTTAAACGCATTTATGAAAAAACAACAAGTTAGGATATACTCCTAACGCAGCACCAGTTTCAATGCTTAAATATCTATTTAAATCCTAAATTACTTTGTTAATGGTTATTCAATGCCTCATGCAAAAAAAATAAGGATTTCTCACCACTCCCTTGAGCGCACTCGTGTGAAGTGAATGAATAATTCAAGGCCGGGGTTCCTACTTCGTACAATTTTAACTTTAACTTGGGTTATTTGATTAGGCTCAAGCTCCATCTGTGATTTTTCGATATTGATTTTTAGAACTGATAGCGCCTCAAGTAAATTATTTATGAATTTGTCGACGCTCACCAATTTTATAGTAGTTACTTTATTTGATGTGAATTTACGAGTAGCTTCAAATTTGCTTAAGAATTAAAGGAGGTAAAACATACATGGAAGAGCCATGCTGCAGTTATATTATGCTTGAAGCACCAATAGGTTGGCTCGATCGGAGAAGGACTACGCTCTCACAGAATACTGTGTTTCGTATGGGGAGTGTAGAGAACCAGAGACTAAATAAAATAAAATAAACTAAAACTAAACTAAAATATCTCTAAAACCATGCATTCCTCCAAAAGCCACTATACGGTGTAAATGGAAGACTTCAACGCAAAACTAGGCACAAGAGATAACAGTGAGCTGAAAGAAAGAACAAAAATTCGGAATAGGGCAACGGAAATCAAGGGGCCAGCAGCTGGCCGCCTTCATGGAGAAAGAGGGACCCTTTATGATGAACTCTTTCTTCCAGTAGCGGCCCCAAAAGGGACCTGGTCGAGCCCCGACGGTTCGACGAAAAATGACATTGACTTCATTATGACGACTAGATGGCATCTGTTCAGTGACATCTCAGTGATCGCGAGAAAACGCGCGAAAACTTGTAGCGATGACCGAATAGTTAGAGGCACACTGAACCTAAATGTTAAATTGGAGAGGTGTCGTCTAATAAAGTCAACAGTTCGTCCCCCTCGTGCTCTAATCCAAAGTACCAAAACCTTTCAGCTCGAATTACAAAACTGTTTTCAGTGCCTAGAAAATTGCAATGCAGTGGACGATATGAATGACAAGCTGGTGGAAACTGTCTATGCGGTCTGAACTAAGTTTTGAAAGACCCGCCGCATAAGAACACAAAAACTCTCCGATCACACACTTAATCTCATGGCTGTTAGAAAGGAAATGAAGCTGCAGTCTTCAGTAGATTTGATAGCGTACAGGCAACTTAACAGACAGATCTCCATATGCATGCAGCGGGACTCACGCAACTTTAATACTGCTCGTATTGAAGAAGCAATCGAGCGAAACCAGCGCTGCAAAGTATTTTCGAGAGATATGTCTGACAGAAAGAGACAACAGTCGAAGGTGAAGACCGAATGTGGCAGCATCGTTTCCGGGACACCTGAGATTTTGAGTGAGATTAAGAGGTTCTATCGGCAGCTCTCCACGTCATCGTTGAAGCCACACGCAAGTGTAAGTAACGATCCAAGAAGAAGTCTTATCCGACACTATTCCAATGATATCACGAACGTCGGTCTGAGCGAAATTAAAATGGCTATACAGCACCTTAAAAACGGAAAGTTCCCGGGCGAGGATGGAATTACAGCGGAGCTTCTGGAAGCGGGTGTAAAACCGGTACTTAAAGTCCTTTATATATTATTCTGTTATTTATACTACTCCGTCCTCTATGGTAATACTACACCGCAGGCGTAGAGCAAATGTGCGATAGTCTTGTTCTTCAAGAAAGGTTACAATGCTCTCTTGAAGAACTACAGACCGATTTCCCTTCTGAGCGGCGTCTACGTGCTAGTTTTGAGAGTCATTACGAATCATCTCGCACGCAGACTCGATGACTTCCAGCCTCCCTAATAGGCCGGTTTCCTTGTCTTTCTGAAACAAACATTTTTCTATGGTTGATTCTTAAATAATAATGGTACCTAACTGTGATGATGAGATTCACTACTTAAAATTCGGTGAGTATGGGTCTTTTTTAAAAAGAATTTGACTAATGGCGTCATTAGGATTAAAAATAGCTAAACATCCAGGATTGCTAACATTTAATTTCCTCTAACGCATTTGTGAATAAAATTTCACAATTTATGGAGTGAGATGGTCTATAAATGCAACTACTTTTTCTAATGTTAAAATTATGAAGGTATCGTCTACGTGCCCTTTGAAGTATCGTACATTTTTACGGACACAAAAATATATTCTTCTCAAATTTCTTAATTTTTATTACATTTTACTATTTTAATAAAATAAAATGATCAATATTCACAATAAACGCCTATCGATTAATTAGTATTCTTTAGACGTATTTTCATGAGAGCCGAAATATAAAGTAGACGCCACGACGTCGTTTAAAGTGACTATCAAGCTGCGTCAATTCGCAAGGGAGAATTAAAGCGAGCAATTTAAGATTTCTTTTACCCATAACAAGATTCAGATTACGGAGGATTGCTTTTATTTTTTACTAGGCAACCTTTTGGATTAACAAATTTTAAATAAAATTAAATCTATTTAGCCTAAATGTATATGCACAAAATGTGTGTTTTTAAAGAAATAAATGATGTTTATATTTTCGCTCAAAGAAGTAGTACACACATTTCATTCCTAAGTACTTTGTTTAGTCCAGTAATTCAGCCAATGAGTGTGAGAAGTAAGTAAGTAAGAATATTTGTGATATGGCGCAAAATTAATCATAAGGTAAATTAAAAATATATTTTAGAATCAGGAATCATGTTTTGTATCATGAAAAACTAAGTAAAATAAATTAATAAGTAAAGTAATAAATTTATATATTTTATTCCTCATAATAATGAAACCAAGTGTTAGTTCTCGTACATCTCCCAGGTGCACTGATTTCAATGTATCTGATCGCGCTGACGATTGGATTAGTTTTTATTTATTTTTCTACTTTATTATTAGTCAAATTTTTAGACTAAACGAAATGTAAAGAAGAAAGACTTGTTTGAATGAATAGTGAATAAATGGTAAGCTTTATTTATAAAATGATTAATTATATACAGGGTATTTTTGGAACGCTCCCGAAAACTAAGACAGGCGACAGCACCAAGTATACCTTTGATCATGGGTCACAAATAAATTTGATCCTGATGAAAAAAAAATCATATTTTTACAACGTTTTATTAGTTTTATTCACGCGCCATCATGTTAGTACAGTTAAATGAAACGATAATTTCATAAAAAAAATCATGAAAATACTGAAACATAAAACCAGCAGTGAAAACTGAATTGATATCACCTGACTAATGGAGGTTAATGTACGCGCGAACGGTGAAAAAAGAACGCTGGCCTTGAACTTGGCCACTGAACGATTTATCACATATTGGTACGAAGGGGGCGCGACGGGGGAACAATCCGCCAGTATAACTGTGCCTGTATGCTATTGGTTCCCGCGCTTTGTTCGCTCCAAAAATACAGTCGCATACACAGCTTACTTTGCGACTCGCGCGATGTATTAAAAAGGAAGGAAAGAAAAATTATTTATATCTATTGTTTTATGACTAAACTAGTGAACGAAAAGGTAAATATGATAGGAGAAGGTGAATAGGGAAAATTGTGCAGTAAATTTAAAAGTGTTGAGGAAGAATACCGAAAAAATTACCATGTGATCGACCTGAGGACGGAAGCTCAAGCGAAGATGAAAGTGATGATGAAGTAGCATCCAGTAACACCAACACACCATCAACATCTGGCTTCCATGTAACCCAAGACGACATAATGGACGGCGTGTCACACTTAACTTAAGTTTTCTTCTTACAAACTTAAAAATATTTTACGATAGAAATAACAAATATTGCTCAAGTAAACATTATCCATTTTTAATTCCAACCTCTTCCAAAGTTCTAATTAGCTAGTAAAACGCCTAGTATGATTCTACAATAAAACAATTAAATACTATAATATTATAAAACAATAGCCCAATACCATGTAGTACTTTAGAACGCGACTGTACCCACACTCCCTTCGCTACCGACCTATATCTAGCTCGGTCAATGTTACGGTCATAAGAAAAAAGGGCGCATCTGACAATTTTTGAATAAATGAGTTAAATATACCATTCGTCTCATGATAAGAAGGCGCATCTACTATTTTTTTTAATATTCACAAATATCAATATTTTAGAAATTATCGTAAGAATTTTAGACGTAACTGTTGATCACAGATGACATTTTTTTAGTAGAAAAGACTTATACAAATTCAACATAAAAGAAAAGACTTATTTAACCAGTTGCTACGTCATCTTTAACAATATTTGCATCGATTACTTAAATTTCAATTATTCTTGTCTTATTATTCTATATCTTATTATTAAGAGCTGGTGTTTCACATGTGGTCCCATATAAATTTGATCGAGGTCAGACCAATAGTTTTTGAGTTATCCTTAATTATTTATATTAAAGTCGGTTGTACAAAATTTTTAATTTTTAATTATTATCGTAGTAAGTCTCGTATGATATCCCCTTTAAAATCATTACTCAAGAGTTGAGGGTTGTTATTTTTTGTGTCTCACTACCAATGGTTCTCTAATATTTACTAAGAAAAAAGTAATAAATTACTATTAGCGTCCTTTCAAATTCAAATGACCTTTCCAAAATATGTAAAAATGTTAAATGAATGGCAGTTTTTTTTATTTATTAGGTTGGAAAGACGCAAATAGTTATATGCGTCTTTCCTTCGATGTTTTTGTGTTGCTAGATGTATTTTTTAAGCTAAGATGAAAAGGATAATTCTTTTTATTTAAATAAATAAACAAATTATCAAAAAAATAAGTTCGTCCTTAAAATATTCATGTCTCTACGTATATATTTCAATTTTCATATAGAAACCTTTTAATATACTATAGACATAGGGTCTGAAAGAAAAATTCATCAATTTATTTTTTATTTCCATTTTACGTTTTTGTTAGTTGCGTCCTTCTTTATTATGACGCATGAGAATGTAACCCGGCCGGCTCGTATCGCCTCACGCTGTGACGCAGTAGGTTTCCGTTTTGTCGTGTTAATTAATTGAAGTTTTTGAAACAGTTCCGTGTTGATTTTGTACACGCGTGCACGAGCGTTTTGTTTATTAAATTGCTATAACGTGTTGGTATTATTCTTGTTACGTTTTTTGTTTTAATAATGCTTAACGCGTACGTTTATAGTGATTGTGAATACGACAACATGTTATGTATCCGAACCTAGGTACACGAAGTATCGCTAAATAAATTGTTAAGACGTCGGGATGGAACAAGTGTGTCATACTGTGCAGTGCACAAAGTGTTGAAGCGTAACCGAATGCTTGGCCACCTCGCTCACCAGATCTGACCCCGTTAGACTTCCTTCTTTCTGTGGGGTATGTGAAAGAAAGGGTTTTTAATCGTGAGTGTGATAGTGCTGACGAAACTACAAAAGGATCGTGGATGTTTTCGACAAACTACGTACGGACTGTGTCGAAGACCACACGATGATGCCCCGCCTCCATGAGTCTGCCTTGAAATGAATGAAGCACAATTTGAGCCGCATCTCATAAGACCACGGAGGATTTAGAGCGGTAAGCTGTTTCATAACAATTTTTTTTTAAATAACTTAGTACTGAATAAATCTGAATACATACATAACTGAATACATGAGAATAATAAACATACCTACACGATGAATAAAAATGCATGACTCTAACCTTGGTTACATTTCATTTAAATGTTTTTTCATTAGCGGGAAATCGAACCAGTTATTTGGGTTATGTAACCTGTAAATTCGGATTAAAATGGAGACAAGTACAGTGGCAAAATAGTAGGTTAAGTAGATAAGTTAGGTATTTAGACAAGTGTTGTAAATTATTAGGTATTGTGGTATGGCCCGCTAGTTGCGGACCGCGCGAATTTGCGTTCGCGCGTACATTGACCTTTAATCAGCTGATATGAATTGAGTTATTCCACTGCTGGTTTTATGTTTCAGTATTTTCATGATTTTTTTTATGAAATTATCGTTTCATTTAGCTGTACTAACATGATGGCGCGTGAATAAAATTTATAAAACGTTGTAAAAAGATGTTTTTTTTTTCATCAGGATCGGATTTATTTGTGACCAAAGGATGATCAAAGGTATACTTGGTGCTATCGCCTGTCTTAGTTTTCGGGAGCGTTCCAAAAATACCCTGTATATTATTATATTTTACAACATTTTTTATTAAGTTACTTTAAAAAAATCGTGATATCATGCTCCATCATGTTAGTACAGCTAAATGAAACGATAGTTTCATAAAAAAAATCATGAAAATACTTAAACATAAAACCAGCAGTGGAATTACAATTAGCTGACTAGGGGTCAATGAACGCGCGGACGCCGAATTTGCGCGGCCCGCAGCTAGCGATGGTACCACAATACCTAATTTTTTACAACACTTGTCTAAATACCTAACTTATCTACTTAACCTACTACTTTGCCACTGTGCTTGTCTCCACCTAGCCACTTTATCCACAGGTTAAATATATCAAATACATAGTTCGATTCACCGCTAATAAAAAAAATACTTAAATGAAATGTTAACAAGGCTAGTCATGCTCTTTTATCCATCGTGTAGGTATTTTTATTATTCTGATGTATTCAGTTATTTACCTATTCAGATGAGTTCAGTACTAAGTTATTTAAAAAAAATAGGTATGAAATAGCTTATTACCGATCTAAATCCTACGTGGCCTTATGAAATTCTCCAAGGAACATTAACATGTTGCCGTATTCCCGAGCACTATAAACGTACCTACGCCTTAGGTATTATTAAAACAAAACGTAACAACAAGTAATAACAACAAGAATGTAATAAATAAAAAGGATTGAACTGTCGCTCACGCGCACGTGATAGTCAACACGGAACTGTCTCAAAAACTAAAATTGATGACTAATTCGGCCAAAACAAATGTGCACGCGGCATTCGTAACGACCTTGAAACACTGAGCACTTCCAAAGACCGTAAAATTGTTACAACATTGCGAACGTTTATTTTATTTATAAGTTTAGTTATCCCTACGACTAGTCTCCATATGGAATTCAGACGTTATGGTTGTCATTGTTAATACAATTACACAATCAATTGTACCCTGACGCAACAAGCAGTTCTTTACTACAAAAATTATATTGAAATTAATAAACTTACCTAATTTGGTACTCATTACACAATTATAAACACGATTTCGTCGTCACAGTGAACGTGAGGAATATGGGGTAGAAAAATGTTCGCCTTGTTGTGGCGGTGAAAGAGAATCCGCCACCTCATATCGTCCTGTCGTAAAAGGCGACGTAGGAAAACAAACAGGAGATGGGCAGCATCATTTTCCTGACAACAGATATACCTAAATAATAATATCTGCGGTTGTAAACCCGCCAAGCGTGGCAACTATAGCAAATATTCAGCTACTTGACAATTTATGGGGGAGGCGTATGTTCATCTGAGTGGACTTTTGATAGGCTGACGATAATGAGCTTTACTCATTTTTGCACTTCTTAATATTTACGGCAGAGTGAAAACAAAAAGTAACATAGCCGAAAACATGAATGAAATAAAAACTGCATAATATAAAAAAGTAAAAAAAGTAGTAGCACATGTTACTACTGGGCACAGGCCGCAGAGTTTTTGAACAAAAAAGTCTTCGCTGCGGTGATTCCAACGCGGGATGAATGTAATGTAAATGATTCAATTATTTACATTGTATGTTCAGTAGCATTGTATTATTTCATTTTATCGATGACTTGCCATTTTAGTTTATTTAAAAGTCTAATATTAGCGCCACCTACTGAGGTGGCGCTAACATTAGATGAAATAATGAAAGCCAAAACTATACCATCTAGTAATATCAGCAACAGAAGCTAACATTTATTGCATACCTTAAGCGAAAGCGCAAGGTGTGTTCTACTATCGCCTAAAAATTAAAATTCCAACATTTTATCGAATAAAATCGTATCTAGCAATCATATTATACATATAAATGATATAAAAAGCACATTGTTAGAAAGATAAATGATTGTTGAACTTATTAATAATTTTTTAAAATCGATTAATTGCTATTTTTAAATAAAAAAAGGGTTTTAGTGGCTTATGGTGTGGATTTATCATGTCCCTGTGGCTTGTAAACACAATAACTTTTGAAAATATTAATTGTTTAACTCAATCTATTTTTTAATCTCTTCATCGATCATGTGGGAAGCCACTGAATGTAAATGGCAGTGTAGTTTTGTTTTGTTTAGCTATAATTAATTTTTTTCGGCTCCAAAATGGCGAAATTTTCGTTGATTTGTGAGCCTCGTATACAAATTAATTCTGTAAATGGGAAGCTACAGCCACAGAGTAGTAATGAGTAGTTTAGTTTGGCTCACAGAGTACATTATATATAGGGAATAATGTAAAATAAATAAATTATACCGAAAATTTAATTACAAATTTGTTTTGTAACAAAATAGTAAGTTAGCAAGGTTCGATTGTATTTTAAACTATTCATTAATTTGTTTGATTCTAAATTGGCCTAGCATGGCTAAATTAAAAAAAGCGACATCTACTGCAACATGGACCAACTGTCATGACATAATAATACCTCTAAGAAAAATTATAGTATGGACTGTTATGCCACTGGTTTGGCTTCAGTCTTGCTCAGGGGGGGTACACTTTCATACTGTAAGTTGGGATCCAATAATCTGCAAAGACACTAGTGCCATCTTATACGATATCCGCATAAACTTTTGAACATCAAATTCTAAAAGGTGCGCTAGATGGCGACTACACCAATTCTAGTTATTGGGTATGGAGTTTAATGGAATTCTCTAAAGTTGTAACATAAATATAAAATATTAATAATTATACGGGCATTCAAAAACCTCTTTAAAAATATATTGAATAAAAATATTTATTTTGTCGGTCTGAGATGCAATAAGTTTCTCGTTTTGGCAAGTGGCAACTTTATTACTTTATCACATAATGACTACCGGCGTGTGAGCAAGTCGTTGTTTTCACGAACGCTTTTGCCATTTATGTAATTTTCGGTTGTTGTTGCTACTCGTATTTACAATAAGTTTGGTTGAGTTGAGATTAGCCCTCATCCCGTCTTATCGTTTAGTTTTTCATGCTGGAACCACATTGTATGTACATATGTGTAGTGTTGTGCGAAATATTTAACAACAAATATTTAATTTGGTTTGGTGCTGTATTGTGCGGAATAGATGCTTTTACATCTTGTTTGTTAAAATGCCGAGGACTTGTGCTATTGGATGTACATAAACAAAGTTAAATCAATATTTCATTGATGTTACAAATAATATACGTTTTCACGAACTATTTTGTACTTTATATAATTTTAGGTTGTTGTAAATAAATGTTTAAATGTTTAAATGTTGAAATTACTGAAATCTGTAATACTTATTTAATAGAACCCTAGTACCTTAAAATATAAATATAACTGCTTATAGTATAAATAGCTGTATATGCATAACCACATATAACTATCTATAGTCAAAATATTGAGATTAGTTCAACGGATATGGTACCAGACGGCGACACTGTGCCACTATTTGTATTGGGTGACAAAAAATCGTAGAAGCTGGCTCTCTATTCCGGTATATATTACTCTACTCTATGGTCTTGCTGCAGTCACCTTCGTGAGTGGACATTGTATCGGTTGTTTGCAGCGGCTCAAAAAGATCGCTGTACAAATACACAATATTCGAATAACCAAATTTCTTAAATACTTAATTATAATAATAATAAGACATTTTTTAATTACAATATTTAAAAGCACAGAATAAATAATAGTAGTACTAAAAGCAAGTAGTATAATTTTTTTTTGTCATGGGTGACATTTTCATGGTTTTCGAGGGTGTTGAAACCGATAGGGTTGTCGAAATGTAAATCCAAGATGGCGGCCGCAATAGGTATCAATTTTTTCATCATGGGTGTCATTTTTATGGTTTTCGAGGGTGCTGAAGCCGATAGTGCTGTCGAAATGTAAATCCAAGGTGGTGGCTGCAATAGGTATAAATTTTTTCATCATGAGTGTCATTTTCATGGTTTTCGAGGGTGTTGAAGCTGATAGTGCTGTCGAAATATAAATACAAGATGGCGGCTGAATTAGGTACCAATTTTTTCATCATGGGTGTCATTTTCATGGTTTTCGAGGGTGTTGAAGCCGATAGTGTTGTCGAAATGTAAATCCAAGATGGCGGCAGCAAAATATATCAATTTTTTCATCTTGGGTGTCATTTTCATGGTTTTCAAGGGTGTTGAAGCCGATAGTGCTGTCGAAATGTAAATCCAAGATGGCGGCTGCAACAGGTATCAATTTTTTCATCATGGGTGTAATTTTAATGGTTTTCGAGGGTGTTGAAGCAGATAGTGCTGTCGAAATGTAAATCCAAGATGGCGGCTGCAATAGATATAAATTTTTTCATCTTGGGTGTCATTTTCATGGTTTTCGATAGAGTTGAAGCCGATAGTGCTGTCTAAATGTAAATCCAAGATGGCGGCTGCAAATGGTATAAATTTTTTCATCATGGGTGTCATTTTCATGGTTTTCGAGAGAATTGAAGCCGATAGGGTTGTCGAAATGTATATCCAAGGTGGCGGCTGCAATGGGTATTAATTTTTTCGTCATGGGTGTCATTTTCATGAGTTTCGAGGGTGTTGTAGCCGATAGTGCTGTCGAAATGTAAATCCAAGATGGCAGCTGAAGTAGGTACCAATTTTTTCATCTTGGGTGTCATTTTCATGGTTTTCGAGAGTGTTGAAGCCGATAGTGCTGTCGAAATGTAAATCCAAGATGGCGGCTGCAGTAGGTATCAATTTTTTCATCATGGGTGTCATTTTCATGGTTTTCGAGAGTGTTGAAGCCGATAGTGCTGTCGAAATGTAAATCCAAGATGGCGGCTGCAGTAGGTATCAATTTTTTCATCACGGGTGTCATTTTCATGGTTTTCGAGGACGTTGAAGCCGATAGTGCTGTCGAAATGTATTTAAACTACTTTAAAAATTCCGTATAATCATGTTATACGTAATTTTTTTAATGCGCTTAAGGTATGCCCAATTGGATTTACCAATATTTATTATATCAATAAGGAATAAAGTGATATTAATTATCCTAAAAGTTCTGTTTTGTTATAAAAATTAAGATTTCAACGTTTTGTAGCATGAAATCTCATCTAGCAATCATATTATACATATCAATTATATAAAAAGCACATTGTCAAAAAGTTAAATGATTGTTCAACTTATTAATATTTTTTTTAAATCGATCAATTACTATTTTTACATAAAAAGGGGTTTAGTGACATATGGTGTGGGTTTATCAAGTCCGCGTGGCGGCGTAAAAAAGAAAACTTTTGAAAATATCAATAGTCCAACTCAATCTGTTTTTAAAACTCTTCATCTATCATGTAAATGGCAAGAAAGCCGTGGAATGTAAATGACAGTTTAATTTTGTTTTGTTTAGTTATAATTAATTCTTTTCGGCTAAGAAAAGGCGAAATATTTGTTGGTTTGAGAGCCTTGTATTAACTTATTTTACTAACTAGGTCGCAGCAGCACTCCGAGCCACAGCCACAGAGTACTTTATTTACTCCGGGCTCAAATGTCGTCGTGAGTAGTCGTTTGCTCGATTGTTACACCAGCTCGTGCAGTAAAATATCGATCTCCGTAGAAATACAAAATATTCCAAAAACCAAATTTGATACATACTTGACCAATGTAAGATATTATTATTATTTTTATAATCACAGATTTTTTTACAATATTTTGTTTCGCTAAAAGCACGCAGGATTTATATATAAATATACTTATATACTAATACGTCTTGGACTTTATAGAGATGAAGGTGTGTCGGTATCTGCTACTGGAACTCCTCGACGAGAAGATCTAGATGTTCCGAGTTTTGGCTCGTTTTGTTAGTTATGATGAGACCTTAACGCCGGATGTGATAGAGTGACTTTAAATTGTACTTTGACGGTTGCTTCTTTAACTATTCTACGAGTAGAACTAGAAGTGACGAGTTTGGGATCGTTTTGTTAGTTATGATAAGACCTCACCTCCGGACTTGATAGATTGACTCGAAAGTGTACTTTGATGATTGCTACTGGAACTTCTCGAGGGGGAGAACTAAATGTAACGAGTTCGGGCTGGTTTTGTTAGTTATGATGACTTGAAAGTGTACTTTGATGACTGCTTCTGGAACTCATCGACGAGGAGAACTAGATGTGCCAAGTTTGACCCTGTTTTATTAGTTATGATGAGACCTTACCTCCAGACGTGATAGAGTGACTTTAAGTTGTACTTTGATGGTTGTTTCTGGGATTATTCAACGAGTATAACTAGATGTGACGAGTTTGGGCTCGTTTTGTTAGTTATGATAAGACCTCACCTCCGGAGTTGATAGATTGACTTGAAAGTGTACTTTGATGACTGCTACTGGAACTCCTCGACGAGGAGAACTAGATGTGCCGAGTTTGGCCTCTTTTTATTAGTTATGATGAGACCTTACCTCCGGAATTGATAGAGTGACTTGAAAGTATACTTTGATGATTA
Organism: Parnassius glacialis; assembly: GCA_033319125.1. Classification (NCBI taxonomy): domain Eukaryota; kingdom Metazoa; phylum Arthropoda; class Insecta; order Lepidoptera; family Papilionidae; genus Parnassius; species Parnassius glacialis. Next base: position 21,240,270 of record JAVANC010000019.1, read on the forward strand.
CTACTGGAATTCCTCGACGAGGAGAATTAGATGTGACGAGTTTGACCTCGTTTTGTTAGTAATAGAATATAATAGATATACCGGGCGTTAGTGTAACACTCCCGTAAACGAAGACAGATGATAGTACAAAAGATATCTTTGATAATGGGTCACAAAGAAATTCGATCCCAAGGAAAAAAATCATCTTTACACAACGTTTTATTAACTTTATTCGTGCTAGATCATGTTAGTACAGGTAATGAAATGACAATTTCAAACAAAAAAATATCATGAAAATACTTAAACATAAAACCAGCAGTCGAATTACAATCAGCTGACTAGGGTTCAATGTACGCGCGGACGCCGAATTCTCATCTAGCTCGGTGCGAAACAATGTCTTTTTTACATGGGGAAATGCCTCCGCATACCCGCCTCGTGGGGGCAAGGACGGGCCGGACTCGCACCGACTAAAACTCCATGGTGTTCCACCTTCGTCGCATATTGGCAGGGCCACGGGAACGCTTTCGCACACATCCGCGGCCCCACCAGCGCTGGCCGCGCCATGGCAGCCTCTCCACAGGAGAGGACTACTTCTCCCCCATCTACTTCTCAGGTAAGGCGCACCAGAACACATGGCGCGCCCTCCTCCGCGGCCTTCAATTTCACATACGCAACGGATGCCCCGTGTCCGATGCGTGAAAGCCATGGGGCCAGGAAAAACTAGCACTCAGGAGCACCAGCCTTCCTGACCCCAGCGGCGGAACTGGTCTGTGGTACCGCCGCCAACCAAGATTTGGCTGCGGAGGGTAGGGACAGCGGCGCCTCGCAATACCAACACTCCTCTCCCCCCGCAGTCCCAACACCACCGCATCAATTAACGGTGCGGCCCCGTCAGGGTCGCGGAGGATAGGGCTAGTGGCGCATCGCCATACCAACACTCCTCTTCTCCGCGACTTCAACTCGACTGCAGCGGTAGGGGAAGAGAACACCCCTATCGCAGCAGCCCACCGACACACATCCAAAGTGGGCTCGCCAAGCCCACTCGGAGTGGCCACCACAGGCCAGCCCTACACCACGGGCCAGCCAAGGGGTTTGAAAATCGATACCCAGGGCCAAGTCAGAACCGTGTTTCGAGAAATCTAAATACTTATCTAAACATTTTGCTAGGTTACTTAATGAATATCGAATGACTCCCTTTTTTAATCATCTTCATTACACCACATTAATTTTCGTATTTATTTCGGCAATTTTTGTGTATCATTCAATGCTTTTCATTTCTTTATTTTTTTAATTTTAAAGAAAAAAATGTTAGTTAAAAAGTAAATATTACAAAATTAGTTGAAAATTGATTCATTAACCCTTCCAGTACCGCGCCCAATATAACAATGAAATAGTGTTCAATTGAAAATATACTGCATTTTTATATCAATTAAAACGAAAATAGCACACGTAATGCGGACATGAATTCATGTCGACGGTACCTTAGGGGTTAATACATACATAAAATAAAATTGAGGAGTATTTGTGGGAAATCTGTTAACGTTTTGTCCTTAAAATGAGGAAATTGACATTAATTTTTGGGGAATTTGACACATTGATTTCAAATTATTTTACCAAGGTTATAACTATATTTTAAACTTTATTTACAAATATGGTTTTTATTTGAAAAACACCCGCTATCTCGCCTATAACTAAGATATAATAGAAAATTAACATATAAAGGAAATAGAATACATTTCCTACCTTTTTTAAAGTTCCGTAATCGGATAAAAAGTAGCCTTTAAGTTGCCCCGGGTTACTCACTACCTATATACAAAATTTCATGTAAAGCGCCAGCCCAAACTCGTTACATTTAGTTCTCCCCCTCGAGAAGTTCCAGTAGCAATCATCAAAGTACACTTTCGAGTCAATCTATCAAGTCCGGATGTGAGGTCTTATCATAACTAACAAAACGATCCCAAACTCGTCACTTCTAGTTCTACTCGTAGAATAGTTAAAGAAGCAACCGTCAAAGTACAATTTAAAGTCACTCTATCACATCCGGCGTTAAGGTCTCATCATAACTAACAAAATGAGCCAAAACTCGAAACATCTAGATCTTCTCGTCGAGGAGTTCCAGTAGCATATACCGACTTACCTTCTTGTCTATAAAGTCCAAGACGTATGAGTATATAAGTATATTTATATATAAATCCTGCGTGCTTTTAGCGAAACAAAATATTGTAAAAAAATCTGTGATTATAAAAATAATAATAATATCTTACATTGGTCAAGTATGTATCAAATTTGGTTTTTGGAATATTTTGTATTTCTACGGCGATCGATATTTTTCTGCACGAGCCGCTGTAACAAACGAGCAAACGACTACTCACGACGACATTTGAGCCCGGAGTAAATAAAGTACTCTGTGGCTGTGGCTCGGAGTGCTGCTGCGACCTATTTAGTAAAATAAGTTAATACAAGGCTCTCAAACTAACGAATATTTCGCCTTTTCTTAGCCGAAAAAAAATAATTAACTTTCATTTACATTCCATGGCTTTCTTGCCATTTACATCATAGATGAAGAGTTTTAAAAACAGATTGAGTTGGACTATTGATATTTTCAAAAGTTTTCTAATTTACGCCGCCACGCGGACTTGATAAATCCACACCATAAGCCACTAAAACCCCTTTTTTATGTAAAAATAGTAATTGATCGATTTAAAAAAAATATTAATAAGTTGAACAATCATTTAACTTTCTGATAATGTGCTTTTTATATAATTTATATGTATAATATGATTGCTAGATGCGATTTCATGCGGCAAAACGTTGAAATCTTAATTTTTAGGCCCTAGCAGAACATATCTGCGCGCTTCGCGCTTAAGGCATGCAATAATCACTTGTTTTTTTACTCGTTCGTGGTAATCGTCATTGGCCGTTGCATGGTTAGAACATTGGGTCAGAAGATATCTTCAAATGCTGGTAAATTGACGGGCTGTATTATTGCACATATATCTATGTATCATGCACTTAAGATTATTTGGCGATGTCACGCATGGCATGAGATAGGTCATGCATAATGTCCATGACACAGCTAAAACGGTAGTTATAACTAGTTACACTACGCTCAAAGTTCTTGATGAGTATATTTACCTTGAACAATGTTTCCGACTAGGTAAGTCTTAGAACCGTAGTCGGTTCAACCAAGAGGTTATTAGACGAATGTAACATAGCTGGGCAGCGTTTATCGTTCCAGCGTTTCCAGTTGCATAATTTAATTCCTCCTTCTCCCTTCCACCATCGGATATTCAGTCGTTCAGCCAGTCTCCACCCCTTCGTTGTTGACTGACCACACATCATCGAACAGAACGGTTTGCTACATCGTTCCTCATGCGTACATCAAGGGAGTGGAATAAGTTGCCAGCATCTGTGTATCTATCCGAGTATAATTTGGGTATTTTCAAGGCAAGAGTGAGTAGGCTTTTGTTAAGACAGTGCGTCTCACCATCTTAGGCTACATCACCACTTACCATCAGGTGGGATTGTAGTTAAGTTCTGACTTTCTTATCGACTTGAAGTTCGTGTTGCCTATGTGTTGACATATGGACCTGAGATTTTGTACTTCACTTCAGGCCGTATAAAGAAGCTCAAGGTCTCTCAGAAAGATTTTCTCATTCTTTCTCTGCGTAATAGACTTCGCAATGAGGATATCCGCAGTAGAACCATAGTAATCGATATAACCTAACGGATCATTAATCTAAATTAGCAAAGGGCCGGCCATAGCTCGAAAAATTGACAAACGATGGCGACTGGTTATTGAGTGGCAGCCTCCCACCGGTAGTTCGGCTTTATCGTCCACTTTCTCTAGGTCAGTCCGGGCATTAATCCCTATCTGTTAGTGTAATTTCATCACAATCGGTTTAGCCATTTCGAAGATTAACCCGGACAGACAGACAGATAAAAAACTTATAAATCGTTATTCATGTCTTAATAGTGTACAAATAACTCCTAAACTACGAGTGAGTTAATTCGATATTGAAGACAGACACTTCATTATAAGGCCGGCAACGCATCTGCAATTCCCCTGGTTTCCCTGGTGTTGCAATTGTTCATGGGCGGCGGTAGTTACTTACCATCAGGTGAGCCGCATTCTCGTTTGCCCATCTCCTATAAAAAAGATTAGGGAAACCATCACGAATCCAATTTAAAACTATTCTATATTAGTTATATTACACCAACAGTTGTAAAAATATTTTAATCTACCGGCATGTACCTACCTTCATGTCCGAGGGCCTGCACGTGACGGTCTGTTCCAAGTTCTTGTTGGATTGAAGCCGCCCTGTGAAGACTGGGATTTTTGGTTCATTGAGGTGTTCTTCCTGGACTCTTTTCGCCCCCCTTTGTGTATCAAGCGAGAAGGGCCTCTCCAGTTATCCTGCGGTCTTGTCAAGCGAAAAGATGTTGGCCTGGACCTTTGTGTCCGGTTTTCTAATTTTAGATCTATGCTCTGCTTTTTTCAGATAAGTTACTACCAAAAAGCATCTCATCTCTTTCACTATCTTGAATTACATTCGCAAAAGTCTTCTCCAATCCTTGTGTTAAAGACCTGATTCGGGTCTGGGTTTCTGAAGCATGTAGATCGGATCAAGTTCTACATGCATCTGACAAACATTTTTTAGCCTGTACCTTGTTATCGCTTGAAAGCAAAATAGTAATAGCTTTATTTATGTCGGTAAGGCCTACCCTGTTTGTTGTTGCGAGTTTTAATTTTTTTTATCCCGAGTTTGTGCAAATTCGGAAACAGCAGCCGCTATTTCAGGATTTAAAATAGGCGCGCTAAACAGCTTGCAGTTTTGTGGGGTGGCATAATCCTTGATTATTTTGTCCTTTTGGTCCTTTTCTGTTAGACCTTTTCGGAAGATTGGTGCCTATCTCTGGGCCAAATCTGGCTGGATATCTTCCCCATACGTTACCTGTTCAGGAACAAGCTCTCCTAAGGCTATTAAAAATTCTGGGTCATAAGAAGGCAACGGCTGTTCGAGATCAGCGCCTTTCCTATGGTCTCACTTTGAGCTGAATTTGGAAGATTTTTCATCAACGTGATCATAATCCAACTAAACGATATTTAAGTTAAATTTTCATAGTTCTCGGTAACATTGATTCCGATTTCTGGAACAAACATTTTTATTGTAAGAAAGTGGGTATACAAACAAATTGTATTTAACACCGCAATGCATTAAATTTTCATATTTTAAATTTTTAATTAAATAATAGGATTTGAACGTAGTTTTTGCTAGCTGATTGACTCACGTTCAATTCTAAAATGAAGCAAGGTAACGGGAACAAAATAAGGTGGGGATAAGAAGTAATCGAAAGTTCAAATCAATTGTCAAATCGATATTTAAGAATCTGAAAAAGCGTGGGAGTCATTGCCTGAACAATGATGATACCTGTTAAACTTATATATTTATATAAAATACACACATATATATATATATATATATATATATATATATATATATATATATATATATATATATATATATATATATATACATAACTAAAGTGATTTTAGAGGTGTTTTCGCAAATAATTATGATCGAGTCAAAATTTTACAATCGTGTTTTTGAACAAGCAAATTCAAGGTAAAGATATGAATTTACCTATATCAAAATTCCAGTTTCGTTAGTCGTGTCATACTCCTATACTATTCGATGACAGGAAATACATTTTTTCGCGGTGTCGCCTTAAAATTACTGTTGCAGATGTTCATAGGTTTGTTTTCATTCTATATTTTATATATATATATATATATATATATATATATATATATATATATATATATATATATATATATAGAACATCTATATTTTCGAATAATGTGACGAAATAATAATATTATGAACACTTGTGTATTTGATACTTAGATTTCAGAATGAAAACAAATCCATGAACATCTGCAACAGTAATTTTATACATATATAAATATATATATATATATATAGCGACAAAGCCGAAACGACAGACTCGGCTCCTCGCCGTATGGTAGCGGCGTCAAATCTACCACTCCTTATGTCGCACCATGAGCCAAGAAGAAAAAGAAATGGCCCCGAGTTCCCGGCGCCCCTTTAATGGGGCAGGGGTGCGAAGAATCTCCGGGAGAAAAACCGGCGACGAGGTTCGCCACCCGTCACGTCCTGTCTCCCGGAGGGGCGAAAAGTGGATTGCGGAGGCCCGTCTGGCTACGCTGAATGTATGTGGAGCAATGAATGATAAGATGGATGAAATATGCGAAATGATGAATGATAGAAGAATAGATGTGTTATGTGTGAATGAGACGAAACGAAAGGGAAGAGATGTCACTGCACATGGCATGTATACCGCTTACTGGTCTGGTGTAGACGAGACCGAGCGGGCATGCCAGGGAGTCGGTGTCATCCTTTCAGAAAGAATGGGTCAATGTGTGAAAGAGTATGAATGTGTAAGCCCAAGGCTGCTGTGGATACGAATGAAAGTGGGCTTAAAGAAGTTGTTTGTGCTTGGGGTGTACGCCCCAGATATGTCTAAGCCCACTTATATCCGAGAGCAGTTTTGGGACATGGTAAGGCTGGTGTTGACGAAATGCAAGGAAAATGAAAGTATTATTATGTTAGGAGATTTTAATGGAAGGGTTGGAGTGAAGAGGTCTGGTTATGAAAGGATATTAGGAGCGTTTGGCGATGAAAGAATAAATGAGAATGGTGAAGACCTCCTCACCATATGTGTGGAAAAGAATCTTTTTGTGGCGAACACTTTCTTTCGCCATAAGAGGATTCACATGTATACATGGGAAAGAGGGGATGATAGAAGCATGATAGATTTCATAATTGTGGATGGAAGAATGAGGAGCGCAGTGGTAGATACAAGGGTTTACCGGGGGTCCAACGTAGGGACGGATCATTACTTGGTCTTATGCCAAATTAATGGTCTATTCAAGCGTTGGTGGCATCGGAAATCTGTGTCTACCACTGCGTTACAGCGTATAAGAATAGAGAGGTTACAAGATGAAAGTGTGAAAGAGAAGTATAAATGCAGACTGAGGGAAAATATAAGTGTGTTGAATGAATTTTGTATTAATGATTTAGATTTGAAGAATGTATGGAATAATGTTAAGAAAGTTTTGGTGGATACAGCCACCGAAGTATGTGGTGTAAGTAAGAGAACGAATGAAAGGAAAATTAATACGTTGTGGTGGGATGATGAGGTACGGATGGAAGTTGAAGCAAAGAAGAGGGCATGGCTAGATTTACTAGCAACCAAAGCTGGTAATTCTGGCGGTATGAATGATGAGATTGAAAGAAAAAAGGCAGACTTTAGACGTATAAATAAGAAAGTAAAAGAAGTTGTTGAAAGGAAAAAGCAAGAAAGGATAGATAAGAATGATAGAAGAATATCTGATAACTTCCAGGCAAATATTAAAATGTTCTGGAAGCTCGTAAGAACTGCCAGGGGAAATTCAAAACAGCCTAGAATGAATGCTATACGAGACGAGAATGGCTGCATGCTGAATGATGAAGTTTCGAATTTAAAGAGATGGAAGGAATACTTTGAAAGCGTGTTTAAGAGTGAAGAGTCGTTTGAAGTAAGTGAAATAGAAATTCCAGAAGAAGTGGAGAGAGGTAGAGAAATAAGTGTAGATGAAATAATGAAAGCAATGAAAAGCATGAAAGCAGGTAAGGCAGCCGGATATGATAGAGTATCACTCGAAATGCTAAGGGCTGGAGAGGGTGTGGTGGCAGGCCTGCTGTACACCTTGTTTAATTTATGTTGGGAACTGAAGCGGGTCCCGAAAGACTGGTGCAAAGCAGTTATAGTCCCAATATATAAGGGAAGGGGGTCGCAGCAGGACTGTAAAAACTACCGTGGTATCAGCTTGCTTAGCATTGTGGGTAAACTGTATGCTAAGGTGTTAATTGAAAGAGTTATGGAAGAAACTGATGGAAAAATATGGGATGTGCAAGCTGGATTTAGAAAGGGGATGGGGTGTACGGATCAAGTATTTTCCATGCGCATGATTGCGGAGAAATTTTTGGCCAAAAACTAGAAAGCTTTTTGTGCGTTCATGGACTTGGAAAGGGCTTATGACAGAGTGGACAGGAACGTGTTATGGTAAACACTGACCTCATTTGGGTTGAGCGCTGGTCTGATACAGGCATTGAAGTCTCTATATAGGGACTCTAGTGCCTGTGTCAGGATCAACGGGGCCTACTCAGACTGGTTTGTCATCCATAAAGGTGTCAGACAGGGCTGTGTGGCTTCCCCGTGGCTGTTCAACCTATTTATGGACAGTTGTTTGCAAAATTTGAAAGTTGAAGAATGTGGGTTGAGAATGGGTGAGTCAACCGTCAAATGCCTTTTGTACGCCAATGATCAAGTCATATTTGCATCGTCGGCGGCCGAGTTGCAAATGATGGTTACTTTAATGAATTGGTTATTGAAAGAAAGGGGTATGAAAGTGAACGCAAGTAAGACGAAAGTTATGGTTTTTGAAAGAGAATAAAGTAAAACGATATGTGAAATAAGAATAGAAGGGGAGTTGGTAGAGCAAGTAGATGAATTTGTGTATTTGGGATGTGTGTTTAGCAAGGATGGTAGATATGAAAAGGATATAGAACGACGAGTGAATGCAGGAAATAGAGTGAATGGGGCTCTACACTCTATTGTGAAAAGTCAGAATGTGTCCAAAAAGGCACGTATGGCAATTCACAATGCTGTGTTAGTGCCTACTTTAATGTATGATAGTGAAAGTTGGGTGTGGCAGAAGAAGCACGAGAGTAGAATAAATGCTGTAGAAGTGCGGTCATTAAGGAGTATGTTAGGGATGAATCTGAAGGACAGAGTGAGAAATTGTTTAATAAGAGAAGAGTGTGGTTTGCAAGATGATGTTGTGACCAGGATTAAGAAAGGAATGCTTCGGTGGTTCGGTCATGTAGAAAGAATGAATGAGGAAAGAGTGACAAAGCAAATTTATGTTGCAGAGGTGAACTGCAGAGTCGGGAAGGGTCGCCCTAGGCGAAAGTTTATCGACCAAATTGGCGATATATTGAAAATGGGCCAAATCAAGAGTACCTTTAACCGATGAGCGTGTATGCGTAGGTATATGGATGTGGAGGAAGCGAGAGAGGTCTGTCAGGATCGTGCCAAATGGAAATTCATAGTCTCTGCCTACCCCTCTGGGTGACAGGCGTGAGTGTTTATGTATGTATGTATGTATGTATATATAATATATATATATATATATATATATATATATATATATATATATATATATATATAAAGAAAACCCATGAACAACCGCAACATTAATTTTAAGGCGACACCGCGAAAAGCTGCACCTCCTTTCATCGAATAAGTACAGGAGTATGACACGACTAACGAAACTGGAATTTTGATATAGGTAAATTAATATCTTTACCTTGAATTTGCTTGTTCAAAAACACGATTGTAAAATTTTGACTCACCTCTACAAAATCACTATAGTTGAAATTACAACGAAATTACTTAATCTAAATGCTTGGCAACCACTCAAATACATTCATAACATCAATATTCGTAATTTACTTGCTCGTTATTTTGATTACTAAAATCAATAATTTTTTAATATTGATCAACAATCTTATAATATTGATAATATTATAAGATTGTAACGATTTCTACGCAATTTTAGACCTTATGACGGCGTTTTTGAAGTTTTTATAGAAATTATGTTTCACTCGGGTCAGTCCGGCGATAGCCCGCTTCAACGGTTTTCGATGCGTCGTGTGTTGCGCTTGTTCATGGACGACGGTGATCACTTACCATCAAGTGAGCCGCATGCTCCTTTGCCTCCTCTTCCATATAAAAAAATTATATCATAATTACTTTAAATTAATGTAACAACCTCATACTGGGAGGCAAAGTGTGTATAATTAAGCATTTAATATAACGTAAAACCGACTTCAAAAATTTAAAGATAATAATCATTTCCACGTAATTGCTTCAGAATTCGACGTTAAGACATCGTGTATTGAATATTTACAAGTAAAGCCCTTCATCATTATCATCATAACAGCCTTTCATAAGTCCACTGCTGAACATAGGCCTCCCCCAAGGAATGCCGCAAAACACGGTCCTGAGCCACCTGCATCCATCGACTTCCTGCATGTCTTACCAGGTCGTCACTCCATCTAGTGGGGGGTCGCCCTACACTTCGCCCACCGGTATAAGGCTGCCACTCGAGAACCTTTCTTCCCCATCGGTTGTCGGTTCTTCGAGCTATATGGCCGGCCACTGCCACTTCAGCTTACTAATCCCTTGGGCTATGTCGGTTACTCTGGTTCTACTGCGGATATCCTCATATCTAAATTTATCATGCAGAGAAACCCCGAGCATAGCCCTCTCCATAGCTCGCTGAGCGACCTTGAGCTTCCTCATACGGCCAGCAGTGAAGGACCACGTCTCAGATCCGTAAGTCATCACTGGCAACACGCACTGGTTGTACAATTTCGTTTTAAGGTTTTGTGGAATGTCTGATGAGAAGATGTGTCGTAATTTCCCGAACGCTGCCCAGCCGAGTTAAATCCGCCGATTGACCTCTCGGTCGAAGTTGGACTTACCTAGTCGGACTATTTGTCCCAGGTAAACATACTCGTCAACAACTTCGAGCTTAGTGCTACCAACAACTACCGGCATATGTGTGACATGGAAATTAAACATGATCTTTGTTTTGTCCATGTTCATCTTAAGACCTATCCGTTGGGAGACACTATTGAGGTCATTGAGCATGGTGCTTAGTTCCTCCAGCGATTCTGCCATAAGGACTATATCGGCGGCAAATCAAAGGTGAGTGATGTACTCGCCTTTGATGTTAATACCGTATCCTTTCCAGTTCAGAAGCTTGAAAACGTCTTCCAATGTAGCGGTGAAGAGTTTCGAAGATATAACGTCACTCTGTCTTACACCTCTCTGCAATTGGATAGGTTTCGTACTCTGGTTCTGTACTCGGATAACCATCGTAGCCCTACTGTACAAGCAACAGCACTTCGATATACCGACAGTCAACTTGGCACCGCTGAAGGGACTGCAGTACCGCCCAAATTTTGACGGAATCAAAGGCTTTCTCATAGTCCAAATACGCCAGGCATAGTGGCAAATTGTACTACTCGGACTTCTGTACAACTTGCCGAAGGGTATGTATGTGGTCTATGGTGCTAAAGACCTTTCAGAAACCGGCTTTTTCGGGAGGCTGGAAGTTGTCAAGACTGCGCGCGGGACGATTCGTAATGACTCTCGAAAACAGCACGTAGACGCGGCTCAGAAGGGAAATCGGTCTGTAGTGCTTCAAGAGAGTGTTGTCATCTTTCCTGAAGAACAAGACCACCGCACTTCTGCTCCACGCCTCCGGTGTAATGCTGGTGGCATTACCAGCAGCTCCGCTGTAATTCCATCCTCGCCTGGGGCCTTGCCGTTTTTTAGGTGCTGGAGAGCCATTCTAATCTCGCTCAGACTGACATCCGGGATATCTTCGGAATAGTGTGGGATAAGACTTGCTCTTGGATCGTTACTCACACTTGCGTGTGGCTACAACAATGACGTGTACAGCTGCTCATAGAACCTCTCAATCTCACTCAAAATCTCAGGTGCCCGGAAACGATGCCACCACACTCGGTCTTCAGCTTTGACAGTTGGCTCTTTCTGGCTGACAGATCTCTGGCAAAGACTTTGGAGCCTTGGTTCCGCTCAATCGTTTCTTCAATATAAGCTGTATTGAAGTTGCGTAAATCCCGCCGCATGCATTTGATTGAGATCTGTCTGTTCAGTTGCCTGTATGCTGTCAAATCTGTTGAATAATGTAGCTTCATCTCCCGTCTAACAACCATGAGATTAAGAGTGTGATCGGAGAGTTCTTGTGTTTTTCTGCGATTCGCCGCAGAACTTAGCTCCGACCGCATGTACAGTTTCCACGAGCTTGTCATTCATATCGCCCACTTCATTGCAGTCTCCTAGGCATTGAAAACGGTTTTGTAACTCGAGCTGAAAGTTTTCGGGACTTTAGAACAGAGCACGAGGGGGACGTAGCGTTGACTTCATTAGACGAGACCTCTCCAACTTTACGTTTAGTTTCATTGTGCCTCTGACCATTCGGTGATCGCTACCAGTTTTCATCCTCGCGATCACGGAGACATCACTGAACAGTTGTCGTCTGGTCGTTATGACGATATAAAGTCAATCTCATTTTTTGTCAAACCGTCGGGGCTCGACCAGGTCCACTTCCTGTAGGGCCGCTTTTGGAAGAAAGAGTTTATTATAAAAAGTCCCTCTTTCTCCATAAAGTCGGCCAGCTGCTGGCCCCTTCGGTTCCGTTGCTCTATTCCAAATTTCCCTACTTTCAGCTCACCGTTCTCTCTTGTGCCTAGTTTTGCATTGAAGTCTCCCATTAACACGGTATATTGGGTCTTGGAGGAATGCATGGCTCTAAAGATATCCTCATACATTTCCTCCACCTCCTCATCGGGGTGTGCCGAGGTTGGTGCGTAAACCTGTATGACCTTCAGCGAATACCGTTTGATGTTTCTGAGTATAAGGTACGCAATCCTCGTCGTCACACTCTCAATCTTTACAACGTTATTAACGAGAGACTTGTGAACGATAAATCCGACACCTCCTTGGGACAGATGGTCGCCCTCCCGGTGATAGAGTAAGTTGCCGGATTCAAGGATTACCGTGTCCTGCCCCTCTCTTCGGACTTCGGATAATCTTTAACAGTGGTAGAGCCACGCGGCAGCTTTTGCTGTCGCACGGATGGGCCGGCTCAAACCGGGGTGGTACCACGACCTCACAGAAGACCAGCGTGAAGTAGAGATTTTCCTCTGTGTTTCGCTTGGTGAGTGCAGGTGGCCGGAGGCCCTTTTTACTGGAAATGAGGCATTCCATCTTAGTCCTCACGGGTGACAACGCATCTACATTTTGATTTGTAATAGACGATAGATGTAGATGTCTATGGGCCGCAGCAACCACTTACCATCAGGTGGACTGTGTGCTCGTTTGTCACCCTTATCCTATAAAAAAAAATCCTATAATATGCCAGCGTAACTTGTCTATCTCTTCTTCCAGCTCCACAATCTTCCCGTCAGTCCTCAGGGTGTGTGCGTTGTATGTTGCCTGGTCGAGTCGTCTTAGATGGCAACCGAACCTCCTCCGGAGATTCTTAGCACCCCCTGCCCGGCCGTTACCATGTTTGCCACCGTATCTAGACCGTAGCCAATAGAGGGGCCGCAGGGGACTGCGGGCCGTCTCATTGTTACATTCATAGGGGGGTATTTGCCATAGTTGCCACGCTTGGCGAGCGGGTTGGCAACCGCAGTTTTTTTTAATTGTATTTTTGCTGTTATCAGGAAGACGCTGCTGCCCATCTCCTGCCTGTTTCCCTTTGTCGCGTTTTACGACACCCACGGGAAGATATGGGGTAATGGATACTCTTAACCGCCACTAAACGGCAGAAGAGCCCTTCAGACTCTGTTATATAATACCACACTCGATTATTTGGAAATTATATTTTTTGTAGTTTGAGAATACAGTTTTGTTTACATATGACTACTAGTAGACTGGAGTCTTAGAAGTTTCCGAGAAATCGGTGATATTTTCACAAAAACTTTCATTTTTGTTATGGTATAGAACCTTTTCTGACGTGTGTGATATAGAATCTTTTCTTTGATTTCGGTTAAAACTAGTTTACTTGTCTATTAATATAGTATTTTTCATTAAAAAAATCCAACTTACATCTTAATTAATATCAACTTTTCATAACAGTCTGCCTTCTCTTTTAGAAAGAGCTTGCTACTTATCGTAACTTTAACGTTAAAATATCAATGTGATAGTTCCATGTACTTACAGTTAAAACTTTTCTCGGCTTTAATAAGCTTTTCCTCATACTTTTAAGAATCTAGGAAAGATTCAAATAAGAAAAGATAAAATGCGATAAAAGTTATGTTTATTTATAAATAATTTGATATTTTTATTTAATTAACGATTTAGAAAAGAATTTATTCATGATTTTACCGCGTGATCATCATGATCATCTTTCCGAGTCTTTTCTTTGTCATTCTATTATTAATTTTTTTTGTTACCACAGGAATTTTTTCCTGTTAACACCTAAAACACTTAAACATGCCCATCATTAACATTGCTTTAAAAAACAAATACGTACTGGTTTTCCGGTAGTTTCTTTTTCTTTAATGTCGCGTTATTTTTGAATGAGAGTTCGGTCGTAACACTAAATGCTTCACAGGCGGCACTCAATTGATATTGACTGTGCGTTTTTAGTTCGATCACTTTCGTTTTGAAAATTTTGAGCAACGAGTAAGCAATAAAAGGCAATGTTAATGAAACGAAGTTCCTTACCGGACGGTACGAATTTGGCGGATGGGGTTAGGCGAGAAAAGGTGTAAGATTTTTCCGTCACGACCCCTTCTGACATAGTGGATGGCCTTGGCTGCTATAAGGAAGCTTACTTACTTACTTACTTATCGTCACGCACAATCCCTGACGGGGTAGCCAGAGAGAACAGATCGCCAAGTGTCACGATCCTTACATACCTCTTTCGCTTCTTTCAGATTCATTATCTTCTTCATACATGCACGTCTAGGTATCCGAGTACTCTTGACCCTCCCCTCTTCGAGCAATTTGCTCACATGGTCTTCGAAAGTTAGTCTCGGTCTACCTCGACACCTTTTAATATTAACTTTCGCGCTATATATTTTCTTCACCATTCGGTCTTCACTCATTCTCTCAACGTGCCCAAACCATCGAAGCACGCCCTTATCAATTTTTGTGATAAGGTCATCTTTCAAACCTGCCATATTGCGAATCTCTTCGTTTCGCTTTCGGTCAGCCATGGTGACGCCGCACATTTTACGAAGAGATCGCATCTCCACTGCATTCAACTTGCTTTTATGCTTCTTCTGGCATACCCAGGTTTCGCTGCCATATAACAAAGTCGGTACCAACACTGCGTTATGTATTGCAAGGCGTGCACTCTTCACTACGCCTTGCCTTTTGACTAACGCAGTCAGGGCACCATTGACTTTGTTCCCGGCAACGACACGCCTGTCCACATCTAAATCACATCTTCCATCCCGGCTAAATGCACTCCCCAAGTATACAATTTCATTTACCTGTTCTAGACATTCCTGATTTACCCATATTTCACACTTCGTTCTCTCTTCGCCCCTTTCAAATACCAGAACCTTAGTTTTATTAGCATTCAAGCGGAGACCTTTAATTTCACATTCCTCTTTCATACACGTGACTAATGCCTGCAGTTCTGCCTCTGACGGTGCAATAAGCACTGCATCATCAGCATACAGCAGACAATTTACTTTAATGTCACCAAATTTCACACCCAAACAGCTATCTTTCAGCTTCTGTAAACAGCTGTCGAGATACAGTATGAACAGCCAGGAAGACATGACACAACCCTGTTTTACGCCCGTTTGGACGCTAAACATGGGTGACAGGTCATGCCCTACCCGCACACAGGCTTTACAGTCACAGTAAAGTGACTGCACAGCCCTTAGCAATCGACCATCCACACCATACCCCGGCAACAGTTCCCACATTTTCTTCCTTACAACCTTATCAAATGCTTTCTCAAGATCCACAAAAGCACAGAAAATCTTCTGGTTAGCAGCCAGAAGCTTCTCCGTGATCATGCGTAGAGAAAACATTTGATCCGTGCATCCTCTTTCAGGTCTAAATCCGCATTGTGCCTCCCATAGAAATCTTTCCGATTTCTCTTGCATCCTACGTGTCAAAACCTTCGAGTAAACTTTACTTGCTAAACTGGTCAAGCTGATCGCCCGATAGCACCCGCAGTCAAAATGTGAACCTTTACCTTTATATAAAGGCACAATGACTGCGGATCGCCAATCATCCGGGACATCCCCCGTCCGCCAGCACAAATTGCACAGCAGATGAAAGCTGTCCCAGACGCGAGGCCCACCATACTTTTCAGCAGTAACTCTGTCTAGTCCCGCAGCCTTACCACATTTCAAACTTCGAATCGCACGTTCAATCTCTTTCATACTGATGACCTCAGTGTCATCGAGGTCCGGGTCTGGCGTACCAGTCTCGACGTCATCCCCGGATCCCTCACTAAGATCATCACACGCATACATTTCTCTATAAAATTCGCTCCATCGCTGCATGACGTCCGATTTAATAATTTATTATAAGGAAGCGACGTGGAATAATATCCATCTCCCTCGCACTTTTTCTTACCTTGCCATGAAATAAATATTTTTTTATTTTATATGACGCTTCATTTTAATAGACGCTAGTAATGCATTTATTTGTATTTGTTAATCAATAATATAATACGTTTATCAATAATACTAACGAAACTACACTCACGCATGTTTTTGCATTAAATGAGAATATTATAATACCCACACTATTTCTTTGGCACGCTCTATAGCATAAACGCCTTGATGGATTTTAAAAAAGGTGGTGTTTTTAATAATTTTAATTTATGATCGGGCTTGTTACAAGAAAAAGTGTCATTTTCGATCTAGTGGTAAAAATCGCATTTAATAAAATCCATTGTTTCCATTCCTAAAAGGGCATGGTATTGCAAAAGTACGTTAATAATAATATTTATACATTTTAAAGTTATATTTTCCTAAACCTGTTAATTTGAACGCTCTAAGAGATATTAGAAAGTTTTCAAAATTCTACTCAAGATAAGAAGGTCCAGAAAATTCCTGGCTTAATATATCTTCTTTATATTCAGCACACGGTGTGACATTATCCCCTAAACCATCCCGTAGGCTTCGTAAGAGGCGACAGACTGTTTAATTTTCAAACAGGTAATGGGCAGCATCATCTTCCTGAAAACAAATCAAAATAATAAAATACTGCGGTTGCCAACCCACTTGGTAAGCGTGGCAAATACGCCAAATGTCCACCCTACGAGGCAATATATAGGGGAGGACTATATATTTTGAGCATATTGTTTACATTTGTTTTGACGAGGCGGAGGTTTATAACTACTCGTATAAGCTAGGATACGACAAGTGACGTAATGAAGTTATTAACAAGTTTTATGTAATTTATGGACCAACAGACTGCTATGTTCTTTGAGTGCCAAAATAGAAAATCAAAAAATTTGATAACGATAGGTGTAGCTGCGGTTATGTATTAAAAAATATATATTTACGCTATAAAAAGTCTGAAGTCAATTCGTAGTGAAACCTATCGTGCGTCCCACTGCAAAAAACAGAACGTCTGCCGGCGCACATTACATGAAATAATAAAATAATGGAATCCATGCCATTATTAAAAGAACATGAAGTCTTGAGATCGCCAAGCCGTCATAGATAAGGGTAGTATAAACAGCAAGTTCATACAAATAACATTTGAATCAAAATAATTAGGTAAAGAAGAAAGTTATAACGCAAATTTGCATTTGTTTGAATACTACCTTTTACTAGCTTTTAGCCCCGCGGAATTACTCGCTTCATAGTTGTAGAGTCCAGACAGTAATGACGCTTATTATGAGATTGCATAAAGCGGAAATCTCAAGGTATCACATTGAAACTTTCTCAAATTTCGGAATGATAATGACCGTAGCTTTCAAGTAAGACTAAGGCCTTTAGAAATCAGTCCTTAGATAATCATTTAATAATTTTTCACCATACAATTATGAAATCGCTCTTTAAAACAAAAAGTGTTGTATGTCTTCTAAGGGTTTGAATTTTCCAAAAGCATTACTTAAGGGATGCCTACGTTATAAATAGATGTTATTGTCCCAATTTCACGCTTCTACGTTCAGAGATTTGGGCTGTGCGTCTAATAACAATAATATATTCTATACAAATAATGCACGCCCGTTTTAAAAAATTAAGATATAAACAAATATCTATATTTAATTACTTAAATTCAAGATTTTAACCTTCTTAGTAACTCAATTATCCAAAATCCATCCTCTGCCACAAAACGCAGCTACTGTCCTAGATTTCCACGTCAAGCGATTTGGACTTTTTATTAAAAGATGACTCAGTCACTCAGGCCACATATTACCAGATTTTATACATAATATAAACACAGTAAGAGCTCATTTGTTCTTTTAAAATGTTAAAATAAAAAGTCAATTACCAAAATATGTTTAAGCATATTTTAAGCATAATTACCTAAGCAATTGCTTAAGGACTTTAACTGCTATTATGGTATCATTGCTGCTGTTATTATCCCGGTTATTGTTAAACAACAACAGATATTTGCAATATGGAAACAGCAAAACGGTTATTGCTGTGTTTCAATGCATAAAGCTGAGTTCCCTCCCAGCTCCTTTTGGGCGCACTCATGTGAAGCAAATGAATAATTCAAGTCCAACATACCTACTTTGTCCAAATTTAACCTTAACTTTGGCCATTTGAAAACGCTGAAATTGTCTCTGTTTTTTTCTAATATTGTGCTCAGAAAGAAAGCGCAAGAAATTAAATTAAGATGTGCTTCTCTTCGTTGTTTTTAATTGTCTATGTTAATGTATATTTGTTATCTCGGTTAATGAAGTACTTACCTACCTATTTCACTAATTCAAAAAATACCTTTGCTTAAATTTCCTATAGTAAGGAACTACTAAAATGATATTTCCTTTTTAATACGATTATAAAACCTAAGCAGAAAATGCCTGAATTAAAATTTTACTATGGTAATAAACAGCATCCCAGAGTGGTAGCCTGGTGGTGTAGCATGAAGAATGGAGTGTCGGTATTACGAAACGCCACCGTCAGTCTCTCCTATCCTCAACACGAGCGGAACGTGGCTGTTCATCCTGACCCCATGGCCTCCGCGTAAAAGACTCGAGGAGAGGGTGAAATTTTCTTTTGCTCAAGTGGAGGCGCAGGCCGTGGTGCGAAGTGCTGGAGGGCATCGTACTGCGCCCCCCCCCCCCCCTAGGGGCAAACAAGACGGCGGCGAGGCCGGCAACGGTCTCGTACGCGGCGGCCACGGCTGTCGCATCCAGGCCGGGGCCGTCCAGCCAGCCCTCGGGCGGGACTGCAGTTGCCCCTCCCCCCCCCCCCTGAAAAGCCGGCTCCGACAAAACCGGTACCGGCTGAACCGGCTCCGGCTAAGCCGGCGACGGGAAAGAGAGGCAAGGCGAAGGCGAAGGCGAAAAAGGGCAAGGCGGCAGCACAGGGGGTGGCTGCGCCAGCCCCCGTGCCTGCGGCGAATGTGCCAGCGCCAGCGGCAAACCAGCGGCCGCCGCCGCCACCGCCCCCCCAGCTCCCTACACCTCCCGCGGCTGAAGCCGGTTGGCAGGTGGTCGGGGACATAAAGAAGGGGAAGAAGGCAGCCAAAACGGCCAAAGAGCAGGAGCGGCAGCGCCAGTTCAGGGCGCGCAAGATCGCGGCTAGGCTCCGCGCCCCGAAGACCGCAGCTGTAGTGATTACACTACAACCGGACACGGAAAAGAAGGGCGTTACCTACCGCGATCTGCTCGCGAAGGCGAAAGAGGCGGTGGATCTCGGGGAGCTCGGGATCACCGGGAGCCTCCGGCTCAAAGTCACCCAGACGGGGGCCCGTATGCTGGAGATCCCCGGGGAATTCAGTGGCGCGACCGCGGACGCTCTGGCTGCGAAGCTCAGAGCGTCCCTAGACGCGGACGAGGCCCGAGTGTCTAGGCCCGTCAGATGCGCAGACCTGCGCATCATGGGTCTGGATGACTCGGTATCGGAGGAGGAGTTGGTGGCCGCCGTCGCCAGGTCCGGGGTGTGCACTACTGACAAGGTCAGGTCAGGCGCCATACGCCCGGACCAACAGGGTATGCATGCCGCCACGGTGTGCTGCCCTGTTACGGCGGCCAAAACCATTATGGAGGGCCGAAGGCTTCTGGTGGGCTGGGTCTCAGCGCAGGTTAAGCTGCTGGAGCCCAGACCTCTGAGGTGCTACCGCTGTCTCGTGGGGCACCACGTATAGTGAAATGCGCCTCGGAGGTTGACCGCAGTGGCCTTTGCTACCGCTGCTGTCAGCCCGGACACATATCGGCGACCTGCTGCGCCACGCCGCACTGTGATGCATGTGCGGTGACCGGCAAGCCCGCCGATCACCGGGCCGGAAGCAAGGCCTGCGTGCCACCCGCCAAAGCCAAAGCCGCGGGTAGGGGAGGGCCCTCCGCCACCACCGCCTCTGTGGCCACCGCCGCAGCCGCAACTACCGCCGCTGCCGCTGTCACTGTCGCCGCCGCCGCCGCCGCGACACCGACGTCCGCAGAGGGGCGCCCCGTGGAGGAAGCTGAAATGGAATGCCTATAACGGCCCCATTAAGCTTCCTCCAGGCGAATATCAACCACTGCGCCTGCGCTCAGGATCTGTTGCTCCAGAGCATGGCGCAGTGGTCGATTAACATCGCTGTGGTCAATGAGCCGTATTTTGTCTGGCCTAGAGAGGACTGGGTGGCGGAGCTTAACGGCTCAGTGGCCATAATTTCTTCGGCCGCCGCCGGTACCCCGACCCTTGAAGGTGTCAGGAGGGGTCAGTAGCAGCACGGTTCGGGGAGTTCGTCGTTGTGGGGGTGTACTTCTCCCCGAACCGATCTCTTGCCGAGTTCCACAACTCTCTTGCAGAGCTGAGAGCAGTCGTCGTCGGAAGTTATCCCCTCCCCGTACTTGTCCTCGGGGACTTCAATGCCAAGAACTTGGCTTGGGGTTCTCGTCGTACAGATGTGTGGGGTAGGATGGTGGAAGATTGGGCTCTGGAGACAGGCCTGGTCGTCCCAAATCGGGGTTCTGTCCCCACGTGTGTGCGGCTGCGGGGCGAGTCGGTGGTGTACATTTCGTTCGCTAGCCCTGCTCTGTCGCCGCGTGCTATTGACTGGCGTGTCATGAAGGGGGTGGAGACCTACTCCGACCACCGGTACATCCGGTTTGACGTCTCCACCCAGCCCTCGAGCGCGCCAGTCCAACAGGCCCCGAGTGGTCCGCGTTGGGCGCTGAAGCAGCTGGACCGGGAGCTCCTTCTGGAAGCCTCGATCGTGCAGGCCTGGGTGTCATCACCGGACAGGCCTGCCGACGTCAATGATGAGGCAGGGTGGTTCCAGGAGGCCATGTCCGAGATATGTGACGTGGCAATGCCCCGCGTCCGGCCAGGAAGCGCCCGGCGTCAGGTGTATTGGTGGTTGCGTGAGCTGATGTCTCTGCGCGAGGCGTGTGTCGCCGCGCGGCACCTGTACGCCAGGCATCGCAGGCTCCACATTCATCCACCGAATGCGGCAGCCATTGAGGCGGAGCTGTACGAGGGATACAGAGCGACAAAGACCGCCCTACGGCAGGCTGTCCTGCGGGCCCGGGATCGGGCCCGTGAGATGATCCGTGGAGATGCTGGAGACTGTCGACAGAGATCCGTGGGGGCGCCCTTACAAGATGGTGCGGGATAAACTCCGCACCTGCCCCCCCCCCCCCCGCTGACACAGAGTCTCCGGCCTCAGCTCGTGGAGAACGTGGTGAGCGCTCTGTTCCCTGCGCGAGGGGAACATCCGCCACCGCCTATGGCTCCGCCACCTGCGGTGCCGGAAGCGGACCACCAGGACGACGACGACGACATCCCGGAAGGGACCGGGGTAGACCTGAGAGTGGCGGTACGTAGGCTCAAGGTCATGAATACCGCCCCAGGACCCAATGGCTTGCCTGGCAAAGCCTGGGTCCTGGGCTCGGAGGCTCTCGGGCCCCGACTGGAGGCGCTCCTAAGCGCATGCTTGGAGAGAGGCCAATTCCCGCTTCGTTGGAAGACGGGGAAGCTGGTCCTCATTCAGAAGCCAAGGAGCCCCGCGGACTCTCCGTCCGCATACAGGCCCGTGGTGCTGCTCGACGAGGTGGGCAAGCTCTTAGAAAGAGTAATTGCAAACCGCCTCGCCGAGCACCTTGCGGGGACGGGGCCGGATCTTGCGGAACACCAGTTTGGTTTCCGCAAGAGGCGCTCTACGGTGGACGCCATCATGCGCGTGAGAGCCCTCACGACGGGGGATGCAGTGGCCAGGGGGGGGGGGGTTGTCTTGGCGGTGTCTCTCGACATCGCCAACGCCTTCAACTCCATGCCCTGGAGCTGCATTAGGGAGGCACTCCGGTATCACCGGGTGCCGACCTATCTCCGTCGTATAGACGGGGACTATCTGACGGATAGGGCCGTCATCTACCCCGGTCGCAACGGTGAGTGGGACCGGCGAGAGATGTCGTGCGGTGTCCCACAGGGTTCGGTTCTGGGGCCGCCCCTGTGGAACATCGGTTACGACTGGGTGCTGCGCTCCGACCTCCCTACCGGCGTCAGCGTAGTTTGCTACGCTGACGCCGGCATGATCTCATGGCGACATGGAGAGAGCGACTGTCGCAACCCCGTGCTGGGCACGCCACTATAGCGGCGATAAGACCCCTCTTTGAGGAGTGGCTTGAGAGACGCCACGGCGTCCTCACCTTCCGCCTGACGCAGGTCCACACCGGACACGGTGTGTTCGGGAGGTTCCTGCACCGAATCGGGCGGGAGGAAACGCCCGGGTGCTCCCACTGCGGGGATCGACCGGAGGACATGGTGGAGCACACCGTGGAGGTGTGCCCTGCTTGGGCGGAGCACCGCCGTGTCCTCGTAGCGGCGATAGGCGGCGGCGACCTCTCACGTCCGGCCCTGGTCGAAGCCATGGTCCGGAGCGAGACGGAATGGGATGCCGTCACCACCTTCTGCGAAGCAGTGATGCTAGCGAAGGAGGTGGCGGAGCGGGAGAAGGAGAGAGCAGCAGCTTTCCTTCCCGGCCGCCGCGGGAGACGCCCCGGGTGTCGGGGGCTACGTCGTGGCCCCCGGCCACCGTAGGCGCGGGCCTGTGGACGGCGAGCAATGGGTAGCTCGCCGTGCGTCCGTCTAACGACAACAGGCCGTGTCGACGGCGCGATTTGTTCCACGCGCGCCTCAAAGAGCTGTCAGCAGCGTGAAGGGGCCCGCAAGGGCCGACGCCTGCCGGGGCTGCGGGCTGTTCGAAAGAGATACCGCGGCTCCGGAACGTAAGGGCACTGAAGGAACACGGATGGTTTTTAGTCAGTAAAAGTCTGACACTCCCTTCCACTTCACCCAGAGCGAAAGGCGTCATTAGATGATTTTCCATCTACAAAAAAAAAAAGGCCGTGGTGCGAAGCTTGCCTTATATTTCGATGCGTTTTTCTTGAGGAGTGATAGAAGGATGAGTTTTCTTTTACTGAATAGCGGCGATTGACGCTGGTGCATGTGGGCGAAAACATTCCTGTGCGCGAAACGTATATGCTGCGTAGGTGAACCACCAGTGGGTTTTAATTGATGCGAGCCCAAAAAAACTTGTGTACGAGTTGTCCTTTCCCCCGCGTAAACGAAGATGTGGAGGCATTACCTCATGAAAAAAGTTGTATTGAGGGAAATTTTACTTACCTGTAAGTATATTAGTTGTAGCACGAATGGGTCGGCTCGACCGGGGAAGGACCACGCTTACACAGAATACCAGCGTAAAGTAGCAACATAAAACTGCTGTGTTTCGTATGG
Organism: Parnassius glacialis; assembly: GCA_033319125.1. Classification (NCBI taxonomy): domain Eukaryota; kingdom Metazoa; phylum Arthropoda; class Insecta; order Lepidoptera; family Papilionidae; genus Parnassius; species Parnassius glacialis. Next base: position 21,263,798 of record JAVANC010000019.1, read on the forward strand.
TGAGTGTAGAGCCGGAGACCCATTTTACTGGAAAAAAGTCATTCAATCTTAGTCCTCACGGGTGACAATGCATCTGCATTTTGATCCTTTATTGAGGATAGATGTGGATGCCTATGGTTCACAGCAACCACTTACCATCAGGTTGACTGTGTACTCGTTTGTCACCCTATCCTATAAAAAAATACTATTTTAAGTAAGGTACTGCGAAAGTTCTGTAAGAGAGAATTGTAATTGATCCCATGGGAAACTACAAGTGTGTAATGGGCTTGGGTACGTCATGCTCACCCATCACACACCATCGCAAAAATTTTTAGTTAATAATTTTAATCATTCAAAAATTACATATGTATATCCACTCTAACCTTGAAGAAAGTTAGAGTAAATAAAGATGGAATTGAAATTGGCCGATTGTTAGTAGGGTCAGCATGGCTTCTCTTTTCGGGTACTGGCTGCACATTGGCTAGCTATTGATTTGGGCACTATTTCAGTCCTAAAGAAAGAGCGAAACAACCCTGTCAATACCTCTTGTCAATACAACTCAGGCGAGTATCAACACTCACTCTTTCACACTCATCAAATGCAAGCCTTTAGAACTACAGCTGATATACCTTCTAGTCCTCGTTATTTATCCACACGTAGACCCCACAAGGTGTTGAGATTCCCCACATTGGTTGAATAAAATGAATTCGGTAGAAATTAGTTGATATTCCTTTTGTCTTTGAAGTATCTATATAGTATTAAATAAATATCTCCCAAAATCACTTTAAATTATGTTTATTGTATTAATCTTAAAAGAGATAATCGTTGCTACATTATGTATTATAAATAGTTAAATAGAAAATATAATATTTAGCTGTGTGAATGAACATAGCATCGCAAATTGCAAGTAATTCGAGCCACAATATGAACACCTCCGAGATCCGTCGCTGACCAAACTTATAATTTAATCTCAAATCCTTTGTAATAATATATGGTATAAGTCAGAGCTCAAGTGAATAAGAAAGTTCTAACTAAAACTATGCTACAGAAATTATTGCAACCAAAATAAATGTTATATTATATATTATAATCACAGTAGAGCTACGATGGCTATCCGAGTACAGAACCAGAGTACGAAACCTATCCAATTGCAGAGAGGTGTAAGACAGGGTGACGTTATATCCTCGAAAATCTTCACCGCTGCATTGGAAAACGTTTTCAAGTTTCTGGACTGGAAAGGATACGGAATTAACATCAATGGCGAGTACATCACTCACCTTCGATTTGCCGACGATATAGTCCTCATGGCAGAATCGCTGGAGGAACTAAACACTATGCTCAATGACCTCAATAGTGTCTCCCAACGGATAGGTCTTAAGATGAACATGGACAAAACAAAGATTATGTTTAATGTCCATGTCACACCTATGCCGGTAGTTGTTGGGAGCACTAAGCTCGAAGTTGTTGACGAGTATGTTTACCTGGGACAAATAGTCCGACTAGGTAAGTCCAACATCGACCGAGAGGTCAATCGACGGATTCAACTCGGCTGGGCAGCGTTCGGGAAGCTACGACACATCTTCTCGTCAGAAATACCTCAAAACCTTAAAACAAAATTGTACAACCAGTGCGTGTTGCCAGTGATGACTTACGGAACTGAGACGTGGTCCTTCACTGCTGGCCGTATGAGGAAGCTCAAGGTCGCTCAGCGAGCTATGGAGAGGGCTATGCTCGGAGTTTCACTGCGTGATAAACTTAGGAATGAGGATATCCGCAGTAGAACCAGAGTAACCGACATAGCCTAATCCGTTGTTAGTAAGCTGAAGTGGCAGTGGGCCGGCCATATAGCTCGAAGAACCGACAACCGATGGGGAAGAAAGGTTCTCGAGTGGCAGCCTCGTACCGGTAGGCGAAGTGTAGGGCATCCCCCCACAAGATGGAGTGACGACCTGGTAAGACATGCAGGAAGTCGATGGATGCAGGTGGCTCAGGACCGTGCTTTGTGGCATTCTTTGGGGGAGGCCTATGTTCAGCAGTGGACTTGTGAAGGGCTGTAATGATGATAATGATGATATATTATAATCTACTCTTTTAATTTTTTTTTACTTTGATAAATAAATAAAGAAACGCCACCACTTGTAGAAGTAAATCCTAGTGACTTTTTGAAAAATAAACCTAAAAACCTTCCAATATACTCTAGTAGCATTTCACCGACATCGGCTTCTTTTTCTCAAAATTATTTTCAAATGAAAATGAAAAAAGACCTCAGCTGAGCTCAAGTCTGAACTAACAGCTTAGACATGAGCTCAGCTGGCAACGGGCTATAAAAAGAAAATTATACTCATTTTAATTAATACAAATAGAAAATTGGCAATCCGCCCCGGCTTCGCACGAATAATTTCAGGATCTAACAGTGCCATCTAACGGGTCCAATTGTGAATATAAACCATTCTCGAATCAACTTAATAACACACACAAAATTTCTTTGACAAAGTTTTAGCGCAATCTGATGAATGGTGTGGCAGCGCATAAAATACGAACAAACAGATACTAATTTTTATATAGATAAAGATAAAGACGCTACGTAATAAAATGTGAATACAATACTACTTGCTAACGTAATATCTACCTTTATACATCACATATAAATAAAATTGATGTGCCTGTCTGTAACATTGAAATAACTGCCTTCTATTAAGCTCAGGGGGTTATTTGCATGCTACCAGATAGAAATAACCCTTTTTAAATATTTTCTGGCGACTTCCAAAAAGGAGACGGTACTCAATTCGACTGTATGTTTTTTTTTTATGTGTGTTACCTCATAACTTTGTACTGGGTTTCATTTCAATGACTATTTTTTTATATGAAAGCTGATAGTTCTCGTGTGGTCCCATATGAATTTGATCAAGGTCAGACCAGTGGCTATTGAGTTATTCTTAAATAACTTATATTGAAGTCGCTTATATTGAAGTCGGCTGTACAAAATTTTTAATTTTAAATTATTTTCTATCTGTCTGTCTGGGCTAACCTTCGGAATGGCTGAAGCGAATATAATGAAAGTTCACAAACAGAAAGAAAGCAATTCCAGTAGTAATCTGCTATATTTTAACCGAAAATCTTGGATATTTAAATAAAACGAAAAATGGTTAAAAAAAATTATTATCAGCGGGAGTCGCTAGTATTCAAAAAAAGAACCAAAAGAATTATCTGTATAGAACTTTATTTCGCTAGAAAGCTAAAACTTTTTCGCTATAAAGGTACAATGAGATTCAAATTCAGGACTAAGTTGAAACTTCAAAGATCTTCAAAGAAACACAAAGGAAAAGTTTTAATTACTACTGCATCATCAGATACGTGAAGCGCTGCATGATGAAAAAATATATCATCTAGCAGCCCTTCACAAGTCAACTGTTGAACTTTAGTCTCTAACAAGGATTGCAAGGACGTTCCTAATTCTTGAGCCGCCTGTATCCATAGACTTCCGGCATGTCTTTACCAGGTCGTCACTCGATACAAGACAGCCAGCCAAGAACCTTTCTTCCTGTTCCGTTGTTGGTTCTTGGAGCCCTATTTTATATAAATATTTAATAACTAGCGACCCGACCCGGATATGCCTAGATAGGAGCTATAAATTTTATATAGACTGAACATAGTCAAAGAAAGACCTTTTGAGAATTATTATATCAATTATTCTTAAAAGTTTTATAGATGAAATATGGTTGGCATATCTGTTATCTCATAAAGTTTAATCACAATCGGTTCAGCCATTCCGGCGATAAGCCCAGACAGACAGACAGACAGACGGACAGACACACAAACAGAAAGACAGCGACAGCAATGGTATATGATAATTCTTCTGAATTCCGGGACTTCTGAGGAGTGGTAGAGCCAGGCGGCAGCACTTGCTATTTCACGAATGAGCTGGCTCGAACCGGGGAGAACCGGAATGAAATAGAATACCCCATGATGGTACCAGCAACTTTCGTAATGGACAATGCCCCACTGAACTTTCACGGTTAAGCTACCGTACACTTCCTGAGCGAGGATGATGATGCTAATAATTGATATAATTAATTTTATTAAGAAGTTTTGGACAGAAATTTTGAAATGTGCTATCTCATTATTTACATTTTAACTCAGCCAAGTTTTTGCCTACCAAAACTGCTTTTATTGAGCAGCAAATTAAATATTATTTGATATTTAATTTGGAATAAGTTCCAACTAATTTAAATTAGTAAATGCGACAATAGAGACAATCTCTAGCAATAATAAGAATTTAATTAATTTAGAATGCAGCCCGCAAATAAGTAATAAGAATTTTACTAATAATAATATAGAATATAGACTAAAAGATTATAATTTAATGTTTAATTTTAGAAATCACCATGTGGTCAGTTCCTTCAATAGAGAAAAAAGTTTACATGGTGGCTCTTCAATATTAGCAAATAAACCATTATTATATAAATAACGTAAGGATATTGTGATCCTGCCTGTTAAGCAAATTGTAGCAATAGCTTGTGTTGAGCTCGAGCACCTCATCGTTGTAAATGTTTACAAACGCCCACGTGCTACTTACGAATATTTTGAAAAGATTGTGACAGATGTTTTGCTCAAACTTAGTAAACAGAACAAGTCTGTTGTAATATGTAAAGACTCTAACATCGATCTCCTTGAAACTTCTTCCATTAGTATTAAGTTAAGCTCATTATTTAAATCATATAATCTTGTTAATTTATTCTTAGAACTGACACGTTTTGCTGGGCCTAGTGCGACCTGTATAGATAACACTACTATATTACAGATGTTAAGCCCTTGTATAAATCAATCATTCAAAATTTAAGTTCAGATTACTGTGGACAGTTGTTCTCATTGTCTAACATAGATAAAAAATAAGAAAATGAGGAAGTTGTCTTTGTTCCAATAAATGAACATCGTTTGTAGAGGTTAGAGGTGGGTAAGAATACCCGCTACCCCATATCTTCCCGTGGTTTTCGTAAAAAGCAATAGAGGGAAACTAAGGCAGAATATGGGCAGCAGCAACTTTCTGATAACAGCAAAAAGCAAAACAAAAAACATCAGTTGCCAACTCGCTCGCCAAGCGTGGCAACTATGACAAAATGAGCAATGATACTAATAAACGTCCCCCAATCCACGGAGGCCCCGCTATTTCTGGCTACGGTGGCGACCATGGTAACGGCGGGGCAGGGGGTGCTTAGAATCTTCGGTGAAGGTTCGGTTACCACCTACGACGACTTGACCTGGCAAATTACAACGCATGCAACCTAAGGACTGACGAAAAGATCCTGGAGCTGGAGGAAGAGATAGACACGCTGCGCTGGAATATTATAGGTTATCCGAGGTCCGAAGAGAGTGGGAGGACATGGTAATCCTCGAATCCGGTAAATTGTTCTATCACCGGGAAGGCGACCATCTGTCCCAAGGAGGTATCTGATTTATCGTCCACAAGTCTCTCGTTAATAACGTTGTAAAGATTAGGAGTGTGTCGACGAGGGTTACTCAGATTCACCAACCTTATACTCAGAATCATTAAACGGTATTTGTTGAAGGTTTAAGCACCAACCTCGGCACATCCGGATGAGGAGGTGGAGGAAATATATGAGGATATATTTACAGCCATGCATTCCTCCAAAACCCGCTATACGGTGTAAATGGGAGACTTCAATGCAAAACTGGGCACAAGAGAGAACGGTGAGCTAAAAGCAGGGAAATTCGGAATAGGGCAAGGGAACCCAAGAGGCCAGCAGCTAGCTGACTTCATGGAGATAGATCACAAAATGGTTAGAGGCACACTGAACCTAAACGTTAAGTTGGAGAGGTGTCGTCTAATGAAGTCAACGCTCCACCTACCTCTTGCTATCCAAAATATCGAAACCTTTCAACTCGAGTCACAAAATAGTTTTCAGTGCCTAGAAGATTGCAATGCAGTGGACGATATGTATGAAAAGCTCGTGGAAACTGTCCATACGGTCGGAACTAAGTTCTGCAAGACCCGCCGCAGACGAGCACAAAAACTCTCCGATGACACTCTAAATCTCATGGCTGTTAGACGGGAAATGAAGCTGTAGTTTTCAGTAGATTTGACAGTACACAGGCAACTGAACAGACAAATTTCCAAATGCATACGGCGGGACTTACTCAACATTAATACTGCTCGTATTGAAGAAGCAATCGAGCGGAACCAGGGCTCCAAAGTCTTTGCCAGAGATCTGTCTACCAGAAAGAGTCAATTGTCGAAGCTGAAGACGGAATGTGGCAGCATCGTTTCTGAGGCACCTGAGGTTTTAAGTGAGATTGAGAGGTCATCGTTGAAACCACACGCAAGTGTGAGTAACGATCCAAGAGCAAGTCTTATCCGACACTATTCCGATGATATCCCGGATGTTAGTCTAAATGAGATTAGAATGGCTCTTCAGTACCTTAAAAATGGGAACTCACCGGGCGAGGATGGAATAAGAGCGGAGATTCTGTAATCAGGTTGAAAACCGGTAATTAAAGTCCTTCAATAGCTCTTCAATATCGTCCTCCATGGTGGCAATACTTCGAAGGCGTGGAGCAGAAATGCGGTGGTTTATTCTTCAAGAAAGGCGACAACGCTCTCTTGAAGAACTACAGACCAATTTTCCTTCTGAATCGCGTCTACGTACTGTTTTCGAGAGTCATTACGAATCGTCTCGCATGCAGACTCGATGACTTCCAGCCTCCCGAACAAGCCAGTTACCGAAATGGCTTTAGTACCATAGACCACATATATACCCTACGGCAGATTGTACAGAAGACAGAAGAGTATAATCTGACACTTTGCCTTGCGTATGTGGACTATGAGAAAGCCTTTGATTCCGTCAAAATTTGGGCGGTGCAGCAGTCCCTCCAGCTGTGCTAAGTTGACTTTTTTTTTATAGGATAAGGGTGACAAACGAGCACACAGTCCACCCGATGGTAAGTGGTTGCTGCGGCCCATAGACATCTACATCTATCCTCAATTACAAGTCAAAATGTAGATGCGTTGTCACCCATGAGGACTAAGATGGAATGCCTCATTTCCAGTAAAAAGGGCCTCCGGCCACCTGCACTCACCAAGCGAAACGCAGAGATAAACCTCTACTTCACGCTGGTTTTCTGTGAGGTCGTGGTACCACCCCGGTTCGAGCCTGCCCATCCGTGTGACAGCAAAAGCTGCCGCGTGGCTCTACCACTGTTAACTGACTGTCGGTACATCGAAGTACTGAAGTATTTATACAGTCGGGTTACGAGGGATATCCGAGTACAGAACCAGAGTACGAAACCTATCCAACTGCAGAGAGGTGTAAGATTGGGTGACGTAATATCTCCGAATTGGAAGACGTTTTCAAGGTACTGGACTAGAATGGATACGGTATTAACGTCCATGGCGAGTACATCACTCACCTTTGATTTGCCGACGATGTAGGCCTTATGGCAGAATCACTGGAGGACCTAAGCACTATGCTCAATGACCTCAATAGTATCTCCCAATGGACAGCTCTCAAAATGAATATGGATAATACAAAAATCCTGTTTAACGTCCATGTCACACCTGTACCGGTAGTTGTTGGGAGCACTAAGCTCGAAGTTTTTGACGAATATGTTTACCTGGGACAAATAGTCCGAATAGGTAAGTCCAACTTCGACCGAGAGGTCAATTTACGGATTCAACTCGGCGGGGCACACTCGTCAGACATACCTCAAAACTAGATTTTACAACTAGTGCGTGTTGCCAATGATGAATTATGAATCTGAGATGTGGTCCTTTACTGCTGGCCGTATGAGGAAGCTTAAGGTCGCTCAACGATCTATGGAGAGGGCTATGCTCGGCGTTTCTATGCGTGATAGACTTAAAAACAAGAATATCCGCAGTAGAAGCAAGTAACCAACCGACATGTCCAAAGAATTAGTATGCTGAAGTGGCAATGGGCCGGCCATATAGCTTGAAAAACCGACAACCGATGGGAAAGAAAGGTTCTCGCATGGCAACCTCGTACGGGCAGGCGAAGTTTAGGGCATCACCCCACTAGATAGAGTGATGGTTACCAGGTGGTAAGACATGCAGGAAATCAATGGATGCAAGTGGCTCGGGACCGTTCTTTGTGGCATACCTTGGGAGAGGCCTATGTTCAGCAGTGGACTTGTAAAGGACTGTAATGATAATGACGATGATGATGATGTTTGGAAAGGTTTAGAATTAATATCGTAAAAGGACTTCCATCACTTTAATTTAAAAATAGTGCTGATTATTTGTATGGTGCATTATTTAAAATTATAACTTGTGAATTTAATAGAATACTTACTTCTTAAACTTTCTCTTTAAACAGTCGCAAATCATTTAATAAATGGGCGACAGTACGAATTTATAAATGTAGGCGAAAGTTATACGAGCTTTATAATGAAAAATCGTGTTATATTTAGGGAGTGTATCTAAAACATATTCTAATTGTTTTTAAATTATGCTCCACAGCTAAGGCTGATATTATCGATCGTTAATCGATCATTAATCGATCATTAATCTGAACAGTGGTAAAGCCAAGCGGTAGCTTTTGCTGTCGCACGGATGGGCCAGCTCGAACCGGGGTGGTACCACGACCTCACAGAAAACCAGCGAGAAGTAGAGGTTTACCTCTTCGTTGCGATTGGTGAGTGCAGGTGGCCGGAGGCACAATTCCTCCCCCCCCCCCCCATCAACATGGTAGTGGAATTAAATAAAAGACTATACCAGGAGGGTACAGGTAGGGTAAATTCCGCTCGCGACTAATGCTGCTTGGGGCAAGCGGAGCAGTACAACCAAGGCGACCCCTGTCACGCTATCCGTGAATTTTTGCAACATCAGGGGACTTCATTCCAACCTTAACGCTGTCCATTACCATCTAGAGACAACGAAGCCGGCCTTGCTCTTTTTAGCCGAGACTCAGGTGTCCTCTCCGCCTGATACTTCATATCTCTCCTACCCGGGGTACAAATTGGAACACTCCTTTGTGCCCGGGCTGGAGTTTGCGTATACGTCAGAGAGGACATCTGTTTTCGACGCCTCGGCAGTCTTGAAGGTATGGACCTGCCCATCCTATGGCTGCGCGTAGACAGCGACGACCATCCCCGCGTCTACGGGTGCGTCTATAGGTCCCATAGCGGTAATGCCGACACAGACCGACTCATCGACCATGTCCAAATGGCTGCAGACTCAGTGCTACAACAGGTCCCATCCGTAGAGATCGTGATCCTTGGCGATTTTAACGCCCACCACGCTGAATGGCTTGGTTCTCGTTTAACCGATCATGCGGGTAGATCTGTCTATGACTTTGCTTTGGCATATGGTCGCATCCGAAGCTGGAAGCTTCAGGAAGCGGATACTAGGGACAAATATCATGCGAGGGTAGCCGAAAAGCTTGACACCATCGATGGCAGAAAAGAATGTGTGGAAAGAACATGGCAGAACCTTAGGGATGGAATGGTAAGTGCAGCGGAAGAAGTGTGTGGAACAATAAAAAGAGGCAGTAGTAAAAGAAGAGATGCATGGTGGAATGATGAAGTGAAAGAAGCTGTAAAGAAGAAGAAGAGAGCATGGTTAGACTACTTGGCCTCTAGTAATGATAAGGATATGAGAGAGAAGATGAAAGAAAGATATAAGCTGCAGAAAGTTCACACGAAAGCATTGATTGAGGAAGTGCGTGAAAGGTGTAGAATGGAAGCGGACGAAAGGTTGTCGCACAACTTTAAGGAGAACTCCAAACTCTTCTGGAAAGAGGTTGGAAGGACCCGGAGTGGTGCGACGGCCTTAAGAATGAACAAAGTGCTTTCGAGAACTAATGACGTCCTCACAGAAAAATCGGACGTCATGCAGAGATGGAGCGAATTTTATAGAGAAATGTATGCGTGTGATGATATTAGTGAGGGATCCGGGGATGACGCCGTGACTTGTACGCCAGACCCGGACCTCGATGACACTGAGGTCATCAGTATGAAAGAGATTGAACGTGCGATTCGAAGTTTGAAATGTGGTAAGGCTGCGGGACTAGACAGAGTTACTGCTGAAATGGTCAAGTATGGTGGGCCTCGCGTCTGGGACAGCTTTCATCTGCTGTGCAATTTGTGCTGGCGGACGGGGGGTGTCCCGGATGATTGGCAATCCGCAGTCATTGTGCCTTTATATAAAGGTAAAGGTTCACATTTTGACTGCGGGTGCTATTGGGCGATCAGCTTGACCAGTTTAGCAAGTAAAGTTTACTCGAAGGTTTTGACACGTAGGGTGCAAGAGAAATCGGAAAGATTTCTATGGGAGGCACAATGCGGATTTAAACCTGGAAGAGGATGCACGGATCAAATGTTTTCTCTCCGCATGATCACGGAGAAGCTTCTGGCTGCTAACCAGAAGATTTTCTGTGCTTTTGTGTATCTTGAAAAAGCATTTGATAAGGTTGTAAGGAAGAAAATGTGGGAACTGTTGCCGAGGTACGGTGTGGATGGTCGATTGCTAAGGGATGTGCAGTCACTTTATTGTGATTGTAAAGCCTGTGCGCGGGTAGGACATGACCTGTCACCCATGTTTAGCGTCCAAACGGGCGTAAAACAGGGTTGTGTCATGTCTTCCTGGCTGTTCATATTGTATCTCGACAGCTGTTTACATAAGCTGAAAGATAGCTGTTTGGGTGTGAAATTGGGTGACATTAAAGTGAATTGTCTGCTGTATGCTGATGATGCAGTGCTTATTGCACCATCAGAGGCAGAACTGCAGGCATTAGTCACGTGTATGAAAGAGGAATATGAAATTAAAGGTCTCCGTTTGAATGCTAATAAAACTAAGGTTCTGGTATTTGAAAGGGACGAAGACAGAACGAAGTGTGAAATATGGGTAAATCAGGAATGTCTAGAACAGGTAAATGAAATTGTATACTTGGGGAGTGCTTTTAGCCGGGATGGAAGATGTGATTTAGATGTGGACAGGCGTGTCGCTGCCGGGAACAAAGTTAATGGTGCCCTGACTGCGTTAGTCAAAAGGCAAGGCGTAGCGAAGAGTGCACGCCTTGCAATACATAACGCAGTGTTGGTACCGACTTTGTTATGTGGCAGCGAAACCTGGGTATGCCAGAAGAAGCATAAAAGCAAGTTGAATGCAGTGGAGATGCGATCTCTTCGTAAAATGTGCGGCGTTACCATGGCCGACCGGAAGCGAAACGAAGAGATTCGCAATATGGCAGGTTTGAAAGATGACCTTATCACAAAAATTGATAAGGGCGTGCTTCGATGGTTTGGGCACGTTGAGCGAATGAGTGAAGACCGAATGGTGAAGAAAATATATAGCGCGAAAGTTAATATTAAAAGGTGTCGAGGTAGACCGAGACTAACTTTCGAAGACCATGTGAGCAAATTGCTCGAAGAGGGGAGGGTCAAGAGTACTCGTATACCTAGACGTGCATGTATGAAGAAGATAATGAATCTGAAAGAAGCGAAAGAGGTATGTAAGGATCAAGACACTTGGCGATCTGTTCTCTCTGGCTACCCCGTCAGGGATTGTGCGTGAAGATAAAAAAAATATGGTCTAACACAACTGGGTACTTCGCCTACGCGGATCCCAGATGTGGAAGACCATGTACCTTCCCTGTTGGACCTTCAGCTGACCTCTCATCCGGACGGATATCAGGTCTCCGTCGATGCCCCTCTGGGCTCTTCGGACCATTTTGTGATCCGGAGTACGGTGCGCTCCAATCGCAGTGGCGATCTGCAGCTTGCCACCGTGTTTGACACTATAGGTCAGCTGATTGGGACGGGATGCGGTCTTTTTTTGCATCCTACCCCTTGGGGGCGTGTTTGCTTCTCGCCGAAAGATCCCAGCGGTGTTGCCGATTCTGTTGCTGATGTGGTACTTCAGGGTATAGAACTTTTTATTCCATCCTCTGTGGTGTCCATCGGAGGCAGATCTCAGCCATGGTTTGGTCGCTCCTGTAAAATAGCATCACGCTATAAGCAGGGGTGCTACCAGACCTGGGCTGACGCATCAACGTCTCGGGATGTAAACACCAGCGCACTTAAAAAGTAGTATAATTCCGCCCCCAGGTCCTTTAAAAGTGCCATTGTCAAAGCAAGGTCTGAGCACATCGGCAGAATTGGCGAGAAGCTAGTTCGCCTTCCTTCGGGAACCCGTGCATTCTGTTCTCTCGCCAACGCTGTCCAAGAGAAATTCTGTCAGCCATCTCTTCCATCTCTGCACAGAGAGGACGGTGGCCCATGGCGCAAAGGAGAAAGTCGATCTGTTGAGCTCTCTCTTTGCGTCCAACTCGACTCTAGATGACGGGGGGAACACACTGCCGACCATCTCGCGATGTGAGTTGTCCATGCTGGATGTGCGGTTTACACAGCGCTTGGTTCGCAAAGCACTCTTCTCCCTGGACGTCAGCAAGTCGAGTGGGCCCGATGGAGTCCCTCCCATTGTGCTGAAGACCTGTGCTCCGAAGTTGACACCGGTTTTAACGCGTCTTTTCTGGTACTCCTTCTCCCAAGGCGTAGTTCCGAATTCATGGAAGACAGCTTTGGTCCACCCGATCCCAAAAAAAGACGACCGCTCAGACCCGTCCAACTACAGGCCTATCGCCATCACCTCCTTGTTCTCCAAAATAATGGAATCTATTATAAACTGCCAGCTCATGAGGTATCTTAAGGATCACCAGCTGATTAGTGACTGCCAGTACGGTTTTCAGTCAGTCAGCTGGTGATCTTCTAGTCTATCTGACTCATAGATGGGCGGAGGCAGTAGAGTTCAAGGGGGAGGCATTGGCCGTTAGTTTGGACAAAGCAAAGGCCTTCGATCGGGCCTGGCACAAAGCGCTTCTTTCGAAGCTTCCTTCCTATGGGCTTCCCGAGAAATTGTGCAAATGGATCACCAGTTTCCTTGCTGATCGGAACATCAAGATCGTAGTAGACGGTGCATGCTCTGATTTCAAGCCTATCAACGCTGGTGTTCTACAAGGCTGCGTGCTATCACCAACGCTGTTTCTCCTGCATATCAATGATATGTTGTTTACTGGTACCATTCTTTGCTATGCGGACGACAGCACTGTTGATGCCTTATATACCGACCGTGCCAATATTTCTCGGGAAAACGTCGCCGAGTACCGGGACAAATTTTTGTCTGAAGTCGAATCTTTGCTCAACAAAGTCTCGGATTGGGGGCGACTAAATCTAGTCCAGTTCAATCCCCAGAAGACACAAGTATGCGCGTTTACCGCTTAAAAGAACCCCTTTGTCGTATCTCCTCAGTTTCAAGGCACTCCCCTTGCTGCCTCAGCTCGTATCGGAATCCTTGGCGTCGACATATCGAATAGTGTGCAGTTTCGTGGTTACTTGGAAGGGAAGGCCAAATTGGCCTCTAAAAAGCTTGGCGTGCGCAGCAGAGCGAGACAGTATTTCATGCCGGCACATCGCATGCAACTTTACAAAGCGCAAATTCGGCCCCACATGGAATACTGTTCTTCTCTGGGCCGGCGCACCCTAGTGCCAGCTCCTTCCACTTGACCGCATCCAGCGCAGAGCGGTTCGAATCGTCGACGACCGAATTCTTTCTGATTGGCTCGATACACTGGCACTGCGTAGAGATGTTGCATCTCTTTGCGTGTTTTATCGCATCTATCACGGGGAGAGCTCTGAGGAATTGTTCGGACTAATTCCAGCCGCTCAATTTCACCATCGCACATCGCGAAAAAGCTCGCGTTACCATCCATACCATCTGGATGATTGGTGGTCCACCACTGTGCGATTTAGAAGAAGTTTTATCCCTCGCACAACTTCCTTGTGGAATCAATTACCACCAGCGAATTTTGGGGATCGATACGACTTAGGAACCTTCAAGAAAAGAGCTTACACCTTTCTAAAAGGCCGGCAACGCATCTGCAAATCTCCTGGTGTTGCGGTTGTTCATGGACGGCGGTAGTCACTTACCATCAGGTGAGCCGCATCTCGTTTGCCCCCTCTTCTATAAAAAAGTAACAAATTTAAAACTGCATCCAATAAAATTAAAATGACGTGGAGTATAATTAATAGTGAAACATACTCATAGGTACATGCTTGAGTGTGGTCGGTCACAAGAAGTGAGCGCGGGACCCCGAAGCTTGTTGTCGTGCAATACTTGCATGACGTACTGGATCTCGGCGGCCAGATGTTTACCGTCACAGATTCCTTGTGCTTTCTGAAAAAAAGTTCCATAGTAGCTAACTGTGATGATGAGATTCTATGCTTAAAATTCGGTGAGTATCGGTCCTTTTAGGGTTTCGTACCCAAAGGGTAACCAACGGGATTCTACTACTAAGCATTCGCTGTTCTTCCATCTGTCTGCCCGTGCGTGCGTTCATCCGTCCGTCCGTCCGTCTGTCTGTCAGCGAGCTGTATCTTATGATTCGTAATAAGTAGACAATTTAAATTTTCACAGAATGTGTATTTCTGTTTCCGCTATAACAAAAAATAATAAATATAAAAATAAATTAAAAATTAAACGGGGCTCCTCTACTAGAAACATGTGGGTTTAGAATAATTAGACACTTGGGCCTGGGTAAGGCTCAAATTTTTTGCGCAGTCGTACAATGGAAATAACAACGGAATGTGTCAAAAAGAAAAAAAAACGTTGTACAACGGCATTTGTAAAGTGTAGTGCACATGGATTGTAAAATATTTTCGTACATTAACTGTTTGTTTTAATTTTATTTATAAATCAATATAATAATTAGGTATACTTACGTCACTACTAACGGGTAACGGCTACCTAGAATACATATATATCCCTCGAAATTGTGAGGGAGATGAATTACATAGTCTTAGACCATTACGATTACTTGAATACTGCATTACTGTGATACGGATTTTTTTCTATAAAATCAGTACAGAATGTAGGGTCGTTGAGAGGATCCGGCAACTGGGTCTCGAGGTGGCTCTGCACAAGTCCGAGGCCATGCACTTCCATGGTCCTCGGAACAGGCCACCACCGGGATCTTCAGTGATGGTAGGAGGGGTATCCATCGGCGTCGAGTCGACGTTGAAGTACCTAGGACTCGTCCTAGACGGCCGATGGAACTTCGTTGAGCATTTCCGACGTTTGGCTGCCAAACTGGAACGGACCGGGGCTGCCTTCAGGCGGCTCCTGCCGAACCTGGGGGGGCCAAACGCCTCCTGCCGGAGGCTCTACGCGGGGATCGTGAGGTCCATGGCCCTTTACGGGGCCCCGGTGTGGGCGCGTGGTTTGGCGCGGCTTGCCGTCCACCACCTGAACGCGCCCCAAAGGGTGGTTGCCGTAAAAATGGTTCGCGGCTACCGCACGATCTCCCGCGAGGCGGCGAGCCTCCTTGCCGGATTGCCGCCATGGGATCTGGAGGCAATAGTCCTCGCGCGCCTGCATGAATGGCGCGCGGAGGCACTATGCCGGGGGGAAACCCCGCTGCCGCTGCAAGTTGTCGCGCAGCGGACAGACCTCCGGCATGATCTCATGGCGACATGGAGAGATCGACTGTCGCAACCCCGTGCTGGGCACGCCACTATAGCGGCGATAAGACCCCTCTTTGAGGAGTGGCTTGAGAGACGCCACGGCGTCCTCACCTTCCGCCTGACGCAGGTCCTCACCGGACAGGGTGTGTTCGGGAGGTTCCTGCACCGAATCGGGCGGGAGGAAACGCCCGGGTGCTCCCACTGCGAGGATCGACCGGAGGACACGGTGGAGCACACCGTGGAGGTGTGCCCTGCTTGGGCGGAGCACCGCCGTGTCCTCGTAGCGGCGATAGGCGGCGGCGACCTCTCGCGTCCGGCCCTGGTCGAAGCCATGGTCCGGAGCGAGACGGAATGGGATGCCGTCACCACCTTCTGCGAAGCAGTGATGCTAGCGAAGGAGGTGGCGGAGCGGGAGAAGGAAAGAGCAGCAGCTTTCCTTCCCGGCCGCCGTGGGAGACGCCGCGGGCATCGGGGGCTACGTCGTGGCCCACGGCCACCGTAGGCGCGGGCCTGTGGACGGCGAGCAATGGGTAGCTCGCCGTCCGTCCGTCTAACGACGACAGGCCGTGTCGACGGCGCGTTTTGTTCCACGCGCGCCTCAAAGAGCTGTCAGCAGCGTGAAGAGGCCCGCAAGTGCCGACGCCTGCCGGGGCTGCGGGCTGTTCGAAAGAGATACCGCGGCTCCGGAACGTAAGGGCACTGAAGGAACACGGATGGTTTTTAGTCAGTAAAAGTCTGACACTCCCTTCCGCTCCACCCACAGCGAAAGGCGTCATTAGATGATTTTCCATCCGCAAAAAAAAGGGTTTCTAATATGAGTTTAAGCAAATTACATTTCACGAAAAACTTAAAGTTGCGACAAGCTATGTTAGATTTGATTTGTTTGTGATTTTGTATATTATGTTGCTTCTTAATAAAAATAAAAAAAATAAAAAAGTACGATCCCATAGTGCGAACTGGCGGACCTGATCATGTTATCCGGGCATACCCTGGACGTAAGTACGTAATTACCTAATAATACTATACTTTTTTTTTGTAGGATAAGGGTGACAAACGAGCACACAGTCCACCTGATGGTAAGTGGTTGCAGCGGCCCATAGACATCTACATCTATCCTCGTTTGCGAATCAAAATGCAGATGCGTTGTCACCCGTGAGGACTAAGATGGAATGCCTCATTTCCAGTAAAAAGGGCCTCCGGCCACCTGCACTCACCAAGCGAAACGCAGAGGTAAACCTCTACTTCACGCTGGTATTCTGTGAGGTCGTGGTACCACCCCGGTTCGAGCCGGCCCATCCGTGTGACAGCAATTCTGCCGCGTGGGTCTACCACTGTTAAATAATATTAAATATAACTAATATAATATGCAAAATTCAAAAATATTTATTAAAAAACAGTCTAGATTAAATGATACAAGGTGTCACTAACACTATCGAAAAATGTAACATATTGAGAGTTGTATACGCTTAAATCTTAAAGATATATTTCGTCACAATCTTCAGTTAAACTGTACTCTCCTAATTTATCAAGTACAGTTAATTTAACTTTTTTAACTATTGAAACGTTGGTAACAATGTCAATATCTTTGTTTTTCGGTATTTATATGAATTTTGTATTACGATCTTGTGCTTTAATATTTATAAAATGAACTTCATAAAAAGTGTCATCATCTTCAATTTCAATCTTATCAATAAAGCCTACGCAATACTTCCAGCTCTTTCTTTGGTAGTATCTTACTAATATACTGTCTTTTATTTTATATAATTCAGGCACATCTGTGTCTTTATCTTTTAAACTACACGAATCCGGATTAGCATGTGTAGTGATATTTTCTTTCTCATTTTGAGAACACAAATTAAAATTGGTACAGTCTAAAATAATTGTTAGCTTTTCTAGATCTAGAAAAGCTAACAATTATTTCCCTCTAACTCAGTTTTACCCGCTTACATTTTTATGGACGAATTAAGTTTTTCTCCTCCAATTTCTTCATTTTTATTTTATTTTACTATTCTTAATGAAATAAAATAATCAATATTCACAATAAAAGCCGATCAATTAATTAGTATTCTTTAGACGTAATTTTCATGAGACCCGAAATATAAAGTAGACGCCACGACGTCGTTTAAAGGGACTATCAAGCTGCGTCAATTCGCAAGGGAGAATTAAAGCAAGCAATTTAAGATTTCTTTTACCCATAACAAGATTCAGATTAGGGAGGATTGCTTTTATTTTTAAGTAGGCAACCTTTTGGATTAACAATCTTGAAATAAAATTTAAGATATTTAGCGAGACCATCTAATTGCATTGAGAAGAAGATGTCCACAAAATATGTCTTTGTAAAGAAATAAATGAAGTTAATATTTTCGCTCAAAGAAATAGTAAGTACACTCATTTCGTTCACTAGGTACTTCATTTAGTCCAGTTGTACCGCCAATGAGTATGAGAAGTAAAAAATGTATGAAGCGTTAATGAAAAAGAAAATGTTTTGATTTGTTGTTATATAGATTTTTGTGATTTTTCTTCATACTTTCAGTATTAGGACTGTGAACCATGAAAAAATAAGTAAAATAAATTAATAAGTAAAGTAATTTCCATAGGGTTATTTTTCATTTATTTTTTTACATTACTATCATTCAAATCTTGAGATTAAACGAAAATGAAAGAAAAGAGCCATGTTTGAATGAGTAGTGAATAAATGATAAGCATATTTTGTAAAATTATTCAGTCTATTTTACTACGTTTTTAATTTTTATTGAGTTACTTTCTCAAAAAAATCTTGATATATTATATTTTTAGTACAAAGTTTAAAAATAATTATTTGTCCTTTACTTCTTCGTGGTAATCGTCATTGTCCGTTGCGTAGTTAGAACAATGGATCGGAAGATATCTTCAAATGCTGGTAAATTGACAGCCTGTATTATTGCTTATATATCTATGTATCATGCACTTTAAAGTTTTTGGCGATGTCACGCATGGCATGAGATAGGTAATGTATGATGCCCATGACACAGCTAAAACGGTAGTTATAAGGAGCACTACTCAAAGCTGTGACAATGTTTCCGACTAGGTAAGTCTTTCAACCGAGGCTAGTCGGTTCAACCAAGAGGTTATTAGACGAATGTAACCTGACCGGACAGCGTTTAGGGTTCCAGCGTTTGCTGTTCGTGTTGCCTATGTGTTGACATATGGACCTGAGATTTGGTACTTCACTGCTGGCCGTATAAAGAAGCTCAAGGTATCTTAGAAATGCTTTCTCATACGTTCTTTGCATAATACACTTCGTAATGAGGATATCCGCAGTAAAATCTTAGTAATCGACATAGTCTAATGGATCATTAATCTGAATTGGCAACGGGCCGGCCATAGCTCGAAAAAACGACGAACGATGGGGGCGAGGAGTTCTTGAGTGGCAGTCTCGTACCGGAAGTTTGTCATTATCAACCATTTTCTCTAGGCAGTCACGAGACTGATTTGTGAGATCCCGAACGAAAGTGATTGGAGTAATAACGCTAAATATTCCTTCGTAAGTAGTGCTAAGGTCGTACGTCATTGATATTGTGTACCGCCAGCGACGCATTTTTCCACTCACATTTAATCTCCTAATCATCCCATCTCCTATTTCAGTTTTCTTCTGGCGCCTCTTAAGACACCCACCTTATAGTTACAATACACGCGCCACCTATTGTAAATGAATTGTACTATACCTACTACTACCACTACTACTACTACTACTACTTACTAACTAACTTTTGCGCAAGTGCATGCAATAAGTTGACAAAGTTTTACGCAATTCGATGAACGGTATAGCAGCGCATAAAATACGAACAAAAGTACTCTGTGATACGAACAAACAAACATTAATTTTTATATATTATATTTTCGATTTCAAGAATATGCTGCAATTTTTTTTTCAGATAAAATATTACGTAGATCACTGCGGGTATTGCTCTCTATCTGTTCGTGAAATTTCATCACAATTGGTTCAGACGTTCCGAAAATTAGCCCCGGCGGACAGACAGATAAAAAATATCAAAATAGTTATTCATATCTTAATAGTGTGCAAATAACCCCCTGTACGAGCGAGTTAATTCGATATTAAAGACAGACACTTCAATTTTATTTATATGTGTATGTATTATTAGATTTTTTGTAGGATAGGGTGACAAACGAGCACACAGTCCACCTGATGGTAAGTGGTTGCTGTTACCCATATACACCTAACTTTTTCCTCAATAAAGTATCAAAATGCAGATGCGTCGTCACCCGTGAGGACTAAGATGGAATACCTCTTTTCCAGTAAAATGGGTCTCCGGTTCTCCACACGAAACACAGCAGTGTCAAGCTGCCATTTTACGCTGGTATCCTGTGAGAGCGTGGTCCTTCCCCGGTCGAGCCGACCCATTCGTGCTACAACTGTACTATAAATATAGCTGCAGCTTAGCTCTACCACGTAACTTTCTTTTTCTCGATCAATGTGTTTTCGACAGCCGAGCTTATTAACTAACTAATTACTAACTAACTTTCGCGCAAGTGCATGCAATAAGCATCATTCCTGCATCTTGGAAGATGCAGACCGCATCTTCCAAGGGTTTTGTCACTATTATATACTTTCTGTATTCGGCACTCCTACTTACCATTCGAGCTAATAAGGACCGTTGTTGTACCTATTTTAAAAAACAAGACTGGAGATATTTCTGACAAGACAAATTATAGGCCTATTTCTCTGGCAACTGTATTAGCTAAGGTGTTTGACGGCTTGCTTGAGCGACGGCTTAGTAACTTCATACAATTAAACGATGCGCAGTTTGGCTTTCGACCTGGCCTATCAACAGAAAGTGCTATACTGTCGCTGAAGCATACCGTCAAATACTACACCCAGAGACAAACGCCAGTGTATGCTGCGTTTCTGGATCTCTCAAAGGCATTTGACCTGGTTGACTATGATCTGCTTTGGTCTAAATTACGTGACATAGCTGTTCCAAATGAATTAATCACCACGTTCAAATATTGGTATGGCCATCAAGTTAACCAGGTCAAATGGTCTGGTGAGCTATCTGACGAATACATTTTGGAATGCGGGGTGAGGCAGGGGGGGTTATCCTCGCCTTTGCTGTTCAGCCTCTACGTTGACGGGCTCATTGGTGCACTCAGTAGCACCAGGATAGGCTGTTCCATTGACGGACAAATGGTTAATAGTATTAGCTACGCTGATGACATGGTGTTGCTGAGTCCATCGGTGAGCGCGTTGCGTAAGCTGTTGGCTGTCTGTGAAGTATACGCTGCTAAACACGGTCTCCTCTATAACACCAAAAAGAGTGAGTTAATGGTATTTCAAGTTGGTGCTAAAAACCCCAGGTTGTGCCTCCAGTCAAGCTCCTTGGGGTGCCATTAAGTAGGGTGTCACAGTTTAAATATTTAGGACACATTGTTACAGAGAATCTCACAGACAACTGTGATATAGAGAGGGAGCGGAGAGCATTGGCGGTTCGATGCAATATGGTTGCCCGCATGTTTGCTAGGTGTACTAGAGAAGTCAAAATTACTCTTTTCAAGGCTTACTGCCAAACCTTTTACACCTGCAGCCTGTGGTATAGCTATACGCAAAGGGCCTATAATGCACTTCGCGTCCAATATAATAATGCCTTCAGGATGCTGATGGGCCTTCCCATGTTCTGCAGTGCATCTGCCATGTTTGCTGAAGCGGGTGTTGATGACTTTCATGGCATCATACGGAAGCGAATATCGTCCAGCTGGCGCAGATTGCGGGGAAGCTCAAACGGCGTCCTGAAGGTAATTAAAGATAGGCTTGATTGTCCCATTCAAAGGCATTGGACTCGAATGCATATGGGTGGGACACTTAAGTATCTTAAGTAATATTTTTATATTGTAAGTTATTTAATTTGATTTAATTTAATTTACTAACATAGCTTTTAAGAAATTTACTAACAAAATTGTATGGATTTTTTAATCTGAAATAAACGTTTTATTTTTATTGTTATTATTATTATTACTGAATAACCACCTCGAGCACTTCCATGTGACAGAGTGGTGAACTGTCCAAAGTCTAACAGCCTTTGGTTAGCTGCAAAAATTGTTCTCTGAGTAGTGGTACATGTGCGTTAATTCCTTGTCTTTGCAAACATGGTAAACACTGTAATAATGCTTTTGATACGTCATTGGTAACAAAGCGTACGTAATGATGTAACGGTAAATAAAAAAGAGCGGGGGAGATGCGCTACAAGGTACCCTTTCGAATGTGTGCGTGTATAAAATAGTAAACGTTAGATATTTATGAATGAAAGTCAGTTAAAATAATGCATTACCACGTATTTTGAATTTAAGAGATAATAACGACAGAATGTTTGCGATTTTTTCTTTACCATTTGCCTATATTACTTATACTGAACCTTCTCTGCAAATTTGGCCGGTAATTGCAAAATAACCCTGTATAAAACCACACTCGATTATATGGATTACATTATACTTTTTGTTGCAAGTTTTATTATTTTACCGTTTTGTCTATCCTATTGAATATTGCCCACCCCTATGATGCAGTCTATGGGGAACGCCTATGATTAGTAGTGGACTGGAGTCTTAGAAGTTTCCGGGATATCGGCAATATGTTCACAAAAACTATGTTTTTGTAATGATATAATATAATGAATGATATCTTTTTACAGAAGTTTTTTTATTTGTGTGATAAAGAATCTTTTCTTTGAACTCGGTTAAAAATAGTTTACTTGGCAATTAATATAATATTTTTCATAAAAAAATCCAACTTACATCTTAATTAATATTAACTAATCAAAGTAGCCTGCCTTCTCTCTTAGAAAGAGTGCTACTTATCGTAACTTGAACGTTAAAATATCAATATCACATGCAGTTCCATTTTTTTTATAGGAGAGGGGGCAAACGAGCATGTGGCTCACCTGATGGTAAGTGACTACCGCCCCCCATGAACAACTGTAACTCCAGGGAGGGAATTGCAGATGCGTTGCCGGCCTTTTAAAAAGGAGAACGCCCTTTTCTTGAAGGTCACTTAGTCGTATCGGTCCGGAAAAATCGCATATGGTAATCGATTTCACAAGGAAGTCGTGCGAGGAAGCAAACATCTTCTAAATCGCACAGTGGTGGACCGCCAATCATCCAGATGGTGTGGATAGTATCGGGAGTTCTGCCGCGATGTGCGTTCATGAAATTTGGCGGCTGGGATTAATCCGAACAAATCCTCAGAGCACTCACCGTGGTAGATGCGAAAGAAAATGCAAAGGGATGCAACATCTCTTCGCAGTGCCAATGAATCGAGCCGATCGGAAAGGACTCGGTCGTCGACGATTCGAGCCGCTCTGCGCTGGATGCAGTCAAGTGGAAGGAGCTGGCACTGGGGAGCCCCTGCCCAGAGATGGGAACAGTATTCCATGTGAGGCCGAACCTGCACCTTGTAAATAGTGTCCCGCTCTGCTGAGCACGCCAAGCTTTTTAGAGGTCAATTTGGCCTTCTCTTCTAAGTGACCACGAAACTGCACGTCACTCAATATGTCGACTCCGAGGGTTTCGATACTGGCTGAAGCAACAAGGGGAGTGCCTTGAAACTGAGGAGACACGACAAAGGGGTTCTTTTTAGCGGTAAACGTGCAAACTTGTGTCTTCTGAGGATTAAACTGGACTAGGTTTAATCGCCCCCAATCCGAGACTTTGTTCAGCAAAGACTCGGCTTCAGACACAAGTTTGTTTTGGTACTCAGCGACGTTTTCCCGATAAATATTGGCACGGCCGTTGTATAGTGCATCACCAGTGCTGTCATCCGCATAGCAATTAATGCTACCAATTAGCAACATATCATTAATATGCAGAAGAAACAACGTTGTTGATAGCACACAGCCTTGTGGAACACCAGCGTTAATAGGTTTGTAGTCGGAGCATGCACCGTCTACAAAGACCTTGATGCTCCGATCTGCAAGGAAACTGGTGATCAATGTGCACAATTTCTCGGGAAGCCCATAGGAAGGGAGCTTCGAAATAAGCGCTTTGTGCCAAACCCGATCGAAAGCATTCTCAATGTCCAAACTAACGGTCAACGCCTTCCCCTTGGACTCTACTGCATCCACCCATCTATGGGTCAGGTAGACCAGAAGATCACCAGCTGATCGACCCCGACGAAAACCGTATTGGCGGTCACTAATCAGCTGTTGATCCTCAAGGTACCGCATGAGCTGGCAGTTAAGAGGAGTGCTTTGCGAACCGAGCGCTGTGAGAACAGCACATCCAGCATGGAGCTCTCACACCGCGGGATGGTCGGCGGTGTTTTCCCCCCGTCATCAAGAGTCGAGTTGGACGCAAAAAGGGAGCCTAAAAGGTCGGCTTTGTCTTTTGCGGGTTGGGCCAGTAAGTGTGCCTTACAGAAATTCCCTTGGACAGCCTTGGCGAGAGACCAGAATGCTCGGGTTCACGAAGGAAGGCGAACTAGTTTCTCGCCAATTCTGCCTATGTGCTCTGACTTTGCCCTGGCAGTAACTCTTTTGAAGGACCTGGAGGCGAAGTTATACTTCTTTTTAACTGTACTGGTGTTTACATCCCGAGTCGTCGAAGCCGCAGCCCAGGCTTGATAACACTCCTGCTTACTGCGTAATGCAGTCTTACAGGAGCGACCCAACCAAGGCTGAGATCTGCCTCCAATGGGTACCACAGATGATGGAATAAATAGTTCCATTCCCTGTAGCACCACATCAGTGACAGAGTCAGCAACAGCGCTGGGATCATCCAGCGAGAAGCAAACCAGCCCCCATGGGTAGGATGCAAAGAAAGACCGCATTCCGTCCGGCGGCGGCAAACTGCAGAACGCAACCGCGAGGGGAGCGTGAGTGGCACCATACTCCGGATCAGACAATGGTCCGAAGAGCAGAGAGGGGCATCGACGAAAACCTGATATCCGTCCGGATGAGAGGTCAGCAGAAGGTCCAACAGGGAAGGTGTATTAACCTGCACATCTGGAATCCGCGTAGGCGAAGTAACCAGTTGTGTCAGACCATATGCCAAGGCAAAGTCAGAAACAGATCTCCCCGCATGATCGGTTAAACGTGAACCGAGCTATTCGGCGTGGTGGGCGTTAAAATCGCCAAGGATCACGATCTCTGCGGATGGGACCTGTTGTAGCAAGGAATCTGTAGCCAATTGGACGTGGTCGATGAGTTGGTCTGTTTCGGCATTACCGCTATGGGACCTATAGAGGCACCCGTACACGCGCGGATGGTCGTCGCTGTCTACGCGTAGCCAAAGGATGGACAGGTCCGAACCTTCAAGACTGCTGAGACGTCGAGAACAGATGTCCTCTCTGACATACACGCAAACTCCAGCCCGAGGCGCAAAGGAGTGCTCCAATTTGTACCCCGGGTAGGAGAGATACGAAATATCAGCCGGAGAAGAAACCTGCGTCTCGGTCAGAAAGAGCAAAGCCGGCTTCGCCGTCTCGAGATGTGGACGGCGTTTAGGTTCGAGTGAAGTCCCCTGATGTTGCAGAAATTCACGAATGGCGTGGGAGGGGTTGCCTTGATATTGTTGCTCAGTTTGCCCCGAGCAGTTATGTTTTTCAGCGGAATTTGTACTCCTCCCCTTCCACCCCCCCAGAATACGCGAGGCAGCCTGAGCATTCACGCTCAGGAGTGGAATAACATGGTCGTGGATGCTCAGCGAGGGATTCTCCAGGAGTCCTGGGGTAGTCTTTCGTGTAATTCCGCTACCATGTTGATGGGGGGGGGGGGGGGATTGGGCCTCCAGCCACCTGCACTCACTAGACGAATCGCAGAAGCAGAGCTTCTACTTCACGCCGGTATTCTGTGAGGTCGTGGTACCAACCCGGCTCGAGCCCGGCCCATACGTGCAACAGCAAAAACTGCTGCGTGGCTCTACCACCGTTAATACCAGTTACAGTTAATCTTTTCTCGGCTTTAATAAGCTTTTTCTCATACTTTTAAGAATCTAGGAAAGATTCTAATATATCTAATATATATATATATATATATAGATAATAAAAAATCAAATGCAAATGTTTTAGTTTGTAAATAAATAATTTGATATTTTCATTTAATTAATGATTTAGACAAGAATTTATTCGTGATTTTACCGTGTGATTAATAATAATAAAATATGTAATTTCAATAATTTTAACTGATCATTCTTTTATTTATTTTTTTTGTTATCACAGGAATTTTCTCGTGTATCAAGAAGGTTTACATGGGCAAACATCCAGACCCGAAACAATTTATAATACAACTGTCCCCTGCGGGTTTTGAACCCGTGTCTCGGCCGCTTTGCCACTGTGCTACGGAGCCGTTGATCCAATTTTCTTAGGAAACAATGGATGAACCATTATCTCCTATGCTTATCGAACTTTGGGGCTATATCAGTCCTACTATATTGTGTATTATATTATTGTACTATGTATGTATCTGTTTAATACCTCACTTATTTTAATTGCTGTCGTAAGTGTTTCTTTCAAAAATAAAATAATTAAATTAACACCTAAAACACTTCAACACGAGCATCTTTAACATTGTTTTCAAAAACAAATACTTGTTTTCCGATCGTTTCTTTTTCATTAATGTCGTGTTATTTTTGAATAAGAGTTCGGTTGTAATACCAAATGCTGCACAGGCGGCACTCAATTGATATTGGTTATGCGTTTTTAATTCTGTTCGATCTAGTGGTGAAAATCGCTGTTAATAGAATCTATTTTTTCCATTCCCAATTCCATTCCTAAAAAGGCATGGTATAGCAAATGAGCATCGATAATAATATTTATACAGGGTTACTGCTAATTCGACGTATTCCCGCTGTACGGTCTTTACAAACCGCACATTTTTGCACTTAAGCATTTTTACCATATTGTATCATTTTTCATTCTCATCCATTCAGTACGCAATCATTCGCCGTCGCGCATTGTACTCACTATCAATAATATCAGAATAAATTACATAATCAGTTCAAGTCTTTATCATTTTTATCAACTTCTAAGATTGTACAGCACAGCAGCTCGTACATCTTAATGGTCCTTCGAGCATTGATCTAGTGCCGGTAAGAGAAAAGCGGGACCACGCGGTTCGACAACGTGACTTCGTTTCGCCGTTTAGTGCTGCCCACGTATTACCGCCTACTTAGCAAAAACGCTACAAGTTATTTTTAAAAGCTATTGCGCAGTGAACAATTTTCTGCTACCGCATACATCATCACCAGCAGCAGTGATTGGTAAACATCACGCCATCACTCACGAAAAACATTTTTTGTCTTGTGTTTCTGTGTCTGAAGTGCAATAGCGAATCGGTCGAGTCGGCCTCCCACAAGCGGGTCTCACCGACGAGATTGAGAAGGCGCATATATTGCATTAGGATACCGGAGCACTTAGCAACAGCATCACCTCCGTGACTCGGAAGCATCCGTCACCGGATTATCAATCAAATCGTCCATTAATCAAATAAAAATGGAAGATTTACTATCAACTCAGCAACAACTTCTTCAAGCAATGGAGCAGTTATTCACCAACTTCAAGAAAGATGGAGCTGAAAGAAAAACCCCATCTTACATATCAAGGCGACTAGAGACTCTGGATCAGTACTGGAGAGAGTTCCAAGCCAATCATGTCAAGTTGTGTGAGTACGAGGACCAAGACTACACTTATTTCTTGGAAAATCACTTCGAAAAAGCAAAGTCATATTACACCGACTGTCGGAGAATTATTCAGCAACACCTATCTACTGATCAAGAAAAGAAGTCAGTTCTGAGACCTGCTACTCCTTTAGCCGGCGTGACTACAGATTGGCGTCCACCATCAACGGCCGCAACAGCGTCCCCATCAGGTCAGGCCAGCACCAGCCGAGTAGACAGAGGTAACCACAGCAAACTTGACGAGATGTACCGGAAACAAAAAAGCAATTTTAAAGCACTAGAACGAGCAATCAATGCCACTAATCTCGAGTTACTTACCGAAAAGTGGGAGCTCGAGGACAGCTTACGTGACTTACAACTTCGCTGGAATGCCGTGGACTCCTTACACTGGGAGATCGACAGCGAGCTTACCACAGAAGATGTGCAGTACGAAAAAACATACTACATGTTCGAAGACAGCTACAAAAAGATCAAAAAATCAATCAACAGCAAGATGTGGTCCGTATCTCATCAAAAGCATTCTACGCCAAAAATGGAAATCCCTACGTTCAGCGGCAACTATCAGCAGTGGTCATCTTTCAAAGATCTCTTCATGGAAATGATCCACAAGAATAAATTCATTTCAAATGTGCAAAAAATGCAACATTTAAAAAGCAAGGTCAAGGGAGAAGCCGAGAAACTAATACAACATCTAAATATTAGTTCAGAAAACTATGAAACATGCTGGGAAATTCTGAATCATCGGTATAACAACAAACGATTGATTTTTAGTTCTCACATGAACACGCTTTTTGGCTTGCCAACAATACAACACCAATCATCATTTGCCCTGAAAAAATTGCACGACACCACAAAAGAGTGTCTAAGTGCCGTAAAAAACTTAGGCGTGAATACATCAAGTTGGGATCCTTTGGTGGTACATTTGTTGATGCAGAAATTGGACACTGATACACACAATGACTACTTCGAATATCTTGAAGATCCGAGGGAATTGCCGACGCTATCAGGATTTCTAACTTTTTTGGAAATGCGATTCACAGCATTAGAATCGTCTCGACGCAAGCAAGAAGCGCCGCGGAGCAATCAGCAAGCTACCTATCAAGATTCCAAAAAAGCTCAATATTCCAAGGCATACCCGGGTGCATCAACTAAGGCATTTATCAATCATACAAATGTGAAGTCATTGAAATCGTTAGCAAGGAATAAATACACGTGTCCATTGTGCAATGAACAACATGGAATTTTCCACTGTAAATCGTTTCTAGGTCAGACACCAGAATTAAAACGAAAAACAGTGGCAAAATTGAATTTATGCGAAAACTGTCTTTTTGATCATAAAGGCAAGGACTGTTTTTCCGACAAAAGATGCGCGCATTGCAAATGCGGTCACAATACTTTATTGCACGAAGCATACGCATCAAATATCAACGCGAGCGAGCGAGACAGCAACAAAAGAGTTACACAGCAAAGAAACGTGACACATGTTTCACAAGAAAACGTCGCCGAAATCCTCCTGGCAACAGCCCAAATCAAGGTGCTATCAGCTGATGGAAGCTATCTGACGATGCGAGCGCTGATTGATCAAGGGTCACAAACATCACTTATAAGCGAAAATGCCGCTCAAAGACTTGGCCTTCCACGACAACGTTGCAAGGGTATTATTTTCGGGATTGGCACAAAGGAAAATAACTGCAAAGGTATCATCACTATAACAGCATCATCTATGAATTCAGAATACACATTCAATACTGACGTCATCATCATGAAAAGTTTGGTAAACAATCTACCGAACAGATCCTTTGACAAACCGTCATGGAAACGTCTTGAAGGCATACGGCTTGCTGATCCAGACTTCAATATCAGCCGTCCCATAGACATATTACTGGGTGCGAACATCTACTCGAACATCATCATGAGTGGAATCATCAGAAAAGATGAAAATCAACCGATTGTTCAGCAATCACGACTCGGTTGGATCATCTGCGGCAACCTGAAGTCTTATCAGTGTAATGTTGTTCTGCACGATTTACAAAATATTCAGAGGTTTTGGACAATCGAAGACATAGCAGACAACAAAATAACAATATCATCCGAGGATCAATACTGCTTGGAGCATTATAACAACACAACAACACGACGAGAAGACGGTCGATATGTTGTACGTCTGCCCATGAAACCAGGCTTCGAAGAAAAGCTGGGTGATTCAAAGCAGAAGGCCGTGGCACAACTTTATCAGCTGGAAAAGAAATTCGCCAAAAACGAAGACCTCGCAGCAATGTATAAAAACTTTATGCGCGAATACATTGAATTAGAACATATGCAGCAATGTACTCGTAACAGAAACACGATCCCGGCAACGAGTTGCTACCGGCCACATCATTGTGTACAGCGCGCCGAATCGCTTACAACTGCATTACGCGTCGTATTTAACGCGTCATCAAAGACGTCATCAGGCTACAGCCTAAACGACTTGATGTACAACGGACCCAATCTGCAAGCAGACTTACTATCATTGATCATAAGTTGGAGACAGTATAAGGTCGCCTTCACTGCAGACATCGAAAAAATGTTTCGAGCGATCCTCTGCAATAATAACGACAAACATCTACAAAAAATCATATGGCGTGAATCATCAAATCAGCCACTTCAAGAATACGAACTATTAACTGTGACGTACGGGACGAAAGCAGCGCCGTTCCTGGCAATGAACACACTAAAGCAATTAGCACGCGACGAAGGACAGCATTTCCCTGAAGCAGCTAAGGTGTTGAAGAGAGACTTTTTCATGGACGATGTCTTAAGCGGTCAGCACAGCATCCCAGCTGCTCTAAAATTAAAAACAGATCTGATCAACCTACTCAGATCAGGGGGGTTTAATCTACGAAGGTGGTGCTCAAACAGCAATGAGTTACTACAAGCAGCAGGATCAGACACAGATAGCAATCATCAAATTGGGTTTGATTTCAAGCAGAAAGAATCAACAAAGACCCTGGGACTGCGCTGGAACCCTCAGAAGGACGTCTTCACCTTTGAGCTCAAAATCAACACATCAACAGACAAACCAGCCTCAAAAAGGTCACTACTTTCAGACATCTCAAAGGTTTTCGACCCGGCCGGGTGGCTCTGTCCTGTAACAACAAGATTGAAACTCTTATTCCAATCAGTCTGGAAAGAAGATTTGAAGTGGGATGACCAACTTCCACTAAGCATTGAAGAAGAGTGGTCTAAGATCAAACATGACCTCGAAGGCATCAATCAAATCCAAGTACCAAGATGGCTTCAAAGTTATGAGAACGACGACATTGAGCTACACGGGTTCTGCGATTCCTCAGAACGTGCCTACGCTTGTGTTATCTACAGCAAAATCAAGAGCAAGAAACAAGGTGAACAAGCAGTAGTTCCGATAGCAGCAAAATCAAAACTAGTTCCGACATCAAAAATCATATCATTGCCGAAATTAGAACTGTGTGCCGCTCACTTATTATCAAGACTCATGCAGACAGTCAAACACAGTCTATCAGAGCAAAACATCAAGACCTTCGGCTGGTCAGACTCAACAGCTGTGCTCGGCTGGATCCAAGGCGACATCAATCGCTGGAAGCCATTCGTCGCCAACCGTGTACAACAAATCAAAGAAATCATACCTGCGGACTGTTGGCAGTATGTCAAGTCGACTGATAATCCAGCAGACTGCGCCAGCCGTGGGGTATCAACAGCAATCCTCAAAAATCATCCCTTGTGGTGGCAAGGCCCATCATGGCTGAAAACATATCAAAAAGAAACCACCACAAAAACATACACTACGAATCAAGAAGTGAAGAAAGCAATGCAAACCAACGTCACTATTCAACGTCACAGCTCTGACGTAATCGAAGCGTTGATAAACAAACATAGCTGTATGACGCGAGTGACGCGTATACTTACCTGGGTATTGCGGGCGGTGTCGAATTCCAAACCGAAGACGCCGTATCTAACTGCACCTGAAATCAAACAAGCAAAATACATTATTATAAAGCACATACAAGAAAAGTATTTTTATGAAGAAATACTTACCATCAAGAAGCAGGGGAAAGTGAAGCGTAACAACAAACTGCTGTCCCTTAATCCATTCTTGGATAAAAACGATCTTCTAAGAGTTGGTGGCAGGATCAATAATGCAAGCATCGATGAAAACATGAAGCATCCTCTCATCGTGCCACACAGCGGACACTTCACTGAGCTCATAATCGATCAGGCACACAAGGCCACCTTCCACGGTGGAGCCCGCCTGACTCTATCGCATCTGAGACAGCATTACTGGATTATTGGCGGCAACAGGGCTGTCAAAAAACGCATCCGTGAATGTGTTGTCTGCAGAAGACACAACCCAATCAAACAGACTCAAATCATGGGAGACCTACCGTCAGCAAGATGTAACCCAACCAGGCCATTTTACCACGTTGGTACCGATTACACCGGTTTCATCGACGTGAAAGCAAACAAAGGACGAGGCATAAAAACGACGAAAGGATACGTCGCAGTTTTTGTGTGTATGGTCACTAAGGCCGTACACCTGGAAATGGTATCAGACCTCTCCTCATCAGCATTCCTCGCAGCACTCCGACGAATGGCAGCGCGCCGTGGAGCACCGCGTCACCTGTACAGCGACAACGGGACCAACTTCGTCGGCGCCTACAAACACTTACAGCAGGAATTCATCAATCTTCGACAAGCCTTGGACGATGATTTCTTCGCAGCAATATCAGACATGGAGATCGAATGGCACTTCAACGCCCCCTCGTGGCCTAGTGCAGGAGGTCTATGGGAAGCGGCGGTGAAAAGCCTAAAATTCCACTTACGAAGAGTCATCGGAGCACAAAAGCTTACATTTGAGGAGCTATCAACATTGTTGTCACAGCTGGAAGCGTGCCTGAACTCAAGGCCACTGTGCGCCCTGAGCGAAGATCCCGAGGACATCAACTTCCTCACCCCGTCACATTTTCTGGCGAGTGGCCCCACCCTCACCATCATCGAAACCGAAAGGGACGAGCGCACACGTTGGCAACTGGTACAGAAAATCTTCTACGACATATGGAAGAGATGGCAGTCCGAGTTCCTGTGCCAATTATCAGCTAGAAGCAAGTGGCAACAGAAGCAAAGAAACATGGAAATTGGTGACGTTGTCGTCATACATGACGTCAACTTACCTCCCGGCAAGTGGGCGCTCGCTAGAGTTGTTGAACTTCACCCTGGAAAGGACGATCTGGTCCGAGTGGTGTCCCTGAAAACTAAAAACAACATTATCAAGAGGCCTATTACAAAAATATCACCACTTCTATCAGATGATTACGTTGGTAGCGAGCAAAATTCGGAATCAAGCAATAAGGAGTCTACAGCAAAAAGCACCAAAGCAAAAAGAACGCGAAGCAAAAAATCATGCAACTTCATAGCTTTAGCAATGTTGACTTTACTTACCATCATTTCACCCGTTCAGTGTGCCTTCAACCTACTTAGTCTAAGCAATAATCAGAGCATTTATTTGGACAAAATTTCCAACATGCACCTTGTCAGAGATCAGTGGAAACTCATTGTCTACTACGAAATGAATCCGTACTGGCAAGGCATTGAATTGTATCGCAAGTACTTCGATTATTTGGATAACATATGCTCCAAGATATCCAAACAAACAAAATGTGACGTAATGTTGTCACAACTACGTCATGAGGCCACTGAACTGGACTACTATCATCATATGTTGCTCGGTCAGCAATACACGCGCTCGAGACGCCGGCGCGGGCTTATCAACGGTGTCGGATACCTAGCGCACAGCTTGTTCGGTGTGTTAGACGAAGAGTTTGCTCAAAAATACGAGAGAGACATCAATATAATCAGGATGAATCAGAAACATCTTGCTCTTTTATGGAAAAATCAAACATCCGTGGTTGAAGCTGAATATAACCTTTTGAGTCGAATCGAAGAGTCTATTAACAAGCAGTACAAGATCTTCAATGCCCACATCATAGAGCTAGAAAAAGAAGCCAACATCATAACAAAGGAAATTCAGACCGAAAAAATCATCAATGAATTTATTCTCTCATCCATGATAGCAAACAACATTTTGGCAAATCTTAAAAACATTCAAGAAACGTTGGTGGAGACCATCACAGACATCCACTATGGGCAGTTTAATGTTTATTTATTAACGCCTGAACAACTGAATGAAGAGTTAAATATTATCTCTGGCCAATTATCAAAGGAATTAGCTCTGCCTATAAACAACATCCAAAACAACTTATCCAGACTCTATCATTTACTGGAAGTAAAAGCAAGGATGACAAGCCAATACTTTATTTTCGAGATCAAAATCCCGTTGGTAAGCAGGGATACCTACGAGATTTACAGGCTTATATCTATCCCGCAGCAAGTACAAAAACAGATGGTCCGCATCACTCCTATCGCAGATCATATCGCGATCAACATCCAAAAGGACTCGTACGTACCATTATCAGAAGAAGAAGTTCGAAGATGTACACAGTTCAACGCTGAGACTCACCTTTGCCCGCTACAGAAACCTATTTTCCATATGAATTCGGACGATATTCTCTGCATCAAAAATGAAGACACAGGTCAGTGTGAAATCAAAACTTCGCCCTGCAAGGATATATGGGTTGAACTTAACAAACTAAATACGTACCTGTACTTTTGCTGTAATCAAAGGATGATAAGAATAATATGCGAGCATCATGTTACAGCGCAACGACTTAGCAAGGCCGGTATTATCATTCTCGAGGACGGCTGTTTCATTAAAAGTGAAACATTGACAATATTTTCACACAGAAAGCAGGTCACTAATTATAATATCAAGCCCGACCTTGCAAAGATAGACATACCTCCAATCAATGATGTCATCAACCTATCTATTCCTCTCCAAAGGCTCGAGAAATTCGACGAGTCAGAAAATGAGGAGAATCGAAAACACTTGTCAAGTATTGGACACCAAATAGAGCAGCTGAAGACAAGCAACGCTGATACAGAGATGGTAAATCAGTTATCAAACCACGACCTACATCAATATGTGCTTATTTATCTTCTGCTGGGAGCAGCTATACTAGCATCAACATTAATCGCCTTGCGGAGTCTACGCCGCAGATGCGCCGCACGTATACAAGGTCCCTCTCAAAGCGAAAGATCAGCTGGCTTGAATGTACAGTTCACTGGCACGAACCGAAACACAGAGCAAGCAACATCGGTCGAGCCCCGCGGTATCGCAGTTACGTCATCGGGTGAACTGAGTGCACGCGCACTGGATAAGTCGACGTCGCCTACAGTTTGCAAACGTTTTTGTGATCTTAGTGCAGTGTAGTGAAGTGTGAAATTTATAAGTTTTTTAATTGAAATTTATAAGCTAATTTTTATAGTATAATCATCGTTATCAATTAGTATCAATTTGTAATCGCCTATCAATCATCATCTGTTCTCTCTCTCTCTCCCCGCAGCATGTACGGTCTTTACAAACCGCACATTTTTGCACTTAAGCATTTTTACCATATTGTATCATTTTTCATTCTCATCCATTCAGTACGCAATCATTCGCCGTCGCGCATTGTACTCACTATCAATAATATCAGAATAAATTACATAATCAGTTCAAGTCCTTATCATTTTTATCAACTTCTAAGATTGTACAGCACACCAGCTCGTACACCCGCCAAGGTGTGATAATTGGGGTCATAACCTATCAAATGAACCATAAAATGCATTATGCAAATGTGGACCAATTTCGAGATATTTAGGTTTAATTATTTTTTTCAAAAATTCCAAAAGTCTGGTGTCAAAAATTTCTAAAAAAAAACTTACAGCTGTATTATTTTCATTTTATTATTTTTACTTAATGAAAACCTGGATACTTATTTATCAATACTACAGTGTGCAAAAATCTCATCATTTTCGAAGTAACGCTACTAAAAGTACAACTTTTTCCAAACAGAAGATAACTAATTAAAAATAAAAAATGATTTTGTGAAAAATAATTGTATGATATCAATTGTGCAAATCATGTTAAAAACATCCCTACTTATCTAGCTACCTAATGAAGTATCAACTTTGTAGTTTGCTTATGTAGAAACAGAAAAAAAATTTAAAGAATGAGATCAGGTAGTCGAGTTCTAAGCAGACAAAGGAATTTGTGTTTTATTTTTAAACAATATTAATTAAGGAAATGAAACAAAGCACTTGATTGAAATTAGCTTTATTTATTTTAACACGATTTACAAATTTGCTCAATATGGGAGCCCCTATTCCGTATACAGACACGCATTCGTTTTCTTAATTCGCTTTTAATAACGTTTGAGGTTAATGTTCGTCTTATGTCGTTTGTCGCGTTGATAATGCGGTCTCTCAGTTGATCAAGGGTCGGCACTGGCACATTGTCGCAGTACACGATGCTCTTTATGTGCCCCCAGACATAATAATCCATCGGTGTTATGTCAGGACTCCTTGCTGGCCATGGAATTGGTCCTCCTCTGCCAATCCACCGATGTCGATAATTTTCGTCCAGCCATCGTCGCACAGTTACACGACAGTGCGCAGGACACCCATCATGTTGATACCACATGTTTTGCCTTGTGGCGAGAGGAACATCGTGTAACAATCCGGATAAGTCCTCCCTTAAAAATGTTTCATAATTTTCGCCGTTTAAATAGTTTGGTAGAAAATAAGGCCCAATTAAATTGTCGTTAATAATCCCCATCCAAACATTTAGTGAAAATCTTCTTTGTGATTTAAAAGGTCTCTTTTTTCCAGGATTTCTTTGCTCTTTTGGAGCCCAAAAATGTAAATTATGGTAATTTGTAATACCGTCTTGATCGAACTTCGACTCATCAGTCCACAATATTTTTCTAAAAAACATTGGATCTTCTGCATCTGCGTTCAACATAAATCTACAAAAATCCAATCTTCTAACTGGATCTCCTTCTTCCATCACATGCACTGGTGTGTAGTGGTACGGATAGAGCCCCGCAGTATGCACAGTAGACCAGACCTTCCACTGCGATACACCTAAGCGACGAGCAACTATGTTCGTGGAAGTGGTTGGATCTTCTTGAAATTTACTCAAAATTTCTTCATCTTCGGCACGCGGTATACGGGGTATACCACGTGGCCTGCCAGCATCACATTGTTGCCTTTGAACATTTCCAGTCCCTCGTACTCTACGATATACTGCACTAAACACGGTGACATGGGGTGGTCGGCGATTAGGGTATCGCTGTAGGTATTCACGACGAGCAGCTGCAGCGTCACCGTCACAATATCCATAGAGATAAAAGATATCTGCGTATTCCTCGTTGGAAAATCATTGCCTTGCATGATCTCCGC
Source organism: Parnassius glacialis (assembly GCA_033319125.1). Lineage (NCBI taxonomy): Eukaryota > Metazoa > Arthropoda > Insecta > Lepidoptera > Papilionidae > Parnassius > Parnassius glacialis. The sequence continues at coordinate 21,300,278 of JAVANC010000019.1, forward strand.
GTCTTGGTGGTTCCGCCGCCATAAGACTTTGAAACTCAACTTCTTTAAGTGTAACAGGGAGGGATATGCGCGCGTGTGTACGATGCCTGTAATACTGATGACTGATTGAACAGTTTCTTCTTGTTTAACTTGTTTCTAATTTCACACTAAATGTAAACAATAGCGTAAGTTCAAACGCACAATCTTTTACGAGCATTCCTGCAGCTGTTGATAAGGTTCCGAGAAGCGATTGTTTGGGATTACCCAAAACATTGCTACTCGGAACTTGTCTACTTGACCCCTTTTTTTTCAAGTTTTTTCTGTACTATTTAAGTTACAAGCTAAATTGATACTTCGTTGGGTAGCTAGATAAGTAGGGATGTTTTTAACATGATTTGCACAATTGGTCACATACAATTATTTTTCACAAAATCATTTTTATTTTTAATTACTTATCTTCTGTTTGGAAAAAATTGTACTTTTAGTAGCGTTACTTCGAAAATGATGAGACTTTTTGCACACTGTAGTATTGATAAATAAGTATCCAGGTTTTCATTAAGTAAAAATAATAAAATGAAATATTGGTAAATCCAATTGGGCATGCCTTAAGCGCATTAAAAAAATTACGTATAACATGATTATACGGAATTATTAAAGTAGTTTAAATACATTTCGATAGCACTATCGGCTTCAACACCCTCGAAAACCATGAAAATGACACCCATGATAAAAAAATTGATACCTATTGCAGCCGCCATCTTGGATTTACATTTCGACAGCACTATCGGCTTCAACACTCTTGAAAACCATGAAAATGACACCCGAGATGAAAAAATTGGTACCAACTTCAGCCGCCATCTTGGATTTACATTTCGACAGCACTATCGGATTCAACACCCTCGAAAACCATGAAAATGACACCCAACATGAAAAACTTGATATCTATTGCAGCCGCCACCTTGGATTTACATTTCGACAGCACTATCAGTATCAGCACCCCCGAAAACCATGAAAATGACACCAATGATGAAAAAATTTATATCTATTGCAGCCGCCATCTTGGATTTACATTTCGATAGCACTATCGGCTTCAACACCCTCGAAAACCATGAAAATGACACCCATGATGAAAAAATTGGTACCTACTTCAGTCGCCATCTTGGATTTACATTTCGACAGCACTATCGGCTTCAACACCCTCGAAACCCATGAAAATGACACCCATGATGAAAAAATTGATACCCATTGCAGCCGCCACCTTGGATTTACATTTCGACAACCCTATCGGCTTCAACTTTCTCTAAAACCATGAAAATGACACCCATGATGAAAAAATTGATACCTATTGCAGCCGCCATCTTGGATTTACATTTCGACAGCTCTATCGGTTTCAACATCCTCGAAAACCATGAAAATGACACCCAAGATGAAAAAATTTATATATTTTGCAGCCGCCATCTTGGATTTACATTTTGACAGCACTATCGGCTTCAACACCCTCGAAAACCATGAAAATGACACCCACGATGAATAAATTGGTACCTAATTTAGCCGCCATCTTGGATTTACATTTCGACAGCACTATCAGCTTCAACACCCTCGAAAACCATGAAAATGACACCTATGATGAAAAATTTTATACCTATTGCAGCCTCCACCTTGGATTTACATTTCGACAGCACTATCGGCTTCAGCACCCTCGAAAACCATGAAAATGACACCCATGATGAAAAAATTGATACCTATTGCGGCCGCCACCTTGGATTTACATTTCGACAACCCTATCGGTTTCGACACCCTCGAAAAGCATGAAAATGTCACCCATGACAAAAAAAATTATACTACTTACTTTTAGTACGTACTACTTTTATTTATTCTGTGCTTTTAAATATTGTAATATAAAAATCTCTTATTATTATTATAATCAAGTATTTAAGAAATTTGGTTATTCGAATATTGTGTATTTGTACAGCGATCTTTTAGAGCCGCTGCAAACAACCGAAACAATGTCCACTCACGACGGCGACTGAAGCCGAACTTCCAGTATATAAAATGTACTCTGTGAGCCGAACTAAACTTAATACAAAGGTACTCTGTGAACTAAACTACTCTGTGGCTGTAGATTCCCATTTACAGAAACAATTTATATACGAGGCAACCAAATCGACGAAAATTTCGCCATTTTGGAGCCGAAACAAATTAATTATAGCTAAACAAAACAAAATTACACTGCCATTTACATTCAGTGGCTTCCCACATGATAGATGAAGAGATTAAAAAATAGATTGAGTTAAACAATTGATATTTTCAAAAGTTATAGTGTTTACAAGCCACAGGGACATGATAAATCCACACCATAAGCCACTAAAACACTTTTTTTTATTTAAAAATAGCAATTAATCGATTAAAAAAAATATTAATAAGTTCAACAATCATTTATCTTTCTAACAATGTGCTTTTTATATCATTTATATGTATAATATGATTTCTAGATACGATTTTATTCGATAAAATGTTGGAATTTTAATTTTTAGGCGATAGTAGAACATTACCTTTTTTTTTACATGGGGAAATGCCTACGCATACCCGCCTCGCGGGGGCAAGGACGGGTTATGTCGGACTCGCACCGACTAAAACCCCATGGTGTTCCACCCTAGTCGCATATTGGCAGGGCCACGGGAACGCTTTCGCTCACTTCCGCGGCCCCACCTGCGCTGGCCGCCCCATGGCAGCCCCTCCTCGGGAGAGGAACACTCCTCCCCCATTTCCTTCTCCGGTAAGGCGCACCAGAACACATGGCGCGCCCTCCTCCTCGGCCTCCAATTTCACATGCGCAACGGACGCCCCCGTGTCCGATGCGCGAAGGCCATGGGGCCAGGAAAAACTAGCACTCAGGAGCACCAGCCTTCCTGACCCCAGCGGCGGATCTGGTCTATGGCTCCGCCGCCAACCAAAATTCGGCTGCGGAGGGTAGGGAGAGCGGCGCCTCGCAATACCGGCACTCCTCTCCCCCCGCAGCCCCACCACCACCGCATCAACGGTGCGGCCCCGTTTGAGTCGCGGAGGATAGGGCGAGTGGCGCATCGCCATACCAACACTCCTCTTCCTCCGCGACTCCACCCCGGCTGCAGAGGTAGGGGTGGGGAGGACACCCCTCTCGCAGCAGCCCACCGACACACATCCGAAGTGGGCTCGTCAAGCCCACTCGGAGTGGCCACCTCGGGCCGGCCCTACACCACGGGCCAGCCAAGGGGTTCCTCTTTGTTCACCGCAGTTGACCAAGCCACGGCTACTAAGCCCCCCCCGCCACGACAAGGCGGGAACCCGTTCGGGGGGGAGAACATTACCTTGCGCTTTCGCTTAAGGGGCGTATTACAAAAAATCGCGAAATTACAAGGATTCCTCGTTGAAATTTTATGTTTATCGTTCATTGCTTGAAATAACAATTACTTGGTAAAAATAGTTCGTTTTCTCTCCTCAAATAAGCTCGGAATGGATTTTAGATAACTTATTTATTTAATCAGTAATAATCATTCTCCCAAAGCATGTTTAGGCAAAAACTCTCGAAGACATGATTTGGGAGCTCTAATTTGTAGATTCTATTGAATATCGACCATCAAAAAAAATATTTTTATCTCCCAAATATCCTACACTTTAATAATAATGGAATACATTTTCGTTATATGCTTTTCAGGCTAGGAAAAAAAATCGACATAATTCAAAAAACGACCAAAAAAGCTTCGATACAAGCCCCTATATTTCCGAAGTTCTACATCATTTAGAAGTAAAATTTATACCAAAATAATCATCAACATTTGCTTACACTATGCTATTATTTTTACTTTTTAAATCGTTACTATTATATTTTAATTAATTAAATAAAAGTACTATATATTTCACTGTGCCGGCCATCTGCGATCATTAACGCGCGAGCGCTTGCCGAGGGTGGACCTGCGTCAGTTTATTTCGGGCGCTGCATCGTTTCGATACTACCGTAGTGTGCGTCGATTGCTATCGTAGTGTGCGTCGATTACCTGCATACTAGAAAATCGTCAACTACGACCGCAATTTTTGATCGATCGGTTTAAAACTATTTTATATAGTTATAATTTAGATTACGTCTCTTCAAAAATGTGGTCTATTCATTGACTTAGATCATTGTTATTTGAGGGCTTCACCTAATGGTTTATACAGCAACGGTCTTATTGAATTTAAATGTCCTATTTCAGCTTTCGGAATAGATTTTGATACGGCCTTTCGACAAAAAAAAGTTAAAGGTTATAAATTCAGTGATTCAAGTGTAACATTAAATCAAAATAATGACTGGTTTTACCAAATCGAAGTCCAGCTTCATTTAGCAAATAAAAATGTCTGAATACTTGCCATAATATGTATTGGCCCAGATTAATGCATTAAAAGTACTAAAAATTTACAAATACGACCAATTTTAGATTTTCAATATGTTACCCAAGTTACAAGCTTTTTATGAAAAGTGTGTACTGCCTGAAATTATCGAATCGAGAAAAGTTCGGTCAATGCCGTCGCAGAAAATATTTTTCTTATAAAAAATATAGTAATTGACTGTAAGTACCGATTAAAAAATATTAGTTACATTTGGTTTTATATTTATTAAAACAGGTTGCAACCGTTTATTCATTTATACCACTATTCTACCGGTAGTAGACATAATCGATTATTAACATTCGATTACAGCGTAACAATTAAAATATTTATGTGTATGACGGCACCTGCACCGTTGCAGGTGCGGCGGCGTCAGTCTAGCTAGACAGAATTCTTATAAAAGACACGTGTACCGCACACCTGCGGCATTGCACCTGCGGTGCCGCCCGTCCTGCTTGTATAAAACGGACGGAGCGGCCACCGTTAAGGCAGTCTTGGCTCTGACGTGGAACGGTACGCTTGTCGTATTCCGTTACTAGTTTATCCTCGACTCGTTGGATAATTAATTCTTGTAAACGAATTAATTATTATTCCTTACTACAAAATTAGTCTCTGTACTATACTCAATTACCCTTTCTACATCAGAAGTGGGATAAAGTCCCCATTTTTGCCCACATTTAATCTTCGAATAGTATAAGGATTATTACATTTGTGGAAGACTGTAATGCATTCCGCATTGATGAATCTGTTTTTATGTTAAATACCGTAATGAAATTTGCTATGCTACTTAGATATTTTCGTATCATTAAAGTGTAGAGAAAAGATAAAGTGAAATTATTTAAGCAATTTTTTTTTTTAATATGTTCAATTTGTATTAAAAGTACCCCGCAAGTATTTTCATTATTTCTTGATGTACCTAAATATGTTAACAAATGTCGAAAGAAGTTGGAGGCTTTCTAATTAACTTATTCAAGTTATGTTGTAATTTGATAGTTCACGCGAAACATGATTATCATTTGCTATATTTTAAAGTTCAAAACGTTTAAGGGATGTACCAAAATAAAGGATTAACTTTAACACGCTATGAATTTAAAATAATAAGTGACATTTTTGCGTTCTAATATGTTGATCAGTGTTGCAGTTTGCTCCGAATATTGTGTGGTCGACAAGATTGGGGTTTGATGTCGAGGGATTCGTAGAAGTCTGAACAATAATGATCAATGAGGAAGATGTTATGACGGCTAATCGAACATGGTCAGGTACGGCCGAGCGCTGGTAAGATTGAGCCTACACCGCTACAGTCTGTAAGTTATCGGCTGATCTTACGGCAAGGCAATTCAAGCGGCCGCTGAACAAATGGTACTTTGGCGCTGTAAATGGACATCTGAGGCTTGATCGGCTTTCGTAGATTTTGCGCAGTTGCCTCCTTCTCTTTGAAATATGTTGTGGTATCTGTTTTTACACATAGTTTCCGTTTTTTTTGCAATGTTTTCAAATGTCATACAGTTGCCATTTCTTAAGAGAATGTAATGAACGTTGGAAGCTCGGAATTCCATGGTTCGCAATACATTTATCTCCATTTTTTTTAATTTTGCAAAGCAGTGCGACGATTCGCTAGCACCAGTATGGCGCGACGGCTCGCTGGCGCGAATGTGGCACGAACACAGCAGAACGGAAAGCTTGAGTGTGTTTGCCTGGAGGTAGCCATATCGGCGCGTTCCAGACTTAAATGAAGTCTGGGATGGTCGACCGTTGTTTAATTTGATACCGTTAATATTTAACAAGAGTTAATATCTGTTGGCAGGTGGTGATAACTGATAAATCGTATGCTGATCACTGTCAACCGCACGAGGACGTGCGACAGTCAAAGGTAGCCGTGTCTGTGCATCTAGAAAATACTAGAGACGTTGCAACACTCTAGCGAAGTAATTATTCTTGTGCAGGAAAGGAACATGGAGTTGCAGGAAGGCTGGTCTGTGCTGCACTGGGATGTGTCGTGTTGCTGTTGGTTTACATACTTAGGTGTTATCATGTCACTACGTCCCTCACGATACACTTTTGTGTGATTGTGACAGGTACATGTTTGCGGTATGGTTGGTCTGTACCTGTTCTATATTGAATTGAAAAAAAAAGAGAGTAAGAAAAAAGTGGTTCTTACTATCATTGCAGGGCTTTTGCCGGTCCAATGATATAGCTACAGGGAATAGTGATTCTGGACTAGCAAATAGTACTTGAAAAAAAAAAAGAGTAATATCATTGCAGGGCTTTGTGCCGGTCCAATGATATGGCTATAGGTAATAGTGATACCGGACTAGCGAAAATAGTACTTGAAAAAAAAAGAGAAAATAGAAAAGCTACAGACTAATCATTTGATTAAAGTTTTGTAGGGCTTACTGCCGGATCAAAACTGATTGTCACCCAAGTCTGAAGGGTCAATATAGACCGGACCAGACGCTGTTATGTCAGGATAGTCGAACGATGTTTTTTTGTCTGCAGATAACTAAAATTGTGATGGAGCGCTTGCGAGGACGCACGCATGTCAGCATGGCCGTGACGGCACCTGCACCGTTGCAGGTGCGGCGGCGTCAGTCTAGCTAGACTGAATTCTTATAAAAGACACATGTACCGCACACCTGCGGCATTGCACCTGCGGTGCCGCCCGTCCTGCTTGTATAAAACGGACGGAGCGGCCACCGTTAAGGCAGTCTTGGCTCTGACGTGGAACGGTAGAATAGAATAGAATAGAATAGAATAATTTTTTATTCAATATAGATCACATGTGTAATACTTATTGAAAGTCATTTTTTACTTTACCACTGGTTCGAAAAATAAAACCTCTGTCCTGGGAAGAACCAGCAAGAAACCCAGCGGGACTTTTTTTTTTAAAGCAAATTTTACAATAATGGTTGTACTAACTATATAAGTACAAAATTTATTTTAGAAACAGCTTGGAAGCGATCACCTCATTCCCAGGGGTTATTATCAACCATGTATTCATTTATACTATAATAACCCTTTTTATACAGTTTCAACTTAACAAAACATTTAAACTTGCTAATGGAGAGAGCCTGTACACTTTCCGGGACCTTGTTGTAATAGCGTATACATTGCCCCAAGAATGAATTACTGACTCTGTGGAGTCGAGAAACTGGTATCACTAGCTTGTGTTTGTTCCTAGTGTTTACAGAATGCACATCACTTTTTTTACTAAAACTACCTTTGTTTTTGTGAACATACATTAAATTTTCGTAAATATACTGAGAGGCCAAAGTTAATATATTTATTTCTTTAAATTTATCTCTAAGAGACTCTCTCAGTTTTAGGTTGTAAATAGCTCTAATGGCCCTCTTCTGTAAAACAAAAATAGTTTCTGAATCAGCCGCATGTCCCCATAACAAAATCCCATAAGACATTATGCTATGGAAATAACTGAAATAAACTAATCTAGCTGTCTCGACACTAGTGAGACCTCTAATCTTTTTTACAGCATAGGCTGCAGAACTTAGTCTGCTTGCTAGTTTGGATATATGGGGGCCCCACTGAAGCTTTGCGTCGAAAGTGATGCCAAGAAAAACAGTGGATTCAACAGGGCTCAGTTCTTCCCCATTTAAAAACACATTGGTACTCAGATTTCTATCATTCGTTGTTGTAAATTTAATACATTTAGTTTTATTTCCGTTTAAATGTAAATTATTAACGTTAAACCAATGCACTAATTTTGATATAGCATTATTCACTTCGTCACATTTAAATGATTTACGTTTAAGTTTAAAAATCAAAGAAGTATCATCAGCAAATAATACTATATCATGATTATCCTCTACAATAGAAGGTAAGTCATTAATATACACTAGAAACGAGAATGGGCCGAGAATTGAGCCCTGAGGGACACCCATTAGTACAGGTGAGCCGGAAGAACTTTTACCATTAATAATAACTTTCTGCATTCTATTACTTAAATATGAAATTATAAGTTTAAGCGCTGTGTTCTTGACACCATAGTACTGTAGCTTCCTGATTAATGTCTCATGGTGAACGCAGTCGAAGGCCTTGGAAAGGTCACAAAATATACCCAAAGCATCCTCTGAATTCTCCCATGCACAAAAAATATGTTTAATAAGCTCAACTCCAGCGTCAGTTGTTGAGCGACCCCTTGTAAAACCGAATTGATTTCTATGTAGCAATTTATTAATATTAAAGAAACTTAACATTTGATCTAAAATTATTTTTTCAAAAATTTTACTAAATGTTGGTAGTACAGAAATTGGTCTAAAATTGGCGGGGTCTAATGTACTACCAGATTTATATAAAGGTATGACTTTACTAAGTTTCATTAAATCAGGAAACACACCAGATTCGACGCTTGTATTAAATATAGTGGCTAGATAAGGTGCTATTATATCTATTATAGATAAAATAACTTTAACGGAAATCCCCCATAAATCTGCCGTTTTCTTAACATCAATAGTTTTAAAATATTTAACGATATCTTTTGGCAGTACTCTATGGAATTTAAAAGTATTTGAACAAGCCTTTACATTTTGTTTAAGCAATGATTCGGCGACAGTAGGAGAAGAGTTTAATGATTTAGTTGTCAAAAAAGGAACATCAGTAAAATGTTTCTCAAAAGCCATAGCAACTTCTTGATCAGATCGGGTTAAATTATTGTTAATATTCAATTGAAAATCCGAGTTGCGCGGTTTGACCTTGCCCGTTTCACTATTTATTATTCTCCAGGTCATTTTAATTTTGTTTGATGCAGTTTTAATTTTGTTACTTAAATGTAAAGCCTTAGCTGTGGCGCACACTTTTTTAAATATTTTAGAATATGTTTTTACATAATCTCTAAATATAACACTACTATTATATGATCTTTCATTATAAAGCTCGTATAACTTTCGCCTACTCTTATAAATTCCTACTGTCGCCCATTCATTAAATGATTTGCGACTGTTAAAAGAGAAAGTTTTAGAAGTAAATATCCTACTAAATTCACAAGTTATAATTTTAAATAACGTACCATACAAATAATTAGCACTGTTTTTAAATGAAAGTGATGGAAGTCTTTTTATTATATTACTTCTAAACCTCTCCAAGCGATGTTCATTTATTGGAACAAACACAACTTTCTTATTTTTCTGTTTCTTGTGTATGTAAGGTAATGATACCAACTGTCCTCAGTGATCTGAACTTAAATTTTGAATAATTGATTTATGCAAGGGCTTAACATCTGTAAAAATATTATCTATACAGGTCGCACTAGGCCCAGCAATACGTGTTGGTTCTAAGAATAAATTAACAAGATTATACGATTTAAACAATGAGCTAAACTTAATACTAATGGAAGAAGTTTCAAGGAGATTGATGTTAAAGTCTCCACATATTACAACAGACTTGTTCTGTTTACTAAGTTTGAGCAAAACTTCTTCCACAATCCTTTCAAAATAGTCATAAGTAGCACATGGGGGTCTGTAAACACTCATAACAATGAGGTGCTCGAGCTCGACACAAGCCATTTCTACAGTTCGCTCAACAGAGAGGCTCACTATATCCTTACATTCTTTATATAATAATGATTTATCTGCTAGTATTAAGGAGCCACCACGTAAACTTTTTTCTCTATTGAAGGAACTGACCACCTGGTGACCTGGTGGTACGCTTGTCGTATTCCGTTACTAGTTTATCCTCGACTCGTTGGATAATTAATTCTTTTAAACGAATTAATTATTATTCCTTACTACAAAATTAGTCTCTGTACTATACTCAATTACCCTTTCTACATGTACTTATTTTGACACTAAATTTCATAAATAATGAATAATATATGAAAATGGTATATAATAATAAATAATAAATTATATAATTATATAATAATAAATTAATAAGATAACATTAAAATGACACACCAAAAAATATTCCATCCACTGAAGTCCATCCTAAGAAAACTTTGTATTATGGAAGTTCAAGATCGTTTAATCGCCATACTCACAGTATTATAGTGCGAGCGAGTGAATAGATATGAAAGAAAGTATCGGTCGCGTAACTTGCCGCCCGCTCGGTGCGTAAAATACCTAAATTTGCGAAACGCCGAAATGTAAGAGGGCTCTTAAGGTATGCAAAAATAATACAGCTGTAAGTTTTTTTTTTTGAAATTTTTGACACCAGACTTTTGGGATTTTTGAAAAAAATAATTAAACCTAAATATCTCGAAATTGGTCCATATTTGCATAATGCATTTTATGGTTCATTAGATAGGTTATGACCCCAACTATCACGCCTTGGCGGGAATACGTCGAATTACCAGTAACCCTGTATATTGAATAAAACTATTTTACGGATTTTTTTTCGCGTTTAATTAACATATTTAAATTATTTTTATTAATTCCGGACGTTTCGGGTGCTTTACAGCACCCGTGTCCCGTGGTCACGGGGGACTGAGGTGATGGACGTCCCAATGTCAGAGTTAACCCGGAGTACCTTCAGCTTTTTTTTATTATTAATTTTAGTCCGATCTACGCAGAATGAACTTACTGTGTCTTGAAGTCTTGCAGTGGTATGCTTGGGTTTAGTTTTAATTTTATTAATTACAAGATCCCAAGCAGGTGGTAGTACCCAGCTGAAATATATAATAATATCTATAATACTCTATTCTTTTTAAATTTCAATTGCCTCACGTATCATCCTTGGCAGGAATCGATGTCGGGAATTAATAAAAATAAGATAAATAAGTTAATTAAACGCGAGAAAATCCGTAAAAGTAGTTTTATTCAATGTGTAGTGTTCGCGTAAATATAAGAAATCATTATAATATTTATATATTTTAAAGTGATATTTTCATAAACCTATTATTTTATCGCTCTAAGAGATTTCAGTAAGTTTTAAAAATTCAACTCAAGATAAGAAGGACCAGAAAATTGCAGGCTTAATATATCTTCTTTATATTCAGTACACTGTGTGAGAATATCCACTAACCCATCCCGTGGGCGTCGTAAGAGGCGACAGAGGAAAATTAAACAGGTAATGGGCAGCATCATCTTCCTGAAAATAACTCAAAATAATAAAATACTGCGGTTGCCAACCCACTTGCCAAGCGTGGTAAATACGCCAAATATCCACTCTACGAGGCAATATATAGAGGAGGCCTATATATATATATATATATGTATATATATATATATATGTATATATATATATAGTGTTGTTCACAATTGTTTTGACGAAACGGAGGTTCATAGCTAAAAGCTAGGATTTGACAGGGGACGATGTAATGTATTCAATGAGTGCCAAGAGAGAAAATTTGATAGATGAGTCACTTAGGACTTATTCCTTTAGTATTATTTAAATATCAAAATAGATTTCATACGTAGGTAACATAAACACAGTAAGAGCTCATTCGTTCGTGATTTACAATTTTAAAATGTTCAAATTTCACTGTTTTTGCTTGTTATACCTAAAGCGACAATTACTAACCTGTTTAAACATATGTTTACTAAAGCATAAGTACCTAAGCAATTGCTTAAGAACTTTAACTGCTATTACGCTATCATTGCTGCTGTTATTATCTTGGTTATTGTTAAACAACATCAGATATTTTCAATATGGAAACGGCAAAACGGTTATTGCTGTGTTTCAATGCATAAAGCTGAGTTCCGTCCCGGCTCCTTTTGGGCGCACTCATGTGAAGCAAATGAATAATTCAAGTCCAACATACCTACTTTGTCCAAATTAAACCTTAACTTTGGCCATTTGAAAACGCCGAAATTGTGTTTTTTTCTAATATTGTGCTCAGAAAGTTAGCGCAAGCATGTAAAATCAATTATAAAGGTACTAGATTTCAGTCAAATGAAATTATCAATAGCTTTTCTTTGTTGTTGTTAATTGTCTAATGTTTATATATCTTTGATATCTCGCCCATCACCAATCCTAAAATTAATATTGTTAAGTTTAATGAAGTACCTAGTTACCTACTTCACTAATTTAAAAAATACTTTTACTCATATTTCCAATATTAAGAAACTACTAAAATTATAGATACTTATTTCCTTTTTATACGATTATCAAATCTAAACAGAAAAATGCGCGAATTCAAAATGGATTATAGTAATAAATAGCATCTCGGAGTGGTTCTTCTACTTTCTTATTCTTCTTCTTTCTTCTTCTTAAAAATGGAGTGTCGGTATTACGAAACGCTGCTCTCATTCTCTTCTATCGTCAACACGACCGTCGTGGCTACTCGTGGCTATTCATCCTGACCCCATGGCTCCCGCGTAAAAGACTCGAGGAGAGGGTGGGAATGTCTTTTGCATAAGTGGAGGCTGCGCAGGTCATGGTATGAAGCTCACCTTTTATTTGGTGCATTTTTCCTGAGGAGTTATAGAAGGAATAGTTGTCTTCTTCCGAAGAGCGACGATTGACAATGCTGGAGCAGTGGATGTGTGCGAAAATGTTCCTATGCGCGAAGCGTATATGTTGCGAAGGTAAGCCACCAGTGAGTTTTAATCGGTGCGGAATAACTTGTCTATGAGTTGTACTTGTACCAGCGAGGCGAAGATGCGGAGGCATTACCTCATGAAAAAAGTTGTATAGAGGGAAATTGTACTTACCAGTATACTATTTTAAGTAAGGTACTGCGAAAGTTCTATAAGAGAGAATTGTTATTGATCCCATGGGAAACTACAAGTGTGTAATAGGCTTGGTAGGTCATGCTCGCCCATCACACACCATCGCAAAAAAATTTAGTCATTCTAAATTACATATGTATTTTCAGTCAAACCTTGAAGAGGCCCGGATTGTAATCGGACAAAACGACAAATTATTTCATATCTTTGCTGAAACCATTACGAAAGACGGGGCAAACCGTTTGGAATATCGACAATGAAGGGCTGGAGACTGCAGACCATCTGATATGGTAATTCCTACGCACACTCGCCAGAAAGTATCTATAAAATACATAAAGGCTGTATATTTTACGCTTGTGCTCGAGGCTGACAAGATTGGTTTCATATACAGTGATCCCGCTGGTTTTCTTGCTGGTTTTTCCCAGGACAGAGGTTTTTATCGAGCCAGTGGTAAAAGTAATAAAATGAATTTTAATTAGAATTACTTGCAATCTTTATGAATAAATAATTATTATATTCTATTATATTGAACAAAATCAAGGTCACCAATAAGCTTCTTAATTTGCGACTGGGTCCAACGCTGCTGAATGGCATTATGCAACTCCAGCTCAGCCTTTTTTATCTTTGAAATAATATGACAGCAGTACTGCATACATGGACGGAATTTCACTTTATATAGGGTAAGAAAGAGCCCAGCGTGAAGTATCCCCACACCCTTGAAAGGACAGCAAGATTCTTTGCAGTGTTTCTCCATTTCTCGAGGGCCTCGCCCCATTTTGTGAGTGGCATTGTGGTGAAACCCGTATATACACAGTCGCTAATGCGGTAAATTTGTATGCCGTATCTGATATGCGATGAGATGGGCGTTCAATATACGCCCCATTATATTACTTAGTATGGAGGGAATTCAAATTGGCCGATAGTTGGTAGGGTCGGCATGGCTCTCTTTTTTGAGTACTTGCTGCACATTGGCTAGCTATTGATTTGGGCACTATTTCAGTCCTAGAGAAGAAACAGATCAACCCGAGTCTCAATCAATCATTCTTTCACACTTAACACACTCGAGCCTTAAGAATTATAGCTGGTATACCTTTTAGTCGTCGTGATTTATCCACGCGTAGACCCCACAAGGTTTTAGAAATTCTCCATATTGGTTGGATAAAATTAATTCGATTGAAACTAGCTGATATCCCTTTTACCTATGGGGTACCATGCTTTAATAATAACACAATTATTGCGTATTAAATAAATATCTCCCAAATATCACTTTAAATTATGTTTATTGTATTAATCTCAAAACATAATTCCGTTGTTATAGTATGTATTATAAGATATTAGATAGTAAATATAATATTTAGCTGTGGTGAATGAACATGGCATCACAAATTGCAAATAATTCGAGCTCCAATATGAATACCTCCGAGATCGGTCGCTGACTAAACTTATAATTTAATCTCAACAGAATGGTATAAGTCAGAACTGAAGTGAATAAGAAAGTTCCAAATAAAACTACGCTACGGAAATTACTGCAACCAAAAGAAATGTTAAATTATAAGTTACTTTTGCATACCTTAAGCGAAAGCGCAAGGTAATATTCTACTATCGCTTAAAAATTAAGATTCCAACATTTTATCGAATAAAATCGTATCTAGCAATCATATTATACATACAAATGATATAAAAAGCACATTGTTAGAAAGATAAATGATTGTTGAACTTATAAATATTTTTTTTAAATCGATTAATGGCTATTTTTAAACACAAAAAAGGGTTTTAGTGGCTTATGGTGTGGAATTATCATGTCCCTGTGACTTGTAAACACGATAACTTTTGAAAATATCAATTGTTTAACTCAATCTATTTTTTAATCTCTTCATCTCTCATGTGGGAAGCCAATGTAAATGGCAGTGTAATTTTGTTTTGTTTAGCTATAATTAATTTTTTTCGGCTCCAAAATGGCGAAATTTTCGTTGATTTGGTAGCCTCGTATATAAATTATTTCTGTAAATGGGGAGCTACAGCCACAGAGTAGTTTAGTTCGGCTTCAGTCGCCGTCGTGTGTGGACATTGTTTCGGTTGTTTGCAGCGGCTCAAAAAGATCGCTGTACAAATACAGAATATTCGAATAACCAAATTTCTTAAATACTTGATTATAATAATAATAAGCCGTGTAGTGGCGGTCAAGAATATCCACCACCCCATATCCTCCCGTGGGTGTCGTAAAAGGCGACAAAGGGAAACAGGCAGGAGATGGGCAGCAGCATCTTCCTGATAATAGCCAAAATTTCAATAAAAAAACTGCGGTGGCCAACCCGCTCGCCAAGCGTGGCAACTATGGCAAATACCCCCCAATGACTAAAGCAACAAACAGACGGCCCCCAGTCCCCGGCGGCCCCGCTATTCCTGGCTACGGTGGTGACCATGGTAATGGCGGAGCAGGGGGTGCTAAGAATCTCCGGTGGAGGTACGGTTGCCACCTTAGACGACTCGACCTGGCAACGTACAACGCACGCACCCTGAGGACTGACGAGAAGATCGTGGCGCTGGAAGAAGAAATAGACAAGTTGCGCTAGAATATTATAGGTTATCCGAGGTCCGAAGAGAGTGGGAGGACACTTGCTCTATATAGGAGGGCGACCATCTGTCCCAAGGAGGTGTCGGATTTATCGTCCACAAGTCTCTCGTTAACAACGTTGTAAAGATCGGGAGTGTGTCGACGAGAGTTGCGTACCTTATACTCAGAATCACCAAACGGTATTCGCTGAAGGTCATACAGGTTTACGCACCAACCTCTGCACACCCCGATGAGGAGGTGGAGGAAATGTATGAGGATATCTCTAGAGCCATGCATTCCTCCAAACCCAATATACGGTGTTAATGGGAGACTTCAATGCAAAACTAGGCACAAGAGAGAACGGTGAGCTGAAAGTGGGGAAATTTGGAATAGGGCAACGGAACCCAAGGGGCCAGCAGCTGGCCGACTTCATGGAGAAAGAGGGACTCTTTATGATGAACTCTTTCTTCAAGAAGCGGCCCCACAGGAAGTGAACCTGGTCGAGCCCCGACGGTTCGACGAAAAATGAGATTGACTTCATTATGACGACCAGACGACAACTGTTCAGTGATGTCTCAGTGATCGCGAGGGTGAAAACCGGCAGTGATCACCGAATTGTTAAAGGCACACTGAACCTAAACGTTAAGTTGGAGCGGTCACGTCTAATGAAGTCAACGCTCCGTCCCCCTCGTGCTCTGTTCCAAAGTCCCGAAACCTTTCAGCTCGAGTTACAAAACCGTTTTCAGTGCCTAGAAAACTGCAATGAAGTGGACGATATGAATGACAAGCTCGTGGAAACTGTCCATGCGGTCGGAGCTAAGTTCTGCAAGACCCGCCGCAGAAGAACACAAAAACTCTCCGATCACACTCTTAATCTCATGGCTGTTAGACGGGAGATGAAGCTACATTCTTCAACAGACTTGACAGCATACAGGCATCTGAACAGACAGATCTCCAAATGCATGCGGCGGGACTTACGCAACTTCAATACAGCTCGTATTGAAGAAGCGATAGAGCGGAACCAATGCTCCAAAGTCTTTGCCAGAGGTCTGTCTGCCAGAAAGAGCCAACTGTCAAAGCTGAAGACCGAGTGTGGCGGCATCGTTTCTGGGACACCTGAGATTTTGAGTGAGATTGAGAGGTTCTATGGGCAGCTGTACACGTCATCGTTGGGGCCACACGCAAGTGTGAGTAACGATCCAAGAGCGAGTCTCATCCGACACTATTCCGAAGATATCCCGGACGTCAGTCTGAGCGAGATTAGAATGGCTCTCCAGCACCTTAAAACGGTAAGGCCCCAGGCGAGGATGGAATTACAGTGGAGCTTCTGAAAGCGGGTGGAGGACCAGTACTTGAAGTCCTTCAGAAGCTCTTTAATTCCGTCCTCCATGGTGGCATTACACCGGAGGCGTGGAGCAGAAGTGCGGTAGTCTTGTTCTTCAAGAAAGGTGACAACGCTCTCTTGAAGAACAACAGACCGATTTCCCTTCTGAGCCGCGTCTACGTGCTGTTTTCGAACAAGCCAGTTTCCGAAAGGGCTTTAGCACCATAGACAACATACATACCCTTCGGAAAATTGTACAGAAGTCCGAGGAGTACAATTTGCCACTATGTCTGGCATGGACTATGAGAAAGCCTTTGATTCCGTCGAAATTTGGGCGGTGCTGCAGTCCCTTCAGCGGTGCCAAGTTGACTGTCGGTATATCGAAGTGCTGAAGTTTTTGTACAGTAGAGCTACGATGGCTATCCGAGTACAGAACCAGAGTACGAAACCTATCAAACTGCAGAGAAGTGTAAGACATGGTGACGTCATATCCCCAAAACTCTTCACCGCTGCATTGGAAGACGTTTTCAAGCTTCTGGACTGGAAAGGATACGGTATCAACATCAATATCAGAATCGCTGGAGGACCTAAGCACTATGCTCAATGATCTCAATAGTGTTTCCCAACGGATAGGTCTTAAGATGAACATGGACAAAACAAAGATCATGTTTAATGTCCATGTCACACCTATGCCGGTAGTTGTTGGGAACACTTAGCTCGAAGTTGTTGACGAGTATGTTTACCTGGGACAAATAGTCCGACTAGGTAAGTCCAACTTCGACCGAGAGGTCAATCGACGGATTCAACTCGGTTGGGCAGCGTTCGGGAAATTACGGCACATCTTCTCGTCAGGTATACCTCAAAACTTGAAAACGAGACTGTACACCCAGTGCGTGTTGCCAGTGATGACATACGGAACTGAGACGTGGTCCTTCACTGCTGGCTGGATGAGGAAGCTCCAGGTCACTCAGCGAGCTATGAAGGGGGTTATGCTCGGAGTTTCTCTGCGTAATAAACTCAGAAATGAGGATATCCGCAGTAGAACCAGAGTGACCGACATAGCCCAACAGATTAGTAAGCTGAAGTGGCAATGGGCCGGCCATATAGCTCGAAGAACCGACAACCAATGGGGAAGAAAGGTTCTCTAGTGGCAGCCTCGTACCGGCAGGCAAAGTGTAGGGCGTTCCCCCACTAGATGGAGTGACGACCTGGTAAGATATGCAGGAAGTCGATGGATGCAGGTGGCTCAGAACCGTGCTTTGTGGCATTCTTTGGGGGAGGCTTATGTTCAGCAATGGACTTGTTAAGGGCTGTATTGATTGATTGATGAATAATTATAAGAGATTTTTTTTATTACAATATTTAAAAGCACAGAATAAATAATAGTAGTACGTACTAAAAGTAAGTAGTATAATTTTTTTTGTCATGGGTGACATTTTCATGCTTTTCGAGGGTGTCGAAACCGATAGGGTTGTCGAAATGTAAATCCAAGATGGCGGCCGCAATAGGTATAAATTTTTTCATCATGGGTGTCATTTTCAGGGTTTTCGAGGGTGCTGAAGCCGATAGTGCTGTCGAAATGTAAATCCAAGGTGGCGGCTGCAATAGGTATAATTTGTTTCATCATGGGTGTCATTTTCATGGTTTTCGAGGTTGTTGAAGCTGATAGTGCTGTCGAAATGTAAATCCAAGATGGCGGCTGCAATAGATATAATTTTTTTCATCATTGGTGTCATTTTCATGGTTTTCGGGGGTGCTGATGCCGATAGTGCTGTCGAAATGTAAATCCAAGGTGGCGGCTGCAATAGATATCAAGTTTTTCATCTTGGGTATCATTTTCATGGTTTTCGAGGGTGTTGAATCCGATAGTGCTATCGAAATGTAAATCCAAGATGGCGGCTGCAATAGGTATCAATTTTTTCATCATGGGTGTCTATTTTCATGTTTTTCGAGGGTGTTGAAGCCGATAGTGCTGTCGAAATGTATTTAAACTACTTTAAAAATTCCGTATAATCATGTTATACGTAATTTTTTTAATGCGCTTAAGGTATGCCCAATTGGATTTACCAATATATATTTTTCTCTGCACTTTTCATTTTTTTAACTTTGGTAATTAACGCTTTTAAATAAAAAAACGCCACCACGGTGTAGAAGGAAATCCTAGTGACTTTTTTCAAATAAACCTAAAAAGCAAAATCTTCCAATATAGGTTCACGAGAATTTTCACCAACATCGCCTCTTTTTCACAACTATCTTCAAATGAAAATGAAAAAAGACCTAAGCAAAGGTCAAGTCTAAACTGTTAACAGGCTAAAAAAGAGGAAATTAGAATCAAATAAAATGTAAAAAGTAATAATAACATCCGCCCGCCTCGCACGGGTGATTTATGGATCTCGAGAACGGCGCCACCGGGTCCAATCGTGAATCTAAACGTATTTACATATACAGTAATCTATGATCTAAGCCATACTCGAATCAACTTAATCACTGACAAAATTTCATCAAAACCGGTTCAGCCGTTTACGAAGAGTTCAGTCAGATACACAAGGACAGAAGAATTATAATATAATATGTACTATATATACAAGAGCTATTGTTTGAAAATGTGATTTTTTTTAATTAACACCACCGCAAACGGGTAGCGGGTGGTTGCGGGTGGAATTTAGTAAAATCCGTTCTTAGCTGACCTCTACTCGGCGAAAGGAAATATTTCTACAATCTCCACTTCTCCACCAATTTCAAGTCTCTAGGTCTTATGGTTCCAGAGAGGTATGATATCGTGATGAATCAGTAAATAGGTGGAAATCTCATATATATGTGTTTATATATATATATACTCGTATATCTAGATAAAGATAAGCACACTACGTAATAAAAATGTGACTACAATATTACTCGTTAACGATATATCACACGTATAAATAAAATTGAAGTGTATGTCTGTAATATCGAAATAACTGGTTATATTAAGCTCAGTGGGTTATTTACATGCTACTAAGACAAGGATAAACCTTTTTAAATATTGTCCGTCTGAGCTAATCTTCTGAATGGCTGAATCTATTATAATGAAAGTTCACATAAAGATAGAAAGAAAGCAATATTAGAAGTGGACGTAGTTAAACAGAAACGTTTCAACCCACAAGTCATTCAAAAATGAGTTACATATACAGATATACTTATGTTGACATCTTCGCGAAGATGTCAAAACAAGTAGATCTGTATATTTAACTCATTTTTGATTTTCACTTCCATAACTGACTTGACATTGGCAGAATTCTTTAAAGAGAAGCCAAAAAGTAAAGAAGAAGGAGAAGAACTCATTTCTGAATGACTTGCGGGTTGGAAACGTTTTTGTATAACTACGTCCAAGTGATCTAGGCTATATTTTAACTAAAAACTTGAACATTAAAAAAACGAAAAATGGATTTAAAATAATTATCTTAAATCTAAATACGCCATATTTATACGTAGTAGAGCCATGCTGCAGCTATATTTATTAGTAGTATAGTTGTAGCACAGTGTAGTTTATTAAAATATCCGTAGTAAAAAATGAAATACTATTAAATATTTCATTTATTCAATGATTTGATACGGCTTGAAATCACTCAATTTTCGCCTGTCGAATCTTACGATCGAGGTAAATAAACGAAAATAAGAAAAGAAAAATTTATCATTTTGATTTGTATTTTTTTACATTCTATAAACATTTCATATTACGTATAGGATTTCATATTAATACATGGTAGAGCCATGCTGCAGCTATATTATGGTTGTAGCACGAACGGGTCAGCTCGACCGAGGAAGGACCACGCTCTCACAGAATACCAGCGTAAAATGGCAGCTTGACACTGCTGTGTTTCGTATGGTGAGTGTAGAAGACCGGAAACCCATTTTACTGGAAAAGAGGCATTCCATCTTAGTCCTTACGGGTGACGACGCATCTACATTTTGATTCTTTATTGAGGATAAATGAAGATGTCTATGGGTCATAGGAACAACTTACCATCAGGTGGACTGTGTCCTCGTTTGTCACCCTATCCTATAAAAAATATTAATAGATCCTAGAAGAGAATACCAGCATGAAAGAGAAGATTTACTTATTCACTTCGCCTGGTAAGTGCAGGTGACCGGAGCCCTCCCATAACATAACATGGTAGGAGGTACAACTCTCGTAATAGAGATTCCCTGACTGAGTATCCACGGTCAAGCTATTGTACTCTTCTAGAGGATATCTGTTTTCAACGCCTCGGCAGTCTTAAAGTTTTAAATGATGACCTGTCCATCCTTGCCCATACCAATAACGGTAATACCAACACAGACCGACTCATCAACCACATCCAAATGGCTACAGATATTGTGCTACAACAGTTTCCATTCGCAGAGATCGTGATCCTCTGTGATTTAACACCCACCATGCTGAATGGCTTGGTTCATATTTAACCGATCATGCGGGGAAATCCATATGGTCTGACACAACTCTTTACTTTGCCTACGTGGATTCCAGATGTGGGCAATCGAGCACCTTCTCTGTGGGACCTTCTGCTGACCTCTCATCCGGATGGATATATTATCAGGTTTCCGTCAAAGCCAGATATTGCGGTTGCGTTTTGCAGGTTGCCGCCGTATTTGGCAATGTAGGTCGGCCAATTGGGACAGAATGCGGGTCTCCAAGGGTTTGCTTCTCACCGAATGATCCCACTGACACTATTACGGATATGGTACTTCAGAGAATGGAACTATTTATCCCATCATCTGTAGTGCTCATTACATGCAAACCCCAGCCATGGTTTAGTCACTCCTGTAAAATCGCACGATACGATCGCGTACAATCCTGTAAAGACGCATCGACATACCGGGACGTCATCACAAAAGCTCTTAAAAAAAGTATAATTCTGCCTCCAGGTCCTTCAAAAGAATCATTGCCAAGGCAAAGTCAGAGCACATCCGCGGAATATGTGAGAAGTTTGTTCGTCTTCCTTCGGGAACACCCATATTCTGTTATCTTGTGTCAGCTATTTCTTTCTACTCTACACAGGGAGGACGACACACTGGCCCATGCCGCAAATAAGAAAGCTGATCTGTTAGGCTCTCCTTTTGCGTTTAACTCGACTCTTGATTACGGGGGGAATACACCGCCGATCATCCCACATACTATTCCAACTACAAGGCTTATCGCCACCACCTCCATGCTTCCTAAAATAATGGAAACTATTGTAAACTGCCAGCTCATTAGGCATTTTGACGACCACCAACTGATTAGTAACAGCCAGTATGGTTTTTGTGGGGTCGCTCAGCTGGTGATATTCTTGTTTACCTAACACTAACACACCGATGAACGGAGGCAGTCGAGTCCAAAAGAGACCTGTTGGTGGTTAGTTTGCACATAGCGAAGGCATTCAATCGGGTTTGGCACAAAGCGCTTCTTTCGAAGCCTTTTTCCTATGGGATTCGGATATATATGGTCGGATCACCAGTTTCCTTGCGTAGTATCGCAGTCGTAGTAGACGGGGCATGCTCCGATTACAAGCCTATTAATGCTGGTGTTCCACAAGGCTGCGTGCTATCACCTACAGTGTATGTTCTGCATGTCAATGATATGTTGCAAACCAGTAACATTCATTGCTATGAGGCTGACAACTTGGAGGAGGCCTATGTTTAGCTGTGGACTTGTTAAGAGATCTGTAATGATGACGACGATTATTATAATTTAAATTGTAATACCGTCACTGAAATACAAAGGCTTACTTTCTCGTATTTTTATAAATGAAAATTTTATGCTTTACAAAATTTCGCAAAACTTAGTGCAAAATAAAAAACATAAAAATCATTTTGAAAGAACCATAATATCAAACAATTATTTTCATACCGCAAGAGCTAATTAGCGTGTTCTCATTTTGGCTCTATATAAAACTCGGCATTTCGTCAATGAAATAAGATGACAACACGACGCGATGCTATTTTTTCCACCATCGCATTTTTAACTATATTGTTCTAGAACGATACTGAAGATATTCAGTATCGTTTTAATAATTTCAGTGAGCTAGTTCTTATCCAAAAGAAATGCCTTGAAAAAATTCCAATGGAATATGCCTACTAAATTTTTTTAAAGTTGGACTTCAGTTTCTTTCCTTAAAAATTCTAACTGTATGCAATTTATTTAGCTGGACGCGAAAGGAAAATGGTGTGGGAAAGTGAGGGTAATGTAGGAAGCCCTAGATCTCTATAGAAAGTATGATTTTTTATTTTATGTAAGTAAGTAGGAACTTTCTTACTTGTTCTTTTTTCGTTTAAAAACATCTGCAAGAGCCCCTTTCTAACCTTGCACCCCTAGTCAAGTATCTAGTTTGCCTTATAATCCGTCATTGCCCATTAGAAATAAAACCGGTAGTGGACAATTTTTTGAGCCGTTCTCCTTTCAATGTGATCAAATTGCAAAAAGCCGGTTAAGAGATGAGTATAGTGTGAGAAAATTTCGAATTGTAAAGATGCAGGCAGTGCCCCAGTATTAAATAGTACCCCGCTCTAATATACAAGCAAGGCTTCTTAGAAGTCAATTTGACCTTTTTTTCCAGATGATCACAGAAGCAAATGTAAAGTAAATGTCTTTTGATGAACGCCTTTAAATTCAGACGATACGACAGGGGGTTTCTTTTCAGCGGTATGCCTGTGTCTTATGGAGTTTGAGTTGTGAACTATTTACTACCCATTCTTTCTTCTACTCGTATCTAAAATAAGAACTTATATTTTTTCGATACATTGCATGTTAGGTCGGAAAAATATATATCTAATGTTTTATATTTTAGTTATTATTTTAACAATGAATAGCCGACATCTTATTAAAAATCAAAATCAAATTATAAAAATAATCATACGAGTGGAGACTAGTACCAGACGATACCGTGCAAACACGTCTATAAACTATGTATGGAGAGCTGGAGAGGGGAATGCGAGGTAACCTCACTAAACCTAATACTATCAACAACATAATATAATTTGTTGCCGTGAGACTAAAATAACAGACGCATAAAATAGTAATAGTAAGCGGAAGGAAAAACGTGGTGGTGGGATAAGACTTTACCTCTGGTGACGGCTAAAGGAGTCTTCGCTGCAGCGGGAAGAACTAGATATGAGGAATCTCACTGCCAACTGCGCAGAGCTTATCACGTGTGATGGCTAAAGATGTCTAGGCTACAGTAAGATGACCGGAGAGACCGGAATGAGAAAGCACAATTGATCAGTTTGAATTTAATTTATTTACAAATCCTAACACTATATAATACACAGGCTGCCTCGTTGGTCTAGTGGTTGCAGTAGTTTGACTGCTGATCATGAGGTCCCGGGTTCGAATCCCGGGTCAGGCCAAAAAATCAGTTATTGAGTTTTTCTATCAAGAAATTCTCAGTAGCTGCCCGGAGTCAGGAAGTTGGCGGTGTTTCACCCCCGTGCCTCAGAAAGCACGTAAAGCCGTTGGTCCTGCGCCTGATCTCTCTCCGGTCGTGTCGGTTTACCGTCCCATCGGGCTATGAGAGTGCACCTGTGCTTGCGCATACACTTGGGCACTTTAATCCTGTCCTGCGCCGATGGCTAGTCTCCGTTGAGACAGGCCGCCGTGGCCGAAATTCGGTCTGGAGGACATTATTATAATACACAGATCTTACCCTCTATGGACAAATAATAATAAAAAATACTGTTCTATACATATAAAACGCAATCAATTTCTTGCTAGACTTATGGAGTAGGTCATCGCTGGCTGCGTGAAAGTACCATTTAGGGTTGTATATCTTGGCTCCCTCAAGAAGCCACCAGTAACTCAAGTAGGTAGAGATCGAAGTCTCGATGGCGGTCGCCTTTATGGTTGGCTCTGTACGACGATGGCGATATCGTGGAGGCAGCAAGGACTGTAATAATGGTGACCTAATCTTGCTATAACTGCTATAGAGTATTATCAACTGTAGACCAAAACAATATATTAATAATATAATAATTAGTATCCTCAAAATTGAGGTAACTAGATAAGAATGAGCAACATATACTATATTCTTGGGCACCCAATATTAGGGATGTCAATTGGGCCTTATTTAGGGTTCTTTACCAAGAGGGTAACTATTACTAAGCCTTCGCTGTCCGTCTGTCCGTCCGTTCGCCCTTCCATCTGTCCATATGTCTGTCAACGGGCTGTATTTCATGATCTGTAATAAGCAGTCAGTTGAAATATTCACCAAATGTGTATTTCTGTTGCCGCTATAATAAGAAATAATGAAAATTAAAATAAATTAAAAATTAAAAGAGAATCCCATTAATAGAAACGTGTATTACGATGGTACGGAATCTGTTATGCGCGATCCCGACTCGCCCTTGGCCGATTATTAAGTGGCGAAGCTTGCGAAGACACTTATTGATTTCACGATGTCTATCCGTCTGTCCGTCTGTCCGTCTGTCCCACGATTATCTCGAGAACGGTTTCGAATTTTAAAATTCTGTTTTCAGCAATCAATTACTGATCACCCAGGCATCTGAACCTCCTATTTTGAAACTGATTGCTCAACGGCAACCGTTAGAAACCGCTACAAAGCTGATTGCTTCGCCACTTTGCTATGCTGTTAGCTTGCTAGGTTTATTTATTTATAAAATAGAAGTGACAAGCTCACTTACAGTCCACCTGATGGTGACCAGTCCATGAAATCCTGTTACCAACTTCAAGCAAATCAGGTGCGTTAATTGTTACTTCTGAGAACTAAGATTGTATATTTCAAAGCCTGTAATTTTACTAACTCTGTATACTGGATTACACAAAAGTGCAAGCACTGTTTATTTTGGCAGCAGAAATAGAAGTTGGTGGAACCTACCCAGATGAACTCCCAGGCAGGAAAGTAGTCCGACTGTCTAGTAAATAATATAAGTATTTATTATTTTCCGGGTCTACAATTATTTTCTTGGTTTATTTGTGGTATAACTTCACGTGGCATTGAAATAGTAGGCTTTGCTAGCGCTATTAGCGAAACTTTAGGGTTCTCATTGCCAACTACACATACTCACGCAGCTGATTACGTAAGTACGTATGACGGCTAAGGGTGTTTGGCCACAGTCAGATTGGATCACGAGGTTGAGAAAGGAATGAGAATCCAACAATAATCAGTCGTAATCCCGTCACGCGTAATTTTGTTTTAAATTTTTTTTCATTCATTTTAGGAAAATGTTAACAAACATCCAGACCCGGAACAATTATTTGTAGGCCATACAAATACTTGTTCCGTGCGGGATTCGAACCCACGGCTCCCAGCGCAGCAACTCATTGCTAAGCTACTGCGCCATGGAGCCGTAATAAATATAAACTTAACTGTACCAAATTACAGGCTTCGTAATAGTAGCAGCTCATTTTTGGATATGCATATATGTATTATTCTCTATTTATACATGAGTCCCTGTAATATTACCGATTTGCCTTTGCATCAATTCAAGGCGTAAATAAAAAGAATCTTTATGAAAAAAGTATATTATAAAATGAAATGATTCTTTAAAAGATATGAATGCATATACCTACAAACCTAGCATATATTTTAGTGAGCTTCTTTAGAACTGTCTATTTTTAGGGTTCCGTACCTCAAAAGGAAAAAACGGAACCCTTATAGGATCACTTTGTTGTCAGTCTGTCTGTCTGTCTGTCAAGGCCCTTTTTCTCAGGAACGCGTGGAGGTATCAAGCTGAAAGCTGAATTCATATCAAATACTCAAGTCTATTGTCCCTTAGAGTTGTGAAAAAAACAAACTTCTAAGCCAACGCAATCAAAAGATACAGCCGTTTATGCCGTAAATTTTCGACATTCGCACGGGAATCAAAACCTACAGGATATCCCGTGAACTCAGAATCTTGAAATTTGGTACGAAACAACGTTTTATAGCACAGATAAAGCAAAAATTGCGAAAAGCATAAATTTTTAGTTACATCATATAATAAAAATATTTTTAATAATTTTAAAGTTATATACCTACCTACAGATTTGTTCGGAACCCTCGGTGCGCGAGTCCGACTCGAACTATTACGGACGGCGAGGGGAGCCGCCGCCCCGTCGCCCCTTCATACCCCGTTGCGCCCCGCGCACCCCGCACACCGGCAGCAGATCACATGATGTCGCCGACCAATAAGCGCGCGGTATCGCCTCACGACGCTACTCACAGGCTGAGACGCTCTCTTGCGGAATATAAGAAGGGCGTTTTGGCCTGTAAGGCGTTCATTTCGGAAGCGGCACTCGAAGAGAAGAAGCATCAAGAGAAATCAAGAAGAATCAAAACTCCATAGAAGAGTGAAGACCCCTCTCTGGATATATAGTTAATAGTGCCGCACTGTAAATATTTGAATACAGTATAGTTTTACAGTATCATCTTTCCTTTGAGCAGTATCCTAGCGTAGTATACCTCAGTCAAATAGTCAACCAGTTTTGCAACAGTAAATAGTAAACAGTAAAGTAGTAGTAGTAGTAGCGCGGGCAATAGGTGCACTCGGCGCCTGGAGCAAGCAGTCGTAGCGTGCCCGAAGGTAGCGCGGGCAGTAGGTGCACTCGGCGCCTGGAGCAAGCAGTCGTAGAGCGCCCGAAGGTAGTGTGGCCCCGCGCTTGAAGCAGACTGCCGACGACTTCACGTGTAGATGGAGGCTTGCAGGATCCCGGGGCAAAGCGGCCCCGGGATAAGGCCTTTAGTAGATGTTTCTCGTTTGAGAACTGAAGCGAGACTGTCCAGTATTCTCCAATTGCTCGGCTTTTATACCTTTTTAGAGAGAACGAGAAATTATTTAAATTAAAACGTAATTTATTGTAAATGACCTACAGCCAAAGAGTATTTATGTAGAAAGAACATCATACCAGAGACGAATTTGAATAAAAGTTACCATAACAACGACATAAATAATAGTTGTCATATTTAGCAATTTTTGGTTTTTGGACTATTATTAAGAAACTATTACATTTTAGTAAGAAATGAGATATTATTCACATAGGAAAAACTAATGCACCGCAGCGTGCACTAAGTCTGAAATTGTAGAGTTACAGAGAATTCAATAAAAGACCAAAAAAGGTAAGACTCCATTGACAGCTATTTTAAAAGTACTAAATAGTGTGAAAATACGCAGTAAAATGAAAATAAAAAAAGTAAAGTGAAATAAAATGTTATTGTGTAAGAACGTTACAGGATCCTATATAAATAAAGGTGATGCAAAATATAAATGCAGAAAATCAAAAACAGAATGAAAAAAATAGTATAAAGTGATGCAAAACATGAATGCAGAATATCAAAACAGAATGGAGAATTAGTGTACAATGAAATGTAAGTAGCATAACACTACAAGAGCGACTAGCGGAAGCTCTAGAGAATATGATCAGAGTCAAGCCCGCCACCGCAAAGCAGACGCAGGACTTGCCTATTTTTAACGATTCGGCCGCGGAATGGTTAGCGTTTAAAGCCGCGATGAAAGAATCCACGCGTTTATATGGATTCACAAATACGGAAAATATGGCAAGGTTAAGGAACTGTTTACGCGGTGGGGCTAGGGAAGTAGTATCGGCGCTGCTGTTTACCGCGAAGCATCCAGCAGATATTATGCGGACACTAGAGCAGGGTTTCGGCCGCCCGGAAGTAATTATAGATCGTGCGTTAAAGGAATTAAAACGCCTTCCGCGCCCGGGCAAACCGCCCAGGAATTAAATTCGTTCGCTATTAAGTTACAAAACATAGTGTGTATTATGCAGAACGTCGACGGCAAAGGATACTTACAAAATCCGATGCTAACTAGGGAGGTCACTAGCAAACTTAGCCCTCACTTACGGTCGCGTTGGTGCGATTATGCGGAGCACTACGGAAGTGCGAACGAACCGGAGATTGTCACGCCATCCCGGTTCATGATGAGAGAGGCTGACCGTGCGGTAAGTCACGCCTATACGTCCGTAACACCGACTAAGGAATCACCCGTAAGACGAGGGGCGCCGCCGTCGAAAAGAATAGTGTTGACACGCCGCGTAGAGGATAGGGCCCGCGACGTAAAGACGTTCACCGCCCAAGAGGACACCGGTAGTGCCTCGTGTATATGTTGTGGGGTGAACACCCAATCGCCAAATGTAGGAAGCTAGCGCAAATGGGTTTGGACGACCGGTGGAAGTGGGTAAAGGAAGATGGCGTGTGCTTTAGGTGCTTAAGCAGCAAACACCGACGCCTACGTTGTAAAGCTAGGAAGTGCGGCGTCGACGGCTGGAACGCCCCCCACCACGCCCTCTTTTACGCCCGCAAGGCCCGTATGCCTGAAGCGTCGGTAAAACCGGACGAAACCGTGCTCGTCGCGTCGAATGTTAATAGTATTGCGTCCGTATTATTAAAAGTGTGCGCCATTACCGTACGCGGACCGCGTGGTAAGGAAGTTGATACGTATGCGCTACTTGACGAAGGCTCTACCATATCATTAATCGACGACGACTTAGCTCGCGAGTTAGGAGCGGAAGGACCGACGAAGCCGCTTAACATTCGAGGCGTAAATAATAGTCAACGCAAGGCCAATAGTAGGTTAGTTAATATAGGGATACGTGGCAAGACGCGCAGTGAGATGTATAATGTAAGTGCGCGAACGATCGGGAATTTAAAGATAGGCAGTCTGTGAGTAGGTAGTGCTTGCGTTTAAAGCACTTACGCGACTAACCAAGTACGGTTTGTTACGACGACGCGGAGCCGAGATTATTATTAGGCGCCGACAACTGGCATTTAATAATCACCCGTAATTTGAGAATAGGACGTCGAAGGGAGCCCATAGCTGCACGTACGTTACTAGGGTGGGTAATACAGGGAACTGTGCCGCGGTTAACGTGTAGGGAAGACGGCGAGACCGTATTACATGTAGCAAGCACTATCGGACGGCCAGATAGGGACATCCGAACGTTTGCCAGTCAGGACGAGGAGCTGACGGAACTCCTCAAACGGCAGTATGAGATAGACTCTATAGGTATCTAGCTAAAGAGTAGGCCGCGACGGGAAGAGGAGTCACCGTCAAGAAGGTCTGCGAGCAATACCAAGTTGGACTGTCATGGAAGGACGACAACGTGCGGATGCCACCCAGCTATGAAATGGCAGCTCGAAGGCTACGGCCGATTGAAAGGAAAATGGACCAGTCGCCAGAGTTTCGGGATGCCTACACAGCCCAAACAGACAACCTCCTGGCGAAAAGATACGCAAGGGAAGCCGAGGGGACGGAGAGAGAGGACCCCAAGAGCTGGTACCTGCCACACTTAGCAGTACGGAACGCGAACAAGCCGGGGAAGACGAGAGTAGTGTTCGCCGCGGCAGAGCGCGTATCCGGTAGATGTCTTAATGACTATTTACTCGACGGCCCCGACTTATTACGGAACTTACAGGGCATACTATTTAGGTTTAGAGAGAATGAGATAGCCGTGTCCGCGGATATTAGGGAAATGTTCTTGAGTGTGAAAATTGACCGTCGCGACCAACCTGCGCAATTGTTTCTATGGCGAGGAAACGAGCGACACAGCCCACCGCGGGAGTACGTTATGATGTCAATGATTTTCGGCGCGAGAAGCTCGCCGTTTCTCGCACATAGTGTAAGATATTATAAAGCGCGCGCACACGCAGAGACATACCCGTTGGCGCTTAACGCTATCGTACGTAGTCATTATATGGACGACTATTTAGACAGTTATGCAACGGTAGAGGAAGCGGTAAATACGGCGAGGCAGGTTACGAAAGTGCACCAGAAGGCCGGTTTCACCTTGGCAGGCTGGAATTCTAACCACGCAGCCTTATTGGAAGACAAGCCGGAGGAACTACTGGCGAGCAAACCTAAGGAAGTAGGCTTAAGGCAAGACAGCCCGGGCAGAACCCTAGGGTTATTATGGATGGCCGACGAAGACGCCTTAACCTTTAACACGTCAATGAATAGGGTGCCGCACGAAGTGAAGACGCTAGAGCGACCACCGACCAAGAGAGAGGCACTGAGCGCGGTCATATCAGTATTTGACCCACTTGGACTACTCAGTTACCTCACCATCACCGCCAAGATCCTGCTACAAGATCTATGGCGTATGAAGAAGATCGGATGGGATGATGAACTACCCGAGGAGGCAGCGGATGAACTTCAGAGGTGGCTGCGAGTCGTCGAGGAAGTGTCACGACTACGACTGCCCAGATGCTATGCTCCTACGGGGGGAGTGGTAGAGCGTCAACTTCATGTTTTTAACGAAGCAAATGAACGCGCGTACGCATCTGCGGCATATTGGCGAATACGATACAGTGACGGAACGGTTAAGGTACGATTAGTGGCGGCCAAGGCGAAAGACGCTCCGATTAAGGCGCAAAGTATACCGCGATTAGAGTTGCAGGCGAATTTAATAGGCGTGCGACTCACGGAATTCGTGCAAGGCGAGCACAGAGTGGTAGCTGATAGGGTAGTATATTGGACAGACTCCACTACGGCGCTCTACTGGATACAAAATGATACGGCGCGTTACACCCCATACGTGTCTCATAGGTTAGGGGAGATAGCTGAAAAGACATCACCCGAGCAATGGAGGTGGATACCGACTGCAGAAATCATCGCAGACCAGGCGACGCGCATGAACTACGTAAGCAAAGAAAAAAGTGACCAATGGTTCACCGGACCGTCCTTTCTTTACGAGGAAGAAGATAAGTGGCCTCGCTGTCAGGAAGAGAAGGCAGGGGATATGAAGAATTGGAAGAAATCGTGGCGCATCAGAGCGACACCAAGGACGCTCCACACCTGCCAGACATAGAACATCGTGGTTGCGGACGGCAACCTACCAAGAGACGTGTGACCGCGGGGATCGTGACGAAGACCTTTCCTGGACCGGACGGCGTGGTGCGCAACGTCGAGGTCAGGACCAGGGGCGGAGTGCTGCGGCGGCCCGTCAGGAAGATAGCCGTCCTCCCGAGGGAAGCTTAGGCTCGCAGGCTACGCCGGGGGGAGGATGTTACGGACGGTGAGGGGAGCCACCGCCCCGTCGCCCCTTCATACCGCGCAACCCACACACCGGCAGCAGGTCACGCGATGTCGCCGACCAATAAGCGCGCGGCATCGCCTCACGACGCTACTCACAGGCTGGGACGCTCTCTTGCGGAATATAAGAAGGGCGTTTTGGCCTGTGAGGCGTTCATTTCGGAAGCGGCACTCGAAGAGAAGAAGCATCAAGAGAAATCAAGAAGAATCAAGACTCCATAGGAAAGTGAAGACCCCTCTCTGTATATATAGTTAATAGTTAATAGTGCTGCACTGTAAATATTTGAATACAGTATAGTTTTACAGTATCATATTTCCTTTGAGCAGTCCCCTAGCGTAGTATACCTCAGTCAATTAATTAGTCATATATGTTTTTGTTTAAAGTTGTAGCAGTATTAGTAAAATAACAATGAAATTCTATGTTATATTGTGTATACTACAAAAAAAATAGATATTTTATTCTTACTGTAACAAAATGTAATTTAATAATTAATTTTTTTCATAATTTTTTTCGGGCAAATTTACCCATCCTAGATTGAATTTCAGGCATTAAAGATTTATAAATGGAAAATAACAAGAAAGTGAAATTAAATAAGAGATTTTATCGCCAAATTGAATACCCATTGAAAAAACCCAGTTGATTTCACACAGTAAATTAATCAATCAATCCATACAACATTTTATTTATCAATATTTCTGTATAGGTCGCTGCTAACAACAGACGAGTAAACAAACTCCACAGAAATAAATTATGTAATTTATAATGTGTCCAGTTTTACTACTGTTTGCTTTTGCCTTACGCGACAAAATTGTTCAAGAATCATACATTTTAATAAGTGCAAAGAGTGTATAGCCTAATTAATTTTGTCCAATCCTGGAGGGAAACTCTCCGAAACATGAAAGACAGCTTCGAGATAATATGCATTTCCTATTATTGTCATCTTCATTTCTCTGACAATCTTTCTTTCCGTCCTTTTTTAATTCAGTTCGGTTATGCGAAAGGAAATATAATTTTTAGTCATATTACGTAGCAAAATGGTAAGCGTATTATCGGCAATAGTTGTGACCATCTAAAATTCTATTTCTTCAAATGAAACAGTTTGTTTTTATCTATTATATATGTTTTGTCACGATTAAATAGAAATACTTTATTACTAAATAAATAAATTTAATTAATTTGATTTAAGATTTTTTAAAGTTTGCTAATTTGCTATTCTCTAAACTCAATTATCCAAACTTCCAAATATTATCTTACTAAAAAGTGACACAAAATATTAAAAAAATATATAATAAAGAAAAACTAAAACTATAAAATTAAATTATCATACAGTCCTAACCCCGTGGCCCGTGGTATCGTGCCAAGGACGCTGGCTGCGTTTCCTCGCTGAATGGCTATACGTATCATCTTTCCTTTGAGCAGTCCCTTAGCGTAGTATACCTCAGTCAAATAGTCAACCAGTTTTGCAACAGTAAATACATACAGTCCACTGCAGTCCATAATACGCACTTTGCCGTTTTTTTTAGTTTCTTGCCACTTTTCCTCACAAGGTCTCTCTGGAGGAGAGACTTGTTGAAGCAATGACGTAGCTTTTGATTTACATAAAAACGAACTTTGAATAAAAATATTTTACTTTGACTCAGATATTCGAATTTAAATACTCTATTTATACTCGAGCCATTCAGGATAATTAAGTACCTACAAGTTATTAGGGCATTCGAAGCTCACCCTCGATTTGACAACGATAATATAGTCATTAAGTCAGAATCGCTGGAGAACCTTAAAACTAAACTCAATCACCTCAATTATAGTTCTATTTATATTGAAGTAGTTCAGAAACCTTGATACTATCTTGATGGTCCGAACACGTCATCAAAATTAGTTTTATTTCACATGGCTGGAATGTGCTTCGATGGGTACTAACATAAATAAAATGTTCCATTCCCTGAAATGCCACTTCCTGTGTATGTTGCTTCCTGTGTGTCTTACCAAGTCGTAACTACCTCTAGTTGGGGGCCGTCCTTTTTTTTTACATGAGGAAATGCCTATGCATACCCGCCTCGCGGGGGCAAGGACGGGTTATGTCGGACTCGCACAGACTAAAAGGTGTTCCACGTTCGTCGCATATTGGTAGGGCCACGGGAATGCTTTCGCACACATCCGCGGCCCACCAGCACAGGCCGCCCCATGGTGGCCTCTCCTCGGGTGAGCACTACTCCTCCCCCATCTCCTTCTCAGGTAAGGCGCACCAGAACACATGGTGCGCCCTCCTCTGCGGGCTCCAATTTCACATGCGCAACGGACGCCCCGTGTCCGATGCGCGAAGACCATGGGGCCAAGAAAAACTAGCGCTCAGGAGCACCAGCCTCCCTGACCCCAGCGGCGGATCTGGTCTATGGCTCCACCGCCAACCAAGATTCGGCTGCGGAGGGTAGGGAGAGCGGCGACTCGCAATACCAACACTTATCTCCCCCCGCAACCCCACCACCACCGCATCAATTATCGGTGCGGCCCCGTCAGAGTCGCGGAGGATAGGGCGAGTGGCGCAACGCCATACCAACACTCCTCTTCCTCCGCGACTCCACCTCGGCTGCGGCGGTAGTGGGAGAGGACACCCCTCTCGCAGCAGCCCACCGACACACATCCCAAGTGGGCTCGCCAAGCCCACTCGGAGTGGCCACCTCGGAGTGGCCACCTCGGACCGGCCCTACACCACGGACCAGCCAAGTGGTTCCTCTTTGTTCACCGCGGGTGACCAAGCCACGGCTACTAAGCTACTACTAACTCTCTTAGTGCTTGTTCACGTAAAAAACGTGGGCGCGGGGGTGGCAGTCGGCGCAGTGTTTTGGGCTTTGGGCGAGCTAGTGTGCACGTTGGCGTTGGCCGCCAGACGTTTGCGCGAGTGTGACGTGTTATCAGAGGTTGTGAACATGGACGACGAACTCAGACGAACTTTTATATTTAATCAAAAATTCTTACCTTAAAAGCATAATTAAAGATAGAGAACTGGCAGAGGGGAATAATCATATGAGGCGAGTCCATTGGTCGAATGTTTGTAGCGACAAGTTCAAAACTGTTGATTTTAACTGAATTCACGAGACAATATCGCGCTCCGCCGCTAGTTCAACGTGAACACACACAAACAACTTCTTAAGTTTAATATTTTCGCGAGCGCGCCACGCGCGATAGTCGCTAGCATAGATGATATACTATAGTCACCAGCTAACTCGCTACTTCCACCGCACCTGCGTTTTTGTATGTGGACACTTGTATATAATGCTATGTGTTTAATATTTCGTGACCGCGCCTGCGAGTTAACGTGAACAAACACTTAGGAAGCTTAGCTTTCATTCTGCTCGGTTTTATATTCTTGTGCTAGAAGCACCATTCATACACACTTGCTTTTCACCAGAGAACTGAAATAGATTACCAACAATATACGAAATAAACTGAGCTACAGTTTATGCATAATGAATAGGCATTTTTATGTATAATATTATTATCAAAAAATATTCTCCTTAAAAATACATGCTTTATTTGTGATCCTGCATGATCTCATTTCTTTTGACTATCGTGTTTTGACAGAACTGACAGATAAACACCAGTTAGAAATGAGAAACAATTAATTACGAAGTAGACGTACTTATGAACACAAATATTATTCTCATTTAATTAGTTCTTCTATATTCTTAAAAGTTCTACTTATTACTTTTTAGAATATCTTAAGTTTATGTACGTTTCTCAGTAACAAAAGGTTATAATCAAAGTACAATTCGTTTGACATCTGTTTGTTTTGATATCAATAATTACAAAAATAATTATTTTAGATAAATGATTTGAGTTTGTGATCTATAATGGAAGGTAGACAGTGGAGAGACATCATTGTTAATCAATTACAGTCAAGAAACAAAAGAGAAACAGCTGCATTTCACGATATAATTTCATTTCGTAAGAAATAACCTCTATTACTTATTTATCTTTGTTACTTTATAACCCACCATAAAGTTGTTAGTTGCTCTTAGTTTTCTCAAAATATAAAATAATATGCCATTCACGATAGCATCCATAACCCATTTTTAACTCTGGATTCCTTACCAATTAATTAATAGTAAATATTTGTATTTAAAAATTGAAAAACTGTAGGTAAGTGTTTTTAGTGTTTTAAAATTAAGTAAACTACAACAAATGAATATTTACTTCATAATCTCTATATTAAATGCTGCTGTTTAGTTACTAAGTTATCTTTCACTTTATAACTATGAAATTTTGTAATTATAACTATTATCGTCGCCACACTCATTATTAAAGGAATAGTATGAAACTAGGCTCAGTTGAAAATCATAATGATCTTTTGATTTTTATTGCTTTCTCACCTAATATATAAAAAAAGAAATATATTTTTTGTATGTCGTAGAGCCATGCTGCAGCTATATTAGTAGTATAGTTGTAGCACAAATGGGTCGGCTCGACCGGGGAAAGACCACACTCACAGAATACCAGCATAAAATAGCATCTCAACACTGCTATGTTTCATATGGTGTGTGTAGAGAACCGGAGAGCCTTTTTACTGGAAAATAGGCATTCCATCTTAGTTGTCACGGGTGACAACACATCTTTATTTAGATTCTTTATTGAGGATAGGTGTAGATGTCTCTGGGTCACAGCAACCACTTATCATCAGGTGAACTGTGTGCTCGTTTGTCTATCCTATATCCTTTGTTCATATTTTATGTGCTGCCATACCGTTACCATCAGATTGCGGTAAAACTTTGTCAACTTATTGCCTGCACTTCTGCAGGTTATAGGCATAGTACAATTAA
Source organism: Parnassius glacialis (assembly GCA_033319125.1). Taxonomy (NCBI): domain Eukaryota; kingdom Metazoa; phylum Arthropoda; class Insecta; order Lepidoptera; family Papilionidae; genus Parnassius; species Parnassius glacialis. Next base: position 21,336,972 of record JAVANC010000019.1, read on the forward strand.
CTTACAGTAGGTGGTTCGCATATAGTGCTGACAAATTTACTTGATAGTAATATATCAATCAACTTCAATAAATGTATTATCATTCCTAATGAAACAATATTACTCTTCCAAATTTGAACCTATAATATTTCCACAATTATAATTAACGTGCATGGTAACAACTCAACATTATAAAACAGTCATCACAACAACATTAAACACAGTAGTTATAAGTAAATACAAAATATAACCAAAATAAATAATACTGCCAATCACTATTCGAAACTGGGTACCCTCTCCTCTCATTATTACTACGTTGGACAGAACAAATATGATGCCAACTAAAAATCGTAAAATCACTGATGCGAGCTAGTTGGTCCTTCAACATCATCATCGTTAGCCGATAAAAGTCTGCCTTAATTGCGACCATTGGTAAACATATTGACAATTGCAGTACCAGGTGTTGCGGTTTTTGCTACTGTTACTCATTCCCAGCCTGTGTATTTTATGTCAGGTGTAAATGTAATAGCTATAATGCTATTTATTGAAAGCCATAAGTTTTTTCTGGTATTTGCCATAGATGTGTTTTAAAACACCTACAGGAAAAAAGGGATTGTTGAATTATATATCTATGTAAGTGGAAAGTAAGTTTCATTTATTCTTTTTTTAATTTTTTTATTTTTCAGAAAGCAGACTATTTGATAATGTGAATACATTAAAAAATGAAAACCTCCAATTAACTTTACTTAATGAAAGGATTCGGTACACTAGTTCTGAAAATGTACTTTCTACTGCAGGTGTGTAATTTTATTTATAAACAATAAATAAACCGTTAAAATTATGTAGTGATATTGACAAATGTTGACTACATAAAAGAAAACATTACTTTGATTCATAATGTACCTTACTAAGATATGAAAATATTCATATGGTAAATAATATTAAAACAATACAATAATTTAAGAAATAATTAAGGCATTAATCTTTAGTAAGTCACCTAAAGTAATAAAACCTATCAAAAAGTCAACTGCTGTACGTAGCCCTCCTCAATAGATACCCCGTTAAATAAGATATTTGCCTATTTCTATACCATTTTACTCTGTAGTATCTAAAGAGGTCATTTTTACACAAGTGTATTTGGACGTAGTTATGCAAAAAGGATCCAAGCAGAGTTTGTGTCAAAAAAATTTGACTTTAAAAATTATGTTTGTGCTCTATACTATTATGTGATGTAACAATTTTAGCAAACGTAACACAAATAAGAAGAAAAAATACAAACAGACAGAAACCATACCAATAATTTGAGTTTATGATATTTGAAGTATGGATACTTCAAATATCATAAACTCAAATTAACTTAATGCCGGTTGGATCCTTTTTGCATAACTACGTCCATTTATAGCAAGTGTATGACTAGAAGCGGCCTGTGAAAGTAATAGTCCTATACAATTACCGTTACAGCCTCTCTGCTAAACATAGGTCTCCCGTATAGATTGCCTCCTAGGGGAATATTAGCCATAGCTGCCGTGCTTAGCAGGCAGGTTGGCAACTGCAGTTTTGTGTTATTTTCAGTTGTTACCAGGAAGATGCTGCTGCCCATCTCCTGTTTGACTTCTCTCATCACCTCTTACAACACTAACGGGATGAAATGTGGTAGTGGATATCCTTACACAGCCAATACACGGTTGGTGTAAATCATATTGGTCCTAACTGTATTTTGGTTTGTCACTAGTGACTTATTATAGCTCTAGCAGTCAGTTGCCTCATAAGAAAACTGTTACATTTTTTTTTTGTATAAACATAAACTGAAAGAAATTAAAATAACTGTTTAAAAAAAATATTTTGAGTGTAGATGTAGACTGATAAATATTTTGTTGAATATTTTATTATAATTACAAAACATGCATCATATAAAATACTAGCTGTACCCCGCGGTTTCACCCGCGTATAATCACGCATCTGCGCCTCGCGACATGCGAACTTCGAAAGAAACATCACTACAGACGGTTGCTGAATTAAAAAAAGATTTAAAAATTGAAAAATGTTGCTTAAATTACATGGTTAATGTAATTGGTGGTTATGCATGGTGCAGGCAGATATAGCCTTGAATACGAACTGATTTATTTGGATATAAGGTCTAATACCTAAGTACGAATAATGTGGCCTAGTTTGTACCGGCATTGCTATTGCTACTTTAACATGGAAAAGTAGTTATTGTGACATAACTGTAATAGTTCGACACATGGTATCGCGGACTTTATTGTAGATATTGATGTCCTGTGTAAAATTATAGCACATCACTTTGCTCTATTGTCAATAGTTTCCGCAGCGTATGCGATATAAGGATTCTTTTTGGTATTTTTTCACACCTTGGGTTACATTAACAAAGTTTTCATGCGGATCCCTAACTTTTTTGAAAATATTCTATCGCCTATGTTCATCAGGGATAATGTGGGATTCTAATGGTGAAAGCATTTTTCAAATCAGTCCAGTAGTTTCGGAGCCTAATCAATTCAAACAAACAAATCTTTCCTCTTTATATTATTGGTGTAGACAAGCTGTAAAAACCTATTTCACCGCCTTAGGTGATGAATTTTCCAACACCTTTTAGAGGGTGTCTACGTAGAGAAAGCAGTATATAATATGCTAAAGGGGAATGCCCACCGTTCATAGACACTTCGGCCATGGGTGCCCACATATCAAAACATATGAAAATGATAATATGCAATTAAAAGAATGAAATGGCAAAGGAATTGGTTTAAAAAAACGTCTGGATTTTTAAGATATAAAGATTTTTAATTTTCACTTGAACAGTTTTTTAACAACAAATGATTTCGTATTTTCGTGACATTTAAACCACAATTGACACAGCGTAAATGTCCTCTTCCATGAGTTACTGAGAGCTGGGAAGAACTCTGGCCGGTGTGAAAGCTGGGGTCATCGTTAACAGTGGACATCGAGTCCAAGTTAGTGCAAAGCTTATCGTAAGAAGTGGGAGTAGGATCCATTTTCAGGCTGTGGTCAATAGGGTGAGAAGAATTATCGGAGTTCATTTAGAAAGCTTATTCGTTGCATAGATAACAAATCCGCGAGAAAACAAACAAAATAACACAAATGCAGAGGAAATCGTCTTGTGACTATTTAGTTTTGATAATGCTAAGCTGTCAGATTCGATGATGCCAATTAACAGACATGAAATCGATAAATAGATGGCGATTTTATATTCGATTTAAGTTCTGCACGCCTTTTAAAATATGTTTTGTTTTATTTATTTAAATTCTATTTTAAATGTATTTTTAAGAACAGATAAGAATAACAGTTAAATTGTGCAGTAGCGTTTTTGTTATGTTCTAAAGAGTTATGGTAAATCAACTAGCAATTCGCTTGTTTAATTATCATAACATCATAATAATTATTGAAAAATAATATTACCATTTTAATAATGACACCATAAAAATCTATTGGAAAAACAGAATCGACTTTTTTAATGAGATTTGTGATTGGCAACACTTTTTATTTTATCCACAAACTAATGACTTGCGGATTTACCTAATTTCATATTTATCTTTTCGGTACTTTTTTTATGCAAAAATATTGCAATCTTTTTGTGTATGTATCCACATAAATAGCGCGATTAATTACCATAAAAAAGATGTATTTTTTTAACACATGCAAATTGTTAGGCGTTTCATGGCCAGAATTGGGCATTCCCCTTTCAAGTCAATCGGGCGTATAGTTTTAAAGATCTTGTGATGAGGGAGTGAGACAACTACCTGATTTTGCTAGTTTATATGTATGTAGAATTAGAACATATAATATAAAAATATTTTTATTTTCGTGTACATACAAATACAATAAATATGTAAACCAATGTTTACAAGCAACTCGATTCATTTCTTAGCCATCTCTTTATTGGTATTAAATATGTATATTGATTTAAAATTATTAGATATAATTATATTTCTCCCTATACCCACAGTATAATTCTACAGGCCCTAATATTTTTAATGCAAAAGATTTAAGAACATTTTCTAAATTTATAAATATAATACTATAATTAAATAAGAATCTCCATTGAGCAAAACATTCTAATATTTCAGGTGCAGCAGGAAATGAAAGAATACAGGCTTTAGAACAAAAAATTTTAGCTCAACAAGAAGAGTTGACTTCCTTGCATAGGCGCCGTGGAGAAAGTGCACAACAAATTATAAATTTAAATGCAAGAGTGCATGACCTAGAAAAAAACCTACAGGCTAAAGATATTATGTTAGTTGTGTAGTTTATTTTTTTAATCAATTCTTCATTTATTTTGATATAGTTTAATATAAAAATTATACCTACTAAATAAAATGTTAATTAGCCTATTACACACTCTCTCCAGGATTCCTTCATGAGGATATAACTTTAAAAAAATTAGATTTATTAAATGTGCCACAATACTAAGATGTTAGGGAAATATTGTTTTTTTATGAAACATCCAGTGGACCCAGATAAATTTAAACCAGATCTGATAATTACAGCCACTTTATGTGTATATATTTTAATAGCTTAATAGCTACAATCTATAGCAGGCATTGCAGAAAAAATATAAAAATAATAGACATTATTTTAAATGATGAAATAATTAAATATACTTAATATACAGGGTTATTTTTCAAAGAGTAGCCAAATTTTAAACCTAAGTCCAAATGTATAAATAATGATATACCATTATTGCAGTTTTTCAAAATATTAGTAAATAAGGCTTCGACTTTTATTTCAAATTATTCCAAATTGCATGTGATTTATGGGCAACAACATTTTTGCCTACCGATCGACCTTTACGAATGTGTACGTGCGCAGTAAAATCAGTTAAAATAATGCATTAATACGCATTTTGAATTTCAAGGATAAAAAGGACATTGTTTGAGATTTTTTTTAGTTAATTTTTCTTTATCGTCTACATATAATTTATTCTGAACCTTCTCTGCAAATAATGTGTTAATAATAAAATGTTTATAAATTGTTGCAAATAATCCTGTATATGTATCAGTTACAAATTATTTAATAACCAAGTGAAAAAAAATATATCTTGCTAGTTGCGTGATGAAGTGGCTTACAAATAAATCATCACGTCCAGGATGGAACTAAACTATTATGGAATATCGGTCTAATTTGTGCCTGCTGTATTTCATAGGATAAGAACCTAAAGCCGAAATATCTATTAAAACATTCCAACTTTGTCCTAAAGTGTCCGTATTTTTAATTAATAAAGGTGTGTGATGTTTGTTGACTATAGTAACTGACAACTATGAGATTAAATGTACCACAGCACATTGGCAATTTATTCGAAACAAGAACAATTGCTTTACTACATATAAGGACTAAAATGGAATGCCTCACAGCGGAACACAGCAGTGCAAGCACTGGTATTTGGTGGCAGAAATAGTTGAAGTAGTGGTAACCATGAATACAGACTCCTAGACAAAAAGTCCTACCATTAAATGTCATAATTTTTTTTTAATATTAAAAAATTGCCGTGTAGATTGGGCAAAATGTATTTCATAGGTCAACAATACGAGGGTGACGCTGAAAGTTCTTAGAAATCAAAAGTTTAACAAATTAGCAAGTTATTAGTTTTATAATATCTTTTCAAAATAATGTCAATTTATATCAGTATATCGCTGCACCCAATGGAACCACAGAGAAAAGCTCTTTGCCAATTCGTCCTTCTCTCTGACGGCATTTTGAAACGCAGCCACTGCTTCCTCGGCGTGCATAAAACGTTTTCCTCGAAGTTTTTCTTTTATTTTCGGAAATAAATAAAAATCGGGTCAGGGCTATAGGGTGGGTGACCCAGTAATTCCACGTCTGACGTCGCCAAGTAGACGATTGTTTGCTTGGCGGTGTGCGGCGAGGCGTTGTCGTGGTGAAGGAGGATCCTACTGCGAAGTAGTTTCTCCCGAACCTTTTCCAAAACAAGTGGCAAACAATTGTTAGTGTACCACATCATAACAATAAATCCAGTTTTTGTCACCCGTAAGTATGTCCAACACAGCATTTGAGTCACCTCCGTTAAATCTTTGAACCATTTAACGACACCAATCAACACGACGGAGTTTTTGGGCCTTTGTCAAATTATGAGGTATCCACCGGGCACAAAGCTTCCTGACCGATAAATGTTCATGAAGGATTTCGTACACTTGACTCATACCGATGCCTAAGCTTGTCTGAATCTGCTGATAAGTCACTCTTTTGTCAGTCTCTATCATATGCCGCACAACATTGATATTATCTTCAATCGTCGCCGTAGAAGGCCGTCCCTCACGCAGATCATCGGTTAGATTAGTGCGACCACGTTTAAACTCATTAAACTAGTTGTAAACAGTGGCATGAGATGGGGCTTGATTGTAAAAGGCCAATCGAAGTCTACCATAACTTTCTTGTTGGCTTAAATGACATCGAAAGTCATAAAAAATCATTGTACGAAAAATTTCTCGCGTTAAATTCATGCTGACGTAACATAGACAATTTTCACAGTAGGAGTCCATAAGAGCAGACTTAGGTTATAGGATCTTTACCATGAAAGGTCATATAATCATAGCGTCGAATTTACGGAATATGTAAAAAAATATTCAAAAATATTTAAAAGAGTGTGCTCCACAGCCAAGTCTTTGCATTTGAGCAACAAAACTAAGACGGCTTCTAATAAAATTAAAATAACATGGAGTATAATTAATAGCGAAACTGGTAAGATCAACTCTCGCAATTCAAACTACCAGTTAAGTGTTAATAACAAATTAACCGAATCAGATCAGGACGTTGCAATGGTTTTTGAGAAATATTTTACTGATATTCCGATATTAACCACTAAGTCACTGAATTCTTCTCCTGCGGTCGCCGAATCATTACTTAAACAAAATGTAAATGCGTGTACAAAGAATTTCACATTTCATAAAGTATCATCAAAATATATTGTAAAATATTGTAAAATATTTTAAAACTATTGATGTTAAGAAAACTGCGGATCTGTGGGGGATTTCCGTTAAAGTTATTACGTCTATAATAGATACAATCGCGCCTCATTTAGCTATTATTTTTAATACTAGTATCGAATCTGGTGTATTTCCTGATTTAATGAAGTATAGTAAAGTAATACCTTTATTTAAATCTGGTAGTACATTAGACCCCGCCAATTTTAGACCTATTTCTGTACTACCAACACTAAGTAAGATTTTTGAAAAAATTATTCTTGATCAAATGTTAAATTTCTTTAATATAAATAATTTACTTCATAAAAATCAATTTGGTTTCACAAGGGGTCGCTCGACAACTGATGCCGGTGTTGAGCTGATTAAATATATATTTAATGCATGGGAGAAATCACAGGATGCTTTGGGTATATTTTGTGACCTATCCAAAGCCTTCGATTGTGTTCACCATGAAACATTAATCAGGAAACTTCAACACTACGGTATAAGAAGTGATGCTCTTAAATTAATTATTTCATATTTAAGTAAGAGAACGCAAAAAGTTGTCATTAACAGTATGAGTTCTTCCGGGTCGATGGTACAGATGGGCGTGCCTCAAGGCTCAATTCTTGGCCCCTTTCTGTTTCTTGTATACATTAATGACTTACCTTGCATAGTAGGGGATAACCATGATATAGTATTATTTGCAGATGACACGTCTTTAATTTTCAAATTATGTCGACAATTGCTAAAATATGACGAAGTAAATAATGCTATATCTAAATTAGTAAATTGGTTCAATGTTAATAATTTGCATTTAAATGGCACTAAAACGAAATGTATGAAATTTATGACTCCAAATCTTAAAATGTAATTTTAAATGGGGAGAAACTTGAGTCTTGTAGATACCACCATTTTTCTTGGAATCACACTAGACGCGAAGCTTCAATGGAGCCCCCATATATCAAAACTAGCAAGCAGACTTAGTTCTGCAGCATATGTCGTAAAAAAGATTAGAAGTCTAACTAGTGTTGAAACAGCTAGACTAGTTTACTTTAGCTATTTCCATAGCATGATGTCGTATGGTATTTTGCTATGGGGACACGCAGCTGACACTGAAATTATATTTGTTTTACAGAAGAGGGCCATAAGAGCAATTTATGATTTAAAGCCTAAAGAGTCGCTGCGACAATTTTTTTTTTTATAGGATAAGGGTGACAAACGAGCACACAGTCCACCTGATGGTAAGTGGTTGCTGCGGCCCATAGACATCTACATCTATCCTCGATTACGAATCAAAATGCAGATGCGTTGTCACCCGTGAGGACTAAGATGGAATGCCTCATTTCCAGTAAAAAGGGCCTCCGGCCACCTGCACTCACCAAGCGAAACGCAGAGGTAAACCTCTACTTCACGCTGGTTTTATGTGAGGTCATGGTACCACCCCGGTTCGAGCCGGCCCATCCGTGCGACAGCAAAAGCCGCGTGGCTCTACCACTGTTAAAATCTTAAGGAATTAATATATTAACTTTAGCCTCTCAATACATTTATGAAAATGTAATGTACGTACACAAAAATAAATGTAGTTTTACAAAAATAAGTGATATTCATTCTGTAAATACTAGGAACAGACACAAGCTAGTAGTACCGGTTGCTGAACTCCATCGAGTCAGTAATTCGTTCTTGGGGCGATGTATACGCTTTTACAACGAAATTCCAGAAAATATACAAAATTTGACCTGCTCAAAGTTCAAAAACTTTATTAAACTAAGTTTGTATAAAAAGGGTTATTATAGTATTAAAGAATTTATAGATGATAATAACCCCTGGAAATGAGGTGATCGCTACCAAGCTATTTCTAATTTGTTGTGTTGTTAATTTGTGTAACATACATGATTGTAAGCTGTTATTTTAAAAAAAGTGCCGCTGGGTTTCTTGCTGGTTCTTCCCAGGACAGAGGTTTTTTTTTCGAACCAGTGGTAATTATACAAAAGAGTGACTTTCAATAAGTATTATTTATAATCTATATTGAATAAAAAAGTTTCTGTTCTGTTCTGTTCAATTTGCCGCCAAAGCGTAAACAAATGACCAATTAATAAAATACATATACAACAATATTGGCAAAGGGTTCCATTTTCAAAATTTGAACTTTTTTTTATATCGTTTACAAGTGGCCAGTTCTAAAAACTTTCAGTGTCGCCCTCACACACGTACGCATGCACCAACGTACCCCCACACAGGCGCAGATGAATATAGGTTATGTAACAATAATAATAAATCACCCCATTTCGTCCCGTGGGTATCGGAAGAAACAACTAATAGAAATGCCAGATAGACCTCGTGGTTCCCGATAGATGGTGGTATAACCATCTATTTACGCCAGACGTAAAATAACCAGATTGGTGATGGGCAGGCTGAGCAGCGTGCTCAGGTACTAAGTCATCACTTGATGATTAAGGGAAAGCTTCCCTACGAAGGAAGAGACCCTTGTCCAACAGTGCACTTTCCTAGACAGATGAAGAAGACAAGAAAAAAATGCTCTTGGCACGTTCAATCTTACAAGAGTTAATAGTACTAATGTAGTGGTATTGTCAAATTCAGTTAATTTATCAGTTCTTCCTTTAGTTTAATTATAACAAAAAACTGCCGGACCGCTCTTGATAAAAACCATAGCACCCAACTCCAGAGACCTTGAAATGTGGACAAGATTTTGACATTGGAATTTCGGCCCCATTACAATTACTTCTATTGTAAAGTAAATAATAATGCATAAAATTTTTTAAAACATTATTATTTTCTACTTTAGTTTTTGATTTTCCTTTTTTAAATAAGTCCCTTTTTTATTGACTTTTATATGCCACTCATACTATATTATTAAAAAAAATAAAAATAAAAAATTATACACAATTGTCTTCAATATGTATTATTAAGGATAACTCAAAAAACTATTGGTTAGGCCTTGTTCAAATTTATAAAGGACCACATGAGAAGCACTAGCTTTCAAATAAAAAAAGAATCATTGAAATCATAGAACAAAGTTATGAGGTAACACACATAAAAACATACAGTAGAATTGAGTACCTCCTCCTTTTTGAAGTCGGTAGAAAATAAGGTATTTCATACCTTCTCTCTATATAGTAGTATCTCAAGAGGTAATTTTTACACTACTTCACTTCACTCTAAAATTTACTGTCGTATAGTATTTGCTGATTAATTTGTGTATAAATATTGGTAAACGGAATTTGTTTTATGTTAGAATCAGTAAAAGAGAAAATTTATATAAATATATATTATAATTAAAATAAATTAAAATATAATATATAAGAAAATAATGTATGTATGAATCAAACCCGCCACTCAGCGCTTTAGCTAATTACTTCTATACTGTAATACCGCCTTTTTTTATAATCACCTCACACTAAAAACAATTTTTAGAATTTCAGAAAACACTGCATTAATAGCTTCACTCAGAGCTGAAATCCAAATGTATGAAAATAATATGACTGAGTTGCAAGGACTTAATCAAGTATTAAGAGATGAACATCAAGCATTACAAATTGCTTTTGCAGCTATAGAAGACAAATTAAGAAAAGCTCAGGTACTAATTTTTTTTTTATAACTATATGGCCCTTGGTATTGTGATAATGTCACAATAATTCTGCCAATATCCGGTCAATGTCGGTCTGTCACACCTTGTCTTGAAGCTTTCCGGTGGAAAAGGAGTTAGTGGTTATTAGGTGAAAATGTGGATAAAAACAAAGCAACTAAATACATGAATTGTGGACCACACAATATAGAGTAAAAATCTAGTTTAGCCTGGGCAGGGAATATAGAATTAGGTTAAGCTAAATTTAGTACACAATAATTATAGTTTAATATTATACATTCGAATATATTTTGAGATTGTATTGACATATATGGAATCGGGAATAGTTAAGAGGGAAGGTACTAATTTTATTTATATCGTTCTCACTTTTAAAAATAATGATACAGTTCCAATAGAAAAAAAATTCTGAAATATTAAAACAAATATAATTAATTGAAGTACTGAAATTATTTGAACTACTGAAATTATTTGACTCTTTTATTTTATTTTAGGAGTGTCATCCAACTCAATATTTGATGGGTTCACATTGTAGTTACATACAAATTTTTAATATTTTGATAAGTTGAGAAATTTAAACTGCTTTTAATTATCATTAATTGCAAAATATACTTATTTAACTACATTACATAATAAAAACGATAATCTTTATACTAAAATGCAGGAAGTATTTATGCTTGGAAATCTGTCAAATTTTATTTTTACTAACTTTTTTACTAACATTATGAAAAAAATTTAACACTAACAAAAACTATTTTAATTATTCTCTGAGTTTAATAAATACAGGCAACATTGTGTGATCATTTTTTGACTTCAAGGTATACATGACCGAGTTATTACTTTATCCATTTAAAAATTTGCACATGCTATGGTTTACGCGTTACATATTATTTTTAGCATTATTACTAAACTGACGTTCGGCTTATAACACAGGACTTACGTACGAAGTTCAATACAAAAGCCAATTGTGATTTTGTATTCCTCACCTAATTATACACGAAGTAGATCGTGTTCCAGTGCTCCCGTCAGCGCTAGTTCGTATGCGTCACTAGGATCAATCCAACTATTCTACTAAAACTTCAAATTTTTATTACATCATTTGATTTGTGGCAATTTGCCAAACCAAATTGAGGATTTGTCCATCATATTCAGTATGATTCTTATTATAATTTGAATACGCAAAAAAATCCGTAGATCCCAAGGTCGGCTTATTCTATTATGGTATATTTATTTATTTTACTCTTGATATGTGGAAAGATATTTCGTAATTAGTTTATTCATACGTAACTGATACATGTCTGATACGAAATTCTCATAATTAAATTTACTTACGATAGCTACGCTGGGATATATGTATGGGGGATTAAGCTCTGAATTGCTTTGCATGATAGAGTTCAAAACGCGGAGATGCTTGATAATCCTTGAGATATTTTGTAAATCCAGCAAACAATGAAACCAAAATGTTGATATGACAACCATATAACTCAATAAACTTTAAAAAAGTGAAACAGACTACAAAAACCAATAAATATTATGGTGTCCCGACTTCAGGAAAATTAATTATTTCTTTTGTTTTTGAATTCGATTTTATTTTTTTAAGTTAAATTATTTTACCGTTTTTAGTGTAGTTAAGAATTTTAAAAGTTTAAGGTATCAAATTGAATGGTGTCTAAATAGTTGAATAAAAAAACTTTTTCCAACTTTTACGTTTCCGAAAAATCGGTGAACATACATAACTCACATACGCGCCGAATATAAAACCTTGTGGTTTTTGGATCTCAGTTAAAGAACAGTCAACAGATGGGGAAGGAAGGTAGTCTAGTGGTTGGCAAGCACAGTTGTGGGGCTTCCTTTTTTTCTTCCTTTCATTATGTGAGACAATATTATATGCATGATTCGAGTGATGCAGTAGGGATTTTTGAGGTCTCTTGTCGGACTGTAGAGATAATGTTATTAATGGTTTTCACTTAGTATTTACATTTAGTTTGTACTTAGTATATATTAAATAATTGTCACTGTTAGAAAAAACATGAGCAATTTATTGAAAACTGAGGTCTAAAATATCTTATTAAACTTATAGAAATTTAAAGCTACAGTATATATATATATATATATATATATATATATATATATATATATATATATTAACGGTGGTAGAGCCATGCAGCAGTTTTTGCTGTTGCACGTATGGGCCAGCTCGAGCCGGGTTAGTACCACGACCTCACAGAATACCGGCGTGAAGTAGAAGCTCTGCTTCTGCGTTTCGTCTGGTGAGTGCAGGTGGCCGGAGGCCCAATCCCCCCCCCCCCCATCAACATGGTAGCGGAATTACACAATAGACTACCCCAGGAGGGTACCAGTACCCCTGGAGAATCCCTCGCTGAGCATCCACGACCATGTTACTCCAATCCTGAGCGTGGGTGCTCAGGCTGCCCCGCGTATTCTGGGGGGGGGGGGGGCAAAATTCCGCTCAAAAACATAACTGCTCGGGGTAAACAGAGCAACAATACCAAGGCGACCCCTGCCACGCTATCCGTGAATTTCTGCAACATCAGGGGACTTAACTCTAACCTAAACGCCGTCCACTACCATCTCGAGACGGCGAAGCCGGCCTTGCTCTTCCTGACCGAGACGCAGGTTTCCTCTCCGGCTGATATTTCGTATCTCTCCTACCCTGGGTACAAATTGGAGCACTCCTTTGTGCCTCGGGCTGGAGTTTGCGTGTATGTCAGAGAGGACATCTGTTCTCGACGCCTCGGCAGTCTTGAAGGTTCGGACCTGTCCATCCTTTGGCTACGCGTAGACAGCGACGACCATCCGCGCGTCTACGGGTGCCTCTATAGGTCCCATAGCGGTAATGCCGAAACAGACCGACTCATCGACCACGTCCAAATGACTACAGATTCCTTGCTACAACAGGTCCCATCCGCAGAGATCGTGATCCTTGGCGATTTTAACGCCCACCATGCCGAATGGCTCGGTTCACGTTTAACCGATCATGCGGGGAGATCTGTTTATGACTTTGCCTTGGCATATGGTCTGACACAACTGGTTACTTCGCCTACGCGGATTCCAGATGTGGAGGATCATACACCTTCCCTGTTGGACCTTCTGCTGACCTCTCATCCGGACGGATATCAGGTTTCCGTCGATGCCCCTCTCGGCTCTTCGGACCACTGTTTGATCCGGAGTATGGTGCCACTCACGCTCCCTTCGCGGTTGCGTTCTGCAGGTTGCCGCCGTGTTTGGCATTACAGGTCGGCGGATTGGGACGGAATGCGGTCTTTCTTTGCATCCTACCCATGGGGGCGGGTTTGCTTCTCGCCGGATGATCCCAGCGCTGTTGCTGACTCTGTCACTGATGTGGTGCTACAGGGAATGGAACTATTTATTCCATCATCTGTGGTACCCATCGGAGGCAGATCTCAGCCTTGGTTTGGTCGCTCCTGTAAAACTGCATTACGTAGTAAGCAGGAGTGTTATCAAGCCTGGGCTGCGGCTTCGGCGACTCGGGATGTAAACACCAGCACACTTAAAAAGAAGTATAACTTCGCCTACAGGTCCTTCAAAAGAGTTATTGCCAAGGCAAAGTCAGAGCACATAGGCAGAATTGGCGAGAAACTAGTTCGCCTTCCTTCGGGAACCCGTGCATTCTGGTCTCTCGCCAAGGCTGTCCAAGGGAATTTCTGTAAGCCATCACTACCATCTCTGCACAGGGAGGACGACTCACTGGCCCATGACGCAAAGGAGAAAGCCGACCTTTTAGGCTCCCTTTTTGCGTCCAACTCGACTCTTGATGACGGGGGGAAAACACCGCCGACCATCCCGCGGTGTGAGTGCTCTATGCCGGATGTGCTGTTCTCACAGCGCTCGGTTCGCAAAGCACTTCTCTCCCTGGACATCCAGAAGTCGAGTGGGCCTGACGGAATCCCCCCAATTGTGCTGAGGACGTGTGCTCCGGAGTTGGCACCGGTCCTAACGCGTCTTTTTCGGTACTCCTACTCCCAAGGCGTAGTCCCGAATTCATGGAAGACAGCTTTTGTCCACCCGATCCCTAAAAAAGGCGACCGCTCAGACCCGTCCAACTATAGGCCTATCGCGATCACCTCCTTGTTCTCCAAAATAATGGAATCCATTATCAACTGCCAGCTCATCCGGTACCTTGAGGATCACCAGCTGATTAGTGACCGCCAATATGGTTTTCGTGGGGGTCGATCAGCTGGTGATCTTCTGGTCTACCTGACCCATAGATGGGCGGAGGCAGTAGAGTCCAAGGGGGAGGCGTTGGCCGTTAGTCTGGACATTGCGAAGGCCTTCGATCGGGTTTGGCACAAAGCGCTTCTCTCGAAGCTCCCTTCCTATGGGCTTCCCGAGAAATTGTGCAATTGGATCACCAGCTTCCTTGCAGATCGGAGCATCAAGGTTGTTGTAGACGGTGCATGTTCTGACTACAAGCCTATTAACGCTGGTGTTCCACAAGGCTGTGTGCTATCACCAACGCTGTTTCTTCTGCATATCAATGATATGTTGCTAACTGGTAACATTCATTGCTATGCGGATGACAGCACTGGTGATGCTCTATACACCGGCCGTGCTAATATTTCTCGGGAAAACGTCTCCGAGTACCGAAACAAACTTGTGTCTGAAGTCGAGTCTTTGCTGGACAAAGTCTCGAACTGGGGGCGACTAAATCTAGTCCAGTTTAATCCTCAGAAGACACAAGTTTGCGCGTTTACCGCTAAAAAGAACCCCTTTGTCGTATCTCCTCAGTTTCAAGGCACTCCCCTGGTTGCCTCAGCCAGTATCGGAATCCTCGGCGTCGACATATCGAGTGGCGTGCAGTTTCGCGGTCATTTGGAAGAGAAGGCCAAATTGGCCTCTAAAAAGCTTGGCGTGCTCAGCAGAGCGGGACAGTATTTCATGCCGGCACACCGCCTGCAACTTTACAAGGCGCAGGTTCGGCCTCACATGGAATACTGTTCCCATCTCTGGGCAGGGGCTCCCCAGTGCCAGCTCCTTCCACTTGACCGCATCCAGCGCAGAGCGGCTCGAATCGTCGACGACCGAGTTCTTTCCGATCGGCTCGACTCATTGGCGCTGCGAAGAGATGTTGCATCTCTTTGCATTTTCTTTCGCATCTACCATGGGGAGTGCTCTGAGGAATTGTTCGGATTAATCCCAGCCGCCAAATTTCACGAACGCACATCGCGGCAGAACTCCCGATACCATCCACACCATCTGGATGATTGGCGGTCCACCACTGTGCGATTTAGAAGATGTTTTCTTCCTCGCACGACTTCCTTGTGGAATCGATTACCATCAGCGATTTTTCCGGACCGATACGACTTAGGGACCTTCAAGAAAAGAGCGTACTCCTTTTTAAAAGGCCGGCAACGCATCTGCAATTCCCTCCCTGGTGTTGCAGTTGTTCATGGGCGGCGGTAGTCACTTACCATCAGGTGAGCCGCATGCTCGTTTGCCCCCTCTACTATAAAAAAATATATATATATATATATATATATATATGTGTGTGTGTGTGTATATATACGAGGGGTGATCCAAAAGTAATGATAATCGGTTACTTCAGGTCCGCATAAAAATCCAAAAAAAATATTTTTTGCTTGCTTATATACTCACTACGTCAGGCTAAAAAAATCATATAAATAGATCACGATTTCCGGGAGATACATTCATTTGAATACGAACTGTCAAAGAGATAACATCAACATGGAGAAAAACGAAATTTAGAGCTGTCATCAAGTACATCTGTTTGAAAAAAATGTCTTCAAAAGACATACACAGTGACTTAGTGGAAACATTGGGGGATTCTGCTCCTTCATATTCTACAGTTGCACGCTGGGCCAAGGAGTTTAAACTGGGCAGAACATCCACTGAAGATGAACATCGCGAAGGACGCCCATCCACGTCCCTCACTGAAGACAACGTGAAAAAAGTCGAAGATGTTGTGTTGGCAGATCGAAGAGTGACCATCAGGCATGTAGCTGAGGTCACAGGGATCTCATATGGCAGCGTTCAAAGAATCCTTGCGAACGAGTTGCATATGAAAAAGGTCTCTGCGCGTTGGGTACCCAGAATGTTAACCGACGAGCAAAAGAAAAATCGAGTTGACATTTCGAGGGCCAATCTCAAAAAGTTCCAAGCAGATCAAGAAAATTTTTTGTTCCGTTTTGTGACTATGGACGAGACCTGGATCCACCATTTTGATCCTGAAACGAAACAACAATCGATGACTTGGAAGCGAGCCTCCAGACCGACGCCAAAGAAATTCAAAGTTTCAAGTTCGGCGGGAAAGGTTATGGCATCTGTTTTTTTGGGACGCTCAAGGCATAATTATGGTGGAATATTTGGAAAAGGGAGCCACTATTACGGGCTCTTACTACGCAGACCAAATAAGAAGATTACGGGAGGCCATTAAGGAAAAAAGACGCGGCAAACTGCGAGCTGGAGTGCTGTTTCACCAAGACAACGCACCGGCTCACAAAGCCGCAGTTGCGATGGCTGCCATTCAAGAAACGGAATTCGAACTGCTCGAACACCCTCCCTATTCGCCAGATCTAGCTCCTAGTGATTTCTACCTCTTTCCTCGGCTCAAGGAACGCCTCCGAGGCAAGAAATTCGAAGACGATAGCGAAGTAATGGCCGCTGTTGAAGCGTTTTGGGAGGGTCAAGACAAAGAATTTTTTTCAAAGGGAATCCTGGGTTTAGAAAAAAGATGGACTAAATGTATTGATTTGTTAGGAGACTATGTAGAAAAATAAATTATTATTTTAACTTTAATTACCGTGTTTTATTTTCATTATCATTACTTTTGGATCACCCCTCGTATATCTTTATATATAAAAAGTACGTGTCACGTTGTTTGTCCGCGATGGACTCCTAAACTACTGAACTGATTTCAATGAAATTTTTGGTCAATGTGCAGTTTGGTCCAACTTAAAAGATAGGATAGCTTACATCTCAATTTATAGTCGCAATACAATATTATTTTATTGAAAATTATTTGTCTATTATTTGACAGTCACAATTGTCTGTTAGCTCCCAACGTTTCTGTCAGATGACGATATCTGTTGACTGGATTGAGTAAATATTTAATAGATGGCGCTATGTTAAAAATACAAACGTTCAATATAAGCTACAATTTAGTAGTACCACGTGTTGCTGTAAGTATTCAACAGATAGAACCGATTTCAAAAAAATTTTGCAGACTGTGTGCAGTTTGATCCAACTTGAGAGAGGATAGTTTTTATCCCGATAAGTGACCCTCAATTTTTTTATTGCTAATTTCAGGAGTTTTTTTGGGAAAGCAAATGGTTTTTCGGTAAGGGCAGAACAACGTCTGCCTGGTCAGCTAGTTTTTATATATAAAAATTACGTGTCACGTTGTTTGTCCGCGATGGACTCCTAAACTACTGAACTGATTTCAATAAAATTTTGCACACTGTGTGCATTTTGGTCCAACTTGAGAGATAGGATAGTTTTTATCCCGCTAAATGACCCTCAAATTTTTTTATTGCGAAATTGAGGATTTTTATAAGAAGGGTCGTTGGAAAGGGCAGAACAACGTCTGCCTAGCGAGCTAGTGTATATATATATTTATGTCCCACTGCTGAGCCAGGCTTCCTCTCATTTATAAGAGGGTTTGTGAAGCAATTAGTCCACCGCGCTGCTCCAGTGCGTGTTGGCGGACTTCACATAACGTCGATATGTTCTAACTTCTTAGAGAAGTATTTCCCACACAATGTTTTTCTTCATCGGCGAGTACGAGGTAAACCAGCACATAAAATTGCAATTAATCGAACCCGAGTTACTCACATAATTTTGAGTGTGAATGTTTTTTTAAAATATATAGTAAGAAAATATTTTAGTTTCATGTTAATATATGTGCCTATCACAAATAATATGTTAACTGACGGTAAATGTGTCCTATAATGGCTTATAAATAGATCACGTTTCTTTCCATTAACAAATTAAGACTCAAGATATAATATAGACGATGTCTTCAGTGTCGTAAAATGTAACATGCTGTATATTTTACGACTTTCATGTGATTACCGCTGTGTGTATCAAATGTTTATGCATAGGCGTAGTATACAGAGGTACTCTATAGATTCATCAAAACGGACTCCAGTCGAAATTTAGTGATCAAAGTGTATACTATTCAGTTTTAAATAAAACAGTCTTTAGTGATTTTATTCACAGTGATATTTTACTGTTTAATTTAAAAATGCGTAAACGAGTAATATGAATTTTTCAATGTAGTTTAATCTTTTATTTAGATATAATACTTAGTTTATAAAAGTATGATTACATTTTTTCAGGATGAAAATCGAACCTTGGTAGAGAGACTCATTAAATACAAAGCTAAAGATGCAGATAAAATGAACGAAGAAAATGAGCATTTTCTTAAGTAAGTTGTGGTTTTTATTCATGTATTGAACAAATATCTATCGATAAGGAAGTTGCCATTATTTGAATAAGTTTTTTGATGCTTAGTCTTATTAAGTAATTCACACTAATCGCAAAAAGTTTTTAATTACTTTAAATATTTTGAGTGATATATACCTGGCACATAAATGTTTCTTTACCTCACGTTAACAAAATTACATTAATACTTATTTCACACCCGTCATTAGTTTTGTGTATTGCCTGGGGCATATGGTCAATGATTTTTTAGGTTGTAAGTAGTTTAGTGAATGCTGCTGCCATTGTAGATTATGAACTATATATGACAAACTTTATGAGCACTGCACTGTAGAAATGCTTCATTTGTCATGTACTATATCAAAATAATTAGCATATTATATTGTTTATGTTATGTAATTTGAAGGATTTTTTATTTTTATCCAATATTCTTTTAAATAAATGTATGTGACAAATGATAAATGGTATTTTGTGTTCACAATGAATAACTTAAGATTTTGTCACTGATTTTAATGTTTGATAGAGTGGTTCTTGTTTTTGCAACGCGGCTTCAGAGCTTGCATAAGTATTTGTGAAATATTTTGTTTGCTTTTTTTTTGTTTGATTTCTTCTACAGGTCAAGCAACCCTACCGCGTTTTTCATCAACACCTTTGGTAGAGTTAGTTTCGGGTGAGTTTGACATAACGTGAATGATGTGGTGGTTTGAAAGCATTGTGGCGTTTTTAAGGCTGACATTTATTTACCCATTCACAACTATGGCCCATATTATATCCTATGTCTTAACTGCACTCTGAAACTGACTCATTTTATTCAACTATTTTCATAGTTTTATATGTATTAGGAAAGTTGTGGTTGTGTTATATTATGTATCACAGATTGTCATTTATTTTTAGTTGTATTTTATACCACCCTCACTTTCATAATGTTTCTAATCTGTTCGATTTATATATAGTTTCAGTTAACTACGAATGCAATTGTTTTTAACACATCATTGTAGACTTTACTTTTTTTAGAAATAAGTAAAATTAATATAAAATCAAAATAAATAGTAATAAATAATAATAGAAACTTTGATAATATACTACCGGCCTTATTCATAAATCGTTTGTAACGTTCAATAACCATATGATGATGAGTAGGGCAGCCAACATTTTAATGTCAAGGACATTTTTATATATTGTAGTCACGGGGAGTGCTCTGGGGAATTGTTCGGAATAATTCCAGCCGCCAAATTTCACGAACGCACACCGCGATAAAACTCACGATACCATCCACACCATCTGGATGCTTGGCGATCCACCATTGTACGTTTTACTAGGACTTTTTTTCCTCGTACGACCTCTCTGTGGAATCGTTCCCCACCGGCAATTTTTCCGGGTCGTAACGACTTAGGGACCTTAAAGAAAATAGCTTACTTCTCTCTAAAAGGCTGGCAACGCACCTGCAATTCCCCTGGAGTTGCACTTACCTCTACTATATATTTTTTTAAACTGAGGTAAAGTAAAAAGTAAAATTACTGCCTATAATCTAGTCCCACTGCTACCTTCTCAAACTGAAGTAATCTACCATAAAAACAAATTTCTGTAACACTATAGCACAAACTTTTTTTCATATTTAGCCTTATTTATGAATTTAGTTAACCACTAATAATAATTGAATATTCCTACTATATGGTTAACATAATATAATTAAGAACATAAGTATAATATTCTACAAATAAAACTTAACATAGTCTTACTTAATAATATAGTTCTATGACTATAGCACTGTATTTTTTCATATTTAGCCTTATTTATGAATTTAGTTAACCACTAATAATAATTGAATATTCCTACTATATGGTTTACATAATATAATTAAGAACATAAGTATAATATACTACAAATAAAACTTAACATAGTCTTACTTAATAATATAGTTCTATGACTATAGCACAGTATTTTTTCATATTTAGTCTTATTTATGAATTTAGTTAACCACTAATAATAATTGAATATTCCTACTATATGGTTAACACAATATAATTAAGAACATAAGTGTAATATTCTACAAATAAAACTTAACATAGTTATAATGGATGAACAGTGGACTGTATATTTATTTCTGACTGATTACTTAACGACTGATCTGAGGTTAGCTATACTAGGGGACTGCTTGAAGAAAAGATGGTACTTTTTAATATACTGTATTAACTATTTACAATGATTCGGCACTGACTAACTATGTCTAACACTATGTACAGAGGGAGGTCTTGAATTGGAGTCTTGAGTCTTCTTCAGGTTTCTTCTTAAGTGCCGCTCCGAAGTGAAATGAACAGCTCACAGACCGAGACGCCCTTCTTATATCTCGCAAGAAGGTGCCTCAGTCTGTGAGTAGTGCCGTGCGACGACAAATGAAGCCACACGCGCGCTGATTGGACGCCGACATCACTGGGTCGGCGCCGGTGTGCGGGGTGCGCGGGGGGTAGCGGGGTACGAAGGGGCGACGGGGCGGTGGGTCTCTAGCTGTCCTCAACATCCTCCCCCCGGCGTAGCTCGCGAGCCTCATCTTCTTTCGGGAGGACGGCGATCTTCCTGACCGGCCGCCGCAGCAATCCGCCCCTGGTCCGCACCTCCACGTTGCGCACCACGCCGTCTGGTCCGGGAAAGGTCCGCGTTATAATTCCACGCGGCCACACGTTCCTTGGCAGGCTACCGTCTGCCACCACGACGAGGTCCCCCTCTTGTAGCTGTCGCTGCTGCACATCCCGTGAGTCCCCGCGCGCAACCAGCGTCGGCAGGTACTCCTTCATCCAGCGCTTCCAGTACTCGTCGGCAAGTCCTTGCGCCGCTCGCCACGCCCGACGATCACTAGGCGTGCACGGCGCGGTTACTGGAAGGCTCGATGGTCCCAGCAGCAGGAAGTGGTTGGGTGTCAGCGCCTCTTCCTCGTCGATGTCGACCGGTACGTGTGTCAACGGTCGAGAGTTCACTGTGTTCTCGGCTTCGGTGAGGAGCGTCACCAACGTCTCCTCCCGCGGGCTCTTCTGGTGTAGAGTGGCTTCGAGCGCGGTCTTCACTGAGCGCACGAGACGCTCCCATGCGCCTCCCTGGTTCGGCGCGCCCGGCGCGATGAACTTCCAGTCTGTCCGCCGAGTCAACGCGTAGTCCTTCAGCAGGGGTGCCCACTCTTCCATTGCCCGTCGTAGTTCGGTGTCCGCCCCATGGAAATTCGTTCCGTTGTCGGAGTAGATGACCCGTGGCCACCCACGCCTAGCCGCCATGCGCCGCAATGCCGATATCGCCGAGTCCGTCGTTAGGGAATAAACTATCTCTAGATGTACCGCGCGCGTCGTCAAACAAGTGAATAACGCTATCCACCGCTTTTCATGCCTACGTCCTATTGTTACCGTTATAGGCCCGAAATAGTCGATTCCGGTGTAGGTGAATGGTCGCGCGAATGCCCCTAACCGTTCAGGTGGTAGATCTCCGATAACCGCTGGCCGTGGTGTCGCCTTGCGTACCCTGCACTGCAGACATCTCCGCTCCACTTCTCTTACGGTCGGTCGTAGTCGAAGTATGTGATATCTCGTGCGTAGGTCGTTCACTACCCGTTCCCTGTTGGCGTGGCTTGCTTCCTTATGCGCCTTCTCCACAAGCAGCTTTACAAACTGGTGGCGTCCGTTCAGGATGGAGGGCCTCTTCATTTGACTGTCCACATCGGCTGCGTCAATCCGTCCTCTAGCTCGCAGTATGCCATCTTCGAATATGGGGTCGAGCTTCCTCAACGCGCTGCCGGTTGCCAAGTTCCTTCCTTTCTGCAGTCGACTGATGTCTTCAGCAAAACTGTCTTGTTGACTTCGCTCTATCCACATCCGTTCTGCTTTCTGGATGTGGTCCAATGTTAGTCCGTGCGCCTTTCCTCTCATGGCATCGACGAACTGTAATATGCGAGCGGTGGCCCTGACCAATCTCTCGTAAGAAGAGAACCTCTTGATATCTGGCAGGTGTGGAGCGTCCCTGGTGTCGCTCTGGTGCGCCACGACTTCCTCCAGCTCGTCATCTTCATCCCCTGCCTTCTCTTCCCGACGTCGAGGCCATCGATCTTCATCTTCGTACAGGAATGGTGGTCCCGTAAACCATTTGTCGCTCTCTTCCTTGTACGTATAATTAATGCGCGTTGCCTGATCCGCGATGTTGTCTGCGGTCGGTATCCACCTCCATTGCTCGGGTGACGTCTTCTCCGATATCTCCCCTAATCTATGTGCTACGTATGGGGTGTAACGCGCCGTATCGTTCTGAATCCAATGGAGCGCCGTAGTGGAGTCTGTCCAATAAACTACCCTATCGGCTACCACTCTGTGCTCGCCTTGCACGAATTCCGCGAGTCGCGCGCCTATTAGATTCGCCTGTAACTCTAACCGCGGAATGCTTTGCGCCTTTATCGGGGCGACTTTCGCCTTGGCCGCCACTAATCGTACCTTAACCGTTCCGTCGCGGTATCGTAATCGCCAATACGCCACGGATGCGTACGCACGTTCGCTTGCGTCATTAAACACGTGAAGCTGACGCTCTACCACTCCCCCCGTAGGAGCATAGCACCTAGGCAGCCGCAGTCGTGATACTTCCTCGACGACTCGCAGCCACCTCTGAAATTCCTCAGCTGCCTCCTCGGGTAGTTCGTCGTCCCATCCGACCTTCTTCATCCGCCACAGGTCTTGCAGCAGGATCTTGGCGGTGATGGTGAGGTAGCTCAGCAGTCCCAGCGGGTCGAAGACCGACATGACTGCACTTAACGCCTCTCTCTTGGTCGGTGGCCTCTGCAGCGTCTTCACTTCGTTCGGTACCCTGTTCATGGATGTGTTGAACGTTAAGGCATCTTCATCGGCCATCCACAATAGCCCTAGGGTTCTGCCTGGGCTGTCTTGTCTCAAGCCTACCTCCTTAGGCTTGCTCGCTAGTAATTCCTCCGGCTTGTCTTCTAGTAGGGCTGCGTGGTTCGAATTCCAGCCTGCTAAGGTGAAGCCGGCCTGCTGGTGTACTTCCATAACCTGCCTCGCAGTATTTACCGCTTCCTCTACCGTAGCATAACTGTCTAGGTAGTCATCCATGTAGTGACTACGTACGATAGCGTTAAGTGCCAACGGATGTGTCTCTGCGTGTGCGCGCGCGTTATGATCCCTAACACTATGTGCGAGAAACGGCGAGCTCCTCGCACCGAAAATCATCGATGTCATAACGTATTCCCGCGGTGGGCTGGATCGCTCGTTACCTCGCCACAGAAACAATTGCGCGGGTTGGTCGCGACGGTCTATCTTTACGCGTAAAAACATTTCCCTAATATCCGCGGACACGGCTATTTCGTTCTCCCTAAATCTAAACAGTATGCCCGCTAGGTTCCGTAACAAGTCGGGGCCGTCAAGTAAATAATCGTTCAAACATTTACCGGACGCACGCGCTGCCGCGTCGAAAACCACTCTTGTCTTCCCGGGCTTGTTCGGATTCCGTACTGCGAAGTAGGGCAGGTACCAGCTCTTGGGGTCCTCTCTCTCTGTCCCTTCGGCTTCCCTTGCGTATCCTTTCGCCAGGAGGTTGTCTATTTGTGCTGTATAGGCGTCTCGAAACTCCGGCGATTTGTCCATCTTCTTCTCGATCGTCCGCAGTCTTCGAGCAGCCATCTCGTAGCTGGGAGGCATCCGCACGTCGTCGTCCTTCCATGGCAGTCCCACCTGGTATTGCTCGCCGACCTTCTTGACGGTGCGCCGGAATATCTCGACAGCGCGCTCCTCTTCCCGTCGCGGCCTACTCTTTAGCGAGATACCGATGGAATCGATCTCGTACTGCCGTTTAAGGAGTTCCGTTAACTCCTCGTCCCGACTGGCGAACGTTCGAATGTCCCTATCTAACCGTCCGCTACTGCTTACGACGTGTAATACGGTTTCACCGTCCTCCCTACACGTGAATCGCGGCACGGTTCCCTGTATCACCCATCCTAATAACGTCCGTGCAGCTATAGGCTGCCTTCGACGTCCTATCCTTAAATTACGGGTGATTATTAAATGCCAGTTGTCGGCGCCTAATAATAATCTCGGTTTGGCGTCCTCGTAGCAAACCGAGCTCGGTAGGTTGCGTAAGTGTTTCAACCGTAAACACTCTTTATTTACCGACTGCGAACCTATCTGTAAATTTGTTACGGTACGCGCATTTATTCTATACATTTCGGTGCGCGTCTTGCCACGTATGCCTATGTTAACTAGCCTGCTATCGGCCTCGCGCTGACTATTGCTTACTCCTCTAATATTCAGCGGCTTTACCGGTCCTTCCGCTCCTAACTCGCGCGCTAAGTCGTCGTCGATCAACGAAATGGTCGAGCCTTCGTCAAGCAACGCATACGTATCTATTTCCCTACCGCGTGGTCCACGTAACGTAATGGGACACACTTTCAATAATACGGACGCATTACTACCGACGTTAGACGCGACGAGCACGGTCTCATCCGGTTTTGCCGATGTCTCAGGTGCGCGGGTCTTGCGGGTGTGAAGGAGGGCATGGTGGGGGGCGTTGCAGCCGTCGACGCCGCATTTCTTCGCTCTACATTTAAACCGTCGGTGTTTACTACTTAAACACAGAAAACATACCCCACCTTCCTTTACCCAATTCCACCGGTCGTCCACACCCATTTGCGCTAACTTTCTACACTTAGCGATCACGTGTTCACCCCCGCAACACATACATGAGGCACTACCGGTGTCCTCCTGGGCGGTGAACGTTTTTACGTCGCGAGCCCTATTCTCTACGCGGCGTGTCACTATCCTTTTCGACGACGGCGCCTCTCGTCTTACGGGCGATTCCTTAGTCGGCTCTACGGACGTATAGGCATGACTCAACGCACGATCAGCCTCTCTCATCATGAACCTGGACAGTGTAACGATGTCCGGTTCGTCTGCACTTCCGTAGTGCTCCGCATAATCACACCAACGCGACCGTAAGTGAGGGCTTAACTTACTCGTTACTTCCCTAGTAAGCATTGGATTTTGCAGATATCCCTTGCCGTCGACGTTTTGCAAAATGCACACGATATTTTGCAACTTTATTGCGAACGCATTTAATTCCTGTGCGGTTTGACCCGGGCGCGGAAGGCGTTTCAATTCTTCTAACGCTCGATCGATAATTACTTCCGGGCGGCCGAAACACTGCTCTAATGTTCGCATAATATCTGCTGGATCCTTTGCGGTAAACAGCAGTGCCGATACTACTTCCCTAGCTTCACCGCGTAGACAGTTTCTTAACCTTGCCATATTTTCCGTATCTGTGAATCCATATAGACGCGTGGATTCTTTCATCGCGGCTTTGAACGCTAACCATTCCGCGGCCGAACCGTTAAAAATAGGCAAGTCCTGCGTCTGCTTCGCGGCAGCGGGCCTAACTCTGACCATATTCTCCAGAGCTTCCGCTAGTCGCTCTATACCCCTATCTTTCCCTCGCGGAGTAAGCGACCTATCTCTATCCCTATCTCTCTCTAGCCTACGCTGTGGCGCTGGCGTCCTATGTACACCTACATCGCTATGACACGGCGACGATAAGCTACGATCCGCGTGGCGATGTGGCGATGGCGATCTATGTACACCTACATCCCTATACGGCGACGGTGATCTACGATCCGCGTGGCGATGTGGCGATCTATGTGTAGGCGATAGAGTGCGGCGTTGGACGCGCGACGGCGACGTAACCCGTACACGACGATCCACCTGGTTCATTCCTACGGCGACTCCATCTTCCCTCTGTACCGAATCTATGCGGCGCGGTTGAACGTTATTCGCTTCCGTCCTCCCCTGGGCATCTTCACTGTGGTCGTAACCGGTTACCCTGTTCGGTAGGGTCTGCTCTAACTCGATGCGGGGCGCGGGCTGAGAGGGGCGGGAAGGCGACTCCCCCCGCACAGTCTCTACGTTTTCTAACCACCTATCAACGCGTACCCTATTTTCAACTAACTCGTCTTCGTTGACACTTTCCCTATCTGTTTCTTCTTGCAGTTGCGCGACGTCCCTAGCGTACTTCTTCCTAATAAGATCTTCTTCCAACTGCAATTGCTTCCTCCTAATTGCAGCTAGTTCCTCCGCGGCGTTATACTCAATTTGCTTTAATTTAGCTATCGCACTAGCCGTCGACCGGGCTGAACGAACGGAGCGAACCGACGGGGCGCGGGGTGCGGGCCTATGTACGTCTGTTACAGGCGCGACGGTACGTACTATCGAACTAATCTCTGTAGACGGAAGATCTTCAATAATCGCGGCGAGTGTCTCTGTACGCGGCGCGGAAGTGCTAACCTCTCCCAAACGATCGGTCGTGGACACGGACATAGCGGGGCGCGGCGGCGGGGGCGCGGGCGCGGGCGGGGCCTGGAGCGCGGGCGCGGCGGAGGGCGCTTGTGCCATCGCGAGATAATCGGACGGGGACGCGGGTGCTTCTTCGAATATGCGCATTCCTACCGGCGTGTCATCATCGTTCCGTGTCTTCTGGCTTCGTGTCTTCCTCATTGTCCCACGTTGCGACCTCCGGTCGTCTTCAAAAAGACGTACGTACAGTCTTTAAAACGACACACGTATGGATGTCGTTCCCGCCACAAGGGCGTTACCAGATGGTCACAGTTTGGCACCGTTAGGGAGTGACCACTGGCCGCGTAAACGCGGTTAAAGAAACAAGAAATTGTCTGGAAACAGACAATAGACGTATGTGACGTAATCGTAACAAGAAACAGGGAAGAAATTA
Organism: Parnassius glacialis; assembly: GCA_033319125.1. Lineage (NCBI taxonomy): Eukaryota > Metazoa > Arthropoda > Insecta > Lepidoptera > Papilionidae > Parnassius > Parnassius glacialis. The sequence goes on from JAVANC010000019.1 coordinate 21,364,695, forward strand.
GTACCGACGATCTTCTCTCTTCGTCGACGAACTTCTTTCTTCCTTGAAGATCTTCTATAATGATCTTCTCTCTTCTATAATTATGTTCTTTCTTCTATAATTATGTTCTTTCTTCTGTAATTGGCTTCTTTTTTGTTTTTTCTTACTTCTTGCTTCTTTCTTCTGGCTTGAATCCGGCGGCGATGGACCAAGAATATAATGGATGAACAGTGGACTGTATATTTATTTCTGACTGATTACTTAACGACTGATCTGAGGTTAGCTATACTAGGGGACTGCTTGAAGAAAAGATGGTACTTTTTAATATACTGTATTAACTATTTACAATGATTCGGCACTGACTAACTATGTCTAACACTATGTACAGAGGGAGGTCTTGAATTGGAGTCTTGAGTCTTCTTCAGGTTTCTTCTTAAGTGCCGCTCCGAAGTGAAATGAACAGCTCACAGACCGAGACGCCCTTCTTATATCTCGCAAGAAGGTGCCTCAGTCTGTGAGTAGTGCCGTGCGACGACAAATGAAGCCACACGCGCGCTGATTGGACGCCGACATCACTGGGTCGGCGCCGGTGTGCGGGGTGCGCGGGGGGTAGCGGGGTACGAAGGGGCGACGGGGCGGCGGGTCTCTAGCTGTCCTCAACAATAGTCTTACTTAATAATATAGTTCTATGACTATAGCACAGTATTTTTTCATATTTAGCCTTATTTATGAATTTAGTTAACCACTAATAATAATTGAATATTCCTACTATATGGTTAACACAATATAATTAAGAACATAAGTGTAATATTCTACAAATAAAACTTAACATAGTCTTACTTAATAATATAGTTCTATGACTATAGCACAGTATTTTTTCATATTTAGTCTTATTTATGAATTTAGTTAACCACTAATAATAATTGAATATTCCTACTATATGGTTAACACAATATAATTAAGAACATAAGTATAATATTCTACAAATAAAACTTAACATAGTCTTACTTAATAATATAGTTCTATGACTATAGCACAGTATTTTTTCATATTTAGTCTTATTTATGAATTTAGTTAAGCACTAATAATAATTGAATATTCCTACTATATGGTTAACACAATATAATTAAGAACATAAGTGTAATATTCTACAAATAAAACTTAACATAGTCTTACTTAATAATATAGTTCTATGACTATAGCACAGTATTTTTTCATATTTAGCCTTATTTATGAATTTAGTTAACCACTAATAATAATTGAATATTCCTACTATATGGTTAACACAATATAATTAAGAACATAAGTATAATATTCTACAAATAAAACTTAACATAGTCTTACTTAATAATATAGTTCTATGACTATAGCACAGTATTTTTTCATATTTAGCCTTATTTATGAATTTAGTTAACCACTAATAATAATTGAATATTCCTGCTATATGGTTAACATAATATAATTAAGAACATAAGTATAATATTCTACAAATAAAACTTAACATCGTCTTACTTAATAATATAGTTCTATGACTATAGCACAGTATTTTTTCATATTTAGCCTTATTTATGAATTTAGTTAACCACTAATAATAATTGAATATACCTACTATATGGTTAACATAACATAATTCAGAACATAAGTATAATATTCTACAAATAAAACTTAACATAGTCTTACTTAATAATATAGTTCTATGACTATAGCACAGTATTTTTTCATATTTAGCCTTATTTATGAATTTAGTTAACCACTAATAATAATTGAATATTCCTACTATATGGTTAACATAATATAATTAAGAACATAAGTATAATATTCTACAAATAAAACTTAACACCGTCTTACTTAATAATATAGTTCTATGACTATAGCACAGTATTTTTTCATATTTAGTCTTATTTATGAATTTAGTTAACCACTAATAATAATTGAATATTCCTACTATATGGTTAACACAATATAATTAAGAACATAAGTATAATATTCTACAAATAAAACTTAACATAGTCTTACTTAATAATATAGTTCTATGACTATAGCACAGTATTTTTTCATATTTAGCCTTATTTATGAATTTAGTTAACCACTAATAATAATTGAATATTCCTGCTATATGGTTAACATAATATAATTAAGAACATAAGTATAATATTCTACAAATAAAACTTAACACCGTCTTACTTAATAATATAGTTCTATGACTATAGCACAGTATTTTTTCATATTTAGCCTTATTTATGAATTTAGTTAACCACTAATAATAATTGAATATACCTACTATATGGTTAACATAATATAATTAAGAACATAAGTATAATATTCTACAAATAAAACTTAACACCGTCTTACTTAATAATATAGTTCTATGACTATAGCACAGTATTTTTTTCATATTTAGCCTTATTTATGAATTTAGTTAACCACTAATAATAATTGAATATTCCTACTATATGGTTAACATAACATAATTCAGAACATAAGTATAATATTCTACAAATAAAACTTAACATAGTCTTATTTAATAATATAGTTCTATGTTAGTTACAACTATGTCCATTTAGATCATACAAACATTTGGTTACTAAGTTTCTATATCGCCAATCTCATTTTTCACAATGTTGGTTAAGATGCGATAGCTTTAAAGGATCTAAATAATAACCCAAACCAAATATTGGTACCATTTTTTTCATGTTGTGTGTTGTGTTAAATACTATGTGTACAAAGATAATGGATATAAGTATCCATACAACTATCCATACTTGGATGTAAAACGTAGAATTGAGAGTGTCTGAGTAACATTTCGGGCAACACATAAATTATTATAAGTTATAACGAGAAAATGTGATTAAACACCGGATCACGCATATAAAAATAGATATTTATACGAAATATATAATGTGATTAAACACCGGATCACGCATATAAAAATAGATATTTATACGAAATATATTATTCACACTGGTGCTATTTACTTTTCCAATAGTCAATCTATTTGTTATCAGTATTATAATAAACATATGGGGGCATTGAGTTACTTTTCTTTCGGATTTATATTAGCTCAGACAATAACTAATACAATTACAGATATTTTTTTTAAAGGATAGGGGCAAACGAGCATATGGCTCACCTGATGGTAAGTAACTACCTCCACCCATGATAACTGCAACATCAGGGGAATTGCAGATGCATTGCCGGCCTTTTAAAAAGTAGTAGGATCTTTTCTTGTAGTAGTAAGTAGTAAGCCGTATCGTTCCGGATAAATCGCTGGTGGTAGTCGATTCCACAAGGAAGTATTGCTAGAAAGAAAACCTCTTGTAAATCGCACTGAGGTGGACCGCCAATCATTCAGATGTTATGAATGGTATCGCGAGTTTTGTCGCGATGTGCGATGGTGAAATTGAGCAGCTGGAATTAGTCCGAACAATTCCTCAGAGCACTCGCCGTGGTCGATACGATAAAATTCGCAAAGAGATGCAACATCTCTTCGCAGTGACAGTGAGTCGAGCCGATCAGAAAGAGCCACTCGGTCTGTCTTGGTTGCGATCAAACAATGGAAGGAGCTGGCACTGGGGAACTCTAGCCCAGAGATGGGAACAGTATTGGCCATATGAGGCCGAACCTGCGCCTTGTAAATTTGCAGGCGGTGTGCTGGCATGAAATACTGTCTCGCTCTGCTGAGCACGCCAAGCTTTTTAGAGGCAAATTTGACCTCTTCCAAGTGACCACGAAACTGCACGTCACTCACGTCTCTCATGTGTCGACGCTGAGGATTCCGATACTGGCTGGGGCAACAAGAGGAGTGCCTTGATACTGAGGAGATATGACTAAGTGGTTCTTATTACCGGTACACGCGCTAAATTGTGTCTTCTGCGGATTGAATTAGACTAGATTTAGCCGCCCCCAGTCCGAGACTATCAAATGTATAAATCTGCTATCAAATGTTAATCAAGAATTTTGTATGATGTTTAGAATGTTACCAGTTTGAACATATCATTGATTTGCAAAACTTTTGGAACACCAGCGTTAATGAGTTTGTAATCGGATCATGCACCGTCTACTACGACCTTGATGCTACCATGTGCAAGAAAACTGGTGATCCAATTGTCCAAGTTCTCGGGAAGCCCATAGGAAAGAAGGTTCTAAAGAAGCGCTTTGTGCCAAACCTAATCGAAGGCATTCGCTATGTCCAAACTAACTAACTAACTAACGACCGACGCGTCCCCTTAGGCTCTACTGCCTCCGCCCATCTATGAGTTAGGCAACTTAGAAGATCACCAGCTGAGCGAACCCGACGGTAACCGTACTGGCGTTCACTAATCAGCTGGTGATCCTCAAGGTAGCTCAGGAACTGGCAGTTAATAATTGTTTTCATTATTTTAATTACAATGTCATGTATCAATAGTGACGTTATAACTTTAAATGACTATCTTCTAAATGTCCATATGGTGTAGACGAAACTAAGCGTGGCGCATTTTATGCATCAGAATTTTTACAATTAAAACAATTGACTGTCCCATAGAACCCCAAATTGTTGGCTACAATACTCATCAGTACTATTAGTCACATTATAAAATTGTAGATATTTTAATATTTTTACACATAAATAAGACCGATAGGTTAAAAAAGTCTATATTATCATCATTTGGAACACTGCATAGCTTTGTTATAAAAGCTGTTTAGTTTTTCTTGTTTTCACTATATCTATTTAAAATTCATATTGTTAATATGAAAGACATTTTCACCTTATATAAACATAAAGCTGATTGGCATGAAAAGTTGAAGATATATTAACTTGCATGTTGTTAAGGTTTTTGAATAATAGCTTGACGTTAACACAAAGTACTATATTTCATGTTTACTTTTTTTTTCAAGGGTCTAAAACCGGGTCTCCTATGTGTTTTACATACATACATATAATCACGCCCCTTTCCCATAGGGGTAGGCAGAGACCACTTCTTTCCACTTGCTACGATCCTTTCATACTTGTTTCGCTTCGTCCACTTTCATTATTCCCTTCATACATGCTCTACGGTTTAGGGTACTCTTGACCTGGCCTTTTTTCAAGATGTCCCTGATTTGGTCTTGAAATGTCCGCCTAGGTCTACCCCTTCCAGTACTTTCATTCACACTCGCCTTATACACTTTTTTCGTCAATCGTTCTTCATTCATTCCCTCAACATGGCCAAACCATCTCAGCATACCTTTCTCAATTTTTGTCACCACATCTTCTTTCAGACCACAACGTTTCTTTATCTCACTATTTCTTATCCTGTCACTTAGTTTAACTCCTATCATACTTCTTAACGCTCTCATCTCAACTGCATTTATTCTGCCTTCATGTTTCTTCTGCCATAACCAACTTTTACTTCCGTACATGAGTGTCGGAACCAACACCCCCCTTTTGCTGATATATTAAGTAGGAACAAAACACACATGTGTTTAAGTTATAAAACCCTGACTAATTCGTGAGGTTTTTGTTTGTAAACATCGTATTACGATTCTGTTCATATAATCCTTTTCAGAGAAATTAAAAAATACCCCGCAAAAAATGAAGTAAATCTTAATAAACTTACATGGCAAGGCCGGCGGACCGCGTAACAAAATCTAGATCTCACGAGGTTGACCTCTGTTGACTCCCGGTTTCACTTTTTCTTGAAAAGTTTGTTCGTTAGAAACAATTATTTAAAAAACGCAAACGCTGTATAATTGTAGTCTTGCTATCCAGACATATTAACATACTGCAGCAACGTAAATGACCACTATAAAGCGCCTTACACACGGTCAATGTTTCTGTCTTCCTGAAACGTCAAGTTTACTTGTTAACGTGGTTTCTGTGCATCGTGCATGACTTTGGCCGGCCGTATAGCAATATGGACCAATGAACAATCTGAAACAATCTACGCACGAGTGAATTTATAAAGTTTGGAATCACAAAGTTAATATGTCATCATACACGTGTTTTAAACGTGTTTGTGTGTATATACGGCAGTTTTTTTTTGATCGCGCTACGGTGGTTAAAGTGCTACTGTTGAACCTTTCACGATGCCGACACTATTACCGCTACACGTTCAAAGATAATGTCGCCGATGACTTTGTTGCAGAAAATTGTAGTTAAAATATGTGTTTTAAATAATAATAAGATTTTATATTCTTTAATATTATGCCATTTATCTATACCTATGTGCTCCTATCATATCGAGAAAGGTTTTACATATCATATACAAGTCTTCCCCTTGTATTGTGTATTTGTTGTTTGTGTTTTGTAGTGTGTGTTCTAGTGACTCTATAAACTATACAGCTTCGTGGTCCGCGAGTGGCGTCGATACGCTGAATTATCAATTTCTGTTTTAAAGTATATAATATGTCACAATAAGGTGGTTGAAGACGTGATAAAGTTATATCCCTAGGAATATAACTATATACTGTAATTTAGTTATAGGAAAGTGATTCATAACTGTTTTACTAGCTTTATTGCTAAAGAAATACAGACTTTGACAGGTAACGTGCAAAACATTTTACATGAACGTTTGGGGATGAAAAGACTATCCGCGCGCTGGGTACCCGGAATGCTGGTCGATGTGCAGAAACAAACCAGACTAAATATTTCCCGAGATTTTTTAAAAACTATTTAAACAAGATGCTGACCGTTTTGACTCGATTTAAACAATCCATGAAACGTGACTTCGCAATTACGACCCCGAGACGAAATCACAGTCATTGAAAAGATCAAAGAAGTACTGTTAACCGCAAGAAGTGCTTGGAAAAGACGATCATATCTAAATTTCATAATAAATTCATGGCGATTTCAAGGTAAGATCATGCCTATTTGGGATAGTTAAGGGTTAGTAATGATTAAATAATATCTTGATCTCGAAACTTCTGTTATGGATACTTTGTCAGCAAAACAAATAAAAAAAACAAAGAAATCCGAGAGAAACGGCGCGGCGGGGCAAACTCGCAGTTCCTTTTTTTTTCACCAAGAAGACGCCCGTTGCGATGGCTGCAATTCAAGATGCTGGCTTTGAAAGTGTTTCAATTGTACGCCGTCCCTAATCACAGATTTGAAGAAGAGTTCTTTGGGAAGAGAATTTACTATATATAACTATAAACACTCACGCCTGTCACCCAGAGGGATAGGCAGAGACTATGGACTTTTATTTGGCACGGTCCTGACACACCTCTCTCGCTTCCTCCACTGCCATATACCTACGCATACACGCTCGTCGGTTAAAGGTAATCTGGATTTGGCCCATTTTCAATATATCGCCAATTTTGGTCGATAAATTTTCGCCTAGGACGTCCCTTCCCGACTCTGCCGTTCACCTCTGAACATAAATTTGCTTTGTCACTTTTCTCATTCATTCTTTCTACAACCAACGAAGCATTCTTTCCTTAATCCTGGTCACAACATCCTCTTGCAAACCACACTCTTCTCTTATGACACAATTTCTCACTCTGTCATTCAGATTCATCCCTAACATACTCTTTAATGACTGCATTTCTACAGCATTTATCCTACTCTCATGCTTCTTCTGCCACACCCAACGTTCACTACCATACATTAAAGTAGGGATTAACACAGCATTTTAAATTGCCATACGTGCCTTTTTGGACACACTCAGACTTCTCGCAATAGGGTGTAGAGCCTCATTCATTCTATTTCCTGCATTCACTCGTTGTTTTATATCCTGATCATGTCTACCATCCCTGCTAAATACACATCCCAAATACACAAACTCATCTACTTGCTCGGCCAACTCCCCTTCTATTCTTATTTCACATATCTTTTTACTTTCTTCTCATTCATAAACCATAACTTTCGTCTTACTTGCGTTCACTTTCATTCCCTTTTCTTTTAACGTCCTGTTCATTAATGTAACCATAATTTGCAACTCAGCCGCCGACGACGCAAGTATGACTTGATCATCGGCGTACAAAAGGCATTTGACAGTCAACTCACCCATTCTTAACCCGCATCCTTCTACTTTCAAATTTTTCGAACAACTGTCCATAAATAGGTTGAACAGCCACGAGGAAGCCACACAGCCCTGTCTGACACCTTTATGGATGCCAAACCAGTCCGAGTAGGCACCGTTGATCCTGACACAAGCACTAGAATCCCTATACAGACACTTCAATACCTGTATCAAGCTAGCGCTCAAGCCAAATGCGTTCAGTGTTTGCCATAACACATCCCTGTTCACTCTATCATAAGCCTTCTCCAAGTCCACGAACGCACAAAAAACTTTTTGGTTTTTGGCCAAAAACTTCTCCGCGACCATGCGCATAAAAAAGACCTGATCTGTACATCCCATTCCCTTTCTAAATCCCGCTTGCACATCCCAAATTTCAAGCTTAGAAAAAATCATTTCTAGGAAAAAAGTGAAAAGACAAAAAAATAAGATAAAAAGTTCCTGTAACAGGCCCTGTGATATACTCCAACCGTGTAGTGGTGGTGAAAGAGTATTTACCACTCCATATCGTCCCTTGGGTGTCATAAGAGGCAACAGAGGGTAACAAACCATGAGATGAGCGGTAGAGGCCCCCTTACAAGAACAAAAAAAAAAACTGCGCTTGCCATCCCATTCGTCAATCATAGCAAATATCCCCCCTATGGCGCAATCTGTGGGGAGACCTATGTTCACCAGTGAACTTTTGATAAGGTGTAACGGCAACTCCCATTCTTACTTTTTATTGAACGCCCCTAGTAATGAAGCATTTCATTCGGATGTTGTAAGAATAAATTTTGATGAATCTGATTCCCAATGTTCGGAACCATCGCTACATATATTAAAATAATAATAATTTATCGATTACATCGTCTATTGTAGCCACATTGAGATGAGCACGAGGCGGACGGTTAAGTTTCAATGTGCCTCTTGCCATTCAGTGATCGCTACCAGTTTTCACCCTCGCGATCACTGAGACTTCACTGAACATTTGCCGTCTGGTCGTCATAATGAAGTCAATCTAAGTTTTTGTCGAACCGCCGGAGCTTGATCAGGTCCACTTTCTGTAGGGCCGCTTCTGGAAAAAAGAGTTAATCATAAAGAGTCCCTCTTTCTCTATTAAGACGACACATCAAAAATGAACGTTTAAAATGACTCCGCCTATTCGCCCCGCGCGCCGCTAGCGGCACTCATCACTCGATTCTTAAAATTGTAAAGTCGCGCCAAATGCCCAATCGGGGGTCGACGCGCGGTCAACAGAAAAGAACAATAAAGCTTCGGAGTCGTGACACACTAATTTTTTTTTACGTTTTTAATGTTTTGCATTATTTATTGTCCTGTTGCCTAATAACATGTAGTTGTATATGTCATTGTAGTTGTCGTCATGTTAGTTTATTAAAAGAGAAATCAAAGAAGTTTATATTTATTTATTTATTTATTGAAACACTAACTAAGACATAATTGGACGTGGTTATGCAAAAATGATCCAACCCGAGTTTGTGTCAAAAATGTTGACTTGAAGAATAATGTTTGTGGTCTATACTATTATGTGATGTAACAATTTTAGCAAACGTAACACAAATAAGAAGATAAATTACAAACAGATAGAAACCATTCCCATAATTTGAGTTTATGATATTTGAAGTATGGATACTTCAAATATCATAAACTCAAATTAACTTGTCGCGGGTTGGATCCTTTTTGCATAACTACGTCCAATTTTTAAAACTGATTATACTGTATAACAGAATTTGTAACTACACTTGTAATGTTATTTTGTTCATCTTCTTTTTTAGCGCCATAATGGACATTTTCTTTATTATTCTTTCTTGTTACATAATGTGGATCCCGAATTGGTTTGTTACGAGTAAATCGCGGGTCTACCAATTCCGGTCGCATGCAGTCAAAATAAAACGAAAGTAATTTTGGCTCCATTTTGTCCTTCCAAAACTGGTCATCCTTTACAATTGTTTCCACTTTCATTTTATCGTGTTCATACCATACTGCCAATAAGCATTTAGATATTTCGCAAATATGCATCTGTCCTTGAACTTGCATAAACCAATCAGAATTTTTGTTTACCTGGATCTCACCACTTTTTTATTTACTCGCCAGAAATTCATTTTTCCTTGTATTATGGCTTCGTCAATACCGACTTTGTATGGAATTATGGGAGACTTAATTTCAACCAAGGTGTTATTTTCTATAAAACCGTCAGACGTAGCTCCACAAAATGTCATAATTTTTGTCTATGAATAAACCACACGGGTCTGTCTTTACGTCTAGTAAATTTGACAGTTGTTCCAGAGCTACTTTCTCGTGTGTTCGGCCGTGGTTTATTGAAGACACGTGTCCAGTGTCTGGTCTGTATAACATATTTTTTACTGTACTAGCACAACTGTTGGTTTTCTTTCTTTTGCCAATCTTCCTAAAATTAGAGGCTGTAAGAAGATTCCTGCGTAATTCCATCCACTCACCGCTCTCGATCTGCAGTATCGTGCGCGGTTGTATTTCACGACGTTCAGCATCTGTCTTTTCTAAATTTTTCAAAAACGTTCTTTTTGATATTTCATACGTTTCTGCGTCCATATCTGAAGTTACGACGTTTTCACCGTAATTAAAATCAATTTTTTTGTAACAAATTGCGGTTCTTTCTTATTTATTTATTTATTTATTTTATTTATTGTTTATATTTTTCTTCATTTGACTTTACCCTTTTTGTTGGAGATTTTTAGTAAATATTTTTTGAAATCTTGTGTAAATTTTGCCACTGTTGAAAGAAATAATAGCACCTGCACAACGTGCCTTGTACGAGCGTCTTAAGGAGTAATTTATTCTTTTCCCGCCTACAAATTTTGCAATCACTCCATTAAAACGCTCCACTGCGTTACTGTCAACGTTTTCTATGAGGCTTCTTGCGTGTGAAGCAACATAAGAGGCAAGAAATCTTATTTTATGAAATATACAACTGTTGAAAAACTTTCTTTTATCTTTTTTATTTGAACATATATTTGTGTTGCACTCACTATACTTGTCAAACGCGTGATTAATAGATTGATTAATATCCGTGTTTAACCTGATTTTTCTATCCAATTGCCTGTTTTCACTGTGGTATTTTATAGCATCGGTAATGTATTTCCTTGCACTCTAATAATTCATCAAATAGTATTTTGTGTTGCTTTTTGTTTGTTGGATTTTATTGCAGAAATTCCTCAAAATGTGATTACGGCAGTTAATTTTCTCTACTGTTATGTCAGGATACGGTCGGGATTCCAAAATTTTGGTATAAGTGCTACTATCTCCATCTGCTATAAATTATGCGTATATTATTTAATGCATTTCTATTGATTGTTTAAAATCCTCTGCTAATATGATAGACTCCATTGCTGTAGAAGTCCCACTGTAATTTTTGAAACATTTGTGTTGTTTAGGCGTCATATTTTGCTTTTCTGACCTCGCACAAATGCAACAGTATTTGTTTTTTTACGCTCATAAATAATACCTGCCCAAAACGTCTGCCTATTATAGCACTGGCCCCAGAGAACGTTTTGACCAGTATCCATCGACGATAACGTCTATTAATGGAATACCGTCTTTATTAACTTTACCTTACTTTATAGCAGCCTCTCTTTCCCTATCACCTGCCTTTTTCATTTTGTCCCAAGCTGTAGCCTCCCATTCCTGACATATTTGAACATCGTAAGTGTAGTATAATAAATATAATAAATTTAAAGACGCTGTTATTTGTCCTAATAGTGCGTTACCACAGCCAACAGCCATTGCACCTTAAACCGCTTTGTTATTCAAGTTTTCAGACGAGTTTTTGATACTAAATGTTTTTTTTGCACATGGCGCATGTAAATAAAAACTTCGAAACTAAACCATGTTTTGTTTCTGAAACTAGCTTCATGGTGTTGAACGAACATTCGAATAATGATTCATGGCTAGATATCCGCATAAGTTCTTCAGTAAAATATTTAAAATACACTATTCTGTGATTCCCATCCTTTATCGTCAGAACCTGTTACAATAAAACCAATGTGTTACTATAATATTTACCTATCATGCGAAAGTAAGTAACAGTTTTAATCAACAGATACATACCTCGTCTCTTATTGAAGTTACTTCAATAGGCAAATCCCATTGTTGTAAATATTTATCCGATTGTTCCTTAACACACTATCTCAGTTTTTTTTTAGATTGACTGTTAACGTCACTAGTACATTTTCTCTTTCGTATTTTTCTGAAAGAAATGAAAAAAAGAATTTCAAGAAAATATAGAAGAATAATCCGCTAATATTACCGGAACATAAAAGAAATCTTATATTATACTTAGTTGTCCGAAACGTCGTTTAATTTTTTTGATAACTGTTCAATAACGACCCTATTGCTGTGTGAAACTTTCTCAGATCCATGTATTTCTTCACTTCCCTGTTGTCGACTATTATAATTAATTAATGTTTCCTTTTCCGATTGATTCCTGCAATGAAACAGCATTAAAATAAAAGAAAAAATCATTAATCTGATATTATGTCAATAAAAATAAACACTTACTGCTCTATAACATTAATTACTGGAACAGCATCTAAGTGTTTGTGAGGTGTTTGTATTTCTGGGTTTTGGTTATTTTGCAAGTTTTTCCTAAAAAAACAATAATAGAAAGAAAAAAAACTCGTTAATCTCACTAAGAACAATATAGAGCACAGCCACAGTGTCTCCATCGGTTTACTGTCCTAATAGTGCGTATGGCGTTGTATTGTTTGTAACTACCAACGGAATATGACCTCCATCGTCGTACAAAGTCTAGGTTGAAAGAGGCAAGGTAATAGTGGATTTCACACGATTGTGGAGTCCCGATCTAGACACACGGCCAGTCTATGGATGTTTTCTGTATAGGTAGCATTTAGTCAAATTTCATGTTTTATTCCCACAAAAAATAACTCTAAAATGCAGCTATGAGAAACTATGCATAGAAAACCTACGATTCAAGCATCAGACGCGTATAATGCAGAGGCTTATTTTATTCATTTTAGTCACGATTTTAGTCTCTATTCCCATGTGGGTAAGCACTGTGCTAAGTGATTTGAATTATCTAAATGGCCAAGTTCCTTGAATCATAGTAAATCTAGGTAGGCAGGTAATGTTTTTTATAACTAACTACAAACATACGAGGCACTAAAAATGCTACTAAAATATTTATAATGATATTATTTACTTTGACTTGTTCGCCTCCGTCCTTCTAAGAACATTTTTTTAAAATTGCTCTTTTCTTTTTCTTCTTTATACTTTTTTCTTAGTGTTTCCCATTACCACAAACAAATTATGTAAGTACCTATTTAAACTAATAATAATGTCCCCTAATAATAATAAACCTATTCTACAACTATAGCTATATACAAAAATAAAGGTAGGTATATCTGTTATTAATTAAATAATTAGAATAGAGAGCACAAGCGAACGACTTGCGCAGTTCCACCGTTGAAGCAGGGCTATCGCCGGACTGGCCCGAGTGAGTACATAATTTCTATAAAAACTTAAAAAACACCACCATAAGATCTAAAATTGCGTAGCGCCCGCGACGATTAAGACCCCTTAGAAATTGTCAGAATTTTAAAATATTTTTAAAAAACATTGATTTAAATAATAAAATAAAGAGCAAGGAAATTACGAATATTGATGTTGTGAATGTATTAGAGTTATTCCCAAACATAGATATTTAATAATTTCGTTGTAATTTCAACTATATGATTTTTTTAGAGGTGTTTTCGCAAATAATTATGATCGAGTCAAAATTATACAATCGTGTTTTTGAACAAGCAAATACAAGATAAAGACATGAATTTACCTATATCAAAATTCCAGTTACATTAGTCGTGTCATAGTCCTATACTATTCGATGAAAGGCGGTGCATTTTCTTGCGGTGTTGCCTTAAGTGGGTCTACTGCTGGCCCCTTAGGTTCCGTTGCCATATCCCGAATTTCCCTACCTTCAGCTCACCGTTCTCTCTTGTGCCTATACTCTACCAAATCTAAAAAACACCTTTTGACAACTGTTACATTTATTAAAGTAGGCATTCCAACTAAAAAAGCGGTACCTACAATATTCGATATCGATTCTTTAGAATTAATAATTTCCAGTTTTGTCTAGATTAATACCAGAATAAATTAGAAACAGATAACTCAAAACACAAAATTTATTAGTTTCTTTATATTTATTGTTTACTGCTAATTTTAAAAAAGAAAGTTGTATAAATTAAAGACTGCACTAGATTAAAAATTTATTTCACTCACTACAACTTGCAGAGCTGTCGCCGTTATCATCGGTGTTTACATTCATTTTTACTAGATTTTCTAAAATGCATTCAAAATGAATATCTCTTTCATAGTCTTTCATAACAATTTTGTTTTCTACATCTCTTTTCCCAGTAATCCCTTGTGTAGTAGTCGTTTTTTCTACAATCTTCCTCCGGCGGATCTCACATGGCAAATTATTTTTGGTTTCGTAACTGTCCGTGGAGCTTGACTATCCTTTGACCATGATCTTTTTCGTATGTGCTTGTCGTAGGTGATCCACTTTTCATCACCAGTGACCAATCTTTTCAAAAATGGTTCGGTTTAATTAGGTTTCAATAAAGAATCGCAAATGAGTACATGATTCATTAGGTTCCTTTCAGTGAACTTGTGTGGTACCCAAATATCGAGCTTTTTGTATAGCCAGACTTTTTCAAATGGGTCAAAACTGTTTTGTGCTCAATCCTTAATTCTTCGGTTATGTCTTAACTACTAATATGCCGACCTTGCTCCACTTTTTCAAAAATTGCATCGGCTTTATTCCTATGAGGGCAAAGACATTTAAGTAGTAGTAGTAATAGACTGGACATCAGCAGCAAAATTGTCGTCTGTAACTTATGTCCTATATGATATATCTCCGTTAGTCTTAATGACATCGTCAACAAGTCAAGACGCATTCGTTTTATATATTTAAAAAAATATTTTTAAAGGAAATATGCCCAGTTGTGCATTAAGATATTGTAAGTCACGATATGGAGCAAAAAATGAACATGATTTCAGTTTATTATCGTAATTATAACATATATTTATCTTTAAATTTTATTATTTCTAGTAGATTGTTCTAGAACATTTATTTTTATTGTAATAAGCGCCCTCTGTTATCCAGTCAACGTCACTATTTAGTTACCAATTTTAATTATAAAACAATCATGTATATTTCCTATTAGTATATCGAAAAACATTTTTTTTATAGAATAGGGGGCAAACGAGCTTGCGGCTCACCTGATGGTAAGTGACTACCGCCGCCCATTAACAACCGCAACACCAGGGGAATTGCAGATGAGTTGCCGGCCTTTTAGAAAGGTGTAAGCTCTTTTCTTGAAGGTTCCTAAGTCGTATCGGTCCGGAAAATTCGCTGGTGGTAATTGATTCCACAAGGAAGTTGTGCGAGGGAGAAAACTTCTTCTAAATCGCACAGTGGTGGACCGCCAATCATCCAGATGGTATGGATGGTAACGCGAGTTTTGTCGCGATTTGCGATGGTGAAATTGAGCGGCTGGAATTAGTCCGAACAATTCCTCAGAGCACTCCCCGTGATAGATGCGATAAAATACGCAAAGAGATGCAACATCTCTATGCAGTGCCAGTGTATCGAGCTGATCAGAAAGAAATCGGTCGTCGACGATTCGAACCGCTCTGCGCTGGATGCGGTCAATTGGAAGGAGCTGGCACTGGAGTGGCCCGGCACAGAGATGAGAACAGTATTCAATGTGGGGCCGAACTTGCGCTTTGTAAAGTTGCAAGCGATGTGCCGGCATGAAATACTGTCTCGCTCTGCTGAGCACGCCAAGCTTTTAGAGGCCAATTTGGCCTTCCCTTCCAAGTAACCACGAAACTGCACACTATTCGATATGTCGACGCCAAGGATTCCGATACTGGCTGAGGCAGTAATGGGAGTGCCTTGAAACTGAGGAGATACGACACAAGAGTTCTTTTTAGCGGTAAACGCACAAACTTGTGTCTTCTGGGGATTGAACTGGACTAGATTTAGTCGGCCCCAATCCGAGACTTTGTTAAGCAAAGACTCGACTTCAGACACAAGTTTGCCCCGGTACTCGAGACGTTTTCCCGAGAAATATTGGCACGGCCGGTATATAAGGCATCACCAGTGCTGTCGTCTGCATAGCAATGAATGCTACCAGTTAGCAACATATCATTGATATGCAGGAGAAACAGCGTTGGTGATAGCACGCAGCCTTGTGGAACACCAGCGTTGATAGGCTTGAAATCAGAGCATGCACCGTCTACTACGACCTTGATGCTCCGATCAGCAAGGAAACTGGTGATCCATTTGCACAATTTCTCGGGTATTAAAGTAAGTATTAAGCATTAAAGTAAAGTATTAAGCATTTCAAACTTAGTAATCTTCAACAACATTATCGATACTTTGATATCGAAACGGTAACATTCCTAAAACGAGGTTATATTTATTAGCGTCACCTACTGGGGAATAGCTAAAATGTTGTCTATATATACATAATAAATGTTTAGCGTTGTTTTGCTATATTTAGCTAGAGGGTGCCACACGCGCACTAGCCGAAAGTTTTTGTATATAAATGTTCCCAATGTCCGCTCTATAGTATACCTATATATTTAAATCTTTGTATGAGGGCAATCAGAGCGAGCTGCATCTTTGATATCAAAATTCCCGAACTGAAAACGCTTGAACTTACTTTGTGCTACTCTTACTGACTGCATTAGTTCTATAAACGTTACAATTTTTTTTTCGTAGCTTGATTCGCATTTTTCCCTTTTTTGTAATAAAACTTCAGAATGTATCGAATTTCTTCGTTAGATTCACTAATTTTGGCGGACATTTTTCATTTTTCTTAATGTCCTATATGTATTGATATTAAAACCAGCCAGATACAAACAGTACAACCAAAGAGATTTTTCTTCAATTACTTATATAAAATAAACTTTTTCCTTGACCTTATTATATACTGATAAATAAGCCATAGTGACACACTTATTTAATACTTCTGCTTGCATCTCCGCCAGCGTGAAAATAGAAACACATTCATGTATAGTTTTTCGCGGAAACTTATTTCCTCGTGGTAAATATTATTCAAGGATATGGTCTATTGTTTCCCAAGTTCCATCCTGCTTAAGCGCTCGCTTATACGGGATTAAGTAACACAAAACCAAACATTTTAACAAACCACATAAACATTATTATTGTACAGTACACACATCACATTTTTTTAATTTTTAATCCTTTTCTTTTTAATAAATTGTGTTGTGTAATGTAAAATGTATTTCCCCGCATCTTGAAAGTGGTTTTACATATTATAATATTGTTGGTAACTAGGTTTTAGATTTGATAAGTTGTTACAACTATTTGTACTGCATGCGATCAAATTTTTTCCTGGGCATGGAAACTGCGTTTAGCATTATTTTTCAAAATAGCTACTCATTGTGATGCTTATTCATTGCACTGGAAGGAAGAACTGCTTGTTATTGTCAGCGCCGGCCCTAGCTCTTGATCAGGGTAGAGCGAGATTGTCTCTCGGCCTTTGTTAGACGATTTTACATCACATTACATATTTCCCAATAAATAAAACCTGTTTGACGGATTTTATCGCTTAAATATAAGAAATCAATTATTCCTAACTTGGCATTTAGGCGCCCCTTGTCACCTGGCATCTAAAGCGACCGCTCCTCTCGCTCTACCCCAGGGCCGGCACTGGTTGTATCTTAATTGTGTTTGGTTTTGTATTAAATTAGAGTTATTTTTTGCAGGAAGAAAAGCGATAAAGTTCGTAAAGAGTTGGAAGAGGCAGCTAGAGAAGGAGGTGGTAGAAGTAGCGGTGGTTCAGGTGGTAGTTCTGAAGATAAAATAGCTGAATCTATGCCTTATTATGCGGCAACACTGCCGACTAAGGTTGCACTAAGATTTGTAAGTAGAATAGTATTTACCTACTTAATAATTTGTAATATGAATAGCAATTTGATAGTTGTAATTTTAAAATTTGCTTATTAATTTTACAGACATAACTCTATAATGTACGTGAAATGGGAATTAATTATTTACTTATTCATCATCATCATCCTCATTGCAACCCTTCACAAGTCCGCTGCTGAACATAGGCTTCGTCAAGGAATGCCACAAAGTTCGGCCCTGGGCCACCTGCATCCATCGAATTCCTGCATATCTTACCAGGTCTTCACTCTACTAGTGGGTGTCCGCTCTACTCTTCACTCACCGGTACGAGGTTGCAACACGTGAACCTCCCATTTGTGTTCGATTCTTGGAACTATACGGCTGGTCTATTGCCACTTCATTTACGCTAATATGATACATTAAATGAAACTAATTTACATATGATGCCACACAGCTTTCTTCCCTATTGAAATGTGGATTTTTTTAAATTTCAATAGATATGCGAATCATTCCTGGTAGGACTTGGTGTTCATTTGTGTGAATTTGTACTTTATTGAAACTGACGTAATGACTAATACTATGTTCTTTTACGCGGGTTTTCTACCGACTTCAAAAACGAGACGGTACTCAATTCGACTGTATGTCTTTTGTTTAAGTGTGTTACCTCATAACTTTTCTCTAGGTGAACCGATTTCGATGATTCCTTTTTTATTTGAAAACTGGTGCTTCTCATATGGTCCTATATAAATTTAATCAGGGTATGTCCAATACTTTTCGAGTTATTCTTAATAATTTACATTGAGTCGGTTATACAATTTTTTTAATTTAAAATTATATCGGTCTTCGTTGTCCTATACAAGGGACACCATAGTCACAATCTGGCTTCTCCAGTTGTACACCTGCATCTCGTATATATTTTGCTTGACGAATGGTAAAAACTGCAACCAAATTCTTTCTCGGCTTGTAATTTGGTTCTTATGGATGCCCACTTCAGTGTGTAACCAATCTTGTCTGTGACTCTTCTGACATATTGTAGTACAGGAGACACACGCTTGACTGTAGCTGGTTTAACTCGATCACAGAGGTGCGAGATTCGAAGCTTGTTGTCGTCCAATACTTGCTTAACATGCTGGAGCTCAAGAGCCAAGTATTTACTGTCACAGATTTCTCGTGTTCCCTGAAACAAAGATTTTCCCATGGTAGCTAACTGTGATATGATTAAAAAAGTTAAAATTAATTAATCCGTAAAATAAGTTTTGTTCAATATTACCTACAGTTATTTATCAAATATCAAAAAGTCTGTATTATTGTATATTTAGGATCAATAAACGAAAGATCATTTACTGATCTTAAATATACAATAATCGAATATCTGACGGCCACGTGACCTTGTAGCTAAAGTACCTATCCCAGCCGGAGCAAGCATATGTCCATAAACACCAATTATTGGCTTTCTGGGCAGGTTGTGTTGTGATAGCCAGCGATATATCGGACACAGATTAGTTAGGTATTTGTGTGTTAGCGAGTCTATTGGATACACTATAATACTGATAATATTTCTCTAGCAGTAAATTACTACAACTCGAAACCCTCCAAGCGGACATCATTAGCGTCAAAAACGCTTTGATGTTAACCTTCAGAATTTATTAAAAATTACAGCTTATTAAATATTTTCAATTTATGTCTAAAAAGGATGCGCATGACGGTGAAGTTAATGCTGTTAAATGGAGTCCAACAGATCGAATAGTAGCTACGGGTGGAGCTGATAGAAAAGTAAAGCTTTGGGACGTGTCGAAAAGTAAGTATTTTTGAAAAAAAAATTGCATACTTACTTACGTATCATATGCTTTGTTACATAACAAAGTTAGTTTACTATAATTTGCAAAAAAAAGTGGTGCTTCTCGTAGTCCGACAAGTTTGTGTTTTTAGGTAGTTTATAAGGTTTATAACGCTTTAACCATGATATTTTCACGGAGAAATTGATTAGTAGACAGTTACTCGTCTCGTGAGAACAATAAGGAACCAGTCGGTCGGTTACTCCTATTATCAACTGGCTCAAAGGACCACTTTATCAATAAATAATAGTTTAAAAAACTAAATAAAACACTTTTGTAGATAACCGAACTAAAAAGTGCAAAATAATTTTCAATAAGTTTAAATTAGGGAATTGTGATTAACATAAAAAATTATCAAACTATTAAAAAACAAACTATCAGATCATTCCGACGTTTTGAAGGGGATGAAAATCACATTCAAAAATTACGTTACTTAGATACTTGCCAAGCTAATAAAAGCATGCAAACATAAATATATGTTTTTACGTGGTGGGAGCTGATGTATGTACATACCAATATCTTTATAACTTTCAACTCTTAAAAGCCCAAAGCTGGGTATGAACCCCCACGTTGTAAGGAGGACGTTCAATGATCACCACGCTTATAAAATGAATTGCCAATCACATTACAGACATACGTATGATGTTAAAGAAATGGTTTTAACGCCATCTATCGAAAGGCATAACATCTTTCTGGCATTTCCACATATTTTGGATTTTTATGCCTTCATAATTCAAATACCATACGTTGTGTATGTATGTACTATGTATATATTATATTTCAATATAAATACACTTTATTTATGTATTATGTTTCGCACCTGCCTAAAATTGTCTTTGGCACCCAGGGTTGACTGGCAGAGAATGCCATATGGCATTAAGTCCGCCGTATGTACCCTTTACCTTTGGCCTTGCTGCAGCTACACTACTGTTACAGTTGTATCACGAATGGGTCGGCTCGATTGGGGAAGGACCACGCTCTCACAGAATACCAGCGTACAATAGCAACTTAACGATGCTGTGTTTCATATGTCGTAGTAAAAGAACCTGTTTAATGGAAACTAGGCATTCCATCTAAGTCGTCACAGGATAGATGTAGATGTCTATGGGCCACAGTTACCACTTACCACTTACGCATTGTATAAAAAAAATAGGACTGAAAAAACATTGACACTGGTGATTTCGAGAAAAACAATGAAATCTCGAAAGAAAAAAAATTCAAAACGTATAACGACAAAGATGAAACTTTAAAAGAGGTGCCTTACTGAACAAACATAGCGTATGATATCGACGTATGATAGAACAAAATCACCGTCAATATAGGTAGCGGCACGGAAGTCTAGCGGTGACCGTTATTGCGTATAAGTCGCACTGATTAGCTTGTGCGTATCGTTCGTACGCGCTGATTGGCTCTAGTCACATTCATGCAATTCAATTCGTACGCGTCCCCTCCACGTTTCGTTCAGCGCTAGACTTACGTGCCGTGACTTGTACTTATTGTATAAGTCGCAGGCATGGTGCGTCATCATCATCATTATCATTATCATAATCAATACAGCTTACAAAATTTCCATTGATATTTGCCATAGTTGCCACGCTTGGAAGGCTTGTTAGTACCAGACGTCTCGTACCTTCAACTCTGCGGCTAGTTCAATCGCAGTAGCTAGGTGTTTCGTTTGGTGTAAACGAGATGGTTTCACCGCTATCTATAGGGAGCCATAATATATTTCTAGCATTTGCCATAATCGCATCTTACGACACTCATGGGGCGAAATTGTGTGATGGTTTTTTTTATAGAATAAGGGTGACAAACGAGCACACAGTCCACCTGATGGTAAGTAGTTGCTGTGGCCCATAGACATCTACATCTATCTTCGTTTGCGAATCAAAATGCAGATGCGTTGTCACCCGTGAGGACTAAGATGGAATGCCTCTTTTCAAGTAAAAGGGGTCTCCGGTTCTCTACGCTTACCATACGAAACACAGCAGCATTAAGCTGCTATTTTACGCTGGTATTCTGTGAGAGCGTGGTCCTTCCCCGGTCGAGCCGATTCATTCGTGCTACAACTATACTATTAATATAGCTACAGCATGACACTACCACACATAATTTAATTAATAGTTTATCACACAGCGGCATGATAAATTTACGACACGTCAAAATGTTTATATCGTCACATGAAACTTTTAAGAGTGGATCACTGTGTGATATTAGGACGTTCTTTGTTCTAGTTGGCACGGTTGAAAGCAGAGGCACATTAGTTGGTTCAAACGCGGGTGTAATGTCCGTGGATTTCGACTCAACTGGCACATACATTGTAGGAGCATCTAACGACTTCGCGAGCCGGGTCTGGACCGTTGCTGATCAGCGGTTAAGGGTGAGTCGGAAATGTGATCTGTAAATTTCGTCGTGTTTTTATTTGTTGTAATATTTTCAGACTTTAGAATTATTTTTAAATTTTATATTTTACTTTAATTTAGAAGTTTCTAAACGAAATGAGAAGAAGATTTATTCGCTAATGCTATTTTACGAGTATATAATTATTTTTCATTTAGTATTACTTTTTTCTTCTTCTTCCTCAAACTGCATAGTTGAGAATCCCACTTTGAAATGCATTACAGCTTCGAATGTATTTAATATAATAGTAGCAGTGAATACAGGTATACTTTACAAATATCGCTTATTACAAAGGGACGTTGAAAATTAAGACTCCCTATAAACGTACACAAACTCACGTTTGATACAAAATATTAGGCTGTGAATAGATTTTTAATTGAGATTTAGGTAAGCAGTTTATCTTATCAATTTTTATTTTGATAACTAATGATATTGGTATTAGCTGCGATAATCTGTTGATAAAGTTTAGTTTTGTGTAAGATCAAGATAAGATAGGCAAAAATCGCATTACTTTTATAACGCTTACCAAGGGAAATAAAAGATAAAACCAATGTGAATTTAAGTGATTATATTATCAAGCCTCTCTAAAATCTTCTGCCCATGTTTGTAACATGTTTTAGTTAGAATTTTTGACAGAATCGTATTTTGTAGCGGTAAATGAGTAGTATGTTCGCTAATGTTTACTAATTTAGTTGCGTTTTTATCATCTATTCACGATATCAGCTTTTTAAGTCAACTGCTGTATACTGCTGTTATTTGAAGTTTTTCCGATACTCGGTTAGTTGATGATATCGCGCACTGGTAATGTTACTATATCTATCACCGGTATATGAATATTTTAGGTTCAGCAATTTAGATGAATGCTTAGAGACATAGTCCATCTCAGCTAATAAAAAGGCTGCACCTTGTATAAATGAGGACAGCAGAGCCTTTTAAATATTAACTCTTTCGTTGTCCCGTGCACTACATATAGGTCATTGCTATTGTCTTATTATTGTGTCTGCAAACCGGACAGTGAAAGTGTTAAAGTCTTCCTAATTAATTGACACTGGAAAATATACAATTTCTCACAAATCCAGAACTATAGTTATTAGCAAAAAAGAAATACAAGTAACAATATTTGTATGTATTAATTTTAACAGGGCTTGAAATGTTTTCAAATTATGTTTCTAATAGCAAAGAATACAAAATCAAACAGATGATTTTTTTAAATACTTTTTTATAACACTGAAGTTACAAACAAACTTACAATCCACCTGATGGTAAGTGGCTGTAGAATACATTGAGCTCTGCAGACAACTACAAAAAAGTTAAGTCCAGGCGCGTTATCACTCTATATTCTT
Organism: Parnassius glacialis; assembly: GCA_033319125.1. NCBI lineage: Eukaryota > Metazoa > Arthropoda > Insecta > Lepidoptera > Papilionidae > Parnassius > Parnassius glacialis. Next base: position 21,388,156 of record JAVANC010000019.1, read on the forward strand.
CTGACTCTCTATAACCTTCAGATTGAAACAGCAGTGCAAGCACTGCTATAGTACAATAGTGGACTAGTGCGATGATATGTAAGAATATAGTGCTACCCATACGGTCTGCTAGATAGAAAAAGAGTCTTACCACCTACAAAAATATACTTTGTCCTATGTTTTTATCTCGCAAAGCTGTTAACGCGTTCATTACAGCCCATCATAGTTGACTATAAAACATAAACCTCCCATTACGCTGGGGAATATTGACCATTGTGGCCACGATTGGCAGGCGGGCTAGCAACCGCAATTTTTATTTTCTAGTTATTATTGTTGTATCAGTGGTAGAGCCACGCGGCAGCTTTTGCTGTCGCACGGATGGGCCGGCTCGAACCGGGGTGGTACCACGACCTCACAGAATACCAGCGTGGAGTAGAGGTTTACCTCTGCGTTTCGCTTAGTGAGTGCAGGTGGCCGGAGGCTCTTTTTACTGGAAATGAGGCATTCTATCTTAGTCCTCACGGGTGACAACGCATCTGCATTTTGATTTGTAATAGAGGATAGATGTAGATGTCTATGGGTCGCAGCAACCACTTACCATCAGGTGGGCTGTGTGCTCGTTTGTCACCCTTATCTTATAAAAAAAAATATTATTAAAAGAACTGCCGCCCATCCCCATGTTCATTTCTCTGTCGCCCCTTACGACACCTACGGTACAATATGGTCATTTTTGCACGGATGCTACTAATCACGCAAGATCAATTTTAAGCTTCATATATCCTTCATTCACTGAGTGTTAAACACAAAGATACTCACTCATCCAACTGCTCCCAATATTAGTTTATCTAAATTCCTAACCATACACAATATATTTACCTTTTGCAAAATATGATAATGTATGCTCAGACATTTCTCCTTAGTATAAGTAGCGGCACGAAAGTCTAGCGATAACCGTTATTGCGCATAAGTCGCGCTGATTGGTTTCTTGCGCATAAGCCGCGCTGATCGGCTCGTGCGGATTGTTCGCATGCGCTGATTGGCTCTCCAGTCGCATTCGTGCAGTTAAATTCATGCGCGTCCCCTCCACGTTTCTTTCAGTGTTAGACTTACGTACCGCAACTTGTAGCTCAAGACTACTTACTACACAAATTTCAGTAATGAATCAAAATAATGCTTATGCTTAGAACGCGGTTTATATATCTAGTAACGAAAACTAACAAATTTTGTTCTTGCAGAAATTGTAGCTGAAATTTATAATGTCGTAGACAAATTTTACAGAAGTGAGAACGGCTAAAGGGCAACCATCCACCTAATGGTGGTATAAAGTGCTTGCTGTGGCCCGTACGCATCTAAATCTACACTCGATTAAGAATGAACAGGTAATCTCTGAGGTCTAAGATGGAATGTCTCTGGTCTTGCGAAACACAGCAACATTATGCCGCCATTTCACGCTGGTATTCTGTGCGGGCCATATCTTTTCCAGACAAACCGAATTATTCCTGCTGCTGTCAAACGTTGTTAGAAAATGTATTCCAAATTCAAATTCTCATTTATATAAAACATATCACATTATATAAATGTTTTTTGGTTTTTTTATATGATAAGGGTGACAAACGAGCACACAGTCTATCTGATGGTAAGTGGTTGCTGCGGCCCATTGACATCTATATCTATCCTCTATTACAAATCAAAATGCAGATGCGTTGTCACCCGTGAGGACTAAGATGGAATGCCTCATTTCCAGTAAAAAGGGCCTCCGGCCACCTGCACTCACCAAACGAAACGCAGAGGTAAACCTCTACTTCACGCTGGTGTTCTGTGAGGTCGTGGTACCACCCCGGTTCGAGCCGGCCCATCCGTGCGACAGCAAAAGCTGCCGCGTGGCTCTACCACTGTTAATGTTTCTACTGAAAAATCAAATTTCAAAAGTACGAATGGTATGAATTTATTGGTCTTTGTCTTCTGAGATGGATAATAAGAATATAACAATTGCCAAAAGAAATTGCGCCGCTAAAAGAAGGCTGTAGCTCATGTTACGTATTGACGGTTCATAGTTAAACACACCTTACACAAGTCTACTGCTGAACATAGGCCTCCGCCAAGGAATGCCGCAAAGCACGGCCCCGAGCCACCTGCATCTATCGACTTCTTGCATCTCCTACCAAATGGTCACTCCATCTAATAGGAGGCCACCCTACACTTCGCTTACCAGAGCGAGATTGCCACTCGAGAACTTTGCTTCCCCATTGGTTGTATGTCAGACGTTAATTACCCAGATCGGTGACGTGCTGCATACGTCGTAGAGCCATGCTGCAGCTATATTAATAGTATAGTTGTCGCACGTACGGGTCGGCTCGACCGGAGAAGAACCACGATCTCACAGAATACCAGCGTAAAATAGCAGCTTAATGCTGCTGTGTTTCGTATGGTGAGTGTAAAGAACCGGAGACCCTTTTTACTGGAACAGAGGTATTGTATCTCAGTCCTCACGACTGACAACGCATCTGCATCTTGATTCTTAATCGAGGATAGATGTAGATGTCTATGGGCCAAAGCAACCACTTACTATCAGGTGGACTGCGCGTTTGTCACTCTTAGTCTATAAAAAAAAAACTTTACTTTCATGATCTGTTGTTGTACTGGTTTTGAATTGTGATGATCCATTTTATTTTTTTCTAGTGCTTTTTTAAATTAAACAAAACTTTTTTTAATGGACTCCTTGATATAGAGTTCTTTCGATAATAAATTGTTGGAAAATTTGCCCACATTTTCCATGCTGGGCAGGCAGGCCTGCTAGTGAGCGCACAACAAATTTTTGCATGAGTAATACTGGAAAAGAGAATTTTTATGAATTTTCCGTACTGTCCACTATATCGACATTATATTTTACATTTTTATTATACATATTTTTATACAATTTTTTAATGTAAAAAATGCCTTTTCTTGCTTCAATACTAGTTGGCCCTGTGGACATTGCTATGCCCTTTGGAGTAGGTGGTGCGATAAGTTAAAATTTAAATTAACCGCAGCGCCATCGCGGCACTAAATCAACGTAATATATTGTATTGTGTTCTTTTGGTCAATTAATATAGAATTTGTATCGCTTGACAAAACAAATATCTTGTATAAATATGACCTCAATCTGTCAAGTCGTTCAGAAGTTCAGAAGTTACACGTTGATTGTTATATCAACAATTATGCTAAAAGGCGAAGTGCGTTTACACCTTTTTACATGGGGTTATGCCTACGCATACGTGTATTGCGGGAGCAGGAACAGGTTATGTTGAACTCTCACCTTCTGAAACCTAATAAGATTCCAAATGCGCCGCATATTGGTAAACCTATGTTTACCTGGCTACAACGAGGTGCAGCCCATTGTATTTGATTAACTTAGGTGTTTTCGATTTGCCTAATCACTCATAAATAATATAAATGTGCACAGTTTTACCTACTGTTGCTTATTAAGACCTGATAAGTTAAATTAGGGAAAAATACTAGTTTATGTATTTTTCCCAAATTTAACAGAGGTCATAGTTATTAACCCCCTGTCGCTGATAATACTTGGTTTCTTTTCTATTTTTGACCTAATTAATAGAAGTCATAGTTTTATTAATTACAATCCGAACTTTACCTAGTGTTATCCGATAGCAACCGGCCACACCTAGTTTTATCCATGAATAACTCGCGATACCATCCAAACCATCTGGATGATTCGCAGTCCACCACAGTGCATTTACTTTTACTCCTCACACAACTCCTCTACGGAATCGTTTCCAACCAGCGATTTTTTCCGGACCGATACGTATTAGGGACCTTCGACAAAAGAGCTTACGCTTTTTTAAAAGACCGGCAACGCACCCGGAATTCCCCTGGTGGTGCAGTTGAATATGGGTGGCAGTAGTCACTTACCATCAGATGAGCCGCATGCCCGTTTGCCCCTCTTATATTAAAAAAAAATATATAATACACCCAAGTTTAAGTTTAACCAAGTGCAATCGGCTGCACCTATACTTAGCCGGCTAAATCTAGGTATAACCGAACTTGGGCTTTGACCGAAACATTAAAAAAGATAAATAAATAATTAAATTACTCTCTACACCGTATCGTGTGCATTTAATAGTGTAGGTTATGCATTTTAAAAATGGTTTTTGCGACATCAATCACTAAACTAAAACTACTAGTAGTAGTAGAAGACAAATAGTAACTCCCGGAAGGATTCAAAAGAGAAATGATTCCTCTTTGCCACCGTTTACTGTCAGAAAACTTTTACATAATGGATTCTTTTTATCAAATATTTTTCTAGAAACAAGTGGTTAAATTAAAAATATTGTACAACCGACTTCAATATAAATAAAATGAGTACATTATCAATGTAATTGAAGTCAATTCAATACGCATTATTAAAGATAACTCAAATACTACTGGTCAGTTTATATGGGATCACATGAGAAGCACCGGCTTTCAAACAAAAAATAATCATCATAATCGGTTCACCTAGAAAAAAGGTCTTAGGTAACACATATAAAATAAATACAGTCGAATTGATAACTTCCTCTTTTTTTGAAGTCGGTTGAAAATCAATTACCGATTATATTAAATCTCCGTATACGGTTCATACTTTGTAAATATGACCATATCTCAGAATACCGCACTAAACCCAAGTGGCTCCTAAAAGTAAAGTAAAGTTGCAGCATATTTACGTCCCACTGGGCACAGGCCTCCTCTCATTTCTGAGAGGGTTTTAGGGCAAGGAAATTTCCGCCGCGCTGCCCCAATGCGTGTTGGCGAACTTCACATGTCTTCGAAATATTTTTTTTCCTATTTCTCAGACATGCAGGTTTCCTCACGATGTTTTCCTTCACCGCCGAGCACGTGGTAAATCAACACTTAAAATTGCAATTAACAATTTCATTGGTGCCGGCGGGGTTTGAAGAACTGTGAAGCTTACAGCGAGCGCTAACCATCTGAGCTACCACGGCTCAGATGGTTAGCTGGTCAGTGGCTCCTAATCCGTATTATTTCTACTAGCGCCCCGCCCCGGCTTCGCTGGGGGGTAGGGTATATTAATGTGGCGTTATTTACATTTAAGATAATCATCAAAGACCATTTATTTTATTAATTTTTTGATTTCACAAATAAGCCCTAAGTATTTCGGATCTAGATCGGCCTACATCACTACTGGCATTGCTCTCTATCTGTTTGTCAAATTTTATTACAGTCGGTTCAGACATTCCGAAGATTAGCCCGGACAGACGGACAAAATTTAAAAAAAAATGGTTAATTTCATGTCTTAATAGCATGCAAATAATCCCTCAGCTCAATAAAAGGCAGCTACTTTGATATTACAAACAGACACTTTAATTTTATTTACATGTATAGATACACAGATTACCCCCATAGATATCAAGGTCTCCCTATCTAAAAAAATAACGTTTTAAATTACTAATCTCCTGTCACAATTTTTCCTTACTGTTACGTCAATCCTTACGTTTGTTCAAATAAATTAAGGATAAGATTAAGGAATATTATTTGTTTGTCTAGCCTCTCTTCATCCTTTCATTTATGGTCACTGACCTATCGCGTTAAGTCTGGTGCATAAGTTGGTATCCTTTGTTATTATAGTGCATCCTATCCGATAATCTGTCTACTATTTTTATTAATTTTTTTTGGGGTGTCTGGAAGAAAGTTTCTGTGTAACCTTAAAACCGCCTTTTAACTAAAATTTTTACTGGAAATGAGGCATTCCATCTTAGTCCTCACGGGTGACAACGCATCTACATTTTGATTTGTAATAGAGGATAGATGTAGATGTCTATGGGCCGCAGCAACCACTTACCATCAGGTGGACTGTGTGCTCGTTTGTCACCCTTATCCTATAAAAAAAAAATTCCCTCAATATTTATTTGCTTTGTTATATTAATATTCATAACACTGTTCATTCGTGACTCGCGACCTAAAAGTGACAAATAAATATTGTAATTCACGCACAAGTGGCACACCATTACACGTTAAGATGATCGTTTCGTTTTTACTTTTTGGCAAAAAAAAAACACGACTTAGTGTCAAAAAAGTGGGTTGCAATGAAATGTGTTAAGCAGCATTTCTATTAAAATATATTTAATTATTATTGTTTATCACAACAAAATATAATGAAATATACACTTATTATGCTTGTTTTTATTTCCTTGTAATTTAAAATAATGTGGGTCTGAGAATGTTATGATTTTTTTTTAATTTCCCCTCGTATTAGTGCAGATAAAGTAATAATGTGTTCATTTTATTTGACTTATTGAATAAACATTATACATATTTTATAGCTTGAAATTCATAGAATTTGAAAAGCAAACTTAAAAATAACTTATGTCGATGTTTGTTTTAATACAGTCGAGGCCGATAATCGAGCAAATTGATATTCTTTGATGATCTTTCTTCGCTCACAGACTCCTATGTAGATCCATTATCTGTGATATTTGTGCTGTGAGCCAGTTGGTTTTTATAGCTTCATCGGACTCGAGACACCTAGATCTTATATATCAACTTTACGATTTATCATTCGGTTTTTAGTTCTATGACATTTTTATTCTTTCCTTATCCTATTATTCGGAATGTACCCAGGGAAGAAGCTTTTAGAGTTTGAAGATCTTCTTTTCCTCTGAAGTGTTACAGGCTACATAGGCTGCACTAAAAGTATCGGGAATGGAATATTTCCACTGTTCCTGTCATATTAAAATCTTTTTAATTAAAAACTCCTTGGTTTTAAAAATCGAATACCAATTATTTATTTAAAAAAAAATTCTAGGTCTTGTCACAAGGTTTTGTCAAACTTGTTTAGTCGTTGAGAAAATGGAATTGACTCGAGAAAATTCAAGAGCGATGATTTATTATGACTTTCGAAGTGGTTTAACACAAAAACAGTGTGTTGACCGGATGATTTCTGCATTTGGTGATGAAGCCCCATCCAAAACCACAATTTATTGCTGGTTTGCTGAATTTCAACGTGGACGTGTCAAGCTCAGTGATGATCCCCGTCAAGGTCGTCCAAAAACTGCAGTTATCCAAGAAAACGTTGATGCTGTGCGTAAGCTGATTGAGGAAGATCTACATGTGACATACCGCGAAATTCAGGCAACTTTGGACATGGGCATGAGTCAAATACAAATAATCTTGCATGAACAATTAGGTGTAAAAAAGTTGTTTTCCCGATGGATACCGCATTCGCTCTGTGAAGAGCAAAAAGCGGCTCGCGTTACTTGGTGCGTCAGAACTCTCGAAAGATTTCACGCAGGATCCTCAAATGCTGTATACAACATCGTATCAGGTGACGAATCCTGGATATACGCGTACGAACCCGAAACAAAAAACCAGTCACGAGTTTGGGTGTTCGAAAATGAGTTAAAGCCAACAAAAATTGTTCGTTCACGGAGTGTTGCAAAAAAAATAGTGGCAACGTTTGTCTCCAAAACCGGCCATGTTACGACTATTCCTCTTGAGGGACAAAGAACGGTTTATGCAGAATGGTATGCTAGCATTTGTTTGCCACAGGTCGTATCTGAACTCCGTAAAGAGAACTGCAACCGCCGCATCATCCTCCATCACGATAATGCGAGTTCTCACATCGCACACAGAACAAAAGAGTTTTTAGAGCAAGAAAACATAGAATTATTAGACCATCCGCCGTACAGCCCCGACCTAAGCCCTAATGATTTCTATACTTTCCCTAAAATAAAGAATAAATTGCGTGGACAGAGATTTTCATCACCTGAAGAAGCTGTGGACGCCTACAAAACGGCCATTTTGGAGACCTCAACTTCCGAATGGAATGGTTGCTTCAATGATTGGTTCCATCGTATGGAAAAATGTGTCAAATATCGCGGAGAATACTTCGAAAAGCAATAAATACATTTTTAAATAGTAATGTTGTTTCACTTCCGTGATTCCCTAAATTTTCAGTGCCGCCCTCGTATATGATTATAACGTAAGTTTTATATTGTGTTAATTATATCACAGAAAGAATATTATTACGCTTACTTAGAGCGTATTGTAATAAACGTGTTAATTTATTAATTAATAATAATTGACCACTGCCGTAAAGTTCTTTATTTTTGAACATCCCACTTCTAAAATGTCGTAATAAGGTCGATTTATTGAAAGTGAATTTCAACATTCTAACATATTTCCACGTTTTGAGGTCCCCTAGAGTTAGATTATATTGTTTATCTATTATAGTGAAAGGGAAATTTGAGGAACACGGGGGAATAGATAAAAACGGTGTAAAACTTAAATTTTTTGGAACATTTTAAAATTGTTTATTCAATGCTTCGAAGCAAGCCTGTTACGGCTTAAGGATATAGTATTAAGCAATACGTTTATTGTAAGCAATGACATAATCCGTCCGTTGGGATAATAATGTCGAACTTGCGAGTTGGGGATCGGGCGTGGCTTGCGAACACGACTGCTATTAGTGCATCGTTAACGTGGCCCGCGTCGTGATCCCTTCCCGATTTCCGACGTCCGACGCGGCCACTCAGTCTCGTTTATCGTCCGTATACCTATTTGTAGTTCAAGTATTTACTCCTTGTTTTTTAAGCTGTTCTAGAGGTATATAATTTTAGTAAATTGAGTTTCTTGCGTCATCATGGCAGCCTGTTTTCCATTACCCTGTACTTAGATCAACCAACCTGAATCAAATATTTTAGGATAATTGACAAACTCCATTTATTTTTAAAATTTTATTGTAATTATACAACTCCAGTCCGATCTCCGTGCCCCCGCTAGTATTCTTAGAGCTTAGAGCACGCCTCAGAACGTGAGGGAGTGCTCTACTCTCGATGGCCATACCTCAATTCATACGCTACATAAAATCGTTCTTGTACTTTTAGCTAAACATCAAATCCATATTATTATAAACGTTAAAATAACTACAGACATTGAATTTTTTAATTATTTTTTTTTATTTTTTATTTACATTTTAACAGTGGTAGAGCCACGCGGAAGCTTTTGCTGTTGCACGGATGGGCCGGCTCGAACCTACCACGACCTCACAAAATACCAGCGTGAAGTAGCGGTTTACCTCTGCGTTTCGCTTGGTGAATGCAGGTGGTGAGTGCAGGTGGCCGGAGGCCCTTTTAGTGGAATCGAGGCATGCCATCTTAGTCCTCACGGGTGACAACGCATCTGCATTTTGATTTGTAATAGAGGATAGATGTAGATGTCTATGGGCCGCAGCAACCACTTACCATCAGGTGGACTGTGTGCTCGTTTGTCACCCTATTCCTATATAAAAAAAATTATAAGATTAGTTTATTTTATATATGATTCACTTTAGATTACGTAACAAGAAATGTAATTGAAAAATATATGGACTGCTGTCCGTTGGTCTGTGCGTCGGTGAGCCTTCTCGCTTAACAGAAATGTAAGCAATAGATTGAGATAGTATTAAATAAGATTCCATATATTGTAAGGAGGATCCCTATTGATTTTTGTTATTGAACTCAATACCGTTTAAAAGTTATAATTGAAAGTTGATCAGATTCTGTTCTCTCTGTTTTTTTTTTTCTTGTAATAATTATCGGCACTATTTAGTTTTTTCATCAAAATTAAATTAAACGCTCATGAGGCGTGCACTATTATTCTCTTACCAGTAAACGTATAACAAACAATTTAAACCTAAATGTAATTGTAACTACGGTGCAAATTAAACTTCGTACAGACAAAGATGACCAAGCAAAAAAAATCCGCTCAAAACAAAACGAATGATGGAATCTGTTTATGGAGATCAGAGTTTTTTAGTAAATCAATGATTTACTATCAGAATTTTTTATTTAAATAAGGCCGAGAATCTATTTAAAAACGACCGCCGTCCAAGGCTCCTTACTTAGACCAAAACGGCAGAATTTATCTAAAATGTCGAAAAATTATACTGGAAATTGCCAGCCTGAAAAAAACTATCTGAATTAATTGCTGTTTTAGAAACAACTATTTCAAGCACGACTATCTCAGCATAATAAAAATCAGTGTAAGATGGGTAACGTGACTGCTTAAGCCATCTCAAAAGCGAAACCTGATCGACTAGGTAATTTTTAGGGTTGTACGGATTGTGACTAGAGATAAACACTTCGAGCCTGAGTGCAAACATGAGTCTATGTCCGTCTGTTTTTATGGCACAGATCTCTAGCTCGGAATGCGTTACAGATCTGAAATTTAGATAATTGGTGTATAGAACGTTGACAAAAAAACGAATATTGAATTAGAAATTCAATTATATTAAAGTGCAAATATATTTATTCTTTTCTATTTTCAAAAATAAATAAATAGGATGGCCGTCAAAGTTTTCACTTTCAGACCGTATTGTTATGGTATATATTAAAAGAAATTAAATCAGAAATTTGCTAATTCTGTATCATTATCTATGAAAACTTCTATATTCTAAATGTAGCCGTAATATCATTACAAGCTGTTAATTCCAAATTGTCACGACCAAGGGTCTAATTAACTGTTTAGTGGTGGTGTTAAAATATACTCCATATCGTCCTTTTGGTGTCGTAAAAGTCGACAGATTAAACAAAGCAGCAGATAGGCAGCAGCGTCTTCCTAGTTACAATAAAAAAATTAAAAAACTGCGGTTGCCAGCTATGGCAAATATCCACCCTGTAAGGCAATCATGACGGAGACCTATGTTTAGCAATGGCATTTTGATAGACTATAATGATAAAGCAATATATAAGGGACACGTTGTATAGCGGGCCCGTCACGTTGCATAGACGAAGAAGTCTATAGAACACGTTGGGGTGAAAGCGAAGAGGTAGTGCTAGGTGGTTTATTATGCGTTAGACATCAACTCAATGTAATTACCGTATGTTACATCGTCCTCGTACTGACCAACTATAGCCTTAAGTGAATAATTATTTAATTCACTTATAAATTGTTCATTCTGGTCTAATACCTATCACCAATACCAATACCATCCTTATGCAGTAGCATGACTCGCTCAAAACATTTTTGTTCTTTGGTGGGAAAAATGTATCCAGGTGGTTTTTGTCCTCCTCGTTTAAAGTAAAGGTTTACCGTCTAAAAACTTTTGTAGAGACCGGAATTAATAATAATCAGAATTTGCCAGATCTGGAGAAATTGGGGTGTGGTAGTAAATCCCTTCCAAGCTATTAAAGCTCTTGGCGAGTTAACAAACTTGCAATCCCCAGTGATGATGTGCTTGAAAAATGGATAATTTTTTTGACGTTTGAGAAACATCACAGTCGTTATAGCGACGGCACAAATTTATTTTCGTGAGAACATGAGAAACCCATATGTCGAGCTTTGAGATTAAATCAAGACGTTTCTAATGATAATGGACGGTCCAATTCGATAAATTTAATGTCTGTAAGTAAGGCCTGAGAACAGTATCCATGCGAGGCCGAACTTGCGCTTTGTACAATTGCAAGCGATGTGCCGACATGAAATACTGTCTCGCTCTCTCTCTGCTGAGCACGCCAAGCATTTTAGAAGCCAATTTGGCCTTCCCTTCCAAGTGACCACGAAACTGCACACTATTCTATATGTCGACGCTGCAGATTCCGATACTGGCTGAGGCAACAAGGGGAGTGCCTTGAAACTGAAGAGATACGAAAAGCGGTTCTTTTTAGCGGTAAACGCGCAAACTAGTGTCTTCTGCTGATAGAACTGGACTAGATTTAGTCGCCCCCAATTCGAGACTTTGTTCAGCAAAGACTCTACTTCAGACACAAGTTTGTTCCGGTACTCGGCGACGTTTTCCCGAGAAATATTGGCACGTCTGCATAGCAATGAATGTTACCATCATTTTTACGTGGTAGAGCCATGCTGCAGCTAAATTAATAGTATAGTTGTAGCACAAATGAGTCGGCTCGACCGGGGAAGGACCACGCTCTCACAGAATACCAGCGTAAAATAGTAGCTTAACACTGCTGTGTTTCGTATGGTGAGTTTAGAGAACCGGAGACCCTTTTTACTGGAAAAGAGGCATACTATCTTAGTCCTCACGGGTGACAACGCATCTGCATTTTGATTCTTTATTTAGAATAGATATGGATGTCTATGGGTCACAACAATCTCTTACCATCACGTGGACTGTGTGCTCATTTGTCACCCTATCCTATAAAAAAAATATGGAAAAGAAACAGCGTTGGTGACAGCACGCAGCCTTGTGGAACACCAGCGTTAGTAGGCTTCTAATCAGAGCATGCACCGTTTACTACGACCTTGATGCTCCGATCAGCAAGGAAACTAGTGATCCAATTGTACAATTTCTCGGAAAGCCCATAGGAAATGAGCTTCAAAAGAAGCGTTTTCTGCTAGACCTGTACGTAAGCTTTCGCTATGTCCAAATTAACGGCCAATGCCTTCCCATTGGGCTCTACTGCATCCACCCATCTATGCTTCAACTGACCTTCCAGAACGTGGTGCATCTTCAACATCAAAATTTTGCAAACCATTTTTACCACTGGCGTTCTGTCAATACGTTTTCTCCATACACATAAGATAATTTTTTCTTGCTTGAATAGTATTTTTTCTTATTCTATAGTAAAAAGTAAAATATGCCGAAAATGCTGCTTTTCACTTTCCATATTTGAAAGGGTACCAACCAACCAAAAACTACTGTGTAGGATCAATCGAAACTTTTCATAAGCATGCCTAGCTATATTAAATGTCAAAATATATAATAATTATGCGACTCAGAGTGAAATTGGCTGTGAAAAAATACCTACATAAAAATTACAAAATTACTTTATAGACAAAATATTCATAGAAATAGATTCATACAATAGAAACAATCATTACCTTAAAGTTTTTGTTGTATTTATAATTAACTAGGTTTAAGTTTTAAAAGAAGAGCGAAGCCCGACTCGCACTTGGTTTGTTTATTATTTACTTTTATAAAGTTTGCAAAACCTTCTGTCCTTTTTTATGCTGAATGTCATATATTTAGCTTTAGTAAATTTCAAGGTTAAGATAATATGGTCAAGTGTATGCATTATTTTGGAGAACTCTTCATTCGTAATAGACTGCACTTTATCCTAAGGGTTACTATAACTAAAAGGTAAAACAACAACGGTATCCTCTGCAAAAGTGATAAATCGTGCAAGTTTTAACTTTGTTTTACATCAGTACACTCAGTTCGTTATACACTCTAGCCTATCACAAGTCCATTGCTGAAAATAGACCTCCTACAAAGATGTCACAAAGCACGATTCTGAAGTCCTGATCCATCCACATCCATCGACATCCGGCGTGATTTATCAAGTCATCGCTCCATCTAGGGTGAGTCGCCAAACACTACGCTTGCCTGTACCCCATCTTTCTTCCCCATCGGTTGTCGGTTGATTAAGCTATATGGTTGGCTTATTACCACTTCAGCTTACTGATCTGCTGGACCATCATAATTTTAAGCTTCTGCGGATTTATCCCGCAAAGAAATTCCGAGCATGGCCTTTTCCATCGTACTCCGATTGACTTTGATCTTCCTTATACGGCCAGCAGTGAATAACCACATTTTAGTTCCATAAGTCATCACTGGCAACACGCACATTCACTCTCATGTTTAATCGTACTTTCGTTTAACGATTTTGAGGAATACCTGACAAGAAGATATGTCGCAATTTCACGAACACACCCCAGTCGAACTTGATTCGTCAGTTGACTTTTTGGCAGAAGTAGGACTTACAAGTTTTGGTCCCAAGTTGTCATACTCGTCAACAAGTTCGAGCGTATTATAGGGGTGACATAGACGTTCGACATGATTTTTGTCTGGTCCATGTTTATCTTAAGACCTACCTGATAGGCAACACCATCGATGTCGTTGAGTATTGTGCTACGATCCTCGAGGGATTCTGCATAATAACTTTATCGTTAGCAAATCGAAGGTGAAAGATGTATTCGCCTTTGATATTTTTACCGTATTTTTTTCCAGTCCAGTAGCTTGAAAACGTCTTCCAAAACAACGATGAAGATTTCCATGGATATAACGTCACCCTGTCTTACTATATTTTCTTACCTCTGCATCTTGCGTGCTCTGTTAATGTACTCGGATAGACATCGTAGCGTTACTGTTCAACACCTCAATACCACTAACACCTCAATATAACGACTATCAACTGTACACCGCTGAAGGGGCTGTAGCTCCGCCCAAATTTCGATTAAATCAAAGGAATCTTCATAGTTCACATTCGTCAGACATAACGGCAGACTGTACTCTTCAGTATTCCGTATAACCTGCCGAAAACTATGAATCAATCAATCAATCAAAATTAAAAGGTCTCAATCTTTTTCGGAAACCAAATTGTTTGGGAAGCTCGAAGTCGTCTGCGTGCGAGACGATTTGTAATGACTCGAAAACAGAACGTAAACGCGACTCAGAAGAAAATCTGTAGCTGTTCTTCGTTAGGTACTTATTTATGCACTAATCTACTAGTTTGCCTAGTATGGGTACCCGAGAACCACATATAAAATTCCTTCAATTAGTAAAGTAATTAATAAAATAATTAAGAAAAAAAGTATTAGTAATTAATTAAAGGATGTGAATTGATTACTGCCTATCAAAGTGCCACTGCTGAAAGTTGGCCGCTCCCATAAATTGCTTCATAGAGGGGATATGGTTGGAAATTCGAGGGTTCTTGGATCGAGGTGTTTAAGATCGATCTAAAAAATAGATTCCTTAACGCCGTATAATCGGTTTTTCTATTAATCAATCTGGGATCGACATGCTTCAAAACTTTAAAAAATAGATTCTTGAAAACTACGTATTTTCCATATAAAAAGCCGCTAGGCTGTGTATCAGAGGATTATTGTACAGCATCCGTGGGAGTTTATAATCTTCTGTGCGCAATGCATAATATGGTTACGCGATTTGTATTATGGTAAAGATGAACTGCATGCGATTTAATTCATTTAAGGGGTTACACTTACATGGTTAACCTAAGATTTTATTATGTCCATCTCATATGTAAAAAAAATATTATTACACAAAATGTTATGTTTATCATTTACAGGCTTTTAAATATTTTAGCTAACTAATGATTGCTAGTTTTACAAATAAGTGCTATTTGTCTTAACAATTCAGTGAGACTGTAGAGATATGGTCGTACGCGTAAATTATTTCATAGTATTTATATATTTCATAGTATTTATAATTTTCATATATCGCATAATATCATGATTTAGTCTGTCATTTCAGTATTGAGGACAATAAGCAAGTAAGTTCACGCTAATGTTGTAGTGTTCTTGCAAGGGCATAGAGTAGTTTAAGCATTCTAGATAGCAGCAATGTATGGAAAAATTTGTAAAATTAATGGAGTACTTTTATCTATTGGCATATGTACGTTATAGAGCAAAGTTAAATTTTATCCACTCTCCCTCCCCCTCCCGGAAGCGCGGTTTTTTCAGTTTTAAGGAAAACCGTGCACTATGCATATACAAGAACTCGCTGCTCTTTGGACTCTGCTCCCCCCCCCCCCCCCCGGGATTTACAAGCGTGAACCTTAATATGTATTTCGACTTGAATAAGGAACCACGAGGATAATAAGGCACTAAGGTAATAACGATCAATTAGAATAGGTAATAGTGACTACTGATCCTTATCAAACAACCTAGGAATTAATGTAATTTTACGTTAGCTTACCAACATTAAGGACACATTTGCACTACATTGGCAAAATAAAATTAAAAAAAAACTCGAGAAATCCATAGAGATAGAAACGCTTGAGTTGCGTTGATAAGTAGTTATCGAAATGGATTATACCGAAGGGATTCTGGATAGAATTGTAACTTGTGATGAAAAGTGTATTCTCTACGATAATAGCAAGCGAAAAATGCGATGGTGAATCCAGGCGACGCTCACCCATATGAAAGTATAGGTAACTGTTTGGTGGTCACTTCGTGATATAATACATCATAACTTATTGAGATCCGGTGTATTAACAATAGCAGTATCCATTGCGAAGATTGAAGAACTTTGAACAATGATTGCGAGACTCTCAGAGAAACAACCCCGACTCGTCAATGGATATTTACAATTATTGCTCCATGATAACGCAAGGTCTCACGTTGCTCGACAACGATTTTAACACCACAACACCTGCAGTTAGAAACCTTACATCATCCTACGTACTAACGAGCACGAGTCGATTAGCATTTCTCCGCAATCTTAATAATTTACTGCAAGGAAAAAAATTGTTCTTAGATAGCTGTACAAAATGCCTTCATAGACTTTGTTCCTGCCTTCATAGAGTTTGTGGATTCTGTTGCAGAGATACCCCTTTAAAATATACTTTGAAGCATTTCTTGGGCAAGGCCTATGTTCGGCCGTGGACTTGTGCTGGGCTGTAACTGTTATTATGATGATGATACTCCCTGATCATATTTTATCATAATATCCATTGCAGTTTGTTCGTTGTTGTCCAATACTTGTGTGTGTTTTTAAATAATTGAATGTTGTAGATCTCAAGTTAAAAAATACACGTATTTATATTTGTTATAAATATCCGGTATGGTGAGCCATAATTTTAGCGCTTTTTATCCTAAATTAGAACAGAATATTCACAAATTATAGTTATACACATACACATAAATAAACAGACATGAATTAAAAAGTGCAAAATTGCACTATTTTTGCCGTTGTAATTTATTATCGAATTAAATTGATCCATGATTATACTAGAGTACCTACTTACTTAAGTTTTACCAGTGTTTCCTGGGTGAGCGAGCATTACACCCATCTAGGAATACTTGTGAAAGTAAAAGTACAAAATTTCATCCGAATCGTTTCCGAGAAACTGGTTACATATCATATTATATATTTTTTTATTTTTTTTATTTAAAAATAGCGTGAAATAGGTTTCATTGTTTATCAATAAAACAATGATTTTCTGTAATAATGCTTCTGTAATCAAACATTTTTCGAAATCTTTTTCACACGGTAAAAAATTTTACTATTATAATTTTAACGCATTATGCAGTATGCATTAAAATTATAATAGTAAAATTACAAAACAAAACATATTGATAATAATTTATTTTTGCCCTGTTGGTCGTGTTGGCTAGAATATTAAAGTATAAAGAAAATCTACCTATATTTGCTTTATTTCAACTCGCGTACTCCGGCCTGGCATGGTAGGACTACGCTCAAGGCATTAGGCTATTGAGAAGATGATTACTGTGGCTGAATTACCTGTCGTATTACGCGGCAAGCCAACTTTGTTGCTTTGTGCACGAATACAGGGAGAAAACGTATTTACTCAGAAATGTGACGACGTAGCTAGATTGATTTTTCGCCCCCGCAAACTCATCTGGATTAAATTTATCTAAATTTACCTGAAATTTTCATCCAAATTCGTTAGAACTGTTTTCGAGAACGCGATTACAAACACATAATATATTATACATATCTTTTTTGCTCATGTAATAGTACAGAATAGGATACACGAACAAAATATATGTCAAGCCTAACGTCGTATTTGATGCATGTACAACCGACAAAAATCACCAACGTGCTTATTTCGAATCACAAAACCTTAAAAGCATGATGGTCCGAGAGCTCATGACGCATTTTTCATGAAGTGTTTGATGCATCATGAAACTTTGTGTGTTTGATTTAATCTGCCATTGTTACAGCATATTTATTATGTATAACAAAAAATTCTCACTTTCATCAACCCTACATACTCGTTATAACATAAAATATCTGCCAGTGAAAGTTCCGTCAAAATCCGGCTAGCCATTTCGGAGATCAGCCGGAACAAACAGACAGATAGACAGACAGACACAAAAATTTTAAAAATTGTGTTATTGTTATAAATACCATATATAATTTCATATGCGTTTAGTAAAAAGCAGTTATTTTTACATTACAAACAGACACTTTAATTTTATTTATTTGTAAAGATTTTTAAATTATTAACCCCCCGGAGAAATTGTCTGCCCATTTATAAGAATTTTTTATTATACATATAATAAACACGCTGTAAAAATGGCAGAGTTTTTTTTACTTGTTGAAAATACAACTTTGGGGTAGTCGGCCCCTATTTAAACCCCTTCAGAAGTGTCTGCTATTTTTTTTCTTTATTCTTTATAAACAGTGTTTTTACAGTGGTAGAGCCACGCGGTAGCTTTTGCTGTCGCACGGATGGGCCGGCTCGAACCGGGGTGGTACCACGACCTCACAGAATACCAGCGTGAAGTAGAGGTTTACCTCTGCGTTTCGCTTGGTGAGTGCAGGTGGCCGGAGGCCCTTTTTACTGGAAATGAGACATTCCATCTTAGTCCTCACGGGTGACAACGCATCTGCATTTTCATTCGCAAACGAGGATAGATGTAGATGTCTATGGGCCGCAGCAACCACTTACCATCAGGTGCACTGTGTGCTCGTTTGTCACCCTTATCCTATAAAAAAAAAAACTTAGCTGACGGATGGATAGTCATTATTATTATTTGAATCAAACACTTTTTTTGGCAATTTTTTTTTGCGACTTACCTACCTGTATGCGCAGTACCAGGTGTCCCAGGTACTGGTAGGTACTGCCCCAGATAGGCCAGGCAAACAGTCATATACCTGCTTTTTGAGAGGACTGATACTTTTCAACAAAGTTTCATGATGCATCAAACACTTCATGAAAAATGCGTCATTAGCTCTCGGACCATAATGTGTGTCATTCGCCTGAGTGTCGGCCAAATTCGGAACAGAAAAGAGCGACCTTAGAATATAATTATGTATTTTAAGCTCTCTTACCGCAGCGCCGCCATTTACATAAACTACATCAAGCTACTTTGGACCCCTTCATTCAAAACACTATTAGACCTACACACACAACTTTATAAATTGGCAATTTTCAATAAATTACATTTAACGTGATAATGTGTAATAAAAGTTTCAATTATTTTTATTTGTTTCATTTTATACTATAACTACAGTAGTTGAATATAAAACCTGCTTTTTTCGAATAAACAAACATCATACGTAGTTTAGAATAGAATAGAATGTGGGAAAAATCTGGAAAATATCCCGCAAGAACTCGAAGGATTTTAGTTTCAATTGCTAGTAATTACAATTTACTGCAGAATTCTTTATACAGTAAATTATATAACTTCTATTAGTAATAGGTCCGTAGCGTTCACCTAGAAATTCTTATTAGTTGGTGTCACCCATGTAAACATTATGTAATATAACCTTTTTTATAGTATAATATATTTAATAAAAATATAAGATTTATTCAAGTGATTTGTTTTAAACAAAACACGTGATTCTTTTCTGTAAAAATAAATATTGTATTGGTCAAGGATTAAATCTGTATATCTGAAATAGTTAACGTCGGTAATATTTCATTTGTGCCTCGATGCCGCATGTTAGATATGACCTTTAACTATTCGTTCAATATCATCGGAACAAGATCACATAAACGAGGCGATATTATCGAGCCCTGCGATTGCTTGTACTTGTCGGACTTTCTAAAGAATGTGTAACCTATGACCTATTTGGATTAATATTTACGAGTAAACCGCTTGCCTTTGACCTGATTTGTTTTTTTATTTGCACTTAAATACAATGTAAAAGAATCGTTCATGATCGTACCAATAAAAAAATATGTGGAACTGCACAAGTACATTTAATTTGAGGATTGATTAAACAAATTACTTGGTGCAAAGGCGACTTCAGAGTTTGGATATTTCGTTATAATACCACATTCGGTATTGTATTAAGATCAGTCATTGTTAATAATAGAATCAATTTGATTCAAAATACATCCGTTTTTAGATGCAATGTACATCTAATTTATATATAAATATTTTTGGTAATATTTTTAGAACCCTGTGAAGGAAAAACACGATTAAAAAAAATGTTCGATATAATAATTTTCCAAATTTGGCTTTTTTTCGTGGAGCACATCAAAATGGTAGTAATTTCACCAATATATTTTTGACTTGAACAATATCATTATCATTACAGCTCATTACGAGTCCACTGTTAAACATAGACCTCTTCCAAGGAACGCCACAAAACACGGTCTTGAGCCAACTGCATCCATAGACTTCCTGCATCTCTTACCAGGCCGGCCACTTCATACAGTAGGAAAGCGCCCCTTTTTTACATGGGGAAATGCCTTACAGCAACAATGATAGGTTATATTGGTCTTTCACCGACTAAACATCATGCTGATTTACCTTTGCTGCCTATTGACAGAGCCACGTGAACGCTTACGCAAACATCCATGGCCTATTAGTGCTAACTGGCCTACGGCCCCTCCTCGGAACAAGGCAACTCCTCCACTCTTTCCTTCTCAGCTACCGTGCATCAGAACACAGAGCGAGTCTTCCTCCGCCTTCTCCAACACCACCTGCGCATCGGGCTGAGTGGAGGATCCTTTCTTTCCCATCGATTGTCGGTTCTTCGAGCTATATGGTGACCTATTGCTACTTCAGTTTTTTTTTTATTTTACATGGAGATATATCTACGCGTACCTGCCTCGTGGGGGCAAGGAAGCGTCATGTCGGACTCACACCGACTAAAACCCTTCCATACGAAAATACGGGCTACTGGGCAAAATTCTTCAATATGTCTGTCTCATAATGTGGGAGGAATGTACGATGAGCCACCGCTCACATATAGAAGCTGTATATAGAACTCTAAAAGACTTAAGAAGTTTAGATAAAATTATGGGAGACGTCACCTTCGTGTCTGCCGGTGACTTTCGTCAAACTCTTCCTGTAGTGCCTAGAGGAACACGTGCAGATCTTAAAGCCTGCTTAAAAGCATCTCTTTTATGGAGCTCTGTACAGTCAATCATCTTATGAACAAACATGAAAGCCCATTTAGGAAAAGGTAATACGAATATTCTCGAGTTTTTTTTATTATGAGTAGGTGATGGGAAAATACCTGAAGAAGATGGCCTTATTAAAAAGATGAGTTGAAAAAGTCTATCTCAAGATTTGCAAAGCAATTGAGAATATTTCTCAAAAAGATTATACATGGATATGCGAGAGGGCAATAGTTTCGTCAAGTAATTCTTCTGTTGATCAAGTAATTAATAGTTTTCAAATATTAGAAAGAATACCAGGTAATCACAAAATATATAAATTCGTTGCTACCGTATTAGATACAGAGGACGTCAGGACTTCCCCCTTATACTCTAAAAATAAGTCGTTATTCCAATAACTTTATTACGAAATCTGAATCCGCCTAATCTGTGCAAAGGAACTAGACTAAAAGTAAAATTGCTACGTAATAATGTGATTGGGAGTATCATTATTACAGGACCAGCGGCAGGTCGGTTAGCTCATATTCCCCGCATTCCCACGATGCCTACAGATTTAGCTTTCAAACTTAAGCGATTACAGTTTCCAATAAAAATTTTTTTCGCCTTCACCATCAACAAATCTGAAGGCCAAACATACAAATATATTAGACTTGACTTAAGGAAAGGTTGTTTTACTTCAGAACAATTATATATTGGTCTCTCTAGGTCAGGAAATACGGAGAATCAATTTATATTAAAGCCTTTAACAGTAAACATTTTTAACAGTGGTAGAGCCACGCGGCAGCTTTTGCTGTCGCACGGATGGGTCGGCTCGAACCGGGGTAGTACCACGACCTCACAGAACACCAGCGTGAAGTAGAGGTTTACCTCTGCGTTTCGCTTGGTGAGTGCAGGTGGCCGGAGGCCCTTTTTACTGGAAATGAGGCATTCCATCTTAGTCCTCACGGGTGACAACGCATCTACATTTTGATTCGCAAACGAGGCTAGATGTAGATGTCTATGGGCCGCAGCAACCACTTACCATCAGGTGGACTGTGTGCTCGTTTGTCACCTTTATCCTATAAAAAAAAGCCGCAGAAAAATGTAACAAAAATGTGTAATACGAAGAAGTTTTAAAATAAGTTATATCTATTAAGCTAAATCTGAAATATGTTATACCTATATAGATAATTGTTCAACCCGGGCAAAGACGGGACGGGCTGCTAGTAGTTAATAAATATGTTTCTTGACTACAATTGTTTTTATTACGGAAATCGCTTTGTGTGCTATGGATACAAGTGTTTGAAAGAACATCGGTCAAATATGACCTGACCAAATTATGAAACGACCACCAATGATTGATACGTCAAAAAATAGTGACTTAGGTGTATATTAAATTACGGGGTCTAACTTATTTTATTGGAGCCGGTAAAATAATTTAGCTTTGTAATGAAAAACCTAATTTCCTTCGTACTTTTTATAGATTTTGAACGTTCCCGTTTTTATCTGTTGTACATGTTTCATCATAACACTAAAGTAACACTACCATTATGCCTTTACTTTTTTAAATACTAGATTTTATTGTAGATCGTTTATTAATTTTTGTAGTGTATTATCAATAACATCATTTTTAGATGGGGATATGGAAAAAAATCCGAAATAAGTTGCAAATGATAGGTTAACAGTAAATATAGAAAGCACTAATACTTAGAACGGAACGTATTGTGAGTGTCTCTATGCAGTCTGTGGTATTATGACACGAGAGCTATCAAAGCGTGAGCAAAAGTCAAAGCACCTGTCTTAGAAACTTAACAATGAAAAGATTAGAAAGGTTATTGATTCATTTTTGTGGTTTTAGCCATTGACTTGACTTATTTAATTAAGTATATATTACTGCATAGTTATCATATCAATTGTTTCAGCTAAGGTTGTAGTCATGGTTGCAGTCATAACTACATCATAACTTCAAAAATGATGAAATGCATAAGTGTAACGTTCTATCATCCTCGGCTTTTAAATAATATATTTTCAATTTAGGATTTAGATTGTGCCTAGGGGGAGCAGATTAATCCATACACTAGTCATGTTCGCGATATTTTATAGCCAGGTCCATACAGGCATGTATGGGCCGTGACCGATGTTCTTTTGTAAATCTTTCTTTTTTATTAATTACTAGCTGGCCAGGCAGACGTTGTTCTGCCCTTTCTAACGACCCTTCCTATGAAAATCCTTAAATTCGCCATATAAATTTTTGAGGGTGATTAATCGGGATACAAACTATCCTATCTCTCAAGTTGGACCAAAATGCACACAGTGTGCGAAATTTCATTGAAATTAGTTCAGTAGTTTATGAGTCCATCGCGGATAAACAACGTGACACGTAATTTTTATATATAAAGATTATGTTATGTTGATTTAAGAAACACAATGAAAAGCAACTTTAAGTTTGTTGAATAAATGCTGTATCTTCTGATTTACTAGAATAATGTCATCCTTAAGTAATAGTATTGTATGTGACGTTAGTTTACAAGATATGAGTTCTTCTTTAACTTATAGTAATGTCGTCCTCAATTACGACTAGAGAATTATTCGAGCGATTATGTAAGTTGGTTTCGAAAACTATAGTAAAAAAAAACTAAAATTAGTAACTTAATTATCATACAGTCCTACTCCCCGCGGTATCGTGCCAAGAACGCTGACTGCGTTTCCCCGCTGAATGTCTATACTGAGCCTTTGAGCGAGAAAAAAACCAGCCGTCTTATCACCAGCAGCAACTACCAGCCGCGGATGGAGTTCCTTTAGGAACTTCACCGCACGTGGACCCCACGGATCGATAGTCTCTACAGCAAATTGCACAAATATGTAGTCATCTCTCAGAGAATAGAATAGAATAGAATAATTTTTTATTCAATATTGATTATTACATAATTCTTATTGAAAGTCATTTTTTTATTTACCACTGGTTCGGAAAATACCTCTGTCCTGGGAAGAACCAGCAAGAAACCCAGCGGGATTTTTTTTTCAAACATCACTTAACAATAATTTCGTTTATACAATTTTAAATGATTTTTCATAGAACCAACATGGTGGCGATCACCTTATTCCCAGGGGTTATTTTCATTCATGTATTCCTTGATATTATAATAACCCTTTTTGTATAGTTTCTCTTTAATAAAACTTTTAAACTTGTTTATTGACAAACTTTGAATATGTTCTGGGATTTTGTTGTAAAAGCGTATACAATGCCCCATAAATGAATTACTGATTCTGTGGAGTCTAGTAACTGGTATTACAAGCTTATATTTGTTCCTAGTGTTTAAAGTATGCACATCCGTATTCTTATTAAAGCTATTTATATTTTTATGTACATACATTACATTTTCATAAATATATTGCGATGCCAAAGTTAATATGTTTATTTCTTTAAATTTTTGTCTGAGGGACTCTTTACAATTTAGATTATAAATCGCCCGTACGGCTCTCTTTTGCAAAATAAATATAGCTTCAATATCAGTCGCATTACCCCATAGCAAAATTCCATAAGACATTACGCTATGAAAGTAACTAAAATACACTAATCTAGCTGTCTCAACATCTGTGAGACTAGAGACTCATACTTGCGCCACTTACTCAGTTCAGCTGCCTCTGATGCCGCCCCGGCTCTAAACGTGGTACCCCTGAGATGAGAGGCCGCCAGAGTGTCTACGCAAGTAGCACCCCACACTAGGGCTTGACCTCTCTCCCAAGGGACCAATGTCATACCATTGGGTCTCCTGCCATCGTCTCTAAATATTCCACATGGCTCTAAACCCGAGGGAACATTTATAGAGACAAGAGCCCTTCTGAAAAATTATGAAATCAAATGATAATGATTAAATTACCGATCCATTTTCACGAGCAAAGATCCGTATGAAGTGGTAGATTTCATTAAGTTCTAAAGTCCGTGCAATCAGTAATATCTATGTTACATGTTTAATATTTTTCTTAGTGAAGTGCAAGTTTCAATTAGAATTTAACAAACAGAAATTAAAAAGAAGCGTCAGTAGCCTAATGGCAGGCCGCGGACCGCGAACTCGAAAGGTCGTGGGTTCGAATCCGCCATTCGACTACTGTCGTGAACCGCTTCTAACACAAACATTTTTAACTTACTAGAGGTGGTTTAAGGGAATATTAGTAATGTTTAATAGCATTACTAGTAATTAGCTAAATTATAGGTAAATGTGTATTAAAATGAGAATACTAAGTCCATTCACACATAAAATATTTGTAGCTTCATATTGGTACTTGGCAGCGTTCCGTGTTTAACTTTAGGTTGGTCTGAGCCTTAAATTTATAATATTAAAATAGCCTGTCATCAAAATAATGCTGCATCTAATCCTTTAAACTTTATTTATATTTATTATTTTTTCCATCACAAAATACAAAAACCAACACTTATTTGACGTTCGTCACGAATTTAAATATATAAAACTATTAAGTTCAAAGACTGTTACTCGCATCATAATACAATAGTGGTCGACCGAAATCTAAATCTCAGGGCGATTCAAAAGATGAGATTCTTTTTAGCATGACAACAGGCTACGGCGCGTGTCTTGAGTCGCGTGCCGTTGTCGCCTTAGCGCTGATTCAATCTTCTGCACGAACGCATACGTGAGGTGTGCCCCTTCACACGTGATTGTTCTGCTCTGCCTCTAACTCGCAGATCGCATCTACTTGATGTGTGTCGTGTCCAGACAGGTCGAGAGCTCGAAGAATCTCACTAGGCCATTTGTTTATAATCTTTTCCAAATACCGGTAAAGAAATGTAGTGAAGGGCTCATTTAACCTGAAATTTTTATTTTTAAAGTAGTACGAATTGTATTAAAAAAGGAATAACCATTATTTACATAGGAAATTTATAAGACAATTCGTTTATATTATCGTTTTTATTTATATATTATGTTTATTTATAAAGAAAAATAAGAATAATCGGTTTCGTTAATTTCTCTACAAGGATTTCAAAAAATTTACATTCTCCTTTTTATAGATAATGACGTGTTAAGATGGAAAAATCTGAAGATGGATAGAGAAATAGTCGTAAAGGTCCCTCGTCATCAATTTTGTAGAAAACAAAAGTCAAATATTTTAGAAAAATTTCGTAATTAAGGTCGCAATCGACGTAGGACTTCCCCAAGACACACCACTTAGACCGAGCGTCGGCTCGGGTTGCTGGTAGCAACTTAGTGCAGATCGCCATCCACTCGAGTCTTGGATTGTCCCACATTACGTTTGTATAAAGATGGTTTCCCCTCCATGATAGGCCTACGCCAACGGTAATCCCTCTACGACAGATGTGATCAGCCTATTGTTACTTCAATTTGCATACACGTAAAGCTATATAGATGACCTAGGTTCAAAAATGTATTTTTTCGTTATTAATCTCCATCACACGCTTAGCAACTTTTAGCTTTTGATGTAGCCGAAACATAGATACTGACGTTACGTCATTGGTAAGTACAGGTAATTAGTACGATCATCAACGAGAAAAATGTCCAAGACGTTCAGACTTTTTACTACGAGCGACGAAAATATACATAAGGTTTAGAGGTTATTCCTACATAACAGCAATATCTGCCAGAGTCTATACATATGTGTACTAGCTGGCCCGGCATACGTTCTTATCTTTTCTGTTAGTGCGAGGAGTTTCACCCCGGACTCAATATAATTTTCTTAATAACTTTACTACAGCGCCACCAAAAAAAGAAAATCACAAATTCCGATCCCAGACCCAGTGTCTAGAATTTGTGTTTGCAACATATCATTGATATGCAGAAGAAACAACCTAGGCGCTAGCATGCAGCTTTGTGAAACGCCAGCATGCAAAATGTCGTCTGTGTCGTCTGTCATGGCTTGAAGTCGGAGCATGCACCGTTACTACGACTGTAATGCTCCGAACTGCAAGAAAACTAGTAACTTAATTGCATAATTCTTCGGGAAGCCCATACCTGTTATGGGCTTGAAGCTTCGAAAGAAGCGCTTTGTACCAAACCCGATAAGGTCTTTATGTCCAAACTAACCGTCAGGGACTCCCCTTGCCCTCAACTGTCTCTGTCCATTGGTGAGTCAGGTAAACAAGAAGATACATGCTGAATTATCTTGACGGAAACCGTATTAACGGTCAATAATCAGCTGATACTAAAGGTACCTCATGAGCTGGCATTTAATAATGGATTTCATTATTTTAAAGAACAAGGAGGTGCTGGCGATAGGCCTGTACTTGGGCGGGTCTGAGGATAAGGCATTGGAGTAGCGCAGAGGAAAATTCCTTGATCTCATTCCCTCACAGAAATAAGAGAAGTCCCGTGTCCAGCTGTGGGACGTAACGTTTACGGGCGATAATTATCTTATAAATAGAAAAAAAAGCGGCCAAGTGCAAGTCGGACTCGCCCATGAAGGATTCCGTAGCAGAAAGTAACATAATTTACGATTTATGACGTATTAAAAAAAAACTACTTACTAGATCTCGTTCAAACAAATTTTCGGTGGAAGTTTACATGGTAATGTTCATCACATATTTTTTTTAGTTTTATCATTTTCTTATTTTAGAAGTTACATGGGGAGGACACACATTTTACCACTTTTGAAGTGTCTCCCGCGCAAACTATTTAGTTTAGAAAAAAATGATATAAGAAACTTCAATATCATTTTTGAAGACCTATCCATAGATACCCCACACGTATGGGTTTGATGAAAAAAAATGTTTTGAGTTTCAGTTCTAAGTATACGGAACCCCCAAAATTTATTGTTTTTTTTTCTATTTTTGTGTGAAAATCTTAAGGTTCACAGAATATATCTACTTACCAAGTTTCAACAGCATAGTTCTTATAGTTTCGGAAATAAATTGGCAGGTGGATGAATAATAACAGTCGTTTCGCACCTTTAACGCCGTTCCTCTTCGCCAATCTGGATATTTTACAACTAGGGTTTTATACGTGGTAGAACCATGCTGCAGCTATATTAGTAGTATAGTTGTAGCACGAATGGGTTGGCTCGACCGGGGAAGGACCACGCTCTCACATAATACCAGCGTATGGTGAGTGTATAGAACCGGAGGCCCTTTTTACTGGAAAAGAGGCATTCAATCTTAGTCATCACGGGTGACAACGCATCAGCATTTTGATTCATAACTGAGAATAGATGTAGATATCTATGAGTCACAGAAAACACCATCAGGTGGACTGTGGGCTTGTTTGTCACCCTATCCTATATAAAAAAATAGGGCAAATAAGATGATTATGACGCCATATAAGGCATAATCTCTTTCTGGCATTATGTCTCGAATATAGTCCTCCTATAACTCATACAGGACGAAATGTACGATGGTTGATGGATTCTCTTCCGCCTTTTTTGTATATAGTGTGTATATCAGACGTGATTTTTTTTTCTATCGATATTTTTCACACTATATAAGTTAACAAAAACAGCTTATATTATTCCATTTCTGAGAACAGGCCTCCTCGCATTTCTGAGAGGATTCTGAGAGGGTTTTTAGGGCCAGGAAGTGTCCGCCAAGCTGCCGCAGTGCGTGTTGGCGAACTTAACATGTCTTCGAAATATTATTTTTTGTTATTTCTCTGACATGTAGGTTTCCTCACCGCCGAGCATGTTGAAAATCAGCACTCAAAATTGCAATTAACAATTTAATTGGTGCTGGCAGGGATCGAACACGAGTTGCTCGCGTACTGTCATATTAATACCGAGTGCTAACCATCTGAGCTACCACGGCTCACTATACA
Organism: Parnassius glacialis; assembly: GCA_033319125.1. Lineage (NCBI taxonomy): Eukaryota > Metazoa > Arthropoda > Insecta > Lepidoptera > Papilionidae > Parnassius > Parnassius glacialis. The sequence goes on from JAVANC010000019.1 coordinate 21,416,666, forward strand.
ACTTTAAGCAAATAAGTGTGTTTTATTTTTGTGTCAGTAATTTGAGGCAAATTAAAGTAATACGGTATCCAGCGAGAATTACATAGTTGTATCTTCGCCCTCGAAAATTTGAGACCAAATATCAAAATTATAAATCAATTGTGAAGTAAACACCATTCGGTTTTATATTATATTAAGTCTATAAATTACGTTATATTTATAGTCGCATTTACCACCCCCAACTCTTTAGCCTATACTTTTTTCTGACTGGTAACTCAACAAGTTTATATCTCCCAAAATAATGATTAGTATTACTCCTCGAAATAGGCAGTAATACCGTTTTTAAACTTACAGTATCTTGCACCTTTTCACGCTCTTTTTGCATTTTTGGAAATAATATTCGCTAGGCAAAATATTAATAATCGCTAAATCTGAGCTGTAGGATGGGAGTTCCCTAATTATTTTGTTATTATTTCATTAACATGCCTTAGCTCAATTTCCTTTTTCCTAGACAGCGTCTGTCATCCTTACAATTAATTTCTATTACATTACAAATAATTCTAGATGAGTAATTTTTTACTTTTACCACTGCTTCGGGAAAAATATCTCTCCTAAGCAAACGTTCATCTTAATGAACTTAAGTTTTATCTCCAGTAACAATCCCTCCAGTACGTTTTCTTTGTTCTCGCTACAAAGTTTCAAACACTCTCGGCAACACGCTACGCGTCGCTGCTTTTAGTGTCTGTGCATTCTCAGCATCCTAACGCACGACTTTGACATATCAAGACAATCGTGCAGATTATAAAAATATTACAGATATCAAAAATTGTTGTATTCTGTTACTCCAACCACATGCATCATTCAATACTGATTTTATTAGTTTTTTTTTTCCACAATCTCTTCATTGGTTGCATCGACAGGTCGTCCCGCCCAAGAAAAAGGCGAGGTATTTTCAAGCGAGTCTCTACCTTGATTGAAGAAGTCGTGCATTATCATAATCAAAAAATCATAAATCATGATTTTTTTCCAGTGCAGGAGACTACTTAGACCAAGGATATGGCTTGAATGATTTGTGAAGTTTTTCTATGCTTAATAAACCAATCATTTTCAAATCACTTGTTTAATCAACGATAGCTCAATAATGTTGCTTGCTTATAAGTCAAGTTTAATGAGAGAAACGCCTTAGTTTTTTGTATTTTTTGGTTATTCATACGTAATTTTACTCTTAAAAGTAAAATGAATGATAATGTTTTTGAAATGATTTTATCACATTTATTTTACATTATGTCGATAACTCTGGTTCTACTGTGGTGGCCTCATTTCTAAAACTATATTCAGAGAAAATCGCTTAGCGAGCTCGACCTTCCTCACACGGCCGGCAGTGAAAGACCATGTCTCATATTTATATGTCATCACTAGTATACGTGTTGTGATGTCTCATAATCTCCCGAACTCTGCCCAGTCGAGTTGAATCCGTTAATTGACCTCTCGGCCGAAGTTGGACTTACCTATTCGGACAATTTGTCCTAGGTAAACATACTCGTCGACAATTTCGAGCGTAGTTTTCTCCAACCACTACCGGCGTAGGAGTGACGCGAACGTTACACATGACCTTTATTTTGTCAATAAAAAAATAAAAATAAGGGTGATAAACGAGCACACAGTCCACCTGATGGTAAGTGGTTGCTGTGGCCCATAGATATCTACATCTACACTCACACACGAAACACAGCAGCATTAAGCTACTATTTTACGCTGGAATTCTGTAAGAGCGTGGTCCTTCCTCGGTTGAGCCGACCCATGCGTGCTACAATTATACTATTAATATAGCTGCAGCATGGCTCTACCATGTAAAAAAACTTATCTAAATCGCCCTCGTATCTAAGTCTAAATTTACATGACATAAAATTTCATCGTGTTCATCATCATCATTATCATTACATATAATTTAATTAACAAACAAATCGGTAAATGTATAATACTTATAATCAAGTAATAATAATGTCCTTCATACCGAATTTCGGTCACGGCGGCTCGGTCTCAACGGTGACGAGCCATCTGCGCAGGACAGGATTATAGTGCACGAGTGTAAAGCGCAAGCGCAGGTGCACTCCCTATTCAACTCTACCGACCGGAGAGAGATCAGGCCCAAGGAAAACGGCTTAACTTAACTGCAAACACCACAAACTTCTTGACTCTGGGTTGCTACTGAGAATTACTTGACAAAAAAGCTCAATAACTGATTTATTTGGTCCGACCCGGTATTCGAACCCGGGACTAACAAGGCAGCCGAATATATCAATAAAGGTGCGGTCAAACTGAAGAAAATAACACGTTGGAGGCAGAACGTGATTCTAGCCATTGGCTTGTTATTGTTGTAGTTAACCCTAGAAAAAAGTATTTGGACCTCGAAAGGGCTTATGTATAATTAAAGAATTTTAAATAATAAATTAGACCTGTGCTTAGCTAAGGAGCTAGCTATGGAGGCAAAGCAAATATGGCTAACGCTTTGTCCCGGTGAAAATGTTGCACTGGAAGTTAAGCCACAAAGACAGTGGAATATTCCGTTGGCACGGAGTGTGTGACAGAATGATTTATTTCATAATTTCCATAGTGACCAAGATCAGGCCCGCCTTATAGCTGTTCGACTAAGGAATCTAGTCACTGGTCATACGCTTTACCATCAAGTAATTTCGGCACACTGCTTGATCGGAAAAACTTGCGCATCGCCGTAGAAATCCATCTAAAAGAGCAATTTGTCAAACTTATCAGTGGCCCTGTGGTAGCAGCGTCGATGACTTTGGGCTCTATGGACTTTCATGTAAAAAAAGTGCTGGTAGGTTTTCCCGTCACGGTTCTTTGAAGAGCTCTTGTCTTTATAAATGTTCCCTCGGTTTTAGAGCCTTGTGGAATATTTAGAGACGATGGCGTGAGACTTTGGTCCCTTGGAAGAAAGGTAAAGCCGTAGTGTAGTCAGCCTCAAGGTTACCTCGTTTAGAGCCGGACCGGCATCAGAGGCAGCTGAATTAAGTGGCGCAAATATAAATATCTGAGAGTGACTACTTATTTGTGTCATTTATTTTATTTTGTGTTATTAAAGAATATCGGTCCGCGGGGTCCACCTGCGATGAAGTTCTTAAAGGAACTGGTGTCCGCAACTGGTTGTCGCTGTTAGTGATAATAAGAGGTCTGGTTCTTTTCTCGCTCAAAGGCTAAGTATAGACATTCAGGGAGGAAACGCAGCCAGCGTCCTTGGCACGATACCACGGGCCACGGGGTTAGGACTGTATGATAATTTAATTTTATAGTTTTTCTTTATTATATATATTTTTTTTAATATTGTGTGTCACTTTTTAGTAAGATAATATTTGGAAGTTTGGATAATTGAGTTATTTAGTTTAGAGAATAGCAAATTAGCAAACTTTAAAAAAACTTAAATCAAATGAATTAAATTTGTTTATTAAGTAATAAAGTATTTCAATTAAATCGTGAAAAAATATATATAATAGATTAAAACAAACTTTCATTTGAGGAAATAGGATTTTAGATGGTCTATTGCCGATAATACGCTTACCATTTTGCTACTTAATATGACTAAAAATTATATTTCCTTTCGCATAACCGCTAATTGCATTTCGTGTAACAAACACCAGAAGGCTAGTACCAACTGAGAGCAACTACTACTATAAGTAGTCGCCACGCTACAGCTACATCATGGTTGTAGCACGAATGGGTCAGCTCGACCGGGGCATGACCACGCTCTCACAGAGTTCCAGCGTAAAATAGCAGCTTAATGTTGCTGTGTTTCGTATGGTGAGTGTTGAAAACCAGAGACCCTTTTTACTGGAAACGAGGAATTCCATCATAGTCTTTTTTCCATTATAGAAACGAACGTGCGGCTCACCTTATGGTGACTACCGCCGCTCATGAACAACCGCAAAACCAGGGGAATTGCAGATGCGTTGCCGGCCTTTTAGTAAGGTGTAAGCTCTTTTCTTGAAGGTCAACGCATCTGCATTTAGATTCTTAAATCTATACTATATAATGTATAATAAAGCGGAAGAGTTTTTTGTTTTTTTGTTTGTTTAAACGCGCTAATCTCTGGAACTACCAGTCCGATTTGAAAAATTATTTTTGTATATGTAGAAAGGGTAATTGAGTATAGTACAGAGACTAATTATGTGGTTAGGAATAATCGACTCGTTGGATAATTAATTCGTGTAAACGAATTAATTATCCAACGAGTCGAGGATAAACTAGTAACGGAATACGACAAGCGTACCGTTCCACGTCAGAGCCAAGACTGTCCTAACGGCGGCCGCGCCGTCCGTTTTATACTAGCAAAACGAGCGCCACTGCAGGTGCAATTGTGCAGGTGTGCGGAACACGTGCTATTTACAAGAATTCTGTCTAACTGCACCGACGGCTACCGCGCCGCACGTGCAATGGTGCTGGTCCCGTCATATATTATATTTTTGTATATTATATATATATAGCCAGATACATGTGGAATAGTATAGGCTATCTAGCATTAAGCTATATTACTCAGCTACCCTTAAATATGGATATTTGTTAAGCAAGTCAGAAGAAAAAGCACTCCCGAAATGATTTATCCGTGTACGCTGGTGTTATCGTTAGGGATACGTAAATACAATGTTGTAGAAAAATCCGTCTAAAAAAAGTCCGCGATACCATATTTCTATTTCTTATACATAAGCCATAATTTGGTATTTTGGGACAAAAAATATTGAAAATTTAAAAGTGATTTATGAGCGTTATTATTAGGCATGGCCTATTTATCCTTACGAACGAAAGTTACTTCATCATCAAGACAATTTTATGAAGATAAACTTTGTTCTTTATACCATGTTATTTGGACGCATAGTTTAAGAGATAATGTAAAATTAAAATAATTCAATACTTGGCTGGGCGCACGAACGACGCTTAAACCCTAGTCGTTATAAAATGCTTGAACTAGGTCATGTCGCGCACCTCGGACACGTGACGACGCGGGTGAAACCGCTAGTCTATGGACCTCAGCATCCACTTACTATCGGGTGGTCTGTAGGTTCGTCTGTTACCCTTATTCTATAAAAAAAATCATCAACGTCAATTTATTTAAGTTTTTAACGTATCTTCTTAACCCTCTAGGCCTCTGTCAAGGCGTAATAGCTCATTCAACGACGTCCTTGCTCTTAAATATACTCATATGTGTAAGTGTTTACTTGTTAGAGTTATTCCCCTTTAGTTTATAGCTTAGATTAGCTTTACGTCCTTTTACGTAATTTTAATTATTTTATAATAATATAAGGGTTATAAAATAAAACAACAACATTGTTTAAATTTTTTATTGTTGGTAATGATCGTTTAGATGGTTGGAATTATTCATAAAAATTTTAGGATTTTATCATTACAGATTTTCAATAAGGCACTAGTATCGTATTGAATACTTTTGTTTTAAATATAATGATATTTGCTGTTTAAGTTGTACCTAAGCAATTATTAGGTACGTATAAAGTTTAAGTATTTATTTTAAGTTTTTATTATATAAATATATATATCATGTTCAAATATAAATTAAGTAAGTAATAAAGAAACTATCCTAGTTTGAATAAATTACGATGTCGGGACGGCCGTCAATCCATCGCTTCTTGACTTAGGTCGCACGTTCGGTTTCTACTTAAATAGTACAGAAATTTTATTTTCAAATTATTTCTACAATTAAAATCAGGCTTATGCTACTTTTAAAAAATATAGTACAATACGTCACTAGACCCCCGCGGGGCGGTCAACCGTGCGTAAAGTGAGCGAATGAGCGATGTGATCTTGATAAAACTTACGGCTGCATCCCATTGACAACTCCAGAGATGGGGACAAGCGAGCGATCCCACACAACATTCAATCAGAAAAGACGTTACTTGTCGTCTCTCACATCCATCCTCAGTCACTCACGCTCTTTTGGTCGTCCCCTTCTCCGTGTCGCGTTGAGCCGCACCCTTTGCCCGTACGTAGCACTTGGTGCGGGAACGCTTGGACACTACCATTTAAACCGCTATCTTTGTCTTATGCTACAGAAAAGACAACCTTGTTACATTTGTGAACAATGCTGTCTTCTAGAGATAGGACTCGACGGGGGCTTTTATACTAACGTAATATAACTATTATTGCGGACGCTGATCACGTCGACATGCTTAACTACTCAAAAGTGCCTCTGATGCGCGCGAGAAAAGCTAGGATCGTAGACTTTGCAAAGGGCGGATGGAGCGTTAGGTCCAGGAAGTAGTTCGGCAGCTTTAGCCGCTGCACGGCGTCGCTGCCAGCTGCAAGTCCACGCTGCAAGTACAACCAGTTGAGCCGCTAGGAAGGCGGCTGCTGCTAGCATAGCTCCTGCTGCGTTGACACAAGTTACATCAGTCTCTCTCACATATATTGTGTCGTCAGTAACGTTCTTCGCTCGTTGTTTATCGAAACCAAACTTGTCAGTGACTTGAATATTCTGCACCAGGAGCATTTTTTCAGTTGGAGAAGCTGGAGTCGAACGCCGTTTCCTTCGCCCGTAAGACATGACTGAGCGAAATTCATTCGGACCGCTGTCGCACTGAACCGGTTCGCACGTCGGCATGCAAGGAGTGACTAAAGCACGGAACTGTACTACTTCCGAAGATGGGAATTTGAATGCGTCGAAATGAGATAACAGCATCTGAAAGCAAATAATAACATACAATGAAGGTCACTTGTAATAAAAAATTAGCTGATAAACTTAAAGCTTAACGAGCTTTGTAACAAGCATTGATTTACATAACACGTTTATTTTTAGATTTTAATTTCATTTTCATATTTATATTTTTAAAAAAATGTCATAAATACCTTTCCGCTCGGAGCAGATTTGAATAGTGGACCCATAATGAAATGATCGGTGGGGCAACCATCGCTGTCGATAAGAGTAATTTCGCTGGAATCGACCCCGTCCATTGCGACAAGTTCTCGAACAAATATTTCGAAAGGAGAGTTTTGATCCATAATTTCGAAACGAAGTGCCTGAAATAAAACAAAAATTAGAAAAAAGTCATGATCAAATAAGATAACAAATAAAAATATTAAAATTTCATATACCAAAGGATCTCCAACTTCGGCAGAAGAAATAGTATCATCACCATTCCTGTCAGTGATTCTCATAGCCACGTTAGGTGAATCGACAATGACCTCTTCAGAAAGTCCAGTATGAATGTCGCCATGGATTCCAAGATCAACCTCGTTCGCCACTGTTTTGTTTGTCAGGTCATATTGACAGGTTACAGCTAGACCAAGATCAGATGATGTTACAATTGTGTCGTGGTGTTGGATTACAACGTCGTTCAAATATCTGTAAGAAACATTAAATTTAATAATATTCCACATGTTTCAAGATTTTTTTTTTGGAACAGGTTCTTACCTTCCCAGCCCGTTTTGTTTAACGTTGCATTCAATGTTGTCATAACCCATATGCAGTTCAAACTCGAGACTTTGCTTAACGTCGACCACGCACGAGTTCGGACTTCCTTTTGCGTAGATTTTGCCGTCAAATAATTTAGAAGTCTGAATACGAGCCACCATATCACCAGCACGACAGTCAATTGAAACATTGTAACATGAAGAGAGCTCATATGTTGCAGCTTCAGGGACTTCCAAGTAAGGATCCTGGAAAATAAATTATTTAAAATTTTTCATAGAACATGACATTACTTAAGTTTTTTGTATGAATTATAAAAGTTGTATGAGTGTAAAAGTACCTGAATATCAACAAGAGTAGCACGAGAATGGTGAGAGAGTCTGCAAACATTATCACCAGTGTCACCATGATCGTATGAGTGGCAACGGAAAGGCGAATTTAAACACAACTCCCGACATTCCTCAATTGTTTGTACATCTTGATATACAGAGTCAACTGTTTTCAAAATACGACCACCCATTTTCTTGAACTCACACAACTTCGTTGGCTCCTCTACGCAATTATTTTCTAAGTAGTCAGTATCTAAAACAATTTTTTTAATACAAGATTAGCCCTAGATTAGACTAGCGATCCGCCCCGGCCTTGCACGGGTGATTTCAAGATCTCGACAACAGCTCCCTCTACCGGATCCTATTCTGAATCTGAACCATCCAAGGACCCACTCAAACACACACAAAAAAAATATCAGAATCGGTTTAGCCAGTTAAGACTTTTAGCGAAACTAACGGACAGCAAATGATTTTTATATATATAGCGAGCTACCAACCCGCCGCAGCTTCGCTTAGGTAGGTCTATGTATGTGGGGTTATTTAGGTTATCTTATCAGTGATATTTAAAAAGAAAAAATTATTTTATAAACTTTTGGTTTTTTCTTTCCAGTATTTATAGTGATAGATTATAGCCTAGATCACGTCTGGCTTTGCTCTCTATCTTTTCGTGAAGTTTCTTTAGTGTGAAGATTAGCCCGGACAGGTATACAGATTGACAGACAGACATATAGATAGGTAGCCATGAATTTTGAAAATGGTTATTCATGTCTTAATGGCGTGCATCTAACCTCAGTTCAATATAAGGCAGTTATTTTGACATTGCAGACATATACTTTAATTTTATTTATATGTATAGATTATTGAATTAAATACCTTCGTTGGGTTGGAATGAGTTAGTCCCAGCCAAAGTGATACGATCCATGTTGGATAGAACACATTCTCCGGTTTTGTTATTGTAATTGGCCGATCTGCAAAAAATACAAAAAGCTTCTTAAATACAGTTTTTATGTGCTACATAATATAATATAGCTTATTCCTTGTAGAATGAACTATATCATAAATGTTTTGCTGTTTTTAAATGTTAGATAAAATTGTTCCTATAAATTACACTTTACCAAGTAATATAAAGCATTATTTCGTATCTAAAGGAAATAATACATAACAATGAAACTACTCCTATTTTGTTATATTCCAACTCACATATTTAACTACAACCTACAATTAATATCGTTTTGGTCTTATTTCTTTCATTGAAAGCACCAGCCACACATTTCTCAGCATATTCACATTCAGTGTTTATGTTAAAACTGTGATAATCCTATATTACACAAACATCCATCCCCAGCTTCAACGTTGAGTAGAAATAGGTTTTTTTATTCCATATCTAATATATAGAAATTAATATTGGTTTGTTCGTATTTTATGCGCTGCCATACCGTTCATCAGGTTGCGGTAAAACTGTCCATTTATTGCTTGCAATTGCGCGAATGTTATAGCCCTAGTAAAAGTAACTTACAGTAAGTGCTGCGCGTATCGTACTAAAAAAATTATTTAAAGTCATATATCATTAAATCTCAATGAAAATATTAACATTAATTAATTTAACTATATAACACTTCCAAATTTAAAACTATATTTCCACAATATTTCTTCTGCGTCAGCAATCCGCCGGGTACCAGCTAGTAGATAATATTTATCGAAAGTCACTCTTATGTTTAATTTATTTATTATTTCTTATACTAACTATAAAGGATTAGACTTATTTTTAGACTTTTTATTTATTAATATGTCATAGAAAAATACGCTTAATGACGAGTAACTTGTATTAAAAAGGTGATTGTGAATGTTTTTTATAATTTCTATCGCGCTTTAAAGCGCCCCAAACGACAAGAATTTAAAAATGTTTCATGTTTTAAAATGTGTTGTAATGCCATTTGTTTAGTTTTTCGCAATGTTCACTTGTAAACAAGAACCAGGATAATATTATCTTCGTTCATACTTCGTGCTCTTTAAGCATTTTCAAGTAGTCCTGACCTTCCTAACCTGAAGAAAAATGTAGTTACAAATGTCGTCTCGGAAATGACATATTCTAAGTAACATGGTTCCACATTCTTTGTTAGCATATTAACGCAAGGAAAGTAATCTTACCATGTATCTTGTCTCGAACAGTAAATGCTTTTACTTTTTCACTTTCTTGCTTTGACTTTTTTTTGTCTTATATCGTATGTTAATGTTTATCTTTAATATAATTTATGTATACGCGAGATGAACGCGAAATTGAATTACCAAATTATCACATGATTTTGGGAGCTTAATTCCAAAGATCCGACGACGAAAAGCCAATATTTATACAAATAATTAATTTTATATTTAATATTTTTCATTAAGATTATTTAATCTGAGATTTTAAATAGACAGTTCAACATGAAAAGTTATATTTTATCTTCTGGCTCCTTTTCTGAGATACATAATTCTTTCGAAAATAGCAGAGACCATCCTTATTCAAGAAGGCACTTGTTCCGTGCGTTTCTAATGACCGCGGATTGTTCGTAGAGATACGTTGTGAAAATGTATGACCTATTACGTACCATAATAATTATAATTTTTCTTATTCAAAGTAAATTTCACATATTTCAATAAAGTTTAACATTTTATCTAGACAAAATGGAAAATAGGTTTAGTATAAAGCTGCGAAGCTGTGATTTACTAGTTATTGTATTGTGAAAGTAGGAAGTGATAGGGCAAAGCGCTCCCACACCGTGCTGTATATCGTTCGCCACGTCTGGAATATTTGCCAAATGTCGTGACTGCCGAAGATCGCGATGTGCCGCCTGGGGTGCACTTGGGCGTTCGCCAGCTTCAATGGAGATACGACGATTTGCAACCAACGGGACACGTGCCGAATGGTCACTTACTACGCGTATTTGCATGATTCAAACACTAATTTCAAACGCCAAACAACATCGCTATGAAAATGTTTTATTTGTCACGTATTGCTTTTATTGTTTATAGATGATACCCGCGTTTTTGTCCGCGTTGCTTGATATATTAACAAAGTTTTCGTATGTGCGAAGGAAATAACATCAAAAAGACGAATTTTTTTTGTAAACAATATTATTCGTTGCTCCGTTTGTAAGTAAAATATATAAATTATCTGCGTTAGTAACGCGAGAGCAAACGATGTACAGTTTACGGTGTGAAAAAACTCGTATAAAAATCTTTGTTTCTTATAACTTTATATTAAATTAAGATATTGCAATTTTTTTTTTAAATAAGGACCAAGTGTCTAAGACAAAACTTAGAAAACCTAGTTATAATCTATCCAGTAGTTTTGCCGTGAAGCACGCACAACTGCAAACCTTTATCATTTTCTTTATATAGATAATTAGGGGATCATATTTAATTTTTGATATTTTAAGATTTTAATACTCTTGTATGATCAAATGGTCTAAAAGTATTTTTTATAGAATAAGGGTGACAAGCGAGCACACGGCCCACCTGATAGTAAGTGGATGCAGTGGCCTATAGACATCTACGTCTATCCTCGTTTAAGAATCAAAATGCAGATGCGTTGTCACCCTTGAGGTCTCTTTCGCCTCGTATCCAGTTTTTTACACTCACCATACGAAACACAGCAGCATTAAGCTGAAATTTTATGCTCGTATTCTGTGAGATCGTGGCCCTCCCCCGGTTGAGCCGACCCATTCGTACTACAACCGTAATATAGCTGCGACAGGGCTCCACCACTTTAAAAAAATTGTCGTCGAATCTAATGCCTAAAAAATTGATTTACTGGGTGTTTAATATGTGTGTAAGTAATTTTAAAACCATATAAGCAATAGGATAGTTAATATATAATATCGGATTGCAATAGGATAGCTGTTTATCTTGTCTCGAGCCTTATGATAGACAAATCTTACAATTGAATGCTTACTTGGCCTTGTTACTTTGGTACGACTGGAATTTAGGGAAAAATTGCCAGTAACCTTGGCATAATTTTAGGAATAAATAAAAAAATATGATTCGAAATCTTTGATGACAAATTATTCGTTCAATCTTTACAAACATGTTCTAATTGAAATCTCAAATTTTTTTATGCTAACATTAAATCGACGACAAATAACGAAAGAAAAAAAAATAATGAAACTCCGATCGATAGTGTTTATCGTTAATGGCGCTTTCATTGAGTTTTAATTACCAGTATTTTATTTTTATTTCAGTGCTCCTTCGATTTCATTTAAGCGGCTTACATAAAACATCATGAAGATTGCTAATTAGTCATTAGAATGCTCAGATTGTTCTTTGTAGATACATTCTCTGCTTTAGGTATTTATAAACGTTTACGCCATTAGCGATCCACTTAAAAGGTTTAGCAATCAAATGCAGGGCTATCAGATGGATGCAATTTTTTAATTTTACCCTAATTACATTAATTAATTTACTTTAAAATTTAGAAGGATTTATTACTCGTAGTCATGGAAGCGAATTTGTTTATAAACATTTTGTTTATTAATTTTATTTCCACATTAGTGTAGTATATTTTGTAAAAAAAAGTTTCTAAAAAATTCAACGTGTAGTAGGTGTGTAAGAATATCCACTACCTCATATATCTCGTGGGTGTCGTAAGAGGCGACAGAGGAATACTGAAACAGGAGATGGCCAGTAACATCTTCTTGATTTCAACTCAAAATAATAAAAAGCTGCGGTCTCCAACCCGCCTGCCAAGCATGGCAACTATGACAAAATCCCTCCTTGAAGGGAATGTATGGAGGAGGCCTACGTTCAGAAGTGGACTTTTGTATGTATGTATTTTTTTTAATAGGATAGTGTGACAAACGAGCACGCAGTCTTCACCTGATGGTAAGTGCTTGCTGTGGCCCATAGACATCTATCCTCGTTTGTGAATCAAAATGCAGATGCGTTGTCTCCCGTGCGGACTAAGATGGAATGCCTCTTTACCAGTAAAAGGGTCTCCGGTTCTCTATACTCACCATACGAAACACAGCAGTTTCGTATGGTGAATGATGGATAAATTTCTATAAAAAAATTAGTGCGCAAAGAAATTGTTAACACACCTGCATGCAAATTCGTTTTCACCCAGGCATAAATCCAAGCACATTTGTCTGGAGCTGACAGTGTGTGTCCTTTTGCCTCGGCCCTTAAGGTGATATCCGCGGACTCGGTCGAAGCACCATGCACGTTCACATGGTCGCACGCCCATACATGATTTTTGTGCATAGATTGTGAAAACGGGGAATTGTGATTTTGTCAAAGCTCCTGTAATGAAATGAAAATTTGTCATTCTGATCATTATTTGTTGTAAAATTGCATGCTACTCATATTTTCTTCAATACTTGCAGTTCATAAAATGCAAAAGCTCAATATTATGCAAAAAAATGACCATTGCATCTCGAAATACAGAAGTCAAATGTCAATCATTCACTATCACTCATCAGTTAGAATCATTCACTAATTATTCAATTAATAAAGAAAATTTGAGAAAGTTTGGTTAACGACATTTTGTGAAAGCCTTTTCAATTCTAATCATTATTTGACTCAAATATATCAAATGTCGAAGTCAATATATTATCATGCTTACAGTTAATATAACGTAAAATTATAATCATGCAAAAATTAACCTCGCAATTCAAACTGGAGAAGCTGTTCAAATGTTATTAATAATTCATTCATATTTTTTATCTCATAAATATAGTGACTGAAATTAGGTCAGTTCAGGGCAATGTGTATAAGTATGTTTAATAAAATCGAAACCAGTGGAGTCTATATTTAACTAACTGCGCGGTCATGCTGATATAGTTATTCATATTTTATAGTGAAACAAAAAAAATACATTTGTATGTGCCTAGATGACTAAGCAGAAGCTTAGAAACAATTTCAATTCCACTGCAAGTGTTGTATCGAAGCATAATTACTGGTGATTGATTTATTATAGTCTCACCTGGTAGTTGGTCAGCATCAGAACCGAAAAGAACGCATAGGCCTGTTTCGTAGTTAACAGCGCGGCATGTATCGTTTGCCTGACATTGTTCCAAGCAATCTGTCAGCATGAGGGTACCAGGAATATCGTCAAGGATATGTGATGGTGCCGAAAACACGTATCTGTCCACACACACAAAAATAACGTTGTTTACTACAAAAGTTTGTATTTAAATATTTTATTTCGGGAAATTCATAAATTTGTTTTATATATTATGAGAATCTTAAATATGCGGCCAAAATCAAATAATGATAAAACTAATTACCCAGTAACAAGCTCGAATCCAATCATCTCGGGGTCGCATTCTTCGAGAGAGTTGGCAGGTGCAGACGGCGCCGAAATACCGCTAGGCGCCGAAGGTGGTACGGCTCCTGACGCTGTTTCCGGCGCAGTAGCTGGCTCTTGTGGCTCTTGTGGTTCCTGTGGTTCTTCTGGTTCTTCTGGCTCTTTTGTCTCTTGTGGTTTCTGTGGTTCTTGTGGCTCTTCCGCTGCTTCTGGCTTAGGCGGAGTAGAGGGGGGTGGAGCTCCCGGATTCTTATATTCCTGAGGTGCATCAACTACAGCTGGTTCTGGTGATCCGGATTCTACGGCCAGGTTATCTTGAGGGGGCGCCTCTGCTGCTGATCTTAATGTCCCCTCAAATTTTTTAGCAGCATTAGCTGTACTAACTACTAATAGTAAACTAAATAGAATCCGCATGTTGGTCTCGGAAGTGGTCCTTTTCTTCATTTACTGTAACAAAAAAAATCAGTATCAATTAAACTGCATAGAAATATTTGCCGTATAGAAGAAATAAGAGACAAAATAAAATTAGACTTTAAAAAACCCTAACATGCAATGATTATAAGGTGTTGATCGGCCTAGTGAGAATACTAGATCATCTAATAAAAATAAAAACAATAAAAATAAAAATCTCAATCTACAAAATTAGGCTAAAGATTCCGTAATTAAATTACATTAAGCAATTGTTTTTTGTATATGTAAGTCAATATCAATATTATTTACGAGGTAGAATCATGTTACAGCTATATTACTGGCATAATAGTAGCACGAATGAGTCAGCTCGACTGGGGAAGGACCACGCTCTCACATAATACCAGCTTAACGCTGCTGTCTGTGGAGACCCTTTTTATTGGAAACGAGGCATTCCATCTTAGTCCTCACGGGTTACAACGCATCTACATTTTTATTCGTAATCGAGGATAGATGTGGATGTCTATGGGCCACAGCAACCATTTACCAATAGGTGTTGTACGTGGTAGAGCCATGCTGCAGCTATATTAATAGTATAGTTGTAGCACGAATGGGTCGGCTCGACCGGGGAAGGAACACGCTCTCACAGAATACCAGCGTAAAAAAGCAACTTAACACTACTGTGTTTCGTATGGTGAGTGCAGAGAACCGGAGACCCTTTTTTCTGGAAAAGAGGCATTCCATGTTAGTCCTCACAGGTGACAACGCATCTGCATTTTGATTATTTATTGAGGATAGATGTGGATGTCTATGGGTCACGGCTACCACTTACCATCAGGAGGACTGTGTGCTCGTTGGTCACCCTATCTTATAAAAAAAAACAAAAAAGGTGGACTGTGTGCTCGTTTGTCACTCTTATCCTATAAAAAAATGTATGTATGTATGTATGAATGTAATTTAATTTTCTAACTCAGTTTACATTCAAGAACTGATGACAATACAATAATTTCATTATGGCTGGATTTAGTATGTCTATGGTCTTGTATTATTATAATCATCACAGCTCATGGTCGATGCGCTTTGTTTAAGTTTTTTTTTAAACTAATAATAATAATATTCTCGATGTTTAATTATCAATTATTCTTTCAATATCTTAAAGGTACCTAAAGCTTTTATTAAAGTGCTTACTTTTCATTGTTGAAATTAATTTAGAGAATTGTCACTTCACGAAATTAAATTTAAAAAAAAACCGTCTAGCGACATCCTATTAGATCTTTGATAGTTTTTATCGGCTCCAGCAATAATAATATGCGAGCGAATGGTAGCAAGCTGCATTACGAGTACGTTACGCTCACGTTCTATACACAATGTCCGTAACGGTGTTTGTCTCATCTCTTCGTCCACTTTTCGGTGAACGGTACCTATTGCTCTTAACAATTTTGTTGTAAAAATATAAATAAAACACAAAATAAATTGTATATTGTTACCGCTGAACAACAACTATCCAACAATTTTAATACGTTTTTTGATTTTACTTTATTGTCACACGGTCACAAAATATATTATTAAATAAAATTCTACATTGTTAATCAATCAGTAGAAAAGTATTTGTATGTAAATATAGTATGTATTATTATATTCTCAAAATCATCATCATTATTATAGCCCCACACAAATCCTCTGCTAAACAAAGTCTTCCCTAAGCAATTGCCAAAAAACACGTTCCTGAGTCATCTGCATCTGTTGCCAATCCAGCATCTCTTACCAGGTCGTGAATTTATCTAATAGGGGTCCGTCCGGCTCTTCGATTACCGGGATGTAACTGATGCTGGAGTGGAGAACCTACCATCTCCATCAGTCGGAAATATATCGCAAAAATGTATAGTAATGATAATCTAAGTACTAAATGGTAGAGAACGCCACAAGTCCGCCCATTGTAACCCTAAGTATTAAAATGTCAATAATAAGCAATTAATTAATAAACAACGGATTAGTAAGCTGAAGTGGCAGTGGGCCGGCCATATAGCTCGAAGAACCGACAACCGATGGGGAAGAAAGGTTCTTGAGTGGCAGCCTCGTACCGGTAGGCGAAGTGTAGGGCGACCCCCCACGAGATGGAGTGACGACCTGGTAAGACATGCAGGAAGTCGATGGATGCAGGTGGCTCAGGACCGTGCTTTGTAGATTTCCTTGAGGGAGGCCTGTGTTCAACAGTGGGCTTATGAAAGGCTGTAATGATGATGAATGAATAAAAAGTAAATTTATTTTTATTTAATGATATCTTATTTTTATTTTGTATAACATTTTTATTTTTTTTTATATAATTTATAATAATTACATACTTACTTATATTTATAATTAACTTCAATTTTATCCAAAGTTTAGGCGTTAGGAGAAGTCAAATGGTTTTTGCACGTCAATATACAATTATTTATAAATTACCTACATATTTAAAATTTGAATAAAATGTACAAACCTACTTTAAAAACGAATGCTTTCTTCATAATAGCTTAAAAGTTCGGGCTGTAATTTTTCGAATCACCATGTCGTAGCCGCATAGCATTGATTTTTTTTAATTAATTTTGGAGTATCACCAGTTTAATTTAACAACTAGAATGTCGTCTCAACAGTTATATTAAAATCTTCATCCCCTTTTTTCCACTCTAGATTTTTTCCCAAATCATATATGGCCACCTTTGAAATATAGATTATTTAATACAAACAATATTTTAAATCGGATCTGGTTTCTGAGAATTTTGTTTAACATAAATAATAAAAACCTTTTCGTTTTTAGAACTTTGTTAAATATTAATGATATTCCGGCCCTTTAAAATATATTGGTACATTAAATTTGTTAAGTAGATATTCGTAGACTTTTAAGTTGTATCACTGTTTTTATCTCTAATCTATTACTTTTTTAGTAGTTTATTGAGACTTGTGAGTTTTTATCAGCCATCAGTGATCTTTTTTTTAACCTTTTTAAAACTTACTGCCCAATTACCAATACAAGTAATTCAATCTAAAACATACTAAATATGTTAGTATCTTGAAGCGCTCTTCACTAATCCTACTATTTTACTACTTTTATCAGTGCGTTTACGACAACAATGTTCTCAAAAATTTAAAAAGTTATAATGTGTACCATACATCAAACATAATTCTTACAAACAATAACCCTAATCGCTTAGAGTTATGATCAAGTAGAACAATTATTCTGATATAGATCTGTCGGAACAAGCCCTGTGTAAACCGGCCGACAACAATACCCCACAGTGAAATTGTTTATGGGTTAAAGATTACCCCTTATTATTTTGCAATATAGATTCGGAATAAAGTTAAATTTAGATAAACACTGAGCAGAGTTGTTTGTGCAAAGAAATTTGTTTTAATTCCTTAAATGCTTATTGTGTTTTACGATCTAGGTTAAACTCTACGTTAGTAGTCTTTACAATAACACGATGACCTGTATTGGAAGGTCGTGCGACAGAAACTTGGCGCATTGCTTCCTTTAAGTAGGACGTGACTTTGTACTATAGTAAGATAGCAATAGGCATACGAGATAGAAGCGATATGGCTTCGGTGCCCCATTAATGAACTCAACATGATTGCACGATTTACTTTGCCTTATTTTGTTTATTAAATATTCTTCGGGCGGTATGCGAAGAATTTAAAAATCAGTTTTGTGCCATTTTTAATACTTATTCACTTATCAAAAAATTTTAAAAATATCAAGAAAAGAGTTAAAATACTATAATACCTTACTAATAATAATAATTTTCATTATAAATCTTTATCTCTATTCTATAAAATATAACTAAATATATTATTAATTTCATCCAGTTACACAGTTGCTTTTGAAATATAATAATACCAAGTGTAAGCAGTATGTAGTTTAACGCTAGTACATTTATTTATTTGATATCTCCTCAGCAAATGTGTGGCCACGTTCAATTCGTTCAAGCCCAGATTAGATGAGGTCGGCGGATTCAATGAGCCGGATGCCTTGAACCTACTATTTACGCTTTTCCATACTAGTACTGGTTGACACACTGTAGACATCAACTTTGATTTCTTCAACGGATAGACCCTTAAAGAATAACAGGGTATAACATGGAATGTACAATCAAGTGTGCTCCTTCTTTTTCAACCGACTTCAAGAAAAGGAGGAAGTTCTCAATTCGACTGTATTTTTTATGTGTTACCTCAGAACTTTTTCCTAGGAGAACCGATTTTGATGATTATTTTTTAATTGAAAGCTGGTGCTTCTCATGTGGTTCCTTATAAATTTAATCAAGATCTTACCCAAATGATAACTTAAAAACTACTGTTTTTGAGTTATCTTTAATAATGCGTATTTAATTAAATCAACTACATTGCTATTCTCATTCTTACAAAAAAAATTCACACAGCTTCTAGCTAGTAAATTTAAATATATTGCTAGCATTTTATTGTTTTATTTCATGTGAAAAAATATTAAGTTGAATTATTTTAAATTGTCGCACTCAATCTCAAGATATATTCTTAGGCGAATTGTCTGAACAAGTAAAGCTGTACTAAATATTAGCATATTAATAAATTGACACATGCCGTCAAAAGATGCCGGAGAAACTGAACAGTTTAATTCATTCGCTGGTAAACTATTAGGTGCATTTGAATTGAAGCATTAACATCGACTTGAGTAACGGCTGGGCTTTCAGTATTTACATTGAATGAAATAGTAATTTGTTGCGTTGCTTTCCAATGGTCAACAGCGACTTCCGCATGGCCTGACATGACATGCGGCCATGGTGGATCGACTGCACGAAGCGGACATTCACGATCAGGTGCCAACTATGCTCATTGTGTCAGTCTATATTTGTATTACAATGGTGTTATTGTTTATAACGTGATATATTAAAGAATTTGATATGTGTTACATTCCGCTAAATGTGCAGTTCCACCTACCGGGTCCAATTGTGAATCTATACCGTCAAACATACACACAAAAAATTTCATCAGAATCGCTTGAACCAATTTCGAGTTTTAGCGAGACTAACGGTCAGCAATTGATTTTATATATAGAGAAATAATTTAATTGTTGAATATAACTATGCAGATTTTATCAAAATTAAAAATTAAATAAAAGTCAAAACAATTTAACATAGCTTCAAGTATCACAACTTAAATCATCATGACAAAAATTTCGCAGTGTTGTTGTTGTATAATTTTGTATTCAAATTTTATGTTTTCGAAGAATCTTATTTGTTCTGCATTTATGTAAAATAATCGATACTTTCACGCGATAATATATTGCAACACTAATTTACAGGTCAAATTTTGCATGATTAAATGACTAAGTTTATTTTAATACGAAACATACTGTGGTTCTCCTAGATGTAGTCGCCCACGGGGTCAGTGTGTTAAATTCCTGGCTGGAGGTTGCGATTAACATTAATGAGAGAACTGCGATTTCTCCCGCCTCAATCAAACGGGTGCCAGCCAATACTCTCCTCATATGTTGCATACTGATTTCATACTATTCAAACATTCTAGACTTCTAAACGATGTCTTCTTACACATTAATTTCTTAAAATGAAATGGAATTGTCCACATGCAGGTGTGAACGGAAAAACGATATCACAACATCGTTAGATAATTAACACGTTTAACAGATCGTGAGCATAAGAACAAGTTATAATTCTAGGTAATATTGCGATAAATCTAATTCTGGACAAGCTTTAATTTGTAAACGACCGGTTATCGAGTAACTTAATCTAATCGCGAAGGTTTAAATTTGTAAAATAGATATGCAACATGTTATTGGCTCTTACTCTCCGTCACACCGCAAGCGCCGACGCATTGAGATTACAGTCGCTGCAGCCTTTTGAAAAATCTAAACACTTCCCGCTATATTATTGCTTCGGGCAACGCATTCCGATGGGCGGCTGGAAATCGCATCGGTACTTTTGTGATTTACGCAATTAAAGGCAACGACAATTAATTAAACAGTTAAAGTTAAAAATTCCCTTTAGTATTATTGAAACAAACACTAGTGATTACTAATTATTTATACACTGTGTACCTAAAGAGGGAAAGAAAACAGGAGATAAGGCAGCAGCATCTTCCTGATAATAACTTAATAAAAAAGCTGCGGTTGCCAAATTGCCTGCCAAGCGCAAAAACTACGGCAAATACCCCCCCCCCTCCCCCCCCCCCCCTCCCCCCCGCCTCCGTCCCATATATGGGGGAGGCCTTTGTTTAGTGTATTGATAAAACGTTGTAGAACCATGCTATATTATGGTTGTAGCACGAATGGGTCTGCGCGACCGGGGTCTCACAGAATACCAGCGTAAAATAGCAGCTGAATGCTGCTGTAAGACTTACTGGAAGCTAGGCATTCCATCTTAGGTCTCAGGGGTGAATGCATCTACATTTTGATTCTTAATCAAGGATAGGTGTCTATGGGCTACAGAATGCACTTATCATCAGGTGGACTGTGTGCTCGTTTGTCACTCTTATTCTGTAAGAAATAAATAAAATGAGTGAATGGACTCGACAGAAATCAGTGTTAATAGGAAATATGAAATGTCATACGATCGCGATTTAAAACGACTAGATCACACATTACTAACGTATAATCCCAGCTAGTTTTCTCTACTATTAATCACAGAACTCAATGGAGGACAAGTGGTTAAATCCTATAATTTTGTTTTCTTGTTGGCGGCAACATACGCTGAAAGCACCAATCGGAACTAGGTTTCAGGTGCGACCGAAACATCCGTTTCTTACTCGGATTTCTTTGAACTCTCTTCATAAGTGACACGCGGCCGTTACTACTGCCATTCCAGCCTAAAGCTACTACCGCAGATTCAATTCATATTAGTACAGTCATTCCTTATTTGATAGACCGCCTTGTATATTGGCAGTTGGCGAAGTTCGTTGCGGTTACATCTGCCACTACAGTATGCGACAGTGCAATTTATTTCTATTTCTGATTGATGCTCATTTGTGGCGTTGTTTATTATACCTATTTTACCCTCGCATTTGTTGCTTAAAACCTTTTTTATAATCTTTTCTTAAAGCTTAATTGCATTCTTATAACAATCTGTGCATAGCACATCAGGGTTATAATATGCTTTAGCAGGTATATACTTACATTTTCAGCAAACTTACTACAATAGTGCTCGATGTATTATAAATTTGTTTCGTATTAACGTTTTTGTGAGTAGAAAGCTTCACAGCGGTTTCTCATAGACGTTTACCTACATTACATGTAATTTTCGTTTCGTTTTACGACGTTAAACATAAAGCGCCCTCTTAACGTTCTTTGTTATTTCAAACACAAGGTTGTGTAGTTAAATGCATTTTATATGACATAAATCAGCTTATTATATGTATGAAATTTGTTAGAAACCAAAACGGTGTTAACGTTTTACCACGTGGACTATATTTTTTGTGTCGTTTTGATTGTTTTGTGATAGCGCTATATCGCTATAATATATTTTTATCAGTAAGTAGCAGTACACTGTACATAGAGTATAGTTATTGTAAGAATAGGCAGGTGGATTGCCGATCGCAGTAAAAAAGATGTCGTACCAGACTGGGTCACTTACATAATATACCATATCTATACAGCTATTTGTCAAACGCCATTTACGTCACCTACGGGAAGAGTGAAATGATGAATTCTCTAATGCTGCGCCATCACACGGCTAAGTTAGCTTATTTTAGTATAAATATACGTCTGTAGAAAATTAAAATTCAATAATGAAGATCGTTACGAGTATATTTATTACTTTATTTGCGATTCCCCACCGCATCGGTTAGTATTTGAATTGAGTTTTTATGTTTTACAATAAATTTCAACTACCCATGAGCCCGTGACAAATGTTTGGAAAGTTAGTTAGGATGCTTGCCAATTTAATGTTTTATATATTTATTTTAATGTTTATTATAGTAATACAACTTTAATTTGCAACGGTACATAGATACGAAATTACTCTTACAATAAATTATTATATTTTAGAAATTTTAAAGCGCTTAAATTATAACGTTCGTCACAGCTTTAAACAGCATATGATGTACATGTGTTATTGTTCAGGCATTCATTACTGCTAACTTCCTAAACAACCCCAGCAAAACCTGTGCTTAAACGTGTTTCCGCGGTAACATCGATGCAGTATTGGGAACAATGGTACAGTTATAAGTTATAACACATTCAGACCTGAAGACTATCAATTTGTACTTTTATGCAAATATTTACTAAAGTAATGGCCAAATATTCAAACGCTACTCAATTTTAAGATGTCGTTACGACTCGTGGTACCGTTATTTTGACTTGTGATAGATACGGCACGAGACCTAACGGCATCTTATAATTGAGTAGCGTTAAGTATTTGGGCATTAAATTCATATTAATAACAATGGGAGCGAAAGTAAACTAGAGGGAAGAATGAAAATACAAAATTTATTTCTATTTGGTACTTAAAAACCAATCTCTGTCAATGGCACATTGAATTATTTTATAAGAAAATCTTTTGCGTAACCTCCTTGACCATCTGAAGTGTAATATTACGTTTAAATTACTTTTCGCAGACTATCTAGTTATATTATTTAACAATACGATGTTTGTAAATATGTGCTTTAAACTTTGCAGAGGTTTAGCTGTGGACTAGTTTCCAGTTGTGGAGATTAATATTTTGATAAATGCATGCAGAATGTATAATTAGTCATACTTGCATTAAATTGCAAGAGATTCCTATTTACAAAGTATTTTCTTTACAGTATTATTTAAATTCAAGGTTTACTGTACATAGAAGTGCAGAAGGCCTCCTGGCACTTGTATACAAACTTCTTAAAAGGTTTGGCCACAACCTAAATTGTAAAAACTATAATCGTTGTTAAAGATTTTTTTAATTGATGTTTTTGATAACATACTTTGAGGAAGAGCACCCTAATCACCAAAAGGAACCTACATTTGTTGGCAGTTTTCGTAGCATATATATCTTACTGCTACGTCACAATAAAGCATCGGGCGCGTGAGTCGATCAGGCATTTATTGCCCCTAATCGTTTTATATAGCATACCTCGTAAAATTACATTGTCGCTGCCTGTCTGGTCGCCGCCGAAGAGATTGATTTGAACGGTTACGTTCTACTTTTGTCGTACATGAATTATTTATTGTAGTTTACGAGTATATGTTGAGAGCGTGATAGCATTCGCACGCTTAACAACTTTCGGCTACGAGGCTAATTTTTACTGCCAGATGCAAACGTGCGGTCTCTATCTGTTTATTAAGAACTTGTATTATTGAAAGAAATAGTATATAGGATTGCAGGAATCTAATTTATGTTATTCCGTCATCATAATCATCATTACAACCCATCACAAGGCACCACTGTACATAGACCTCTACATGGAATGCCACAAAACATGGCGCTGTGTAACCTGTATACAACGACTTCCTGCATCTCTTACCAGTTCGTCACTCAATCAAATGGGGGATACACCTCCCTCCACTTTGTTCACCGGTACTCGAAAACTTTTTTCCCCACCGAGCTAATAGCTGGAAGAACCGACAATCGCTGGCCCCTTGCCACTTCAGCTTACTGATCCGTGCGTCATGTCGGTCACTCTGGTTCTGCTGCGGATGTCCTCATTACGAAGTCTATTACGGAAGTCTTACAACAACAAAATGCCGTTATATTGTGTTTATTATAATTAACGATATAAGAATTTATATTAAAAAAAGTTATACAAGCCTGTCCATCTAAAAGTTGTCTAGAAGAAATAGCTAATAACGTTAAGACCGCTCATTGTACTACCTTTTATCGTTAGGTTTTTTTCTTATTGTTTGTTTTGGAGGGTTCAATAGTGAATTTTCTATCCACTATCTATCTATATAACTATCTATCTACGAGTACCTATCAATTGATAAATTTATTCAAACGTTCATACATAACCCTCTTCATAGCTTGCTGAACGACCTCCCCATCTCCATTTCTTATTGCGTACATAATACCTACTAAAATTTCATAATTATATCATGTATTTAAATATTATCCTTGTATATCAAAGTAACATATTATACTTACATAAAACTAGGTAAGTCTGTTACTTTAATATACAATTCCGTATGTAAAACAGCTCATTTCAAATCTATTTGTATGTTTTTAACCGGTCGTCACAAATTTTAAAGTTCTTTGATATGAAATAATCACCAATAAAGAAAAATATTTAATTATTGTTTATAGCAATACCATAATATTTTAATCATAATATTGTCAAAATAACATCAAGTTAAATGTGTCAATGTTTTCTACTATTTTTTAAATATATTATCAAATTCCTATTACGCAAATGACACGATCCGCTCGGTCGGCGCGGCGGCGTCTCTGTTGCGGCTTCGGTCGTGCTATAACGGCATCATCAATCATCTGTAATTTGATTTCTATGCTCAATTATTGCGTCCGCGGAGGTCGACGCAGCCATACACTCCACTTCCCTGTACCCATGCCTACTGTTCCGTTGATATATGTAGGTAATAGATAACGGAATTAGCAGTTGATTGTTGCCAATAAAATCCATTTGCTTAGTGACCTACGAGACCCACAGGTGTATAACGTCGCCTCATAGGACAAATCGATTTATTTAGAAGTGGTCGTCTGACGTCCTAACAGTTTAACAACACACGTTAATAATAGCTTTATGAGGAGCTACATACCAGTAATTGTAAATTGTTGTAGTTACCGTTACTTAATACACCTGTCAATATTTGATGTAGCGATACGTACTGTTAAACATAAAACTAGGTAATTGTATGTTTATAAAATACGGGACATAAATTTTAAGCATATTATAAAATTTTCTGATGAACTTTCACCGCATTGGTCGAATGGTAAATTTGAACTTACTACTTACTTCAAGTTGCGCGGCTTATCTACTTAACCAGTCTGCTGTCGTTTCCTTGTATTATTTTCCATATATTCAGTTATTCATTGGTATTTTTATTATTCAGTTTTATGGGCATAAAATGTGTTATATTAATAAAAAAATAATTATTAACAAATTATTGTCACATTCTAAAAAAAAATCACGATTAGTGGAGTACAGTGAGGCATCGTGACATGCGGTAGGCGCTAAATATGTTATCAAAATAACACAAGTGGCGCATGACAACAGCAGCGCTCGCGCATCGGTCACGACTGCCATCGCCTCGGGTGTTGTACGCCTCATACTCACAAGGTAACGCTCTTTTAGACAACGATCTTTATAACCCCTCGTCTATCTAGGTAACACACTCGCTTATTTTCACATCCATCATCACGGCGACACGTCGGCGGGTGCACTGCTTGCGAGCAGTGAAAGTGGACACCTATTTTACTCAACCATACAAAGGACAGAGTTAACGATGGCCTAACGATGTGACGGTCTTGTCAACTTCAAATCTCCGGTTGTTCGTACCTTGAGATGTAAATATGAGAAATTTGTCGTTAACCTAACTTATCTGGATTATCTAGGCTGTCGATGGCGTTGATGTTAGTGTGACGCGCTCTTGCAACTAACTGTCCAGTAAAGTGGTGCAGTGTAACGGTGGATGGTGCGGTGAGCTTCGCACGAACAGTCGGCGACCACGCTCATGCCATTCCCCGCACCGTACCCACTTCAATTGCCCAAATCTACGCGGCAAATCCGAATTCGTTACCAGTCTTCCTTTTTTTATAAAGACACGCGTCCCCGATTGTTACGTTGAAATCGGCAATTTTCCGAAAGATACGGTTACCTTTCCGGTCCGACCCAAATTCAACTTATTGTTGGTGATTTGTTAACAAATTATTTTGTTAGGAAATACTTTACAACGTTTTTTTTTTTATATCAATATGGCAATATTTTAAAACTTAATATACAGGGCCTTAAGTTTTTTACTTACAAATAAAACAATATTAAGTGTAATTGTGTTATGCATTAAAAACCATTAATTTAAAAACATTTATTAAAATAATTTGAGTCTTCTTACAGACAATAATTATTAACATCTATACTTGTCCGGCCATAGAAATTTGTAAGCCCTGCCACTAACCGAAACAATAGAGCGTAAATCATGTTTTTATGCTTCTCTGGACAGGTCGGATAGTTCAAGAGTTCTGAATACTTTCGTAGAACTTAGAAATATTTTATTAGATCAAAAGCGATAAATCTGAAAACCATTAAATTTAATCTATAATTTATTTAATAATTTCGTGA
Organism: Parnassius glacialis; assembly: GCA_033319125.1. NCBI lineage: Eukaryota > Metazoa > Arthropoda > Insecta > Lepidoptera > Papilionidae > Parnassius > Parnassius glacialis. Next base: position 21,443,316 of record JAVANC010000019.1, read on the forward strand.
TTTTATTTTATTAACTACGATTAAGGCGTATCAATTCGTTTAGGAGGCAATGAAAATCAGTGGTTATTATTATGGTAAACTTCAGGAACACTGAATGCTATTTTACAGTGTAACTATTTCTATTTCTACAACGAAAACCTTTTTGAGTTATCAGCGGTGTAGGTGTAATATTGATACTTGAACAATGTTAGATTTCCTCGTATTGTTGGTGCCTTACGTGTAACTGTTCTGTATAAGTGCCTAAAGCATGTTACAAGAACTGCACCGGATTATATTTGTCTTGCAAAGTTTGTATTGAATCAATGCAATCTGCTTGCAGCAGCTTTTCAAAGCCCACGCTCCTAAATAGAATCTTGTCTGGTCAAGCTGGTAATACATCTATCAATACTGAATGAAATATGACCAAATAAAACTAGCTTTGACTAGAATTGTGATCAAAGGATAACAATGCATGAATGACGAGACGTGGTCACGGAGTATATTGATTATATATTACTTTAAACCCATTAATGTTTGCGGATACATCCAAGAAATCTGTTTCTAAACTTTAATTCTATTTTATGATTTAAATTCTTCGTTGTGACTTCACGTGTCCAATATGTTCTTTTTATTAAGATCTATATTTAAAATATGGAAATAATATATTGGAAAAAAAAACGGTTCTATTTAATTATATTATATCTACTATCGTATTAGTATAAATATTAAATATTTTTATTCATTCAAAACTTTTGTCTAAGTATAAGTAAGTATTAAGCATAAAGATTTATTACGATGACAATGAGGGCTAATAATTTTCCGCTCACCAGATGTCGCCAGTTGACACTGAGGTGAAGTTTTTTGTAACACAATGTCATTTAATTGAGAAGTCAGTTTTAAATAAAACCTTATCAGTTTCTATAGTATTATATTAATACACAAAACAATGCCTCAGTGGTTTGCTCTTTATTTATTTTTGTACATTTTTAACTCTTTTTTTAATTTATTTTTTATGAATATCTATGCTTTGGTTTATTTACTTTTAATTTTAGTAATATAAAATATTACTGATAGTATATAAAGAAACATTAACCTTTACATTTTTCGAACAAATTTACTTCCCCGCTATGAAACCTGTCAAATATTTGATAGTAGCCCTCATTCAAGTTAATCCATGACCTCACCGGGGAATACATATTATTGAATGTCAATAATTAATATCAGTATCGATATTATCCAACAATTCAACATATTTGTTAAAACCTGAAGACCAGTCCAACGTGTGTTCAACAAATATTGCTCAGACTAGAAGTTATCCAAAGATATCCCTGTTGTGCAACATCCGTTCCCATTTAATGCATTCTCGACCGCAAGGAATCCAAGGCCTAAGATAATGATAGCATTTCGCACCTGATAGATTCGATTTACAGCTTCACTTCAATCTTCCTCTTCCTCATTATTTGGAGAGGGAAATTGCGTTGCGGCTTTACCGTTTACAGGAATCGAATCCGCAGTATCAGGCGCGTCGGCTAGCCTGTGCTTACCTAACCGAAACTTAGCGGCTATGAAACAACAGCTCAGCTAACTCCACGGATTGCATTTCAAATAGGTAACAGAACATTAACATTAGTGTTGGATCACGAGAATAAATTGATTTCGTAGAATATAAAGTCTACATTATCTTAAAAACAAAAGAAAATACTAAACGCGGTCTCCCGTTATAAAACCTTACTTTTAATAAACACTTATTTTATTTATTCCGAAGAATTTCTAAATGGTTTGATAAAAAAGATAATTTTCAATTTGGCCTCTTCAAACCCTTGGTTATTTACCGACTATTTTTTTTATTTCATTTAGAGATTAGGATTAATTTAGTTTTTCTAGACAAAGCTACTTTATTGTGTTGCTTGCATTATTAAATTTGAGATCCTTATGCCCCGTATCATCATCATCATCATAATCAACCCTTAAAAATCCTCTGCTGAACGTCTTTCCCGGTATGAGAAGGAATTGCTTTATTCGTTACGCCTTCCAGGCGGATTGCGTTTAATATTTATGAAATATATTATTTTTTATCTATACATGTAGATAAATAAAATTGAATAATTTTTCTGTAATACATATTGAAATAGCCGCCTTATATTAAGCTGACGGGGGTTATTTACATACCATTAAGACGCGAATAATCTTTGATTATTTTAAACCTAAATAACCCCACATTAATAGAATCTTCCCAGACGAAAACGGGTCCCTAATATAATATAAAAGCGACAAACGTCTCAAACGAGCTAACAGTCCATCACATAAGTGCCCTGCTTAGGAATAGCTTAGAGGAGAACAATCCACATGGAAATGGGCCCTGCTACTCATGTTTTTTTTATAAAATATGGTGAGAAATGAGCACACAGCCCACCTTATGTTAAGTGGTTGCTACATATGGTACATATATTGCTACACCTATCCTCGATTAAGCCTCTGAGAACTAAGATGGAATGCCTCGTTTCCAGTAAACAGGGTCTCCAGTTCTCTGCACTCACCATCACCAACAACAGCATTAAGCTGCTATTTTACGCTGGTATTCTGTGAGAGTGTGGTCCTATCTCTGTCGAGCCGACCCACAACCATAATAATGGAGCTGAAGCATGGCTATACTACGTAAAAATATTTCGAAATAATGATTAATGGTGGATATGTTTTTCTTCATAAATTCTAACTGTTACTTCGGCATCAAAGTAATTGACGAGTGCAGTCAATCTAAGTCGCATTTTTACAGAATCAATCATTCTGTGCCGTGCTCGAAACAAGATATTACGTAAGGTGTGTTAGTTATTACTAATTGGCACAAGGGGATTCCACCTGTGTACGGACCGTACGTACGACCGGTCTACACTAACGGATCTCCGTTAAACTCATTATCAAACGGTTAATAGTACAAAGTATTACGCCTGAGGAGTTATGGACTCGAATCGCAACCGGAAGGTGTTTGAGACCAACTATTAGGACAGTAGTTTGGCTTTGGCCCAGCTTTTGCTGATATTTTAACATTATTGTACAGACAGAAGGTTAAAGATGTTGCGCTACTTGAAAATGACCATAGAAATGAAACTCAATATTATACAAATATTTATCTTGTAATTGAAATCAACGTAACTATAAGTCTTAAGTAGAGATGAATTGTAGTGTCACAGCAAACTCACATTAAGATATAATATTTACATATAGAAATTACACAAACATAAACGACGTTATTTTAAGATATCTCATTTACCCCAGCAACATATTAATTCTAATGGCCTTGATTAACTTTCACTATAATTAATAAATAACATTTTTTTTCAACATTTACGGTCATAAAACACCTTTGTGTGGGAGGAAACAAAACGTTGAGTACCTATAAAGATAGTCCTTTCATAACCTTAACATATTTAAAGTCTTATTCTTTATGATAATGATAATAAAATTATGGTATGCTACTAGCCTATATCAATTAATACAGCATTTTCTGTTTTCCATCGAAGAATACATAAAATATAAAATAGACGATGTTCAATATAAGCGTCGAACTTTTGAAAATCTGTACCATTTTAAAAATGGGTAAATTTTGTACATAATACAATGGTTAGTGCCTTATTATTCTCCCTTATCATTATCATTAAACCAGTACTTGTAAGCGCATGATAACTGCAGTTAAATATTAATTTTATTATTTAGCTTTCCTCATCACCAAAGCATTTATAAATATGCAATTTAGTACATAACAAACGTACATGCCGGATAATGACTTTGTCTGAGTCACTTTAAATAGATTCAAATATAAAATAATATAGATAGAAATAGTGATATCACTATAATAGAAATCTTAAGTAACCTATCTGTAAGTTTCTTACAAACTTGTTAATTATTGCCTTATAGTACAAAATTAAACACTTATGTTACGTTTTTATTTACGCTCGTAAATAAAAACGCATTGCTTTTTAAATTAGTAACAATATAAATTATAGATAATACAAAACCAAGAAGTGATACATAGGCGGATCTTTATTGTTACTGAGACGCGATTCGGAAAGGGCGGGCGGCGTCGAGCGCGGCCGGGGGCCAGCACGACGGATAGTAAGGATTCTGCCTCCGCCTTATGCGCATCGAGTCATTGTTACCTCCCGGCCCCTCTATACATTTCATGATATTCTGTGCGCTTCTACTTAATCTTTTTTTATGGGCAACTGTTACTGCAATAATTATTATAAGCTGTATATTTATTATGTCATTTAAATACCTTTCAGTTAAACAGCCCTTTATTGTTTTATTCGATCGCTTTTTAGCCGACTTCGAAAAAAGGAAGTTTCTCGATTCGACTGTATGTTATTTTTTGTATGTACGTTGGTTGTGTAAGTATCTTGGTCAATTGTGAACCGATTTTAAAGATTCTCTTATATTAAAAAGTTATACTTCAGGAGTGATGCCATATAATTTGAAGTAAATTCCACTCCCTAAGTCGAAAATAGGTGAAGAATTTTTAAAGTTCAGACTACGAATGTCCTAATACCTTGTGATATTAGTTAATCCGCTCAAAAGGGTCAAACATTAGACTTTTAATAAAAGCGGTAGCTTACTGGAAAGTAGCTATTATGTGGAATATTATTGGGTTTATCAAGTCAGGCTTTAAATTTTAATAAAAGTCTAATTTTATAAAACAAAACAATTTGATTATAAATTTTCAAAGTAAATCACATTTACTTGTATTTTGCATAGCGTATATTGTTATGCATGGACAAAACATATCTATAATATTATTTTAGTTAACTGCTTTAGCTATGATACCGGTGTCCATATACAACAATAAATACAAAGATTGTGACGGTAAAATCAAAGCTATAGTCATCAGATTCGCAAAGTCGAAGTCGCTGTCATAGATGCACAGTTTGTTTGTATGCTCCATACAATAGCGTCACCGCGACTGACGAACAATCTTCATCACATTAAGCTAATATGTAATTGATTGGTTTCCCGATGCACGGGAGCGCCAGCTTGCTCCTGTCCCACTGATGGTAGATGCAAAAACACTAATGTTGTAACGGTACTGTGAGGTGGCTCTTCCGGCTTGCAGCGATCAACGCACGTTCACACTTGAAGCCTTTTAGTGAACTGAACAATCACTTTCGATCCGCGACCGATTGTCTCGTGACCTAATTGCATTCGCACCTTAAGATGTGTTTATTATATAGAAGATTAATCAACTTCCGATCTTACATTAACGAAACTTAAACGCTCAAGTGAAATAACATAAGTGAACACGATATGTAGGTCGAAATTAACACAATGAACCGTTACTGCGTTTAATGTTTATCGGCGCGAAGCTCAAGTAACTAAAAGCTTCTCATTTATGTTATTATCGCTTTATTACTGCTTTGTTATGAAATCAAATGTCAATCAATCGGAATCTTTCTACCGTAGGCCAATAAAATTTGGGTGCAAAAAACAAATATCTTACAATGTTTTTTTTATTTCATTTCCAAATTGAATAATTTTAATCAGTTTAATAAAGAATGACCGGCAGAAGCGTGTAGCGTAGAACCATAAATTTGATAATTATTATCATAATAACGGAACATGTAAAGCTATATTATTCTTTACTAAAGTTATTGTGACATTAAAATTTATATGCGTTTTAAATTGCGGAAATGGTTCCATTACACTTGAGAGTTGTTTTAACTGTATTTTTTTGTGATTATTATTTTTCTTAAGCAATCTTTTGATTTTTATTAAACCGTTTTTATTTTTATTAAAACCAATATGTTATGTGAAGTAACGACATGCAACTGATCAGGTTTAAATATTATTTTGTTTAAAATTGATACGTATTTTTCACTTACACTTTTTTGCGTTTTCGATGTAATGCTATCGTGTGGACAGAATAAGAATAATTATATACATAGTTAGTTTTAAGTCAACTGAGAGTCAACAAGTAATCTTTTATCAAAACAGACTCGACTCTGAAATCTGTTTAATTATTAATTCGAAAACACAGAAATAAAAGTGCATACACATTGCAAGACAAGAACTTGACTCATTCCAGAAATTCCGGCTGGTCAGGTGCCAGACTACAACCGTTTTTACGTTGTAGGTATCTTGATAGTTTACCGGAACAAGCTCGCACGTAATTTAAGTGGAGCGATGTATTGCGGCCGCACGATGAGACGAAACGATGTCGGCGCGTGAATCCCGTTCGGACGGACGCCATTACCGCCCACCGCACAGCGCACGCGTAGAAAAACCGACCCCGGCTCAAAGATGTCGCACGATAATAACACTGGACGGACAGTTGACATTGCCGCCTCCTCCGTATCCACGACATGTTTATCTTACTTTCGGATCGAGGGCTTACAGCGAATAGTTAATTATGTTCTCACAGATTCTGCATACGAGTGACAGCGTGTCCCAACTTTACATGCAACGTAACACATCGGTCGCCTTTGTAGCTTTTTAAATGGTGGCCGTAGTGCACTTTCCTAAATGATCGAAAGTACAGTAATGTAACATCTTTCTCGAGGTCTTACCGATGTCGCTGCCGCGTAAATCATTGAATTTTTCGACATTATTTTGTTGTCGCGTGGCAAAATGTCCTGATATGGTTGTATAGTTGTTTTTGTTTTTTTTTTTTTGGTTCAGCACACCGCAATATGTTACATTAATGATGTATCGACCAATCAAGAAAAGTCCTACAACAAACAACAACTACAGGCCTTCATTTGATTATCTTGATGTCATCAGGCGTATCGTATCTAGTAATAATAATGTCAGTCGGCCAGTCTCAACGTAGACTAGGCATCTATGCAAGACATTGTTATAGTGCCGAGTGCACTGTATATTCCTCTAATGTCATAGTCCGATAGGACGGTAATGAGCCACAACCGGAGAGAGATCAGACGCAGAACCAACAGCTTTACTAGCTGGGACGGGAGTGAAACACCGCCAACTTCCTGAATCCGGGTTGCTACTGAGAATTTCTTGACCGGAAAACACTATAACTTGTTTTGGCTTGACCTGGTTGCCAACTGCGGGACCTCATTATCGACATCGTATCGAGTACTTGTATATTAATTGTAGACGCCTATTTCGACCACTTCAGATCACTAGCCGTATCATGTCAAAAAAAGCAAAATTTTCATACCTTTTTGAAGCTTGCAATGGGGATCTATACAAACTTTATACTGTATTCTTTATGATCACATTAAACTTAATACACACACTTGCTGCTACATTTCACGCACGTAAGCACGGTTAAAGCAATATTGCGAACTTGAAAAACGCGCAAGCACGGTAGATCTGAGTTTATCATTATTCTTGTGGTAAACCATAAATCTAGAAAATTGATATTTGAAACGACTCCTGAGATAGAGTGTGTGGTATTCACAACAATCTTATTTCATGACTAATTACTCGTACTCTCACTAATGTTAGTTGAGATAGCCGTTAAGACCACAATTATTAAACATATAGGGCAATCAACTAACCGATTATTTACGCCCATAGTTTTGCTGTCTTGTACCCGCCACAAAGATTACTTATTAAAGTAATACATAATCCAACGATGTGATTAGTCTTTATGAAGAAGCACTATACTATGATAGCAATTACTACTAATAGCGTATAAACAAAGTTCAAATTATTTTTTAATAATTAACTATAAACGAGATCGTAGCTCAGGGGCTAAAAACTAGCCTTAAATTTTCTTAGGACGCGAGCGACCCATTTCGTTCCCAGATCGCATAACCAAAATATTTTTCAAGCCACAATATTTTTTGTACACAGTAAAAGAACCGTGGTACGTATGTAAGCCAATACTTTATTTATTTCATATATATTTATTTATAGATTTTGATGACTTGTTAGCGCAGCGCTGCGGGCTGCGGGCTCGATTCCTGCGAGACGAGTATTTTGTTGTAAATGTTAAATTAGTGTGACAATTGTAATTTGAAGCTCAATACTTCATTTTAGTTAATTAGGTTTAAAGGAATATATAATCGTTCTACGAATCTCGGTTGCTTGCTATACATTGTCAATTAAAGTGCCTTTGGCGGATATAATGACCGCCCTTTCCTTGTTCTATAATACGCACAATGATTGCTTCCCGATGCATTCTCTATGCCTCGAGGGGAATATTGCGCGGACATTTCCTGTATAATACCTCCTGTGTGACTTTAAACTAATCTATATAGTGCGTCCGCTGAATTAACATAAATCTATTAAGATAGGAATCGCCGCCTGATTATTGCAATACGATCAGGAAACAATATGCTCCCTTGGTGATTAAATCGGTATCAGAACAATGGAGTACGCCGTGATCTCAGATCTTTCCTGCTGTTCTCATCGCTATATGTAACTGCATTAAGGACATGCTATGAACGCCTTTTTGCAGGTTAGACGAACAATATTTATTAGACTAAGAATAATATTTATTGCTATGGTAGGACGAAATCTGATGACCTAAGTCTGTTAAAAGTAAAGGAATTCTACACATAAGTATTTATTGTAATGTAATGAAACCATTATATATTCTCCTTCCTTGACAGGTGGATTGACAACTGCAGCATCAGATGTCCAGCACTTTTGAGCATTAGACTGTTAAGGGTTGATAAAGAAAATATTGAAATTTACAAACTAATTATTGTGCGACGACTTTTTCAAATTTTTTAAATGGGAACATCCTTAAAGTTAGAAACGATTTATTAAAATCGGTTCACAATTGGCGAAGATATCGCAATAACAATCTCCCGCTTTTTTGTAGTCATTTTGTATTTCCATCCATATTTTTTTTGGATTATGCAACTAAATATTTTGTTCGATAATTAAAAACGGTAAAGTAGAGGTAAATGCTTCTACCTAACTGGTTTTTGTGGTTGGTAATCCACGAACGAGACGAATTCGATATTAATAACTCGGTATTATTTTTTTTAAATAAAAAATCGCGATGTTCAATCAGGGTATCGGCACCCGACTGGTATTTCTACGAACGAGAACTAACGTTTTTTTTCTCGTGGATTCTTATTTCTTTAAGGAAAGTATCTAAAATGGTGACTTTATTACATCTCGATATTTAATAACGAAAATATTTGGTGTTTAGTGTAAAATAAATTTTTAATACACGTATGACTGAACCTTTTTCTTGTTTTAACTAGCAAATTTTTTTACGGTCTCGAGCGAGCACTATTATGCGTAATAAAGTTTTTTTTTTTAAATCGTAACGGCAACGCTTCATTATTACTAATGCAACTACATTATTGGTAATGCCATTTCAATTATTAATATATCTTCAACTAGAACAATCTCTCCTTTTCAATAATGGCTTTTAGACCTATTCTCCCAGCGCTCGACGAGAACGTGTTATTTTCCGTACATTTGGTTTAAGTGCTTCCTTAACGGCTAATAAGACATAATTACGTGTTATTTCTGAAGATTCACAAATTCCGATCGCAAAAGAGTAAGGTGCTGAGGTGACTGACCTGTGAGCTACGCAACCGCTACCCGCCAGCGTCCGTCCTGTGTAAAAAGAAAAAAAAAAGTTAGTTACGCTGTTAACACATCATGATTGTATCGTTAATTATAATAGGCTAAATAGACTGCAACATAGGGTATGCTCTTTTCTAACTATTCCGCTCGTGTTTTCAGACATATGCACATGATTTCCTCATTCAAGTTAAAGGCATTATACAATCGATATAATTGCGAAAGTATCACGTTCTGGAATTTCTAGGAACTCGTTTACGAAGCAGTCTGCTGTTTGCATAGATAAAACGGGACTATTAGGGCCTTACAGTGCCCATGTTTATTTTGTTTCTATTTTTAAATTTCACACGGTTTGATTTGGAATTACGTGTTGAACGATTATGCGATCTTCTAATACTAAGTACGTTTTTGAAGATTTTAATATTATTGCGCTAGGAAAAATACACCTCCTCACTATTTTGATCATTATATTCTTTGTAATAAAGAGTAAAATAAATATTATCTAAAATGTAATATGGTTTCTCCGATATATAAACTTATAAGTCATAATTCGTAATTTTACAAAAATGTATAGCTTACTGCGTTCTTATAACTAAAAATAGCTCTAAAGGAATATTTCATTAAATACTTGTTATCTTACAAAATTGCTTTCTGTAGGTATATATGTTTTAAAATTGCATTCTACATATTTTAAAAGCAGGTTTTAGAATAATCGCATTCCTATTTCGCAGCTGCGGGCACTATATTTAAATCTTCATTTTTGTATTCTAAAGTAGAAGTATCCTAAGAAGTGAATCGTTTAATTTACATTTAACTGTAACCTTCAACGGCTTTTTTGGTACGATAGCGGAATTAAGATTTTTTAGAAAGTAGTAAAGGTGAAATGCAATACACATAGCAAAACAATTTTTTAATTTTTTTGTTTTATTTTTAGTCGTCCTTTAAAATAATAATACACCTTAAAAATAATAAACTTCTTAATAATCTTAATTCCAAAAATCTAATAATATATAAATGGCGTTATTAATTTTACTGTATTTTTTTATGTGTATTACCTCAGCACTTTTTTTCTAGGTGAACCGATTTTAAAGATTATTTTTTTATTTAATAGCTGGTGCTTCTCTTGTGATTCGATATAAATTAGATCAAGATCTTACCAGTAGTTTTTGAGTTATTCTTAATAATGCGTATTTAATTGACTTCGACTACATGTTCTCATTTCACTTATATTGAAGTTGGTTTTACAAAATTTTTAATTTTACCACTTGTAATATAAGCACTGGACATTACGCTCTTGTGCTACCGGTCGCAGGTTAAATTTCGGCACGAAACAAGTAGTCATACGGCCTGCGAATTATTGTATATGTGTTCGTCCAGTTCGTACAATTTGTGCATCTAAAACGACTTCAAGATACAGGAACAACTAGGGTTTCTTTTAAAACAATCACCCAGTAAGTGAATACCGGTGATATTCATAGTACACCAGGAGTCCGAAAATAATCCTCAGCGGCACCATTGGAATTACTAATCCCAATTTACGCGCTAATTTACCCATGCTCTATAGTGAAGAAAACATCATGAAGGAATCTTACATATCTGAGAAATCAAAAACATTTAGTATATATATATGTATGTGAAATTTGCCAACACGCGCTATGGTATAGTGTGGCATATTTTTCTGTTTTTCCTCTGTTCATTTAGAAATTTTACACCTGTGGCCAGTCGTAGGACGTATCTCGGCTTGTTACTTAGAAGTAACAAATGTAACATTTATAATATTAGGAATTAACGTAAACATTGAGGTCATCGTATACATGTCCAACTGCCAGCAGAAATTTCTCCTCCTTATTCGGAATTGAGCTGTAAGTGTTCAATGCTACAATGTGAGATAACGGGTATCACGTGACCTCCTTATTTAAAACCTTCCTTTATATTTAAATAAAACTAAATTATATCGCGTACATTAGCTTATTTTATATTCCCGAAGTTTCGAGCACATTACAGCAAAAAGTAAAGCTGGTAAAGTGCTAAAAGTGTCGAGTTTAATTTAATCTTTTTTTTAAATTAAATTCCTTTATAATTAAAATATATATAAAAACGAATCATTAGTCACTAAATTAACAATTTTAATTAATATATTTTGTTATTTTTTTTATAAAAATATTATTATTATTACATTATTTTTGTTATGCAAATCGGTTCTTCCATGGCAGGACTATACCCTGTATCGTTGAGACGTTTCACTTTCGTGTAGACCGAACTGTTATCTGTAGGCCATACTACATAAATACACGCTTGTTCCATATAGGATTTAAACCCGGGTCTTTGCAGCGCTGCAACCAAACACTTAGACACCGCAATACTGAGCCACTAAAATGAAGTGTACTAACAGATTTCAATAAAAATAACCAGATTGACTCTACATTTTGAGCAGTTTTATTTTATCTGATAAAGACATGCATGCTAAGACCACAACACCTGCTAACAGCACAAAAATACGCTTAGTTTTTGTTTCGACCTTAATTAATATACGGTAACTCTTAAATAATTAGTTTAGAAGCGTCAGCTTTTTTAAGTCATGTTATTTAACGAACTTATATTATCTTAAAGCAGCTCGTATTAAGTTAATCTATGTAATTAATCACGTACATCATACGAGTATTAACCGACCTAGTCCATGTCTAACACAATAACTTACTGTACAGTTGTAAGGTTCAATGAACCCCAAATTTGGATTGACTCTCATAGATATGCACCTGACCACATATTGTAGATTTGCTTATAATTGCAATTTCACAGTAAAATACACTAAAAAGGCTATTAAATAAAAATATTCTTTCGCATCTAAATCGAGCTATTAACGCGCGCATTTCTTTAAGAACTCATGTCGTTAAATTTTTAGCAATAAATTAAATTAAATAAGTATTTGTATATAATTATACAAATTCAATTGTGTTATGAACATACAGCCATGTAAATAATATATAAATTTTCTTGCGGCTGCAGATGTAAAGCTACATCTTTTCGTTTTTTTTTATAAAATTTTATTTCTTAACTACTCTCTGGTAACCTTAAAATTGGCTTTTACTCGCTCATTATACACCTAGCTCATTTTTATTTGATATAATATAGCATTTATTTTTGGCATTGTTAATTTTAACTTAATTATTTAATCTTTATAATAGACACCTTAAACTTAAGGTTAGTATGCGTACTTTTAAATTATATGATGTTCTCAATTTATTATTTTTATCCAAACCTACCAATATTAATGTATGTAATAAACTTTTAAATTATGACTACATACGATAGATATATAGATTAGTTCTTAGCAGATGTTAAATTTATTAGTATAATATCAATTTGATGTCGGCAGTCAAACGATCAAAAGAGCTATTAAAATTTCATATTGACGGCTTGCTAGCGCAGTAGCTTAGGTTTAGGTTGGGTCCACACTTGATCTTCTTGATGTATTTTGTTTAACCGTATTGTATCGCGTACTTGTATCTTAAGTATGCACGCGCACTTCGACCATGGCGTATTACTAGCCGTGTTGTGTCAAAAAACGCGTCCACTTTTAACCATAACGTGTTATGTAAGTATAGTGGCATAAGTTAAGTAACACTGCCTTTATACGTCCCGATGCTGGGCACTGGCCGCCTTTCGTTTATGAGAGGGTTTGTGAGCAAGGAAATGTCTGCTGCGCTACCCCAATGCGTTTTGGCGGACTTCACTTGTCTTTGAATTTTTTTTTATTTCTCAAACGTGCCGGTTTCCTCAATGTTTTCCTTCACCACCAAGCACGTGATAAATCAGCACTAAAAATAGCTATTAACGATTTTAAAGTCGGCGGAAACAGAAGGTTTAGCTTAGCTTAGCCCCTGAGCTACCACGGCACGTCAAAAACACGTCCACTGTAAACATATCGTGTCATGTAAGTGTAGCGGTATAACGTTATTTAAATGTGGGTGTGGAGGAAAATATGTGTGTGCGACATATTTTCCTCGAATCTTCCTATCTTTGCCACGTCCAAACTTTTCAAGACCGTGTATCGATTTGTAATATCTATTGCCTTTAATGGTTGTAACGCATCGTCGTATTGTGAGACTGTATCAAAATACGTCCACACTAACGTGTCAATCACTATGTATGTGTTTTCAACAGTGGTAGAGCCACGCGGCAGCTTTTGCTGTCTCACGGATGGGCCGGCTCGAACCAGGGTCGTACCACGACCTCACAGAAAACCAGCGTGAAGTAGAGGTTTACCTCTGCGTTTCGCTTGGTGAGTGCAGGTGGCTGGAGGCCCTTTTTACTGTAAATGAGGCATTCCATCTTAGTCCTCACGGGTGACAACGCATCTACATTTCGACTTGTAATTGAGGATAGATGTAGTTGTCTATGGGCCGCAGCAACCACTTCCCATCAGGTGGACTGTGTGCTCGTTTGTCACCCTTATCCTATAAAAAAAAATGTAATCAGTAATCCCTATACGTGGTTGTATTCGTTTTGAAATTTATCGTTTGGTTTCGTTGAATTTTGTAAATGTATCAGTATCGAGTATAACCTTATCTGTTTTAATATATAAATATCTCATTTAGTTTACAAAATATTATCAAAATGAAGAAAACAACAAAATTGATCAGTCTTTTTTCACACCGACAAATAATTCCCACCAGTTAAGCTATCGCACTGCCGTTCGATTACGGTATAGAACTAGTATTTGCTTATAATTCTTCCTAGAGTAACTTAGAAAAAACATATAAATAATTGTTTTTTTTTTTTTAAGTTGTTGAGTGTGTGTAATATGACCAAACACTAATTAAGTAAGTGAATATTAGAAGAAAATTTATACAATGTGTTTCTTGCTCAAATTGCAAAGTCATGCCAATGAAATTGTGAAAAGCAGTATGATACAGTCACCGAAGACTACGCTGTCTGCCAGGTCTTCAGTCAATACACTCGCACCCCATCTGTCAATGTCACGACATCGCGGAGCAATATTCTCACGTGAGCAATACGAGGAAGTGTTTTTATCGCCATTACGTAAAGAAGCCATTACTGAAGCGCCTTGTCGGCCCTTCTGACCAATGTTGCACTGTTTAAAGCGCTTTATCTAAGGCTGTAAATTCGTATTAGATAACGACAACTGAAAAGCAAACATGCGTGCTTCCTCACGAATTCGCAAGTTTTATCGGAATGTAATCAAATGCAGCGGGAATATACTACATGGGCTTGTATCAAACAACTGATATACCCACTGCTTTATAATATTTGCCTTACCAGGTAACATTGCCTTTACTGTGTCCTTTACAAGCGTTCGAACGAGGGAAGTCAGGTCGATAACCCGCAAATATTGACTCTATGGAAGTATCTAAGTATACACAAAGAAGCAGGTGCAAAGAATTTCCATTTTGCTATGGGCGCATCGTATTTCAAGTGTTTAAACCTCTCAAATAAAATATTATAATGTCTCTCTCGCGGCGTAAGGGCAAATAGCAGGTATCGTTGATTATTTTAAGGGTTTCTTTTTTTTCTTTATTTACGCGATACAAAGTATTATAATTGTTCAGTGTTATCAAGATTTTTTATAAAACCTCAAACAATTTTCAAGATATAGTTTTTTTTTTAATAACATGACAACATGTCCCCGAGGAAAATGCATCATATGCTTTTCGTTTTATTTAGCGGCAAATTAAAAGCTAATGCATACTTATTGTCTTTGAAATCCTAATCCATGAGAGGTATAGGCATTGTAATAATGATTTTTAATGGCCACTGCGATCTACAGTACACTCCACCGCAGAGAGAGGAGTTTTTCTTATCTAACAAATTCTTAGTTTATAAGTCTTGTCTATTAAATCACGAAAGCGTTCGCCTGCATTCAAGGTGAACGAACCAGACGAAAAAACTGTCATTGAAGCGGTAGCTAGGTTATTTATTTGGTGATGAGTATAATTCGATTAAGTAAGTTTCGTAAGTTGGTCGATGAACCTTACCAGCGAAGCATCTAGTTACACGCTCTTTTGAAACTATATCTATTAGGTCGGTATACGTGATGCCATGCCTCGCCCAGAGTTCCAGTCAATAAAAAAATATTGGATGGATTCTGTCGCTAAAATATCCATAAAATGTTCTTGCCTACTTTTTCTTGTGCACATTATTTAAATTTGATACACCAATGGTGTATGCCCATAAAACCTGCTTATCCTTTCACTCCTTTTATACGCAATATATACTTAAGTAAAAACAATCAATTAAAAAAATTTGTTAACGTTGAAAAAGTTTGATATTTTTTGCTCTAAAAATATAATATACAAAACTTGAAAAAGATATTACTATCTTTTGAAAAAAGATGTAAACATATACTTTTTTACTTCTTGATCGAGACGATGAGAGTACGCTTACACACGTTGTCGTTAGGGTTGGGAAAGGAACGGTCACCGATGTGAACAAGGTTACGGGCTTCTAATTGAAAATTGTCAGCCACGGCGGCGGACATACTAACCGCCTTCATCGAGCTTAACTGTACAGCTACCGTACGACTTGCACCGAGTCGCAGTCATCGCAACGGGAAATCTGATGCAGTAAACAACAACATTGACCATCGTCATTGAACTTAACGCAATTTCTTCCAGAAACCGCACTCTTTGTGCCCAAACCACAACAGCTAAAAACTTATTCACCAACTATAACAAATTTAACAACATTCCCGTAATTTTGCTAATTTGTTTCCCTTTTAGAATTCCAAAGTCAGGACTTTTTTCTGTGTCATCTCCATAAGAAATATTTGCTGTGTTGGTTGCTATTTAAAGCCATCGCAAGAACCTTTTATCTTTCATAATGCGAAACGTTTCGGCTCTTGTTCGGGGTCCTAGTATGACAGCCATTATAATTCCAAGTGAATGTGGAAGTACACAAAGACGTCTTTATGTACCACATAAATATTTATGAGTAAACGCTTATTTTCTACTCTTTGAACCAATGGATACGCACGATACTGTCGACCTAAATGGACTCTTCTAGATACAAACTTTTACTACGTTGTAAACTAAAAACTTAATTTCAGTGCAATAATATATATATATATATATATATATATATATATATATATATATATATATATATATATATATATATATATATATATATATATATTTATGTTAAAAAGAATAGAATTGATGGTTTTATTGAACTACACTTAGTTTAGCAGGAAGGCGCTTAATGTGCCTGTTCTGTTGTTTGTTGGTTTAAGATCCTATTTACCATCGAAGCTAATTTTATGTGAACAAAATTAATTCTTAATAGCTTTAGTTTAATTAGCTTATCTGACACTTCATACTATACAAAAAAGGGTATACAATAAATGCATCAAGAAATTGATGTTGTGTGATATTCTTTTTTTATTTATTTAGGGGCTTTTGTCCCATATCGATATGTCAGCCCATCATATTCTAATCTTACTGGCACAAATTTGAAATATTTTTTTTTATTTGGAGCTAGTATTTTTGGTGTTTCATAACCATATAAATAAGTTTGCAACCCCGAATATGCTTACACAGTTAAACAAATTATTATATGTTTAATATTTACCTTGAAAATTTTAATCAATAATTATCTTTATCATTCTCTCATTTAAAACATTTCATTAACAGATTAATCTCATCAATAGACCCACATACTTCACATTAATAAGAATCAGCTTTTATCATTAATTCGGAAGACTGTAAGAAATATTTTTGATATCATTAAAGTCTATACATTAGCATTATCTATATGGACAGTTTATTGAATGCAATTTATTGAATTTCATATGGATAGAGGTATAATAAGGATTTTTTCTGGATGTTTTTATAGGAGAGGGGCTAAATGAGCATGTGGCTTACATGATGGTAAGTGACTACCGCCGCCCATGAACAATACCAGGGGAATTGCAGATGCGTTGCCGGCCTTTTAAAAACGAATAGGCTCTTTTGTTGGAGGTCCCTAAGTCGTATCGGTCCGGAAAAACCCACAAGAAAAATGTGCACAAGAAAACTTCTTCTAAATCGCAGTGTTCGACCGCCAATCATTCAGATGGTATGGATGGTATCGCGAGTTTTGTCGCGATGTACGATGGTGAAATTGAGCGACCGGAATTAATCCGTACAATTCCTCAGAGCACTCCCCGCTTAGATGTATCAAATACGCTAAAAGACGCAACATCTCTACGCAGTGCCAGTGAGTCAAGCCGATCGGAAAGAACTCCGTCATCGACGATCCGAACCGCTCTGTGCTGTATGTGGTCAAATGGAAGGATTTGGCACTGAGAAGCCCCAGCCCAGAGATGGGAACAGCATTCCATGTGGAGCCAAACCTGCGCCTTTTAAAGTCACCTGGTTGCATCTAGTCACCTTTTTATATCTGTTTATATTCAATCTTGTAGTAATTAAATGTTATATAACGATATAGGTTCTACTAATGATTGCAATCCTACTTTCCCTTAACTAGTTTCTTGAGGCCACTACAAGAAAGTAAAACCCCGCTATGTTGTTTATCGATTAATCGGTCCGAATCCTGATGACACGATATTCAACGCTATCTTAAATTTATAATATATACATATTCTGAAACCCAAGCTCTTTGAAAACTCAAATTTAGTTACAAATAAATTTGCCGATTTATGGAAACCTCAACCTCAGTAGAGTATGTTGTTACTTCAGTGTCTGTTATTTTTAATCTACTATTTAAAGTTAATATAAGGTGAATACAGATACAGATTATGGCTATGTGGTGGGGGGAATACGACACCTTATTACTATATGCCTGTCTTACTGTATGCTCGAGATGAATGATACGATAACCAGCGGAATGTTGTGATAAACTAATCCGAAAACGCTAAACCTAAATCTCACTGACAGGTAATGGGTCTAACTATCCTATTGTGTTCAGCAAACGCGCAAAATTTTGATTTTGCGCGTTATTGTCTGGGAAAAATGACTTACTAAATCGTAGTGTTTATTTTTCGGGATGAATGAGAAAAACAGCCGTGCCCCCATATTATAAAATATTTTCTGAAGTACTTGTTTATAGATAACGTATGCACGTTGACTAAGACTTGACGATCTACATATATAGTTTGTCCGCTTTTAGATTTTTGTTTACGCGGGAACATTAAATGTCACCTCGACTTATAGTATTTTCTGATCTAACCTTTGTTTTTCGATTTATCGTAATATATTTACTATCTGTATCTACTCGACTTTATTTTACATTTTTGTTTTAGGTTACAATTTTTTTGTCCTAATTTATTTTTAACATTGATATTGCAAGGGATATTCAAATGTTAAATATTTTTCCAACTTTTAATCCCTTCATGTTAACACGTGGAAACGTAAGTGAGAAGTGTTAAATTAATAAAAATCATTTAGTACCAGTACCACTGAGTTTGAACACGGTTGTGGCACACTTTCCGTTGGTTTCGCTTCGGCGCCGCATCGACGACATCACGTTTCCCATGTTAAGAATTGTTTATTGAAGTCATGATGTGACCTTAACATTGTATTTTACGATTGTCTCGTCACCGGGCCGGGTACTGACATTTCAATAGAGAAGGTGAACGTAGGTCGCGGCGTGAGGCGCAGCACGATACATCGCGTGGCCAGGTATGCTCCCAACACCCATCACCCAACGGCCCGCCCTATGACCAGATGCCTCCTATGTCAACGCCGACCTCATTCCATATCGCGGAAGTTATCTCAAAATATAAGTTATGCACATCACTAATATAACGAACTCCGAACGCTTTTTCATAGGCATGACTCGAGGCAAAATTTATTCCATCAAAAGGCCACAATATGTAATTTCTCACAAATGGCAATCGAGAAATGAACGATCCCTAACATTTCCGTACTAAGCTACAGTTTCTTTGGCATTTCTCTAAATGCATTCAAAACGTTATCAGTGTTGGGAGCGAACTAAAATTTGCATCTAGTATTCGCGCCTTAGTAACGTTGATAGCGGGTGCCCACGATTTAACGCCAGTATTAATGCATTATTCAACGGAGTTTTCATTAGGCTGTTGCAATCAGTGAGGGGAATCGCTCTCTCGTTAAAATGTACGGATGGCATGACGTCCGCTCGTATTGGGCGAGAACCTGACCAGCACGCGAGCACATATCACTTATCACAATGAAAGCTCCGCTAACTCTATTTAACTCGTGCTTTCTGATAATTACTGATAATTGTTTATAAGAAGTGTGTGCACCCATGCCGTAAAAATAGTTTTTTTTTTAATACACTTAGTTTCAGTCATAAATTTAGATCTATCAAATCTCATATGTTCTTGCAACGATACTAGTTTTTTTTTTATTGGTTTTTATTGTACTTCTAGTAAAAATATTCTTTCAAACGCTATTTATGTTATCTCACTATTATTTTTGTGAGTTCTCCATCTACAAAAATTTTAGTATTTTTTTAAGTTTTTGCTGCTGTTTCGTATCTTGAGTGTAGAGAACCGGAGATAATAATTTTTATTTTTGTTACTTGGTAGTGTAAAAATATGAAGAACTATAGTCATTCAGTAATTATACGTGGTAGAGCCATGCTGCAGCTATATTAGTAGTGTAATTGTAGCACGAATGGGTCGGCTCGACCGGGGAAGGACCACGCTCTCACAGAATACCAGCGTAAAATAGCAGCTTAACGCTGCTGTGTTTCGTATAGTGAGTGTAGAGAACCGGAGACAATTTTTACTGGTAAGGAGGCATTGCATCTTAGTCCTCACGGGTGACAATGAATTTGCATTTTGATTCGTAATCGAGGATAGATGTAGATGTCTATGGGCCACAGCAACCACTTACCATCAGGTGGACTGTGTGCTCGTTTGTCACCCTTATCCTATAAAAAAAAACTAGAAACAGGGTTTTCCATTATAGTCCTCAGGGGTGACAACGCATCTGCATTTTGATTCTTAATCGAGGACAGTTGTGAATGTCTATGGGCCACAGCATCCACTTACCATCAGGTGGACTGTATGCTCGTTTGTCACTCATATCCTAGATAAAAAAATCTTCGTCGTATGTTTCTTTTGAATAAGAAGAGTTTAATAAAAATGTAGTTTGTAGTTTAACCACTTGGCAAGACACTGATGCTGTATGGTCAGTTGAGTCAAGACAGGTTTATCAACTTCACATACACCGTGCATTCACGGATGTGGAGTGCGGTATACTTACCACATTAATGAGCGCGCATCCCGTTCATATTGCCCTAAATTACGGGCTTACTTTATTATTAAGCTATAAATTAATGGTCGTTGTCATAATTCGTTTTATAACCTGTTCTTTATTTAATTAAGGATATGTTCCAAAACTGTTATAAGAGCCATAATTACTATGAATCAAATATTTATAACAGTGATAAAAATGACAGCTGTTTCTTATTTCATCTTATAAAATTCATGCTACTATCTTGTTTATTTTTTAATCTGATGTTATGAAGTATGAAATGATGATTGATCCCCTCCCTCCATTCCCGCGCGTGGGTGCGTCAGCGATGTGAAGAACGAGATAGGACGTTTTAAAGACGTCCCAAATTAACATATGTTATCCAGTATGTTATGTTACTAACACATATTCATAATTTATTTCAAATGTCTGTTTTCCTTATTTACAATTTATTTGTTGTCGTTATATACAATTTTGCAAATGAAGTGTATTATCGGGAATCCAGACACTTTAAACTAAAACTTCTATAATTCTATAGAGATATACGTGCTGATCTCAGAATAGAACCGTATAATATTATGCTCCCAGACTTGTCAAATAGCGATTCATGTAAACAAAGAGCTGCAATGACCGGGTTAACCGTGAATAGCAGATTGCGTGTAGAGTCAGTGAGGAAAAATATGCCATTGATGCAAGTAACGTGCATGCTCCAGATAACGGTCGCAGCGAGCCGAATGAATGGTTTAGTGTCGTAAATTGAATGATAATGTTCAGTTCAGTATCTCGTTTTATCACGCAATCTTACTACTATTCGTCTCTCGGAGTAACGTCGTCATTGTCTATTTTGTCCTTGAATAGATATTAATGTGTGTATATCAAAGTCATAATTCATTTTATTCACCTTTAAATAGTTTTTTATTGTTTGCTACCTAAAATAATTAGTACTGCTTTCAACGAGCCTATATATCGTATAGATCGCCAAGCATTAAGTGTAACTAATTAGGAAGATGGTTGGGTGTCATGTCGCTGTCAGACATTTTGCAAACATCAAACAGCTGCAGAGACACAATACACTGCTAACGAGACACAGCGGCAGACAGGCTCAAAGGGCTTCATGGAACACCTCAATCAACTCTTTGTTCCCGATGGCCCGTTTAAACCCGCGGATCTCGATCCCATCCTGAAAGCAATAAAGCTCGAAGCCAACTCACGACTCCGCACTGTTTACCCTTTATCGCTACCGCCGAATGCACTAAGATCTTAAACGTATTTTAATAACTCCCCCTGCCCGACCGCCTTAATGGGCACACCATGCAAATGCTCATTGAGAACCGTTATGAATTGATAGCACCGGTAACAAACTGCCCCGTGAAATAAAGAAAGGTAATATTCACGAACAGGGCATCCGATCACGCCGCATTCTTCAATTCAGAAAGAATAATAAGTTCCTGCATTTCCTTGTACCGATACTGAACACTGCACTTGTGGTAAAAACAAAATTACTTTGTCCCTTATACGATGGTAAAAGATTCCAATGAATGTGTAAGAAACCTTCCTTGTACTGCATTAAAAAAGCAGCATGTCTGTACGAAGAAAGTGCCCTTACTGGTCTTAAACCAGATCGTCCTTGTTAATATGTGAAAAAGTTTGCAGGTTGATGTCTTGTATGAATTTAAAACTTCCTTTCACGGTGTGGCGAGATGCTTTCTCTCTTGCGATTCCAAGCTGTGACATATGCGCACTCTTCCTTTCTAAACCGCGCAAATTAGTAGAATGCAAGTCGCAATTGTGTGAATAAAGCGATGCTTTTCTTTTTTCTTTTCTTTGTTCATTTCTTAGTTCTCTTCAATCGTTAAAATAAATTTATTTAGTTGTACATACATATAGGTATACTATATACGGCCTACTACTGTGCACAGGCGTCTTTCATGTCTGAGAGTGTTATGAGAAGCAATTAAGTGAATGACCTGATCGTTTCCTCATAGTGTGTCCTTCAGAGCCGAGAACGTGGTAAATCAACACTTAAAATGAAAAATTATTTGGTGCCATCGGAGATTGAACCTGTGTTACTCGCATGCTATCAAACTTTTGACGTACAATCAACCCCTGATCTACCACAGCTTATACTAAAACAATTTTTTTTTTAATATTGAATAAAAGACCATTACGAGTGATAATTCAAAAGTTGATTCATTAAAAGTTTCTCATTCTTCAGTACACCGTTATAATAAAATAAGATAACAAATTTCTCACGTTCGCATCGAGTTCGAGTTGGGTAACGACAACCTCGGCAAAAAAGTTGAAAATCTAATAGTTTATAGAAAAAATACTTTATTATTTGCTGTTTCTTCCATTTCGCTAGCGCTGAAGTATCCTATATAACACTCAAAGGACGATGTAGTAACCTGACACTACTGCAGTAATTCTGACGTCGTTTTCGTATAATTCTGGCACTTTTATTTTGTTTTAGAAGTCATATAATCTAGTCACGTTTCATTTGTTTTTAACTATTTTTGCATACTCATTATCGTGATGAAGATGAAGTTTTAATGTTTGGTTTCAAGCGTAAATGTTTGTAAGCGTAAATGTTTGTAAGCGTAAATTTTGTACTCACTTTAAAAATATAAGATAGTTGTGTTAACCGCCGATCAAAATTTTATAATTGTATTCAAGGCAAATAAAATGTTTTATGGAGTTTTATCAGTATTTAGACTTTTTATTTTTATTTACATTTAATTTTATAAATAATTGTATAATGCAAAGTAATGTAAAGTAGCAAACTTAATAGCTATCTATTGGAACTGAATAATATTAAAATGTGCGCGTCTTGAATCATATCATAGTACAATAATCCCTCATAATTCATTACAATCGCTTAATAATCGCTAAAGGGGCTGCTACTCGAAAACTTTTCTTCCCCATCGGTTGTCGGTTCTTCGAGATATATGACTGGCCTATTGGCACTAGCTTACTGATCCGTAATTGAGCTATATTGGTAACCCATGGTTCTACTGCAAATATCCTCACTACGAAATCTATCACTAAGTGAAACACCGAACATATCCCACTCCATAGCTCGCAGAAGTAACCTTGAGCTTTCTCATACGGCCAGCTGTCAAGCACCACGCCTCAAATCCACATGTCATCACTGGCAATACGAAATGATTGTACACTCTTGTTTTCACGTAAAACACGTGGTGAGAAGTACTAAATAGAGTACCAACCTAGATGCAGGAAGTCGATGGTTGCAGGTGGCTGAGATCCGTGCTTGTTCAGCAGTGGACTTGTGATGTGCTGTAATAATGATGATGATAATGATGATGCATGTCCACGTTCCTGGAACATACTACGTTATTATATCTATAAAGTTTTAAAACATTAACCGTAAGAAATGTAAAGTATAATTTTGCTAATCCGATATATCATGGAAACCATATTTTCAATATCTGTATTAAGTAAATGCTCTTGTTATTAAGCCAACGCCGTAGATACCGCTAAGAGTGCTAATTAATTAAAAGGCGTTGATTTTAGCAGTAATACGTAAGCCATTAGCTCTCTCGATTAGCTCAGTTTGCTTTAGCACCAGTATCGCGCTGGGGATCGTAACCTCTTCCCACATAATTGGCGTGTGGGTGCGGTGTTAATGTTATCCTGATCGCTGCCTACCTGCGCGGTAACACCCGAGAATATAGCTCTACCCTGATGCCGCGACCCGGGTACATACACACTCGAAATCTATTGACACAATCTGTGCCGCCAATACCAAACGATTTATAATGTGTTGTAACCTGTAATTTTTTGTTTGTTCCTTTAGCTTAAATATAGTGTAAAATTATCATTATCACTGTTCTAGTTATCACACTGTGTTTATTTAATTATTGAAAAAATATTAATTTAAAATATAAATAAAAACCAGTCAACAGTTCATTATCATATTTAAATCTCATCAGAAGCCCTCTGTTACTGCTACAACAAGGAAATACAGGGAACAGGAACAGGGAAAGCCTGTTTCCCCAAGATTGCAACAAGCACGATCCTGAACTATTTACATACATCGACTCCATGCATATTTCACCAAGTCGTCGTCGTTATAATGAAGTACTATTGTACGATATAGACGGCTCCGTGGCGCAGTGGCTTAGCAATGAGTTGCTGCGCTGGGGGCCGCGGGTTCGAATCCCGCACGGAACAATTATTTGTATGGCCTACAAATAATTGTTCCGGATCTGGATGTTTGTTTTTATGCAATTTATGTTTGTAAACTGCCTCCACGATACAGGAGAAAATGCTAGTGTTGTGGTAACTTTTTTTTTTTCAAAAAAAAAATGATCCGATAAAATGTAATCCTCAATAGAAATCTTCAAAACTTATAGAACATCTTTTTTATATCTATGAGATTAATTTTATTTTAAAGTAAGAAAAAAAAGATAAATGTTTGCAATTAAAATGGTCGCCTAGTGGTGAATTTTGACCGTAATATATTAAATTTTTAAATTTGTATTAAAGAAGTTGTATTTCACTTTCAAACCTCAGTATATATGTATTATCTATGCTTTCAACTGCACATTAATACTCGTCAATTTATAACTATCACAAAGTACCACTAACCACCTTCAAGTTCATTATATTCTCGATTAAAAAATTGTATTTTCATATGTAACATACATAACATTATTCCTTTCTTCTTAGTCAATCCGTACTCGGAATTTCTTTCTAGCAATCCACTCTTCCATTTCCGCACAAATGAATCCGATTGTAACTATCTCAATAAGGTAAAATCAACATCCCAAGTAACAGGATCCCAACTGCAGGCTTAATCAGCCCTCGCAGTTCGAACACACGCTACTCTATGACGCCGACAATGTCCCCTCATTAGGAATAATAAGTATTCACTGTCTTGTTACACAAAACTAGACGGCACGGGAACGCTTCATTAATTATTGAAACTTCGTAACCTTCACTGCTTCGAATAGATTAAGTAGCTACATTTTCAAAGTGGTTATTTTCAAATTGTTATTTTCACATTTTTTTTGCTTTTATGGGTAGCGATAAGGCTACGTAGGTGTAAATCGGGAATATCAACATAAAACCATCCCATACACGCTTGAATGATTATAATAATCACAATAAATCTATTACATTTTAGACTTACAGAATTTATTTACATACATGTATATTTACGTATATATTACCATTTGCTTTAATTTACTTGTTGATATAATTATAAAAATAATAATTTAATATATTAGTTAACAACTAAAAAGTGCTGTGATTACGGCTTATCCTTGCGGTACGTTACTGAAACTCTCTTGGTCCGTCCCTATAATTTTACCAACGCGGCGAACCTTCAGTCGTTACAGACAAATTATTCCAGACTTATAATTCACTTTCTAGTTACAACGAGCAATGCCCCGAGGGCGGATACTAGACCCGGGCGGCAATTCGTTCTTGAAAACTTTATCCGTGTTTGTATAGTTAAATAAATGGACTGTAAATATATGGACGCTATCAGCTTTCACTATCGAGGCAATTGCGAATAAATCAAGGGAAAGGACGCAACTTAAGACTTTATCGCTTAGTGTATAGTAAATGTTAATTGACAAAATGTGGTGTGTGGTGGTAGCGGGCTGATTTATGCGGGCGCAAATCGCTACTCAATTTGCATTGGATCTATGTTAAGCGCCCACTCGAGCACTCGTTACTGCGATCAAACTCATTCTTTACACACTGGCTGTTTGAGACCCAACCAATCGTCACGACTGCGTCTAAGGTCCGGGAAATAATGCGATGTACTTTTATTTCTTCCACGACGTTTGGTACTTCGTTAAGCTTACCTAAAATAGATTACTCTTAATTGGTCTTTAATTAAACACTTAATTGTAATTTTTATTTGAATTACGCAAACTAGAGTAGTAATTATATTTATTGTTAATATGAGTTCAATCTGGTAATTTATGGAAATATTTTATTCAAAATAAAACGTTTTATAAATTGCAATATAATTCAATTTATTGTGTCAATTTAAAAAATATTATGTTATTAATGGAAAAAAGTTATATTACATGGGTATAAGTTATCTTTATATATAAAAAGTACGTGTCACGTTGTTTGTCCGCGATGGACTCCTAAACTACTGAACAGATTTCAATGAAATTTTGCACACTGTGTGCAGTTTGGTCCAACTTAAAAGATAGGATAGCTTACATCTCAATTTATAGTCGCAATACAATATTATTTTATTGAAAATTATTTGCCTATTATTTGACAGTCACAATAATTTTCTGTTAGCTCCAAACGATTCTGTCAGATGACGATATCTGTTGATTGGATTGAGTAAATATTCAATAGATGGCGCTATGTTAAAAATACAAACGTTTAATATAAGCTACAATTTAGTAGTATAACCACCACAATTTGCTGTAAGTATTCATCAGATGGAACCAATTTTTTTAATACTAATTTCAGGAGTTTTTTTTGGAAAGCAAATGGTCGTTCGGAAAGGGCAGAACAACGTCTGCCTGGTCAGCTAGTATTAGTATATAATTTATATTATATTATAACGGTACATTACAAATTCAACAAATATCCATTGCGTTACAAGTAACGACGTTGGAAATAACTATTTTACGTAACTTTAAAAAGATAGTAAGAAATTGGTAAAGCTACAGGCCAATATACGCCACGGCTGCGGCATAAGCTTCCTCTCATCTCTAAGAGGGTCATAGGGCAAGAAAACGTCTGCTACACAGCCAAAATACATGTTGTCGGACATCACATGTTTCCGATTTTTTTTTAATTCTCAATCGTACAGGTTTTCTCATCATTTTGTCCTTCACCGTCGAGCACATAGTAATTCAGCACTTATCATTGCAAGTAACGATTTGATTAATGCTGGAGAGACAGAACCCGGGTTGCTCGCGTACTGTAAAATTTACGCCGTACGCTTAGCTCCTCAGCTTACACGTCTCTTTGGTACATTTAATGTACTATAATAAATATATTTGGGCAACTTTCTGCAGTACGTTATTAAGGCCTCTCTAAAGCTAAGGTTTGACCGGAAGCAATGTAACAAGGACATAAGAAGCTGCTGGCTAAATTTAAGATCGTGCGTTTCAGGCAGCAATAACGCGCGTGCCTGCCACAACCTAATCCCGCTACCGAAACGTGAGAAGTCAACGAGTTGACACGGTCCCAATTATTTCTACGAATGTCGCAATCCTCCAATCATTACGTTGAGTTCAACGATCATTTTATTTGTTATATAGCTTCTGTAATTCAAGCAGACAGAAAACATTTAAACGCTGTCTTATGAATTTAGCACGAATAGCTCGGCTCGACAAGGACCACGCTCTCACAGATTACAGCTTAATGCTGCTATTTTTCCTATAGTGAGTGTTATGAACCGGAGACCATTTTTACTGGAAACGAGGCATTCTATCTTAGTTGTCAGGGGTGACAACACATCTAAATTTTAGATGTAGATGTCTATGGGTCGCACTAACCATACATAAAATAATGAAATAAATAGTTAAAACTCATGTTGTGACACCGAAAAACCTGCGCAACGAAACTTCTATTTGGCAGAATGCAGACAAAAGCTCACCCCAGGTTAACTGAGATCCTTTTTACTACCCAGGGGTGTCAACGTATTCTGCATTTCGATGATGAATGGAAGATAGATTTAGGTGCCTATGGGCATATTCACTTACCACCAGTGACACTATTACTCTTTTGTCACCCTCAATTTAAAAAAACCTCAAGATTAAAAATAATAATAAAAGGTAAAACGTAACTCTGTTATTTCGATTCAAACGACGTACCCCTCAAATATAGCCGCTTTTATACTTTTTCAAGCTCTACGAGCTTCATGTTAATGTTTCGTTAAAAGATTTAGTTGTCTGTGTGTTCTTTTCAATAATTTGATCGATTATAATTTTACTACATACTCAGTTAATCTTTTCTATATGCAAAACATAATAAACCATATAAATAGAGATTAATAAATCGCAAAGAAATAACTCTCCTATTCGAGATATTATGTACATTTAAAAAATAGTTTGTTTGATAATTGTGATTTCTTGTAAATCTACATGGTTCGACTTTTCTATTAGCTTTAAAGCGAACAACATACGTTTAGTAAAAAATATACGTTCTTTTCGACCGGCACCACCACTAATAAATCTCATCTAGTTACAAAATCGGAAAGAAAAATCCTTCGATCTTTTTTCTTTACTGCTCATTTAATTATATGAGTAATTTCCATACAAATAAAAATTAAAAAGTATGTCCACTTTAAGTTGATCGATAGTGAAATTCCGATTGTTAAACCAAAACTCTCACAATGTGAGGAAAATGTACGTAATAGTTCGTCCATCATTAAGCTTCACATCGCAGTATTCATGTGAAAAATAGCTAATAGAACTACATGTAATTAACTTCATAATTGAATGTAAATGAAAACACCAGTTACTTTTTCCTTCACATTGATTTTCCTCTGTACATAATTATAGATTTTTCTGCAATTACAAAACCTGTAGCGTGAAAAATTACCATTGAGTTTAATCATTTACACATAAATAAACTAAGTCCAGGCATGACGGACGGCACAGGCAAGTGATAAACGCGCGGAACATGAGTGCCTAATGAAAGTCGAGGGCACCAACGTTTCGATCAGTCATCTCTTCGATTCTATACATGCGTCGGCCATTACATCAAACTTGACGTCAAGAAGAATATGATTAGTGTGTACTGTGGATCGATCTACGAGTAATTCCATAAAGAACATGGAACGTGTGTCCCTCTTTATAGAAGCACTAAATTCATTTGGCTTATTACATTTTGGTTTATTATTGTGGTAACGTTCTAAAACCTTTTATTTTTGTAAAGTGAGAGCTTTATAGATGTCAATAATTACAAAGCATTTAAGCTTTATTGCGGATGTTTCAATTCAATTTTACAGCGTTTATCAAGTGTTTTAATATTAAAATATTTAAACGTTTTTCAACTTTTCTTCTAAACAAAAAACAATGTTTTTATAAAGGATTTTTCTACTTTATATTTAATATTATTAAAATAGTTGAAATATACCTTCATCCATAACATAAACATAATCAAACAACCGTTATAATATTCTGATACGTGCATGTATATAAACATATTACCATTATGCTCTTATATTAATGACTTAAGACGCAAAAAATAATACATCACCTGTCATTTCAATCAGCATTAGTTTTCACTTACGATTGTGGTTTTTTATTAGGAATGCTATCGCGATCCGCAACCAATACATTGCGGCAAAGTAGCTTCGCAGGTTGTATAACACCGGCCGTGGGAGAGTCCAAGAGCAACGCCGTTAGGCGACTACGCCACCAGTACCGTTCTATTAGCGATTTTATTAGACGATTCGCGTGTATCGCTCTGTAATCAATTTAAGCACGTTGTAGTGCGCTCTACTTGTAGTGAATTGTTAATACTACATGACAATAAGCGCTCCATTTCCCGTAGCTTATAGTGCTTATAAACACTTACTGACTGGCTGAAATCCCAAAACATATATAACAAAAAAAAATATTCAACATATTAACATTAGATCCGTGATTGGCATGAAAGACAACAAATGAAGAAGTTTTTTTTTTTTGGTGAAAAGTAGTTTCTAGTAAGATTTGTCTCGAACAAAAAGAATTTGTCATTCTAACATTTGGATATCTTGTTAGAAATCCCTTTTGTATATTTTTTGATAGACATACATAAAAGTTCTGTATCTTTGTGATTTATAAGTTCTTTAATGATGTTATTCTTTAGGATAGTTTCAAAAACAGACATTTAATCATAATCTCCAGGTACGACATCCGACGTTATATCACTGAGCAGGTTAATTATAGTGGTATTAGAGTTAGCGTACTCGCTCATCCATTGCCTACCCGTATTCGAACATCGAACTTCGCGTATACAATTTTTTGCCTTTTGTTCAATGCGGTTTCCTTGCACGCAATATTTAAAGGTAGATTTTAAAATACTTTAAAGATGAATCATCGATTATTTTATATGCTAGTGTCACAAAAACACAAAGCGTTTTTAGACTTCCGTGATGTCACTCTAAGCCATCATATATTAAATAAAACTGTCCTCATTATGGCGTGCCACCAAATACTGAAATTTATACGACATCATTTCAGTATTTGGTCATAGTAAATATGCCTTTAATGACTCAACGGGGAACGATCTCACCCACGCAAATTTTTTCAAATAAAGCTACCTAAAACACACATCTTGCCATTAACGGACTCAAGTATTGCTATACATATATCCTAGTGTGCAGAAAAAGTATCAAATTAACAGTTATACAAATAAAACCAGGTCAGAGATGAAAGTTTTTTACATTTGCAAGCGATATTTTGCTGATTCGCGTTATTTAGCAAGTCAAATACGTAGCGTTGTCATCGCCATCTCAATAAACTCACATGAAAAAACCCGGAATATCAATTAAACAATCATCTGCACATTGTTTCTTAGAAAGAGATTTTCATTTCCATTTATTTTTTCAAAAACCCGAAAGCTGCTTCTATCTTGAAATTTGCATACAATAATCGACTTTATAAATGTTAAAATATTATTTTGAAATAAAAAGTACTATCGGGTTCATACCAAAATATTTAACCATCTAAAATATTGTAGTGAATACATATGTTAATAAGTTTTTAGGGAATATTTTTTTGTCCAGGAAACTAGTAGAGAACTATTATTTTAAAGTGCCAAATATAACACTTCTTTTCTCATGAAATATTATCTTCTTAAAATAAATGATGTATGTAGCATTACGAAATTTCATTCACCTCGTAGGAAACCGTGACATAGACCTACACAATTACTTTAAGAGCATTTTAAGAGCGTAAGCACATAGTGTCACGCATCACTACTGTCCTTAATATTAAACTTGACGCGCCGGGCATATTTATTAACTAACTCACCATGGTGTATGTTCGATTAATAATTCTCACTGCATCTATTCGCAGATGCTCTCAATTTTATTATTTAAATTGTTTATTAACTATGCATGGCAGATAATATAGATTTTAATAAATTTTCGATACTTCATAATATGTTAATGTTTATTACATTAATACGTGATTGTTTTTATTAAATATTTAATTATTAAATTTTAGTGAGGATTGCTTGACTACTTTAAGTTCACACAATCATTCACACTGCTTATTTCTTGATTTTATTTTGTTTATAGATAGTATCGCGCTCAGGTATGTTTGTTGTTCCCTCATTACCATACATTTCCAAGAGCCCTTTTCTTAAAGCATGTGTGAGGATAGCCATTAAAATGTATCCCAAAGAAATGCTATCAAACTATTTTTGACCTTTTTGTACACTTTATTTTCGATGAACTGAGAAATCAAAATTCGCTATCGCCTTGTGCTCATATTCCTATTGTAGCAAGTCACTTTAACTCTCGCTGTCACGAAAGATCGTCGCGTTTCTTCTAACGTTGCCTTCTTAATTATAATCGCATTGCATTCGTAATAAACCTTTCCAAATGAACCTATACTTAAGTAGCAAAAACAATGAATCAAGTCACATTTATAATGTATATATGTCTATATTTATTAAATAGGTAATGGAATAAGTATTTCATTTCTACATATATGTATTATAGTTATCATTATCATCAACAGCAACAGCCTTTTAGAGTCCCCTGTTGAACATATACCTGTGCAAAAGGTGTCAGCTAGTATTACTTGGACGATTTTGTCATATTTTAATACATTGTAATATAATACGTAAATACATCATCATTATCATCATCACAGCCTTTCAGTAGTCCACTGCTGAATATAGGCAAGGATTGCCACAAAACAGGGTCTTGTGTCATCTGCAACCATCAATTTCCTGCATGTCTTACCACATCGTCACTCCATCTATTGGAAAGCCGCCCTATACCTCATTTTAACGAAAAGAAGTTGCCACTCAAAACGTTTCTTCCCCATCGTTTGTCGGTTCTGCAAGCTATAAATGTTCACATCTTGATGTTTGTTAAATAAAATTTCCATTTCGTACGTTGATAAATAAAGAGTTAACATTTCATTTCATTTCATTAATTTCATATTTAGCCGGAATTTTACCACTTCAGCTCACTGATCCGTTACGTAGATATGCGATATCCGTTAAGTAGATACGTACTCGTGAAATGTAGAGTGATCCCCACTGGATGGAATGATGACCAGGTAAGACATGCAGGAACTCGATTGATGCAGAGAGGTTCAAGACTATGTTTATGGGGACACCCATGTTCAGCAATGGACTTGAGAAGCTGTAATGATGATATAATATATCAAAAAATATTTGCATAAAATACTAACTTTTGGTTTGTTCTCAAGTTCAAAAAACTTTGGTTTTAAGTATTATATATTTAAATTTTCTGTATACATTCTAATAACTTTAGTAATTAATGCATCACGATACTTATA
Organism: Parnassius glacialis; assembly: GCA_033319125.1. Taxonomy (NCBI): domain Eukaryota; kingdom Metazoa; phylum Arthropoda; class Insecta; order Lepidoptera; family Papilionidae; genus Parnassius; species Parnassius glacialis. Next base: position 21,476,476 of record JAVANC010000019.1, read on the forward strand.
TGATGCATCACTAAGTCCGTAGTGAAGGAATAAATCGCACCTGTTTGTAGGAACGGGATATGAGCGTCCGGTCAACAGTCTAAAAATATAAACTTATATTAATTAAAGGTATAATCACATCCGCAAGGTTATACGTATAGCTAAAGTGATTATTTTTTCACAAATCCTAATATTGTAACGATATACTTTAAAAATTTTTGAAATTTTATTTGACTTTTTGTGTTACATATGAGCAATTTAGCTCCTTAAGATTGTTTCAAGTATCTCAAAGAGTTTTCCTATATTTCTAAAGATCTAGGTCCAACGGTAGTGAACAGATGTTGTACTGCAGCTTGCGTGATAATGCCTAATCGTTGTCCAAAGGCTGGTACGACGCTGACCCCTGACCGTGATCGTGCACTCGGAATCGTTCCTAACCTGTGACCAATCGTTTACCGCTACCAATAGCATACCAATTGTTGCGTGTGTAATTGCATTCAAGTACTGTCGTGAAATACTGCTCTGGTTGTATTGAGGTTTGGGTTCGTGCGATTCAATGTTATGTTAATAGGTTTAGCTTAGTTGTTAGATTTGATTCTATCTTGTGGCTACAGAATACCTTTATAAACATTTTATCACTGGTTAGCATTTCTTATTTACTTTAAAACTAAAGCTTTACTCAAAATTGTTCTTGTAAAAAATGTCGATCAATAATTAAATATATCGTGGTGCACAATCCCTTTGAATTGATTACAAAATAATTAGCAACACTGTGTGATAAAACGTTTAAAATTTTGGATTTAACTTTGTCCTATTTTTTTATATAGGAGAAGGGTGACAAACGAGCACACAGTCTATCTGGTGGTGAGTGGTTGCTGCGGCCCATAGACATCTACATCTATTCTCGATTACGAATCAAAATGCAGATGCGTTGTCACCCGTGAGGACTAAGATGGAATGCCTCGTTTCCAGTAAAAAGGGTCTCCGGTTCTCTACACTCACCATACGAAACACAGCAGCGTTAAGCTGCTATTTTACGCTGGTATTCTGTGAGAGCGCGGTCCTTCCACGGTCGAGCTGACCCATTCGTGCTACAACCATAATATAGCTGCAGCATGGCTCTACCATGTATAAATATGAAATCCTATACGTTATATGAAATGTTTTTAGAATGTAAAAAAATACAAATCAAAATGATTAATTTTTCTTTTCTTATTTTCGTTTATTTACCTCGATCGTAAGATTCGACAGGCGAAAATTGAGTGATTTCAAGCCGTATCAAATCATTGAATAAATGAAATATTTAATAGTATTTCATTTTTTACTACGGATATTTTAATAAACCACACTGTGCTACAATACGTTAACTATTTTTATGTTTTGATAAAAATGGAGATTTTACTTATCTATTTTTTTTATAAGCGGTAAAGTTTTGGTTTATATTAATTAAGTAATGTGACCGTTACTCGATGTAAGTCCTAACTAACTGGTACAATTTATGTTTAATTTCTTTCGCTCTAGATACAACGCGTAATTCATTTCATAACTGTGCCTTCATTACGTGGTGTTAAGTTATATTCTTTTAGATTTTTTCAAGCGGTAGAAGCTCTACGTCATTCTCTGTAATAGTAGAATTTTTAGTCGGTGTTTTATAGCCCTGACGTTATTGTATTTTCATGTTCTTGTCAGGTGATCACGCAACCGACTAGTAAGGATTATGTGCGACCTTTTTTCAACGCCCGTTGAAGTCTTTTGCTTGAATTAAAACGTACTACAATTCTATCGGTAATTTATTACAATATTCAAATCCCTAAAGCGGTTAGATCTTGATTTATGCATATTTATTTTTATTTATTACTTTACTGCTATTTTTGCTATACATTTTTCCGTCTTTCCTAAAAAGATAAAGGGACAGCTTACACTTGTCCTATTTATGGTTTTCGCAGCAGGAAAGAGTCTGCCGCGCTACTCCTGTGCAAGTTGGCTAATGGACAGACTTTACATGTCCTCAAAATATTTGACTTCTCAGGCACTTCTTCGTACGATAATTTCTTGACTGCCAAAGTGACAATTTAATTGGTAAAATAACAATTTTATTGATAAGTACCGGCTAAGATAAAACTCAGGTTGATCATAAAGTATTATTGTATATATTTTTTTATTCTTTCAAATATGGACGTTCGGTCTAACCCCTAACTAAAATTGCATATATTTACTAGATTAAAGTTATTCAAGTGCGTAAGGAAAGTGTACTAACTGTACGAACTACGCAGTACTCAGCGTAGGCAGCGTCCTCTGCCAACATACAATTAGAATGATGATGATATATTATGATATATGTCGAGGTATTCGAACTTAATTCGCACTGATTGTGGGATATCATCACTAAACCGGGGGTACGACTACTCAGCTCGCGCTCAGCAGGCAACTTGTCCAACACGGTAGTTATGGGCAAATCTTTAAATTTATGCATGCCGGTCCGGTACCTTCCTGGAAGTACCTTACTTAAATTACCTTCAACATGACATGATAACATGTTGCGTTATGGTGTTAATAATAAGAAACAAATATATCTTCTGACCCGAAAGATTGTATAAAAATAGATTTTTATCGTAGTATGTGTTTGTTGCATTTTTTTTTATAAAATGAAGAAGATACAATATATTAAGCAGTGAAACATTATTAAAATAATGAATCAATGAAATAACTTTTCTGGTAGGGCATCAAACGAAGCAAGTCTAAATATAGCGCAATACATTTATTGCTGTATGCGCACCGGAGCTTATCGCTTACATACGAATGGAGGCAAGTGCCCGCGATGAGCGCAAAAACCTTTATCTATCGACACCCTAACGGTTCTGCCACATATGCGGCACATTTTTCCACACCGATTTTGATTACTTCGTGTGACTGATCTCTGGGAAATTCTCATTGTAAAACTAACGCTGATTCATATCTTGATAATTACGCGCGCGATAATGGAAACAATCCGGACTTAATTTACGTGGGAAATGTTTGTTGTATGCAGTTGTTCTCTTCTACATTCGTGACATGCTACTTTTGCATATATTCCTCGTCAAATTTAAATGTAGATATTCTTAATTGATTAAATTTGTTTGTTTATATTGTCATTTAATTTATGATTGTCGCCACTAAAACAATTATTTAATTAAACATTGCACGATGTTCCCGACATAGGAGAAGAAGAGGGCTTTAATTATCTCATGCCAAAGTAGATACGGTCACGTAGTGGCCACAGCTACCATAAAATATTTATAGACCAGTTTATGGAACAGGACGCTTCAACTGATCATAGGACTATGTTTGCTGGAATGTTAAATTTTTCTCCGGTTTAAATTAATATTGACAACGAATATATTTTTTATTCATTAATACGTACCTCATAAACAGGTCACGGGTAAAGTCGAGATGCTGAAGGAAGAGCGTCACGTGATATAGTTCAAACAAATTTAACACCCAGTTCATAAACTTTTCACTGGTCGTATATCACTGGCGGGGTCGCACAGTCCTACGATGACGCGCGAGCGCAATTTTGTCACCAGCTTTGTGTCGCGGCCACTCTCCACGAGACACTGAACTTGCTGGAGTGCGCCCCAACGGTTATAACATAACACGTCTGACGTAACCTTAACCTTGCAAGAAGAAGAGGAACGAGCCGACGAAGGTCGGAGAGAGAGAGCAATAAGCATGAGAGAAAGGGAGAGATTGCACCGGACGGCGCTAGTCGTTTCCTGAGCGACGGACTGTCCCACCGCCGCACCGACTGTCGCTAGCTAGCCTTATTCTGTAGCTTTTTCCATTGCATATTCGACCACCATCCTTTGCATATTCGGTCTTTTCGCACATCTGTTTATCACTTTTTAATTCTAAAATACGATTAACGTCATGAAGATTTTTTTAAATCTTTTTACTTATCATGTTTCTTTATTTGCACGTATCGAGGTCTGTAATTTTTCTTACTTAGCATAATTTTCTTTTATGATTTACTACAAAACTGCATTTCACTTTGAAGTGGGTCAGCGTTGTCAGTGGCGTTTTGACCGTCGGCATATTTTACAACAATGAATTGGTTATGCAGATGACCCGTGCTTTCTACAGGTCAGAAGGACACGCCTGATTATTCGGTTTATTATCTTAAAATACGGCGCAGACGCTTAGGTGGCGCGCCAATACTACTTTCACCCATTCTTCCATGCACCTGTTAAGATTACGATTAAGATCTAACGTCCACATTTTATAACTAATAACCAATTCGTGTATGATATTAATATAGCATTATAATTCAATGAAGTTTTACACCAGCCTAAAAGTTAAATGTGTATTACTTTTGGATTACTTAAGGAACTTCAATATTCGATTACTCATTATATCTGAGGATTACGATAAAAGAAAATTAATTTTAATTTCGGCTTTACAGTTTTTACTTCTGTTTTCATATGTTTACTCATTTATGGTGTCCGCTATTACCAAAAATTAAGACGTTGCAGATCACAATGATTTCGTATTTTACGAGAATGCTTCTTACGCATTGAATAAAATTAATATTATTGATTACAGTGCCTATAATTTTAACTTGCCTATTTTTGATTCCCGACCTCTCGGTGGTTTACAATACGCATGGGTGATATTTGTCGTTCTCATTCATATAGTCATAGATATAGTGTATACGTCAGGTTTTAATAAATCTACGGTCGTACATTCAGATTTAAATATAAACTTTATGTCCAATCTACGCAGAACGAGCTTATTATATCTTGAAGTCTTGCAGTTGTATGCTTGGGTTTGGATTAAATTTATTAATTATGGGACCCTCTAAGATGACAACTTTCAGCTTTCTTCTTTATCATTTATTTTATTTTATTTCAATAACCGGTTCAAAATCCGGTGTAATGGCTGAAATGATCTTAGACCTATTAACAGCGTGCATTCATCTCGGAGCATCGGCGCTTTACGTCAGCTATAATATGTTTCTTACGAACAGGGGCAAAAATAAATCGATATAGGGCTTCCTGTGAAGCACACGAAACATCGGGAATTGAAAATAAGTTATATAAATGATGTTATTATCGGAGATTCCTTCGTTTTTTTTTTAATTTTTTGTTTTAAGAATAAAAATTTCATAATGCCGTACCAATAGCATGATATATAAATGTGCGAAACTTCGTCCACAATGTGAGCCCTTTTAGACACAAACCATTCGTATGATATAAGAACGTTTCAAGCAAACGTTGTGATGTCTATCCGTTTTGCCATGTTTTCCAAACTTTAAAACTCCTGATTGAAACCCCTTTTTATTTTTTATTTTCTATTTTTATTTTAATGAGGGATTAAGATATTGAATAAAACTGTTTTTTTACGGATTTTATCGCGTTTATTTTATTATTTTTATTCCCGACGTTTCGAGTGCTTTTCAGCAACCCATGGTCACGGAGGGGACTGAGATGTTTGACGTCCCGATGTCACAGTTAGCCCGGCTACCTTCAGTTTTTTAATATTAATTTTTGGTTCGATTTACGCAGAATGAACTTACAGTATCCTGAAGTCTTGCAGTGTTATGCTTGGGTTTGGATTTAATTTTGTTAATTATAGGATCCCAAGCAGATGGCAGCACCCATCCATCTTCTCTATTGAAATTAGGATGTTTTTTAATTTCAATAGCCTCGCGTATCATCCTTGGTAGGAATCGGTGTTCTTTTGCAAGGATTTGTGGTTTATCAAATCTGATGTAATGGCGGGGACGATCTTGAACATGTTCACAGACTGCAGACTTCCCAGAGCGTCGGTGCTTCACGTCAGCTATATGTTTTTTCACGCGGGTTTTAATGGATCTTTTTGATTGTCCTATATAAGAGAGACCACATTCGCAATCAAGCTTGTACACTCCTGCATCTTGTAGAGGGATATTACACTTGACGGATGGTAATAATTGACTAATCTTCTTCGGCGGCTTGAAGTATGTTTTAATAGAAGCTCGCTTCAAGATGTAGCCAACCTTGTCTGTGACTCCTCTGACATAGGGTAGTACAGCAGGCACACGCTCGACTGTGGTCGGTTTCACTCGGTCACTGTGACGTAGGCGCGGGACCCGAAGCTTGTTGTTTTGCAATACTTGCTCGACGTACTGAAGCTCGGCGGCCAGATATTTTCTGTCACAGATCCCTCGTGCTCTCTGAAACAAAGATTTTCCCACGGCAGCTAACTGTGATGGATGATGGTGCGATTCACCATTTAAATATCGGTTAGTATGGGTCTTTTTTCTATACACAGTATGACCAATAGTGTTATCAGGATTTCGGATGACTAAAACATCTAGGAAAGCTCTTTAGCTTTCCTAGATGTTTTAGATCAGATTTGATAGACCACAAATCCTTGCAAAAGAACACCGATTCCTACCAAGGATGATACGCGAGGCTATTGAAATTAAAAAGCATCCTAATTTCAATAGAGAAGATGGATGGGTGCTGCCATCTGCTTGGGATTCTATAATTAACAAAATTAAATCCAAACCCAAGCATAACACTGCAAGACTTCAGGATACTGTAAGTTCATTCTGCGTAAATCGAACCAAAAATTAATATTAAAAAACTGAAGGTAGCCGGGCTAACTGTGACATCGGGACGTCAAACATCTCAGTCCCCCCCGTGACCATGGGTCGCTGAAAAGCACTCGAAACGTCGGGAATAAAATTAATAAAATAAACGCGATAAAATCCGTAAAAAACAGTTTTATTCAATGTGTAGTGTTCGCGTAAATATAAGAAATCATTAAGATATTGTAATAATTTTAATCCACGATTATCTAATAGCATTATCAATACTTGCCTACTACGACTTCTAATATGGAGAATTTATTTCTCCATATTTGTTACGAATATTTGTATACTACATCCAGGCTGATGTTAAAATGTTTATGAGATAGCAAATATCACTTGTCTTGTTTTCAATGTATTTATGCACGGCAGATATGATACGCCTCGGATTTTCTCATAATGTACCAAATTTATCTGTTATATATATACTCCCTGGGACACTGGATAGCTTCTGGTGGTAGACCAAACATATTATTCAAGATATGGCGCCCATAGCTACGTACAATGCAGTAGAATTAATAATAGAATTCCATATCCCATCATAACAAATTCATACACCTTATAGTTTGCCTGTGTGCGAATAAACACGCTATAAATAATGCTTAAGCCTTAATTATGTTTGCGGAAGAGAATTCTTGGCAGGGATAACATTAAATACACATTTTATACTTGCGATTTTTGACAAGTGGTCATCTTCATTTTATTTCGTGATTTGTATTTACTATATTAAATGTTAAGCACACTCACTCACACTGACTCACATTCCATTACACTTACTTTATTATTTTATAAAATGTAACTGTTTCGCCTTAAGTTATCATCAGAGTAAATATGTAATAATATTATAAAATATAAGTAATAACTTATTATTTACATACACTGATGATGCTGTACGGCAAAACCGGTCGGTTTTGTTATAATGAATAAATTAAAATATGAAGCAAAACACGTTGATGTGTCAACCTATATTTTTTTATTTTTTTTTTATAGAAGAGGGGGCAAACTAGCATGCGGCTCACCTGATGGTAAGTGACTACCGCCGCGCATGAACAACTGCAACACCAATGAGGGAAATGCAGATGCGTTGCCGGCCATTTAAAAAGGAGTACGCTATTTTCTTGAAGGTCCCTAAGTCGTATCGGAAAAATCGCTGATGGTAATCGATTCCACAAGGAAGTCGTGCGAGGAAAAAAACATCTTCTAAATCGCACAGTGGTGGACCGCCAATCATCCAGATGGTGTGGATGGTATCGGCAGTTCTGCTGCGATGTGCGTTCGTGAAATTTGGCGGCTGGGATTAATCCGAACAAATCCTCAGAGCACTCCCCGTGGTAGATGCGAAAGAAAATGAAAAGGGATGCAATATCTCTTCGCAGTGCCATTGAATCGAGCCGATCGGAAAGGACTCGGTCGTCGACGATTCGAGCCGCTCTGCGCTGGATGCGGTCAAGTGGAAGGAGCTGGCACTGTGGAGCCCCTGCCCAGAGATGGGAACAGTATTCCATGTGAGGCTGAACCTGCGCCTTGTAAAGTTGCAGGCGGTGTGCCGGCATGAAATACTGTCCCGCTCTGCTGAGTACGCCTAGCTTTTTAGAGGCCAATTTGGCCTTCTCTTCCAACTGACCACGAAACTGCACGTCACACGATATGCCGACTCCGAGGATTCCGATACTGGCTGAGACAAGAAGGGGAGTGCCTTGAAATTGAGGAAATACGACAAAAGGGTTCTTTATAGCGGTAAACGCGCAAACTTGTGTCTTCTGAGGATTAAACTGGACTAGATTTAGTCGCCACCAATCCGTGACTTTGTTCAGCAAATGCTCGACTTCAGACACAAGTTTGTTCCGGTACTCGGCGACGTTTTCTCGAGAAATGTTGGCACGGCCGGTGTATAGAGTCACCAGTGCTGTCATCCGCAATGAATGTTACCAGTTAGCTACATATCATTGATATGCAGAAGAAACAGCGTTGGTGATAGCACACAGCCTAGTGGAACACCAGCGTTAATAGGATTGTAGTCGGAGCATGCACCGTCTACAACGACCTTGATGCTCCGAACTGCAAGGAAGCTGGTGATCCAATTGCACAATTTCTCGCATCTATATCACAAATATCATTAAATAGCTATTCTAAACATCGATTTTCAAGGAAAGAAATTTTTATTTAGTTTACGTATTACTGTCTATTACTATACATACATACATACATATAATCACGTCTTTTTCCCGTAGGGGTAGGCAGAGACCACTTCTTTCCTCTTGCTACGATCCTTACATACTTGTTTCGCTTCGTGCACTTTCATTATTCCCTTCATACTTGCTCTACGGTTTAGGGTACTCTTGACCTGGCCTTTTTTCCAAGATGTCCCTGATTTGGTCACGTCCCTGATTTGGTCTATTACTATGTACTATGATATTCATGTCTTCACAGTATTCAATATATTTTCTTGCAGAATGGTCTTTATCTCGAAAAAGGTGATAGTGCAGTGTTTACTGACGGTGATGAAGGTTTATTAGGTACAACACTTATGATCTTGATATATGGTCTGTGAGGTTGTCCAAGCTCTCCCTTAAGCTTTAAGCAATAGAGGTGAAGATTGTTTGACGGGGCGTGCCAAAATGATCAATCATGATGATGATGATGATTAACGTAAATGTTTACTATCACTTACATCTAGGCGTGTTTCAGAAATCGCTACTGGTGACGAGGCATGGATCTATCAATATGATTCTGTAAAATAAAAGGCAATCATCGGTATGGGTCTACTCAGACGGACAGTTTCCGACAAAACTGCAAAGACCTCGCAACGTCGGCAATAAAATGGTGGCTATTTTTTTTTTTGTGGAGCGAACATTTGTCGACGTCAATGCTGGAAAATTGTAGGTCAGTCAACTCTGAATGGTATACTACAGTTGCATTACCCAAAGCTTTCAAGCTTTGCGGGAGAGAAGACCAAAGACCGGGCTTCGGGGAATCGTGCTGCATCACGATAACACCTCTTCACATACCTCTATTAGAACAAAAGCATTTATTGAGGAATCTGGTGTCGAAACTCTAAGTCATCCACCCTACAGCCCTGGCTTAGCTCCTTGTGATTTCTTTTTGTTCCCAAGAGTCAAATAAAAAATAAAACGCAAGTTTTTTTCAAGCGCCGAAGAAGCCGTGTTTGCCTACGAAGAAGCCAGACCTGTCAGATCAAGACTGGCAAAAGTATCTTCAGAGTAGGTTTAGGCGAATGGAACTTTGTATAGAGCATGATGGAGAATATTTTGAAAAGATGTAAAATAAATATTAATAGTATCTAGAATACTTTTTGTATATCTCAAAACTTATTGAGTGACCTACATATTAGATTCATGTCATCGCGGGAACACGCACTAGTTGTACAATCTTGTTTGCAAGTTTTGAGATACACGCCGGCCGAGTTGAATCCGTTGATTGACCTCTCATTCAAAGTTGGACTTACCTAGTCGGACTATTATCCTATGTAAACAAACTCGCTAACAACTTACGAACGTAGTGCTCTCAAAAACTACCATTAATTCTTATTATTATTCTCTAAATCTATCACCAGTTTCAAAATTAAATTCTTCAGAGAAGATCGACGACCGACGATCTGTCGTACCGAAAGAATCAAGCTTCACAATTTTGGTTTAAAAGACATTATTTTCAATTGCGCTGTCCAAGCAATGCAGTGATGCGGAGATAAATGGTCAGTTAACCTCTAAACTCGGAATGCGTATGAATTCATACGCATGATTTTGTCTTACCCTTGGCCATGAATGCGTACGAATCTATGCGCATATACCAACAAATAAAAAAGCTCGTGTTAGTATTACCATATCACTCTGGACATACTAACTTTTTATGGGAAGAAAAAAGAAAATAAAACGTTATTTTATTTGGTGTATAATACTTGTGTTTTATTGTCTTTGGCATTGACTAATGCCATTTTGAAAACAGTTGATTCAACCGTGCTGTGTTAGTGCTGACAAAAATAATTATTTTCAGTATTAATTTTATTATGAAAAGCATAAAACTACATAAGTAGGATTTTTAATTATATATTTAAGATTACAAATAGCATAAAACATTTTTTCCAAACTCCTTTACATGTCCTAAAATATTTTTTATATCAATACTAACCATCTTTCATTATGTATATTTTTTGGCCAAAAATATAATGATTTGAGATTATAAAATGCATTTGAATTTAGATCAAATATAAAACGGCATTATCATCAACTATTTAAATTGGTTTCGTATATTATAAATTGTCGATTTTGAAAGTGTCTGTAAATATTTTCCCGCGACGCTATCCGATATGACACCGCGCGAGTTTACTGGTGTAGCGCAAGACAGCTGTCAACTGAGTCTAAGGGTTAAATAAAACTTTTCAGATAATATTCAAACTTATAAACTAACTACTATTGTATGTGTAATATAATTAGGGTCTTGGCCATTTCATTCATTAGTGAGTCATAAAGATATCAATTATAATTTTACTTAATTTTGACCGTGCTTTGCATGCGTGGCAATAGTGGGATACATTAGTCTTTGTACACAAAATCTTAAAAACAAAATGTAACATTATTTTAGGACGCTATTGTAGGCTATGTTGCAGACTTTCAATTCATCTGGCGCCAAGACGTGAATGAAAGTCATGCATCCTAGCGACATACAGCGATTGCCCTTGCATTTTATTGACATATAATCTGTCCTTGAGTTACTTAATGGGTTGAAGGTCGATAAATATTCCTTTAAATACCCAAAATTGGAATGATTCAAATAATTTAAGAAATGTTGTTCAAATTTGTCAGATTAATATATACTAATATTTTATAACACTACTTTTAACGCCGGTAATTTTTTATAAACGCTTAAATGAAGTCACACTTACAGCTAACTTATATGGTTTTTCTAGGATGTCTTGTTAAAATATAAATTATGTGATATATAAATATACGAAAGGCACCATATTAATAACTACGTTTCAAATAATACGAAAAATTCTTGATTTCTTATAACGGTTTATATCAATCACTTAATCACACACATTCTAAATAGATGTCTTAAGGATATTTGACATGTGACAGCCGGTTCCAAGATCGTCTCTGATAATATATTGGTTATACAGAAGTAGCGCAAAAAGTTGTGGCGATAATTTAAAAAGGATGTCGTAAAGCGGTAGTATTGTTATTATTATAGATTAAACTTAAACTCGTAACTGAACTCCGAATGTAAAACAAACAAATATTAGTAAATATTTTTTCTTTATCAAAAATAAGCTTGACCAAGATCCCACCTGATATTAATTGGTGAATATATTGACTTTGAAAATGTCTATTCACTATTGTCTTGAGAATTGCCAAATTGTATTGGCAAGGGTAGTCTGACCCGGGTAAAGATTTTCGATTCCTCTGTTTGCGCATCAGATACGATGTAGGGAAAAGGTTTTATGGCTTCGCGCTACTATGTCAACAATGTTACGATGAAATCTATGTACGTCGAGTCGTGCGATGGCATAATGGGGAAGGAGGAACAAAAGAATGCAGTAAACACTCTGAAATGTAGAACACCGACAGACTGGCAACTCTTAGTACACAGGTACTATGCAGCTTAGTTTAAATATGAAGAATTACTTATAAGTCCCATTACACGTCAAGTTTAAGGCAGCGAAATTAACATAAAAAATTCATTTTATTGTAAAAAGCGTGTCAATATGAAGAAGTTCCTTGTACGAAATAACGTATATATATAATATATGTATAAGAAGAAGTGGTTAGGAGAACAAGGTTTCGTATATTCAAAACCTCGACCAAATTCTTAATTATTATTTTACCAAATTGTTATTTGATAATGATGGAAATTGACTTGCGTTATTTTAAATTATAAGTAGACGCGGGCCTGTAAATAATAAGGAAACCTATGCGCATTTTTTAAATTTCATAATATGTGATTACAAAATACCTCCCATTTTAATGACGGTTTGGAGAAGTTTTCCGTGGTTGGTACCATTATAATATTAAGAGAAATGTACACAACATTTCTCAATACCTTATTATCTTTTAATTTGGTTGAAAATAACGGACTTTCGTCTAAAAGGAAACGGCGCCGTTTAAAGGTTAGTTCATTATAAATATTTTCTACCACTGCCCATCTAAACTACTTTAATAACTGGTATTAGAAATCGTTGCATAAGATCTGTCATTATTTACGGAATACGCCCACGGTCCTTGCCCCCGCTGCATCCTTCACTTCATTTTATATCTTGATTTTATTTCCTTACTTATTGCATCTTTGATTTCCTTGATGAAACTTATATTCACACTGTCTGGCTTATAAGAGCTTTCAATTCCTTTTATATTTTTCGACCATAAAATTCATTCTCCTAATTTCAATATATTATAATCTTCTATTCACCACGTTGTTGGTCCATTTTGTTTTTTTATTTTTATCTTACACTCTAATTTCATTAAATAATATAGGCGCACACTCAGAAATTATTTTAAGCGGATATTTTTTATGGAACTAAGAAATAAATGTAACATTAATTCTTGAACTCATTAATCTTTTATGCCCTCGGCCCGACATAATTACTGTTTATTTAAGATTAATTTAGATATGGCATCAAATTAACTACATCCAATGTTTTTTGTATACATAAAAAGTAGTAGCTCCTATTTGAATCATGACCAGTTTTTTAGCATTTATTTACTTGAGTGCTTAAACGTGCAGGATGCTTAGAATATGTATGTACATATATCAAAGTACAACATTTTTTACAATTATAAATAAAAATACCATAACTCTATTCATTTCGCTTTAAATACGAAACAGTCACATATATTACAAAAGAAATTTAGATTGTAATATTATTTTGTTTTTAAAATACATAGATAGTAAATATTCATTGAATAAAACTTTTTTCACGGATTCTATCGCGTTTAATTAACTTATTTTTGTTAATTCCCGGCGTTTCGGGTGTTTTACAGCACCCATGCTCACGGGGGACTGAGGTGATTCACGTCCCGATGTCAGAGTTACCCCGGAGTACCTCCAGCTTTTTTAATAATTAATTTTGGTCCGATTTACGCCGAATATAATAATATTCGTTCTAATAAGGGTATATTAAAGCGGTTATTAATAAAATTGTAAAATTTTACGTTGTCACTTTTATATTTATAACTCATGTAAGGTCTTCCGCCAGAAATTGAAGCGAAAGGACATTTAGAAAACACGCAATTAAACCAAAAAGGATAGGAAGTGAGTCTTGTTTGGTATAATTATACCAATATGTTACATGCGTTGGCGAAATCAATGTATCCAAAATATACTCCTTACTTGCTAGCAATTAAGTTTGATATGGTTTACCACTTTCAAACCACCTACACTAAACTCACAACTTTTTATTGCACCTAATTGTGCTGTAATTACCGTCCGCTGACACGATAGCTCCCAACTACTAAGGACCTTGGAAGCCTTTGTTTTAATTTTGCGATTAGTGACAGAGCTATCAGTCAGAATCCACTAAATAAGGACATTACCTATTAGAAATGCGTATCACTGCCAGCAAAATTACGCTTCTCTGTATGAGCCGAACTTCCGCCGCAAGCTAAACTAACTTAGTTTATCTTACCTTGCATAGCTAAGCCAGTTTTTCATACATGTGATTACACCGCAAACTATGCCAGCTAATCTAGGTAAAATAGCCAAACTAAGTTAAACTAACTTAATTGTGCAGGCCGATCCGAAACTAGGCGTACTAAGCTAAGCGCCTGTCACCCCCTTACCTTACGCCTCTGGCGCCTATCGCTTAGTGTTGTTTTTTTTTTGCTTATTTTTCGGTGGAGCTGAGCCTAGTTTTCACATAGTTTAGTTAGCGGTGGACGTTCGGCATATAATTTTTCCTATGTAGTGCATCCATATATTCATAGCTCTCAAACTATTTTGGCAGCTTAAGGTGCTATTTTAAGCCGAACGTCCACCGCGAACTAAACTATATGTGAAAACTAGGCTCAGTGAACTAAACTAAGCTAACCTGGAAAATCGTTGCACGTCCACCGAAAAATAAGCGAAAACAAACAACACTAAGCGATAGGCGCCAGAGGGGTAAGGTAAGGGGGTGAGAGGCGCTAAACTTTGTTTGATTTAGTTTGGTTACTTTAACCGCACTGTGGACGCACATGTATGAAATACTGGCTGACCTATACGAGCTAAACTAAACTAAGTTTATTTAGTTTGCGGTGGATGCACATAAGCTACATAATTATTCTAAGTGTCTTTTTATTTTAATTTCTATACTTTTAACTTGTTATTTAATGTTCATTCACCAACAACCTATCACAAGACCACTACTGGATACTCGTATAAACCTACCTTGACGATGGATCCATCCATCCATGATGCATCCATCGTCGTGCTTGCATTTCTCATCGCATCTTCACTCTATCTAGTGTGTAAGAGAGTCGCTCTATATTGTGTATTACTGGCAAATGTCTACCACTTTTCCTCACCTGTCTTCCCCATTAATTATTAATAATGACCGTTACCTTTGTTTGTCCATTTTTCTATTTTGAAAATAACAATTATAATATAAAAAACCGGCAAAGTGCGAGTCGAACTCGCGCACCGAGGGTTCCGAACAAATCTGTAGGTATGTAAGTTTAAAATTATTAAAAATATTTTTATTATATGATGTAACTAAAAATGTATGCTTTTCGCAATTTCTCCTTTATCTGTGCTATAAAACGTTCCTTCGTACCAAATTTCAAGATTCTGAGTTCACGGGAAGTACCCTGTAGGTTTTGATTTCCTTGCGAATGTCGAAAATTTACGGCATAAACGGCTGTATCTTTTGATTGCGTTGGCATAGAAGTTTGATTTTTTCACAGCTCTAAGAGACAGTAGACTTGAGTATTTGATATGAATTTCATTTTGATACCTTCACGCCTTCCTGAGAAAAAGGGTCTTGACAGACAGACAGACAGACAGACAGACGGACAACAAAGTGATCCTATAAGGGTTCCGTTTTTTCCTTTTGAGGTACGCAACCCTAAAAACGTTATAACTTAGTAATATACGTAATTTAAAATTACGTCTAAAATACCGCAGTGATTTGCTTTTAAAAGTTTTGACTTAATAGTTTTATTCTTAGAAACTGTAAATTTATCGCGTTTGGTAATGAAAGCAGCTATTTTATGCCGACTCCGCTTCAACAAACACAATTCACGAGTTAGTCATCACATTTCACTATTTTCACTGTTCTACATTTTCATGAATCATTAGTATGGACTTAAACACTTGCACTATTTTCTCTGATCTTTTTAATGGAAAAAAAATTAAGTTGGAAATTAAATATTATGAAAATGGATAACTAAAGCTATTATATTATTTCGAAAAAGAAATAGTTTTTCAGTAGTAAATAAAACCGTTTGAGAATGGACGGGTAATCGAATCTATTCTAACTATTGAAAACTAATTAGCGATAATATTTGTTGTATATTCGTTAGTTATTAATTATTATTGAACGTAAACAATAATTGTTCACCGATTTGCATACTTCAGTTGGGCGGTTTCCTCTTGTGACTGCCTCGAATTGCACAAAGACATTAACTGTAATTGATTTCTATTTCTGTTTCAATTCGTTACACGTATGTACGTGGTAACGATAAAGAGTATTTAATGTTTATTTTTCTGTTTGAGAATATACGTATATACATATATAATTAAAGTTAACCCAATGATATAAATGCAGCTGTAAAAATTACATTGTATTAGCAAAAAATAACATTTGGAGTTAAAATTATTTTAACGGATATTATCGCGTTAAATTTACTTTTTTTACCTGGTAGAGCCATGCTATAGCTATATTAATAGTATAGTTGTAGCACGAATGGATCGGCTCGAAAAGGGAAGGACCATGCTCTCACACAATACCACCGTAACTTAGCAGGTTAATGCTGCTGTGTTTCGTATGGTGAGTGTAGAGAACCGCAGACCCATTTTACTGGAAAAAGAGGCATTCTATCTTAATTCTCACGACTGATAACGCATCTTCATTTTAATTCGCAAACGAAGATAAATGTAGATGTCTATGGGCCACAGCAATGACTTACCATCAGGTGGACTGTGTGCTCGTTTGTCACCCTTATTCTATTTAAAAAAAAAACTTATTTTTAATTCAATGTCCCATGGACACGGTGCTGTAAAGCACCTAAAACATAGGGGGACTGAGATGTTTGATGTCCCGATGTTATAGTTTCTTCAGTTTTTGAATATATTTTTTTTTGGTCCGATCTAGGCGGAATGAGCTTACATTATCTTGAAGTCTTGCATTTGATATGCTTGAGTTTGGACTTAATTTTGTTAATTATAGGATCCCAAGCAGAGGGCAGCACCCTCCATCTTCAAATTAAAAGTAAATAAATTATACATGATAAAATCCGTAAAAATTGTTTTATTTAATGTGTAGTGTCTGTGTACTCGTATTTTTTTATTGTCGTATACTATTTGAATTTTTTTCAAATTACAACAAAAACGCCAAAAACTATATAATAGAATAGAATAGAATAATTTTTATTCAATATTGATTATTACATAATACTTATTGAAAATCATTTTTTATTTACCACTGGTTCGGAAAATACCTCTGTCCTGGGAGAACTAGCAAGAAACCCAGCGGGACTTTTTTTTCAAACATATTTCACTTAACAATAATTTCGTTTATACAATTTTTAAATGAATTTTTCATAGAACCAGCATTCTAGCGATCACCTTATTCCCAGGAGTTATTTTCATTCACGTATTCCTTGATATTATAATAACCCTTTTTGTACAGTTTTTCTTTAATAAAACTTTTAAACTTGTTTATTGACAAACTTTGAATATGTTCTGGGATTTTGTTGTAAAAGCGTATACATTGCCCCATAAATGAGTTACTGATTCTGGTGAGTCTAGTAACTGGCATTACTAGCTTATGTTTGTTCCTAGCGTTTAAAGTATGCACATCCTTATTCTTAGTAAAGCTATTTATGTTTTTATGTACATATATTACATTTTCATAGATGTATTGCGATACCAAAGTTAATATTGTTATGAGCTTGGGGTTCGAGACAATTACAAACTGCCGATTGAATTACCAAAATTGACTATTTAATTACACAACACTAATTACAACTTAAAATCACACTAATAATAAAACACAGTTCGCCGATATTTCGCTTCGAAGTATTCTCTTGTATCGCCAATTCAATACTGCCCCGGTCGTGGTCTATACCAGCCTTATATAGGGCCTCCGATAGTTTCCAGAGCATTCTACTGTAGCGACATCCAAAATGTTCGAGTACATATCGGTCCCGAAATTTCTGGAAGGATCTTGACTCTCCTAGTTCTACTACTCGACACTAGAGGGCGCTAGTGTAACTAGTGTTGCCAAGACATTAATAGTGGCGCGCAACACTGCCCCCTCCTAAGACATGCTCGTCCCGAGCATTATTGGCCCCATAATAACGCGCCAGTCGATCCACATGGACAATCTTAGGAGTACCTCTTCTAAAATCAGTCAGCACCCGCCAGTTTCCCTGCTGCTGCTGGGCGGTGCTGTTAGCCACACTATCCTCTCGAGATCGATCACCTTTTTCTACAGTTCGTTTAGGGCAGCTGGATCGAAGATGGCCCCTTTTCCCACAGCCGTAGCATCTAGGGCTGTATCCCTTATTGCGGTCGTGAAATGTAGCTGCAGGAACCTCCCTGACGCGATGGGAACGATGATCCTGCCGCGCGGCTTCCACCTCCAGTGCATGGGCCAACGCGTCCTTAAGCGTCTCGTGGTGCCCGAGCCTCACAGCAGCTCTGACTTCAAGGTCGCGGATACCGTCGATGAATGTCTGCACCAGGTTCCCTACAATGAGCGCAGGTACAGACTGGTATACTTTCCGAACCAGCTTCTCCACCTCAAGGGCCCACTGCTGCAGGTTTTCGTTGCTGTGTTGCACGCGATCTTTGAGCTGCGCACGAAAGACGTGTTCCAGGTGAGCGTCGCCATATCTCGACTCCAATGCCTCAAGGAGCTGCTCGTAAGTCATTTCCTTACCGAGAGCTTCCAGAACAGATAAGGCCTGGTCACGCAGGCCTAGGGTGAGAGCAGTCATGGCCTGACTTTTATTCCAGCCGTTCGCCTTCATGACAGCCTCGAATTGGATTTTGTAGGCCGACCAGGAAAAAGTCCCGTCGAACGGCGGCACTTTGAATAATCCACCTAGCGAAGGTGTTAAAGCTACCACGGGGGCTGTAATTCCATCTCCATGTTTGAGGTCGTCCAGCGTTTTCTTCACGTCAGCCATCACGTTGTCAACCCGATTGTACACTTGGTCGATTCGGGTTTCAGCTTTCGACAGGCGGTTGTCATATTGAGCAACCCTTTCTTTCAACTCCTTTATCTCTTTCCCGAAGGTAGCGTAAAGGTCCTTCATGAGGAGCATCTGCTCCTCCTTATAGCGTTTGAGCTGCTCTTCCAACCGACGGGCCTGTTCCTCCTGTCGGCGACCCTGTTCCTGCAGCATCATCATCAGAGCACCTAAGTCAGGTGCTGCAGATGCAGGAGCTGCTGACGGGCCGGCCTCCGTGGTCGGCAACTGGCCCACCGACGTCTGTGACGTTGCACCACCAAATCGTCTCTGGTCCGTCCCCAGCTGGCGTTGACTTCGGGTACGGATACCCTCCATGTCGTCCTTTGGTAAAATCGGCATGATTTGATCCCACTTCTGACACCAATTGTTACGAGCTTGGGGTTCGAGACAATTACAAACTCCCGTTTGAATTACCAAAATTGACTATTTAATTACACAACACTAATTACAACTTAAAATCACACTAATAATAAAACACAGTTCGCCGATATTTCGCTTCGAAGTATTCTCTTGTATCGCCAATTCAATACTGCCCCGGTCGTGGTCTATACCAGCCTTATATAGGGCCTCAGATAGTTTCCAGAACATTCTACTGTAGCGACATCCAGAATGTTCGAGTACATATCGGTCCCGAAATTTCTGGAAGGATCCTGACTCTCCTAGTTCTACTACTCGACACTAGAGGGCGCTAGTGTAACTAGTGTTGCGAAGACATTAATAGTGGCGCGCAACAATATGTTTATTTCTTTAAATTTTTCTGTGAGGGACTCTTTACAATTTAGGTTATAAATCGTCCGTACGGCTCTCTTTTGCAAGCTGTCTAATTATCTGTGAGACTTCTAATCTTTCTTACAGCATATGCTGCAGAACTAAGTCTGCTTGCTAATTTAGATATATGGGGGCCCCATTGAAGTTTCGCGTTAATAGTAATACCGAGAAAAACAGTGGTATCCACAAGACTCAACTCCTCCCCATTTAAAGGCACATTGGTATTCGAATGTTTTACATTAGGTATTGTAAATTTAATAAACTTTGTCTTATTGCCGTTTAAAAGCATATTGTTGGCGTTAAACCAATATACTAATTTCGATAGAGCATTATTTACATCATCATAATTAATTAACTTCCGTTTGAGTTTGAAAATTAAAAAGGTATCGTCAGTAAATAATACTATATCGTTATTGTCCCGTACAAGATAAGGTAAGTCATTAATATAGATTAAAACAGGAATGGGCCAAAGATCGAGCCCTGAGGAACGCCCATTGATACTACAGATCCGGAGGAACCTTTACCATTGATCACGACTTTTTGAGTTCTGTTACTTAAATATGAAGTAATAAGTCTAAGCGCCAAATTTTTTACACCGTAATGTTATAGTTTCCTGATTAATGTCTCATGATGAACACAATCGAAAGCCTTGGAAAGATCACAGAAAATACCTAAGGCATCTTGTGAATTCTCCCAGGCATAAAAAATATATTTAATAAGCTCAACACCGGCGTCAGACGTCGACGCCTTGTAAAACCAAATTGGTTTTTATGAATTTATTTGTATTAAAAAAATTAACAATTGATCCAAAATTATTTTTACAAAAATTTTACTGAGAGTTGGTAGTACAGAAATAGGTCTAAACTTAGCAGGGTCCAATGTACTAATATACAAATGAGGTTACATAACTTGAATTCTTATGTTACACATGACGATATCCTTTTTTTAATATATATGCTAATGGTGACAAACGGGCAGCAGTCCACTTCATGGTAAGTAGATGATATGGCCCATAGACATCTACGTCTATCCTCGATTCTGAATCAAAATATCGATGCGATATCATCCCTGAGGACAAAGATATAATGACGCGTTTCCAGTTAAAAGTTTATTTGGTTCTCTAACTCACCATATAAATCACATCACCATTAAGTTGCTATTTCACACTGTTATTTTGTGAGAGCGTGGTCCTTCCCCGGTCGAGCGGACCCATTCGTGCTACAAATATAATAATAATAATAATTGTGGCGTAGGGAAGTGACAACCCCATCGCCCGCTGACGTAACGGTTATGTGACAAAACTGCTACGTCAGCGCAGTCAGTCAGCACCTTGTTAGCACCGTGCCTCGGCAAAATTAAAGGTGCAAAGGCCCGCTTGTGCGCATGGCCTCACCATGAAACGGTGCCGGGTCTGGACGTCTCCCGTTAACTGATGCCCACTACATGGATGATGGGAAAAAGGAATACGCGCAAAGGGCCGCTGCCTGGAGATCGCCAAGGCGCGTCTGGATCTGGCGCTGGACGCGATAGCATGCGAACCGCCAGCTGACCGCGAGGTGTTGCACGACCACCCAGCAGCCCCTCGCATCCATCATCCCCACCAGCTGGCTTGGTGTTGGCAGGGTCTTCGCGGGCCCAGCAATCAGCACCCGCCACTGGTGGAGTACGCCGCATGCGTTTGTCAATACAAATAAACAGAAATGAATTGCGTGCGTATTTTATGGCGAAAGGGGGAGAAATTGGAGGTTTTGCGTATCGGGCTAGAATGCATCGACTATTTGCTGAGCTGGAGCCGTCTATTACTGTTACCGAGCAAAACCTGGCAGACCGTGTTCGGTACATCATGCGCACAAAAATATTTGATGACGCCGAACTCGAACGGCTACGACGTGAGGCTATTCCTTTGTCGAATGAAAATACTACAACAGGGGATGCGGCTCTACGAGTTGCAGAGCAACCCGCACATGTAGATGCCGCCGTAGATCTCCTTGTGGTTGACTCAGGCGACGATCGAATAGTCGCCCAAGAACAAGAGCAAATGAGGAGCATATTGGAAGAGGCAATTAGGGAAACGCGCATTACGCCTCTCGAGAATCTATCGCGACTTCCCCGTATACCCCTAAGCAAGCGGAATCGGGCTGTCGTGAGGGCTCTCAACCCAATGCTGGTGACCTATTTGGAAGCCAGCCGGGACCTTTGCGAAACGGACTCAATTCTTTTTGGCGCCGCACTGGCAGTTTTCTGTATAATTGGCGCCAAACTTCCCACGGCTGGACGCGCTACTAGACAAAGTAGCGCCATCCCAGCCTGGAGAAGATGGATTGAGGACCGTATCGCAAAGGCAAGGCCCCTCATCGGCAGGCTGATAAGCTTCAGGTCGGGCAATAATAGGCCGAGAATTGTGCGCACCGTCAGGATGGCGTTTGCTGGGACAAACATCAGTTTTTCCCAGCCGGATATAACGCAAAAACTGACGGAGCGCATAGACGACCTGAAGCAGAGAATCGCTGCTTGGGGGAAGCGGATTCGGCGATATACGGAGAGGTCGACACGGTTCAACCAGAATCGTCTCTTGCAGAGTAATCAGAAGAGGCTCTATGAATCATTGGAGCGACGAATGGTACGTGGAACGGGCCCAGCACCGAATCAGGCCGACACTATCACTTTCTGGCGCGGCCTGTGGTCAGAGCCCGTCCACAGCGTGGGCCCTTGGACGGAAGTTGTGGCGAGTCAGTGTGCGAATGTTACGCCCAGGGACCCCGTCATCATAACGCCGGATGACGTAGCTGAGGCGGTCCGTAGGGCTCCGAACTGGAAAAGTCCGGGGTTC
Organism: Parnassius glacialis; assembly: GCA_033319125.1. Taxonomy (NCBI): domain Eukaryota; kingdom Metazoa; phylum Arthropoda; class Insecta; order Lepidoptera; family Papilionidae; genus Parnassius; species Parnassius glacialis. Next base: position 21,499,073 of record JAVANC010000019.1, read on the forward strand.
GACGGGCTGCATCACTACTGGCTGAAGGGGTTCGTGGTCACGCTGTGCTCGCCCGACAGTTTCAAGAGGCTCTCGACCAAAAGTCGCTCCCGAGCCTCTTCACTACTGGGATCACTCATTTGGTTCCTAAAGACCGGGATTCCACAGACCCGAGCAAATACCGCCCCATAACGTGTATACAAGACACTAACATCAATTTTGAGCGCGAGAATCACTCGTCACCTGAACTCAAATCAGGTGATGTCGCGCGCTCAAAATGGATGTCGGGGCTGTGGTCGTGGAACCAAGGAACCACTCCTCATTGACGCGGTCATTGGCAAGGTGGTTAAACGCAACCGTCGGAACCTCTCCGCCGCCTGGATAGACTATAAAAAGGCATTCGACTCGGTGCCTCATACATGGATTAAGAGGGTCCTCGAGCTGTATAAGGTCAATTGTACAGTTCGAGACTTCTTCGGGCAGTGTATGGGGCAATGGAGTACGATCCTTTGTCGTCTAGGCGAGCGGATGACGGCTGCGGAGCGCCACAGGATAAGAAGGGGTATCTTCCAGGGCGATTGTTTGAGTCCAATCTGGTTCTGCCTCTCTCTGAACCCTCTCAGTACCTTACTGGAGGGCTCCGGAAGAGGATTGCAGCTTCGGAAAGGAGGTACAAAAGCGACCCACCTTTTCTATATGGATGATCTCAGGTTATTCGCTTCCAGTCGCTCTCATCTTATGTAATTGCTAAACATCACTTGTGATTTTAGCAATTCTATTAGAATGGAGCTGGGGACGGATAAGTGTGCGGTCCTCCATGTTGAAAGGGGAAGGGTTGCTAACTCTGAGGCCATAGACTTATCTATGCCCATGAACATAAGGACCCTTTCCGAGGCTGAAACATACCGATACCTGGGTATGTCACAGAACATCGGTGTAGATGAAGCGGGTATGAAACAGTCAGTTTGCGATGTGTTTTATGCACGCTTGACCAAAGTACTTAACAGCCTTTTGTCCGGTGTGAATAAGACGCACGCATATAACGGTTGGGTCATGCCTGTTCTCATGTATACCTTTGGCATACTCAGGTGGACTCAGACCGAACTGAACGCTCTGGACAGAAAAGTCCGCACTATAATGACGTCCCACAAGATGCATCATCCGAGATCGTCAGTAATGAGGCTGTACTTGCCGCGGAAGCATGGTGGACGCGGTGTAAGCGCGCTTACCATGCATAATCGCGAAGTGTGCAGCCTCCGTAATTACTTTCTGCCGAGAGCGGATGATCCATACTATAGGGACGTTATTTCTTGTGATAAAGGACTTACCCCTCTATCCTTAGCCAACGAGCAATGGCAAGACTCGGCAGTACAGAGCATTTGCGACCGGGAGACCGTATGGAAGGAGAAGGAGCTCCACGGGAGGTTCTACAAGGCTCTACATGAGCCTTTCGTAGACACAATTGCCGCCCTCCACTGGCTACGTTTCGGTGACCTCTTTGGGGAAACCGAGGGTTTTGTCTGTGCGATACAAGATCAGGTTATTAAGACCAACAATTATCGGAGATACATCGTAAAGGATGGCACTGTTGACGTCTGTCGAGCTTGTCGCCATCCCGGTGAATCACTTAGGCATGTCATCTCCGGTTGTTTTTCTAACTCTGAGTATTTGCACAGGCACAACTTAGTAGCCAGGATTCTACACCAGGAGCTCGCTCTGAAATACGGTCTCGTGGATCGGAAACTGCCGTACTATAAGTACTTGCCGGAAGCCGTGCTCGAAAATGACCGCGCCAGGCTCTACTGGGACCGGGCCATCATCACAGACAGGGCTATTCTTGCGAATAAGCCTGATATTGTGCTGATGGAGCGGGCACAATCAAGGATATTTTTGGTCGACATTACCATTCCTTATGACGAGAACCTCGTGAAAGCCGAAACAGATAAATTGACTAAATATCTGGACCTGGCTCACGAGGTGACCGACATGTGGGGTGGATTGCCTGCCGAAATTATACCTGTAGTCGTCTCTGCAAATGGATTAATTCCAGTCAGCCTCTCGGGTCATCTGAGGCGACTGGGACTCCGTGACGGACCGCTCCAAGCTCAAATGCAGAAGGCGGTGCTCCTCGATACCGCCCGCATCGTCCGCCGGTTTCTTTCCCTTTCCCCCTAACCCTCGGCCGTCTGGTCTCCTCTGTCGAGGGATTCCATCTGGTTGGGTTTTTATATATTTATGTATTTTTATGTATTTATTTTATTTTATTGATATTTATGAACGTTTACCATGTTTATTTACAATTATATATTTATATTGCCCAACCAGATGAGAAAACTTTATAGATAACCCCAATAATAATAATAATGTCCTCCAGACCGAATTTCGGCCACGGCGGCCAGTCTCAACGGAGACTAGCCATCAGCTCAGGACAGGATTAGAGTGCCCAAGTGTATGCGCAAGCACAGGTGCACTCTCTATTCCCTCACTCTCATAGCCCGATGGGACGGTAAACCGACACGACCGGAGAGAGATCAGGCGCAGGACCAACGGCTTTACGTGCTTTCCGAGGCACGAGGGTGAAACACCGCCAACTTCCTGACTCCGGACAGCTTTTTTTTTTATATAGGATAAGGGTGACAAACGAGCACACAGTCCACCTGATGGTAAGTGGTTGCTGCGGCCCATAGACATCTACATCAATCCTCTATCAAAAATCAAAATGTAGATGCGTCGTCACCCGTGAGGACTAAGATGGAATGCCTCATTTCCAGTAAAAAGGGCCTCCGGCCACCTGCACTCACCAAGCGAAACGCAGAGGTAAACCTCTACTTCACGCTGGTTTTCTGTGAGGTCGTGGTACCACCCCGGTTCGAGCCGGCCCATCCGTGCGACAGCAAAAGCTGCCGCGTGGCTCTACCACTGTACAAATTACTACTAGCTACTGAGAATTTCTTGATTGAACAACAATATGGCAGGTTTGAAAGATGACCTTATCACAAAAATTGATAAGGGCGTGCTTCGATTGTTTGGGCACGTTGAGAAAATGAGTGAAGACCGAATGGTGAAGAAAATATATAGCGCGAAAGTTAATATTAAAAGGTGTCGAGGTAGACCGAGACTAACTTTCGAAGACCATGTGAGCAAATTACCTGAAGAGGGGAGGGTCAAGAGTACTCGGATACCTAGACGTGCATGTATGAAGAAGATAATGAATCTGAAAGAAGCGAAAGAGGTATGTAAGGATCGTGACACTTGGCGATCCGTTCTCTCTGGCTACCCCGTCAGGGATTGTGCGTGACGATAAGTAAGTAAGTAAGTAACAACTCAATAACTGATTTTTTGACCCGACTCGGGATTCGAACCCGGGACCTCATGATCAGCAATCGCACTAGTACAACCATTAGATCAACGACGCAGTCAATAGCTACAAATATAATATAGCTGTAGAGTGACTCCACCACGTGGTTTAATAAGTTAAGAAGAATATATGGAAATATTACTTGCTTGTTCCGGTTTTCTGAGTAGACGCCATTAAATTATCTGTTACAGTAGAATTGTCTCGTATGTAGTTGTTAACATTTACAAAATCGTATACATGTCGAACCATATTTAACCAGTTTTTATGGCTAACATGCCGCCACCGCAATTACCAAGTAACCTATCTAATGGGATTCAGAGCATTTATTTCGGAATCTCGTCATTGTTTTCTAATCCAATTATTAAATATGCTTTTGTAGAGCAGAGTTAAAACCCCCTTTAGCGCTTTAAATTATTCGCTTGCAATTTCATGTTTAAGGTCATATTTATGTGATAAAACCAATTGCGTGTACCGTTCGCACAATTCTGATATAAACTTTGATCGGTATTAAAAAAATATACATATATTTTTAACTTTGGGATTAAAACATCTATAAAGGAGAACGGTAGGTTTGTATGGGAATTTCGTACAACTAAAAAAATTCGTGTTTTGGGATATTTTTTGTTTTAATTGGCAGTTAGAAGGATAGACAAGCCCTATTTAAATTCTTAGATTTTTAAAACTTGGGACGTAAAAGTTATAACCAGTTTTATTTTTTAAGGTTATGTATTAGTGTATCAATGTAGATTGTTACATATATGCACATAAACATTGTTTTGGTGATAAAGTAAATGTTCTAGATTGCTTGTTGCTATCTTTGTAGCGTTTACTTACCATTACGTAGGTAGATTGAGATGAGGATCGTACCTATTCAGCGGGGTGCATTAGGAGATACCTATAAACAGCAACGGACTGCAACAGTTTGATTATAATGAAATTCTGATGGGGTTTTGAGTGTAGGTAAATAAAACAATACTTTGTTTTTGTAAGTACATTTATTTTATTGTACTTATAATTATTCAATTCTTAATATTACTTCATCTAAGAAGGGGGCAGGTCGGGTAATACCCTCATGGCAAGCATAGCTTAGGTACCAAAAAATGCTCATCACATTAGAGCAGCATCCCACTGTTTTTAAACCTACAATGCAGTTACAGCAACAACTTCTGATTGCGTTCCGACCATTCATGTTTGTTTCTGCAACTATAAATACAAGTACAGATAAGTTTTAGCAGAAGAATGGCGGGACTTTATTTTAGCACGAAGCAACATTGGGTATATTTCCTCTAAATCAAGTATTATCTCTAATGTAATATATTCCATGAGAGCGGATATATTCATCCACATATGAACGGGCCTGGTGAATTTGGTATACACCACATGCAAATAGTATACAAATTTCTCCATGTATAGCTGCGGAAAAGATAGGATTGTCGCATCTATGGGTCCAGGAACCGCACCTGTTTAAATTATGTTCCCTAACTAACTTGGCTATAGTGTTGGTTAAAAACAGGCGCTCATATATAATTGAAACAAACTGCTCTGCATGTATATTTCCTGTGAATGGCGGAGTTAACGCATTCAGCAGAGCAGCTGCTATTTCAAAATCTGTCATAAGATTGCGACAACCACGGTTAAAATTTTAGTAGCGGAACTATTTGAAATCTCTCTTAAACTCAGCTTCTACTACCCACCTGTTTATAGTTACACAGCGTGATCTGTTGGCTTCAAGAGTAGATAGCTGTGATTAGCCGTCTTCTTTAGTTTTAGGCATATGACCTATGTATCATTTCTCATGCAGACTACCCATGCAGTCACGAAAACCTCTATCATTGAAATGCTTTGAAAAATTGAAAATCATTGAATTCTGTTTCGTTAATAAGTCATTCATTATGGTCGTATCATTTGTAGTGGCACTATATGGTCCGCGTCCTTTCGCGAAACAACTATCAAGAGATAGAGAACGGAGGAGCAGATGCTCAACTCAACGTAAAAACGGCCAGTAGTTATATATAAATGGAATGCAGCATTAAAACAACATATGCGTCCGTAAGTACGTGCCATAATTACGTGATAGAGCTAAATTAATTGTATGGTTGTAGCAGGATTGGGTCGGATAAATCAGGGAAGGACCACGCTCTCTGTTTCGTATGGTGAGTGTAGAGAACCGGAGACCCTTTGTTACTGGAAAATAGGCATTTCATCTTAGTCCTCACGACTGGACAACACATCTGCATTTTAATTCGAAAACGAGCATAGATGTAGATGTCTATAGTCCACAGCAACCACTTACCATCAGGTGGACTGTGTGCTCGTTTGTCACCCATATCCTATAAAAAAATGCATAACAATATTTATTCGTTTTCTCCTTCATTTGATACAGATACATAAGACTAGACGTGGTTGTGATTATTACAATAAATGCCGAATTTGATTACTTATATTATTTCATACAATATTAACATATTGTTCAACATATTTGTACGTTTTAGAAATACTTTTGTAATGTGCTCGCTTAGATCAATTTGTTGATTTATTTATTTTATCAAATTGATAACACGGCTTTACATACCTACGCTTTGGTATCCTTACATAAATATTTAAAACACCAAAAAAATTATCGTATGATGGATAGTATTTTTTTATTATTTATTTATGCAGATAATCTACCTTTTTCCTATCTTTATGCCATACAATAATGCATACCAATGATATCGTTATTTTTTATCACATCAATATTGAATGCATCCATATCCAAGTAAAAATAAGGAAATGATAATAACTGGCGGCAAAATTACAAAGGGCGGTTGTTACTAAGCCTTGGGAGTAATAATATGTGTTACAACCTCAGCATCACGTTCATTTCCACCTCTATATTTCTACTACTCTAACTTCGTGTGCGGTAAATTGATGAAAAATTACATGGGGAATAATACGTATTACGTTCATTTTCTTCTAATTATTACTTTAGTAATGTAAAGGTGCGCTAAAATTATTATGTATTTCATTTTTGCAAACTATATTAGGATAATTAATAATTACGTAACAATTTATTTTAATGAAACATCTAAAAATACAGCCTACATTTCAACCACACAATGGATGTATATTTAGATATCACAGCTGTGCGATCATTTTATATTTTTTAGAGAAATTGTGACAAAATCCTGTTGAAAGTTCTTAGGAACAACTGTAAGAATATCAATTTTACTTTTTCTCTTCTGGGGCGACAATATTCATGTCACGATCGAGGCCGCACGTGTTAAAAGACAACACATGTTCAGGCCGTTGTTTCCTCAGAGTTTGTCTCCGGACAAATATTAACATTTAACATTTGACTTTAATACTGCGGTGAATAAAACTACGGATGTGTCACGGTGGGCAATATCACTCTTCTGCATAGTGGTTTTAAATAAAAGCGGTATATTATATTTATTTGTTGTAACATATGTATTTTCATGATTTTACCTTTTTTTTAATTGAAAATAGCTTTATGAATAGATGAGTTTTTTTAACAGATCCAATTATATGTATAGCTGCAGTGTTGGGCAGATTTTTTAAATTGTTCCGACAAGAGAATCTGCGCAATAAACGGCAGTAAAGGAGGCATCACTTTACGACCAAAGACGTATGTTCAATTGGCAGTTAAAGTATTTTAATGGCATATTGCTGAAGAGTTTGAAATTGAAGTGGCGGTGGTAAGTTACAGTGAATTGAAATAATGAGCCGTATAGAGGTATTATTTCTCATTAATTTCAACGTAAGCATCTCTAGGAATTTCTTTTCTTCATCAGCTAAATTACAGTGAACTAAAGTATTCTATTACTGGGTGTTTTTACCTTACACGATCTTAAAATTTTAACTAAATATAAAAGTATGAATCGTAGATAAGGATATTTAACATATGATCGTAGGTACTCAGTATGCGAGTGAGAATAAAATATCTTAAGATGACGTCCCTAGGAAAATGAGATAATGATCAATGCGTCAATGTCAATGTAATCGAAATTGGAAAACAAGTTAACACAAGTCATCAAACTGTCTAAATACATGTGGGCATTCATTATGAGTATAACTATATTTAAATTATATAGTTATATTCATAATAGAGGAAAAATCTCAAACCACTATAATTATTTTTATATGTAATCTCGATTTATTTCAATACACTTTTCACAGCGCTTTGCTAACTTTTTTATACTTCTTAAAAAATATTCTGAAGTTTTGCCCTCATAATGTGACTGCTGACTTCATCTCATCATCAGTGTAATTTTCTTTTCTCCTTGAGTCTGATTTCAATTTTAAGAATAAATAATATAATAGAGGGCAAGTCGTGGATAGTCGAGCTCATAGAAACCGCGTTCCTTAATTCCGCATCCTTGGAAAAACCAAATGTGTGGACCGGAGCATTTTCATGAAGCAACAACCCTTATCGCGACTATTTCTCTAGATATTTTTCTTCAATAACACCTCGCAATTGACGTTGAAAGGAAGCATAGTAACCTTTGCTTTTTTGGCCGCGTTGGACTCGGACGATGCCACGCCATCCATACATTTTTTGACAGAGGATCGTGATAAAGAACCATGGTTTTATCACCCGTAACATTCAAATCAAAATCTTCTTTCTGTCGGCCTTCACAAAGGGGTAAAAACTGAGTACACTCGTTCTTGTTTTTAAAATGCGGAAAGAAGTTTTAGGACCCACCTAGCACTGACCTTATTCATACCCAAATGTTCCTGTAAGATTTTAATCACTGTTGTTTTTTTAAAGTCACCTCATAACTGCTAGTTATTTAGCCTATAGCCGTCTGTCCTGCCGTACTGTCTTGTCCACAAATTTAATGTTTTCATGGGCGCGGTTTATCTTCAATTGATTCTCTTCCCAAACGAAACTGTTTCACCCATTCTTTTACGAACACATCATCCAAACTTTGTTTGATTTCCGCTGGTGTCTTCCCCTCTTTTGTCAAAATATTTATCAGAGCTTGATACTTGATTTGATGCATTTCGAAATTTTTATTCGACAGCTTGACTTTATTAGGCTAATATCACTGTAACAAAATGAAATAAATTTACAGTTTTTTGTGGGTAGGTCACGAAAAGTCCAGTAATTTAATGAAATGAAAGTTTTGTATTTTTGATTAGTCTATTATGGGTACTTTTGGACCTTACCTAATACGTCCTACTACTGGGCACAGGCGTCCTCTCATTTCCGAAAGGGTTTTTGGGCAAGGAAGTGTCCGCCGTTCTGCCCCAATGCGTAGTGTCGAACTTCACATATGTTCGATTTTATTATTTCTTAGACATTCAGATTTCCTCACGATGTTTTCCTTCACCACCAAGCACGTGATAAATCTCATGGCACGTGGACACCTCACCACCACCTTATATGTTATAACACCTCGCATACCGGCGTTCACTTTTCCGTTTCTCTCGGTTCTCATCGGTCGGCTAGACTTTTGCGTCATTCGTTAAGTGTTATATTATTTGAATTTTTCATTATCTCTTAAACTACGCGTCCAAATAAAATGCTATAAGGAGCAAAGTTTATCTCCATAAAATTGGCTTGATGATGTAGTAACTTTCGTTCGTTTAAGGATTAATATTACCGTGCTTAATAATAACGCTCATAAATCACTTTTTGATTTTCAATATTTATATCTTATTGTGGCTTATGTATAAGAGACTAACTTCGCCAAACCTCATGTGGTGTCGAAAAATTATTAGGGATGCCCTATCGATTGTAGTCGATTTTTGGATTTTTAATGAACTGTTGCATATTTTTAAATCTGAATTAACATTTTGGATTTATTTCGAATAAAGTTGCAAAAAGAAGCTACAATATAAACATTAACTTACCATTTCTTTATATTCTTACCTAATGAATTAGGTCATACTCGATTTTGAATAGGTAGTTAAAATAATGCTGAAGACAAATATTCGTAAAGATAATTATTCTGGATTTTCTAATGATCGTTTATTAAAAAGTGTATTTTACTTCTTACTAAACGATGATTTACAAGTTTACGACAATTCATATATAAATAACACTTATCGTTACTGCATTACTTAAAAATGTGATCTTTAAAAAGAGCAATATTGCAGACTAGATACAGTTGTTATTATTAACATTGTTACAATTATGGAAGAAGTAGAGACGTACGTGTTATTATAAGTAAAGTAGGATATTGTCATACTTGTTATGGTATTAATATTATCGTATGATAAAAGATGATGTGTGTAATACTATTTGTAACGTATGGCTGTAATAAATGTTAGGAAATACCCATAAATCGTATCGTATTTGGCGCACCTATTTTTGATGTGATGTCACTAAATGGTCACTTGTCAGTCTTTTACGAAAAAAAAACGATCTCCAAATCGATTAAAACCAAACATACTAGAATCGATTCTCGATTAAATCGAGAATTAATAAATCTGTTTTCGTACAATCGCGACATTTTCAAACATGCCTAATATAGACACAGAACATTATTAACAATAATTTACCGTAAATACAATTGTATAGAAACATCATTAAATTAATAAACATAACATCACGCCTGTTTTTCCCAGACGGAGTAGGCAGATGTATGTAGTACTTTTATGTTATACGTCCCATGTAATAGAAGGTGCGCGTATTGCCGGGCACAAATCCAGACTCCGCGCTACTACTGGAAACCTCAAGTTATGAAACCTCTATAATAATTTGCCCAATCTTGGGATCGAACCCAGAACAAAACAGAAAAAAGCCTGTCACAAGGAACAGATGTTCCAACTATGCAAAAGTATTTCTTGAATCGTTTGAAATATAGCTAGTTCTTGAATAAGTCCGATTCGAGAGGTTTTTGGATCGATTCATTGAGTCGATGGAGTGTTCTAAGTCGATATCAGGACATCGGACAAGGATTTTTCAGATCTATGTCGATCTGGAAAATTTATTATTTTACTATAAACAATCGATTAAACGATTTCAAATCGACATGCCTACTTTGTACTTTCATCTGTCACTCTGTCAAAATTACATTGGTGGGCGTCGTTTGCTCTTTGTAATTGTATCGGTGTTTTGGTGACTTTCGGGACTATATATTGAACATTACGACTTGGCTATTTTAACGGACTGTGATTTCTTTCAAGAATGACTTACATTGCTGTGATTTTCAGAACTGTGTACCGCTCAAACTATAACCTAGCATTCATAAACAGACTTACGCATATGCAATGGAAAGTGTATTTTGTGTAAATTGTGGCTCTGCTGGTGGTTCAATATTGTTGAAAGATGAACAGAGAAGCGATCGTGCAATATTACTGTAATTGCATCGTTGTACACAGAACCATCGGTTGCTGCGCCCATGTTATAACCATTATTTGGTACTTGAGCTTTGCTAGACATCAAAATAATATCGACATCCCTGCATAGTTTTTAGACAATATTCTAATTTCCAATTTAGAAGATGAAGAATAAACATGAAATTAAATCTGTGTTTTATGTCTAATTCAAATATATTAATTAATGTAGGTGTAAAAACAACTTATACTACCAATTAGGTACTAATTTGATAAGGCTGGTTTCATAGTCACTCGTTTGAACAGCGCCGTCCAGACGCACAAGCTTGCAAATGCACTAGATAGTAATCGATTACAGTCACACCGTTCAAGCGCGCGCTGTTGAAACTTGGTTGAAACCGTGTTTGATATGCTCGCTGTTCGACGGCATATCTAGTGGCGTGACTGAAACCAGCCTAAATCCCTATACATTTAGGTACATAAGATACCTAGTATTTAGGGTTTGGGTTCGTCTCGTGTCTCGAAGTCCCGGGACTTTTCGTAATTTTAGTTGTCTCGAGTCCCGGAACTTTCGGATCAAGACTCGAGACTGAATGAGAAAGAATGTCGAAATTGTTATGTAATCATTTTTATTTTCAAATAATTGAAGGAGCCTAGCGCCATGTGTTAGTTTAATGAATAATTACTTGGTCTACTACGTAACTATTGAGTACGCAACACAATAAAGTAAACAAATATATGATTATGAGAATTAACAATGAGATCATAAACAATGATTAGATACTAAAATTACTAGATAATAGTAAAGTTATTAAGAATAAGTATGATTTTTTTAAATAAGTTCGTTTCATAACTATAAGATTTAACTGTTTAGAAGTGCATCTGCGTGTGACTAAAAGAAATAAACAAAGCAATTATTAAGACTGAAATTAACTTTAAAATTATTTAATTTTCTGTTTAAATGTTTAATAAATGTTGATTTTTACAAAAAAAAATGCCTATTTTTAATACGTTTCACCAGAAATTACTCAATTAAAATTCTTCAAAAGAGGATTACCCATCTTAAAAAAACAAAAAGTTTTTTCTTAAGTCTCAAAGTTATAGGCTGTCCCGTGTCCCGGGACGTTGAAATTGTCGGGAATTCCCAAACCATACTAGTATACCTTATATGCTAATGACAACATCTAAATGCTAACAGCCATTATATATTATGTATAAACATTTTTATTTTTATATTAATACACACAAACATTTTCTCTAATTTCAAAACCAATGCTAAGAAAGAAGGTATCTTAACTAAATTCTATGCATTTATACCTACGTTGCACTTACATACACTTAGGCTTTAGAACAAAAACTGCATACGTAATTATCTAGATAGGTACTAAAAATAGCTAAATGTTTTAGGACATCGTTTTTCAGTCTGTTAAAAATCACTTGGAACTATGGAAAACCGGAATATTCTTGGTTCGATTATAACCTCAAAATCTCATACTTTCTATCTCTATATATATATTATTATATTCTCATATCTATTATACAGCTAGTCCGCTATAAAAATAAGATCATATAGAAATTCACTAATGCTCGACAATAAAACACATAATTTTCCGATGCTCTTGGTTCCAGGGCGAACAATGTATGGGCGCAGAGCAATGTCCTTTGGCCGGTTATTGAAAAATAACCCTGTATACTCGTAAATTATAAAAATATTTAGACTAAGTCAAGATATCATAAAGAAAGAATCTTACGTTATCAATTGTTATAAATAAACAACTTATAAATTTGATCAGGGGTTTGAGGTTAAGAAACTGTAATTTCTCATATACTATACATACTCGTATATATATAGTTTGCACATGCTTTTTGCCGCAAATGCCTGTGCGAAAATTTTGTTTACTTGACTACAACACCCAAGACATAAAAATGCAGTCTTAGCAACGAACTCTTTATTTCGCTATATCAAACAAAAAGCTACAAATTGTCGTCTCTCCGTTTAAACGCCTCTTAAACCTTTATTTCTTTATTTTCTTGTGCTATAGACAGATAGTACAAAAAATATAGCGTGCAACAAAACAATATAAATGAGACTTTATTTTTGTTACTATCTGTGTACAATCATCTCATTGCTATCTATAAATTATTTTATATGATTACACTTACTTAGGTTATCTTTATAATTTACACTGCTCAATTTGTAACTCGTTTGGATATTTCATCCCTTTATAGGTATGTGTGTTCTTTGTGCAAAGAACAGCTAGGCGGATCAGAAATGACATTGTTCTGCGTCCATACAATGTTCGCCTAAGAACCAACAGTAAAAAAATACCTTTTTAAGTGCGAAATTACACATAATTGTATGTAAGAACAATAACTCTTGACGGACACTTCTGAAAACATCGATATTAGCAGTTATCATAGAGATTTTGAGGTTATGTTTTATTTTTATGAAACATTACTATGTTATTGCTAATGTAAGCAGTTCAGTCTTTGCCTAGCACTTATACGGTAAATAAAACTCAGGTTGTGATTAGGTAAACTTATCGCATAACAAAGCAACTGAACAGTGCACTAAGATTCCGAAAACATTTGCAGAAATATATTTTTTCAAACGAAACGTAAACGATCGCACGTCTTACATCTATCTATTTTAACGTCTTGTCATCTGTTAAGTGTCAATGTTATTGAGGTTTTTTTTGGGTGGCACAATGCTGATTTGCCAATCAGAGTGCAATAGTATTGTTATTTTAAATGAAAACAGATGATTTTACTGTATCCCAGTTCCTTGTGGCATATATTAATCTTAGGTATATTTTAAAAAATTAACGTTTTCATAATATATTTGAATTTATGACAACTTTTGAAATATGTCAGTAAAGGTATTGTACGATTGGCCAAATCACAGGAGCCCATAAACGCAGCACATTAGTATTAAAAAATAGGTAGGTAAAATCTAAAAACATATACATACATAAACACTCACGCCTGTCACCCAGAGGGGTAGGCAGAGACTACGTACTTCCATTTGGCACGATCCTGACACACCTCTCTCGCTTCCTCCACATCAATATACCTACGCATACACGCTCGTCGGTTAAGGATACTCCTAATCTGGCCCATTTTTAATGTATCGCCGATTTGGTCGATAAACTTTCGTCTAGGGCGTCCCTTCCCGACCCTGCCGTTCACTTCTGCAACATAAATTTGCTTTGTCACTCTTTCCTCTTTCATTCTTTCTACATGACCAAACCACCGAAGCATTCCTTTTTTAATCCTGGTCACAACGTCATCTTGCAAAATCTAAAAAGTCCTTTTTATTTTGATTTCACAATTCAGAAGTGTCCGTTACTATTTATTGAATGTTATCTAATGCATAATTAAGGATAAGAATTTTGGTAATTGTCAAATATATGTTGGTTCTTAGGCGAGTTTTTACAATGTCCTTTCAAAAAGAATGTTCCTCTGACTTTGGCTATACGAGTATGAGAAAAAGACATTATAAAAAAACTAAAAACTTCGACTAATTTATGAATTATTATTAGTTTTATACCGTTTTAAATTATAGCCTGCTACAACCTTGAGAATTTCGTGTAATCCCGTCAAGTTTCATAAATAATAATTTTAAAGACACTTATATGCATCTTAATAGGGGCTAAGTCATAACTGTCTTATTTTATATTTTCAGGTAAGTCGCTGTGGGCAACATGAAAATATTTTACCGTATTTTAAATAATTATACGGTTATACCACACATCATAAATAGAACAAGGTAACGCTCAATATTTTATTAATATATTTCAATTACAATATGTACGTAATACGGATAACGTCTGAAATCGTTAACTTTTTAAACGAAACTACATACGAGTCGTGCTCAGGCCTTGCACAATTAGGATTCCGCACATATTTATGTGTCATTAAGCGCCTTTCGTTATTTTTGAAGCTAAGTATATTATTGCATGTCTTAAGCGCAAAGCGCGTAGGTATGTTCTACGAGCGTCTAAAAATCAAGATTCCAACGTTTAGTCGCATAAAATCGTATCTAACAATCATATTGAACATATGAATCATATGAAAAGCACATTGTCGGAAAGATAAATGATTGTTGAACTTATTAATTTTTTTTAAAGCGATGAATTGCTATCTTTACATAAAAAAGTGGTTTTAGTGGCTTATGGTGTAGATTTATCAAGTCCGCATGGAGTGGTTAACACGATATCTTTTTAGAATACGAGGGCGGCACTGAAAATTTCGGGAATCAAGGAAGTGACACAACATTACTATTTAAAAATGTACTTATTGCTTTTCGAAGTATTCTCCGCGAAATTTGACACATTTTTCCATACGATGGAACCAATCATTGAAGCAACCATTCCATTCGGAAGTTGGGGTCTCCAAAATGGCCGTTTTGTAGGCGTCCACAGCTTCTTCAGGTGATAAATCTCTGTCCACGCAATTTATTCTTTATTTTAGGGAAAGTATAGAAATCATTAGGGCTTAGTTCGGGGCTGTACGGCGGATGGTCTAATAATTCTATGTTTTCTTGCTCTAAAAACTCTTTTGTTCTGTGTGCGGTGTGAGAACTCGCATTGTCGTGATAGAGGATGATGCAGCGATTGCAGTTCTCTTTACGGAGTTCAGAAACGACCTGTGGCAAACAAATGCTAGCATACCATTCTGCATTAACCGTTCTTTGTCCCTCAAGAGGAATAGTCGTAACATGGCCGGTTTTGGAGACAACGTGGCCACCATTTTTTTTTTGCAACACCCAATTTGAACCCAATTGAACGAACAATTTTTGTTGGCTTTAACTCATTTTCGAACACCCAAACTCGTGACTGCTTTTTTTGTTTCGGGTTCGTACGCGTATATCCAGGATTCGTCACCTGATACGATGTTGTATACAGCATTTGAGGATCCTGCGTGGAATCTTTCGAGAGTTCTGACGCACCAAGTAACGCGAGCCGCTTTTTGCTCTTCACAGAGCGAATGCGGTTTCCATCGGGAAAACAACTTTTTTACACCTAATTGTTCATGCAAGATTATTTGTATTTGACTCATGCCAATGTCCAAAGTTGCCTAAATTTCACGGTATGTCACATGTCGATCTTCCTCAATCAGCTTACGCACAGCATCAACGTTTTCTTGGGTGACTGCAGTTTTTGGACGACCTTGACGGGGATCATCACTGAGCTTGACACGTCCAAGTTGAAATTCAGCAAACCAGCGATAAATTTGGTTTTGGATGGGGCTTCATCACCAAATGCAGAAATCATCCGGTCAATTTTTTTGTGTTAAACCACTTCGAAAGTCATAATAAATCATCGCTCTTGAATTTTCTCGAGTCAATTCCATTTTCTTAACGACTAAACAAGTTTGACAAAACCTTGTGACAAGACCGAGAATCTTTTTTAAATAAATAAATGGTATTCGATTTTTAAAACCAAGGAGTTTTCAATTAAAAAGATTTTAATATGACAGCAACAGTGCAAATATTTAATTCCCCATACTTTTAGTGCAGCCCTCGTATCAATTGTTTAACACAACACACATACATAGCGGTCAAACTTATGACACCCCTCTTTTTACGTCGATGGTTAAAAATAGAACACATTTCAATAATTCATTGATATATAACTTGACCTTAACGCCATCTATTATTTGCAGATTTTGTGATTTGTTTGTAATAAACTAACATACATAATTTATTTAGTAAATATGAGTAATTTTCCAAAAATATAGAATTTGTTAATAACTTGTCGCCTTCTGTCGAATCTCAGCGTACCTATGAATCATCGTATAAACAAAAAATGTATAAATGATGATCAGTCAAGTCGTCCAAAAGTTATACGATCAGGAACACACGCACTATTGATTATATTATTTAGGAGTATAAAGAAAACAAATGTTATAGATGTATCGGGGTGTACTATATAACGTACGATAAATCACGTACAATCATAACTTTTTCCGAATGTCGATCATGTAAACAATTAGCTTTTAATATTTTATTGGTTATATTTAAAATAATGTTAGAGTTTAAAGAACTTAAACAACACGCATCAAACATGAGTTGTGATGATCCTTGTGAGAATACTAGATCACAGTCACACATTTATTATTGTTATCTGTTCTTACTTACTTACTTATCTTCACGCACAATCCCTAACGGGGTAGCCAGAGAGAACAGATGGCCAAGTGTCACGATCCTTACATATCTCTTTCGCTTCTTTCATATTCATTATCTTCTTCATACATGCACGTCTAGGTATCCGAGTACTCTTGACCCTCCCCTCTTTGAGCAATTTGCTCACATGGTCTTTGAAAGTTAGTCTCGGTCTACCTTGACACCTTTTAATATATATATATATATATATATATATATATATATATATATATATATATATATATTCTTCACCATTCGGTTTTCACTCATTCGCTCAACGTGCCCAAACCATCGAAGCACGCTCCTATCAATATTTGTGATAAGGTCATCTTTCAAACCTGCCATATTGCGAATCTCTTCGTTTCGCTTTCGGTCGGCCATGGTAACGCCGCACATTTTACGAAGAGATCGCATCTCCACTGCATTCAACTTGCTTTTATGCTTCTTCTGGCATAGCCAGATTTCGCTGCCATATAACAATGTCGGTACCAACACTGCGTTATGTATTGCAAGGCGTGCACTCTTCACTACGCCTTGCCTTTTAAAGCACTCCCCAAGTATACAATTTCATTTACCCGTTCTAGACATTCCTGATTTACCCATATTTCACACTTCGTTCTCTCTTCGTCCCTTTCATATACCAGAACCTTAATTTTATTAGCATTCAAACGGAGACCTTTAATTTCACATTCCTCTTTCCTACACGTGACTAATGCCTGCAGTTCTGCCTCTGATGGTGCAATAAGCACTGCATCATCAGCATACAGCAGACAATTTACTTTAATGTCACCCAATTTCACACCCAAACAGCTATCTTTCAGCTTCTGTAAACAGCTGTCGAGATACAGTATGAACAGCCAGGAAGACATGACACAACCCTGTTTTACGCCCGTTTGGACGCCAAACATGGGTGACAGGTCATGCCCTACCCGCACACAGGCTTTACAGTCACAGTAAAGTGACTGCACAGCCCTTAGCAATTGAACATCCACACCATACCCCGGCAACAGTTCCCACATTTTCTTCCTTACAACCTTATCAAATGCTTTCTCAAAATCCACAAAGAAGCACAGAAAAATCTTCTGGTTAGCAGCCAGAAGCTTTTCCGCGGTCATGCGGAGAGAAAACATCTGATCCGTGCATCCTCTTCCAGGTCTAAATCCGCATTGTGCGTCCCATAGAAATCTTTCCGATTTCTCTTGCATCCTACGTGTCAATTAAAGTAATAAAAGTTATCTGTTCTTAATATCAGATTAATGGAAATTGTCTGGTAGTTGATGAAAACCACGGAACAAAAAGTGTTTATTTACCTATGGTGAAAACTGAATTAAGAAATCCCATTACATTCTTGCTTCTATGTATTTTTATTATACCATACAGGTAAACAGCGAGCTGAAAGTAGGGAAATTATGAATAGGGCAACGGAACCCAAGGGGCCAGCAGCTGGCCGACTTCAGGGAGAAAGAGGGACTCTTTATGATGAACTCTTTCTTCCAGAAGCGGCCCCACAGGAAGTGGACCTGGTCCAGCCCCGATAGTTCGACAAAAAATGAGATTGACTTCATTATGACGACCAGACGACAACTGTTCAGTGATGTCTCAGTGATCGCGAGGGTGAAAACCGGCAGCGACCGACAGATAGGTTCAGTGTGCCTCTAACCATTCGGTTAGAGGCACACTGAACCTAAACGTTAAGTTGCAGAGGTCTCGTCTAATGAAGTCAATGCTCCATCCCCCTCGTGCTCTAATCCAAAGTCCCGAAACCTTTCAGCTCGAGTTACAAAACCGTTTTCAGTGCTTAGAAGACTGCGATGAAGTGGACGATTTGAATGACAAGCTCGTGGAAACTGTCCATGCGGTCGGAGCTAAGTTCTGCAAGACCCGCCGCAGAAGAACACAAAAACTCTCCGATCACACTCTTAATCTCATGGCTGTTAGACGGGAGATGAAGCTACATTGTTCAACAGATTTGACAGCATACAGGCAACTGAACAGACATCTCCAAATGCATGCGGCGGGACTTACGCAACTTCAATACAGCTCGTATTGAAGAAGCGATCGAGCGGAACCAAGGCTCTAAAGTCTTTGCCAGAGATCTGTCTGCCAGAAAGAGCCAACTGTCAAAGCTGAAGACAGAATGTGGCAGCATCGTTTCCGGGACACCTGAGATTTTGAGTGAGATTGAGAGGTCCTATGGGCAGCTGTACACGTCATCGTTGGAGCCACACGCAAGTGTGAGTAACGATCCAAGAGCGAGTCTCATCCGACACTATTCCGAAGATATCCCGGACGTCAGTCTGAGCGAGATTAGAATGACTCTCCAGCTTAAAAGCGGTAAGGATCAGGCGAGGATGGAATTACAGCGGAGCTTCTGAAAGCGGGTGGAAGACCGGTACTTGAAGTCCTTCAGAAGCTATTTAATTCCGTCCTCCATGGTGGCATTACACCGAAGGCGTGGAGCAGAAGTGCGGTGGTCTTGTTCTTCAAGAAAGGTGACAACGCTCTCTTGAAGAACTACAGACCGATTTCCCTTCTGAGCCGCGTCTACGTGCTGTTTTCGAGAGTCATTACGAATCGTCTCGCGCGCAGACTTGACGACTTCCAGCCTCCCGAACAAGCCGGTTTCCGAAAGGGCTTTAGCACCATAGACCACATACATACCCTTCGGCAAATTGTACAGAAGTCCGAAGAGTACAATTTGCCACTATGTTTGGCGTATGTGGACTAAAAGCCTTTGATTCCGTCGAAATTTGGGCGGTGCTGCAGTCCCTTCAGCGGTGCCAAGTTGACTGTCGGTATATCGAAGTGCTGAAGTGTTTGTACAGTAGAGCTACGATGGCTATCCGAGTACAGAACCAGAGTACGAAACCTATCCAATTGCAGAGAGGTGTAAGACAGGGTGACGTCATATCCCCGGAACTCTTAACCGCTGCATTGGAAGACGTTTTCAAGCTTCTGGACTGGAAAGGATATGGTATCAACATCAATGGCGAGTACATCACTCACCTTCGATTTGCCGACGATATAGTCCTTATGGCAGAATCGCTGGAGGAACTAAGCACTATGCTCACTGACCTCAATAGTGTCTCCCAACGGATAGGTCTTAAGATGAACATGGACAAAACAAAGATTATGTTTAATGTCCATACACACACACCTATGCCGGTAGATGTTGGGGACACTAAGTTCGAAGATGTTGACGAGTATGTTTACCTGGGACAAATAGTCCGACTAGGTAAGTCCAACTTCGACCGAGAGGTCAATCGACGGATTCAACTCGGCTAGGCAGCGTTCGGGAAGCTACGACACATCTTCTCGTCAGACATACCTCATAGCCTTAAAACGAAATTGTACAACCAGTGCGTGTTGCCAGTGATGACTTACGGAACTGAGACGTGGTCCTTCATAGCTGGCCGTATGAGGAAGCTCAAGGTCGCTTAGCGAGCTATGGAGAGGGCTATGCTCGGAGTTTCTCTGCGTGATAAACTTAGAAATGAGGATATCCGCAGTAGAACTAGAGTAACCGACATAGCCCAACGGATTAGTAAACTGAAGTGGCAGTGGGCCGGCCATATAGCTTGAAGAACCGACAACCGATAGGGAAGAAAGGTTCCCGAGTGGCAGCCTCGTACCGGTAGGCGAAGTGTAGGGCGACCCCCCACGAGATGAAGTGACGACCTGGTAAGACATGCAGGAAGTTGATGGATGCAGGTGGCTCAGGACCGTGCTTTGTGGTATTCCTTGGGGCAGGCCTATGTTCAGCAGTGAACTTATGAAAGGCTGTAATGATGATGATGATGATGATACAGGTAAACTAACATAAAGCGTGTAAAATCATGTATGGAATTATAAGTCAACATGAATATGTTTTTTTGATTACTATCCGTATCCGGTCATCTATTGCTGTGGCTCAGCCTGGTTAAATGGGAAAGAAATAATAGAAAAGATATGTTTCTTTTACGTCCTACAGATGACGCTTGAACTTTAAAAATTTTATGATTTTGAACAAAAGAACTGCTTAACATTAAGACAGAAAATGCTTAACATTAAGACAGAAAATGCTCAACATTAAGACAAGAAGTTTTAATGTAAAGCATTTGATATTTCGTATTTAGATAATGTTTTACTTACCTATTTCATCTAGATAGCTTTCATCCCAAATAATAAAATTCTACTAACGTCAAGCAACGCTCGATTGCTCAGGAACACTTTCTTCAGCCTGGTTAAATGGGAAAGAAATAATAGAAAAGATATGTTTCTTTTACGTCCTACAGATGACGCTGCCAATACAACGTTCTGCCAAAATTTCAAAGTAATCGGTGAAGAACTTTCAAAATTTTATGATTTTGAACAAAAGAACTGCTTAACATTAAGACAGAAAATGCTTAACATTAAGACAGAAAATGCTCAACATGAAGACAAGAAGTTTTAATGTTAAGCATTTGATATTTCGTATTTAGATAATGTTTTACTTACCTAGTTCATCTAGATTGCTTTCATCCCAAATAATAAAATTCTACTAACGTCAAGCAACGCTCGATTGCCCAGGAACACTTTGTAATTCAACTCTTTCTATTTCAAAACGATATAATTCATAATTGATTCCTAATCCAGGGTAGATATAGATGTCTAAAAGATGAACCATAGAAAATAAAATTATATATATATATATATATATATATATATATATATATATATATATATATATATAAGTATAGGATTAAAAGCTATTAATAGTAAATATACTGATCGTTGAACTAGTCTGCGTGAAACGTATAGGGATTTGAACCAGCATCCTGTTGATGGACTGTAATAGCGTCATGTTTAATTATAGTAATAACGATGTCGGAGCTTAACTCGGCGATAAATTTATCGCGATTAAATTCCAAGAGGTTTCACTTGACCCACGACAATAAGTCTCACGGTTTGTAAAATTTGACCACCTCATGCATGTACCCTTATCGAAGTAACACGTACCGTTATTGTGTGACCACTAACACACTGCACTAGACAGTATTACTCCACTTTCCATTTTTCACAGGCCATTTTCTTTGGCACAGACGTCTTAAGTGGACGTGATTCGCGGAACGAAATATAAAGCGACAAAGTTACTGTGGCTATAGCCTACTTTTATAAGGGTGTATATCTTAAGAACCTGAAATAAAACTTTATTTTTATATATTCGTAGTAAAAATTTGAGTAATTTTATTCCAGTTTATTTCTTCCAACACTTATAAGTTAAATAACAGAGAAGTGCAACAAGTTGAATTATTATTATTTTATATTTTATTCTAGTCTTTATTTTCTCAATTTTTACTTTCATTCCTAATACAATATCAGCGATGTGATCAACCACAGTGGTTATTACATCGCAGCATATTCATAGGCGGATTCCTATTTGTTGCTGCATTAGTATTAATGTAAAATAATATTATATTCACGTGGTTTAATTATGTATTATGTAACTTCAAGTAGAGATATTTCTTTCTTTCAGACAGTGCACGATACTATCCTTAACAGATGAGCACGTGATAAATCAGCACTTAAAACTGCAATTGACAATTTCATTGGTGCCGGCGGGGATCAAATACGGATTGCTCACATATTGCGAAATTCACGGCTGCCGCGGCGAAAAAATATTGTGTTCATATATTATTCAAAATCTAATGCAGTATTATCTAAAATTTTTGTGCTAACTTCAACGTACAGATAAAATACTTTATTAAATAGCTAAATGAAAAAAATAATTTAAACACTATTTAGTAGTATAATTCTTTGCTTGTTTGGCTATATTCTTCAATTTTATATTCATTGTAACGAGGCGCTTAGTGTATTTTGACCGCATTGCTTGAATGTTATTCACACGGTAACAATAGATGCACTGTGACACTAAGCAGGCTGCACCTGAGCTTGACACCAAAAATAAAATGAAGCGCAACCAGACGCCATAGAGATAAGTAAGCTCCACCTGCTAAAGTAACTTGAATTTACATTTACGACCAATAATGAAGCACACTTTTTTTTTCTTTAGATAAATAAAGTCGCTTTGTGGAATGATGAATAAACATCATGATCGTCATGATTGTCTGCGACAGTTCAGCCCACGATTAAATGTTATAAAACAACCAGCGTTTAATGCTAAATAAAACGTTCATCAATGCCCAACGAACCAAAGAACTAACAGAAATGTATCGTTACTCTAATAAGGGACAAGATGTCGGTCATTATTTACGTTTTAAATTAAACATGTACAAAAAAAACATTGGATGCAAAGTCGTTCCCGTCGCTTTGTTGTTTTTGGTAATAAATACGCGATCATATAGTAATTTGTTTTGCAGTATTGTATTTTATATGTATAATTTAATTTATTTTATAAACGTGTTCATCTTATATGTGATATAATATATCAATATATCACATAAGATGACTAGTTATTTACAACTTTATATATATATATATATATATATATATATATATATATATATATATATATATATATTGTGGCGGCGCTGTCGTCGCACCACAAGTGAAACACATCGAAGCCTGAATCGCGGTAACAATGTTCCGAAATTAAAGCAGTGTATATGTAGAACAGCTCTGAACTACCACTCGGAGCGTTGGCCACTCCCCGGGCAGAATACCTTGCCCGGTGGGAGATCTCCCCTTTTCCTTCCACACCACACAGACCACAGTGGTGACCCCGACGTGATATGAACACGCAACCAACAAACCTTCCGAAACTACACCTTCAAACCTTCATCATCCTCAAGTATCCCATTCATTCGCTCCCGAGCAGATATTGTTTGCAGACTTCACATTCTGCAGGCGATTTAGCTTTACAAAGGTTCTTCGCAGCACTGGAATAATAATGCTTCCTGTTCCTTCAAGCTAATCTCTGCGCTACAGTGTTCGGCACGGCTCTGAGCCTTACTGCTCGCTTCTGCTTCACGGCACTCTCGCAGATTACTTGCCTTCTTCTCGTCTCACCGCAGACTACAAGGCAATCCATGGCACTTGCTCCGGTTCATCGTTCTCACCGACATCACTTGCAAGTGCGTAGTTTGGCGTGCATTACACACCGGCATGGCGTTTGCACCGGCATCACTTGCCCTTACACACACAGCATGCATTCCCCACCGGCATTAAGGACCCAACGGCAATCGGACTGCACTATCGACCTCCGGTCTGAGGAGGTGGGTGTTGTGGCGGCGCTGTCGTTGCACCACAAGTGAAACACATCGAAGCCTGAATCACGCTAACAAAGTTGCGAAATTAAAGCAGTATATATAGAATAGTTCCGAGCTACCACACAGAGCGTTGGCCGCTCCCCGGGCAGAACACCTTGCCCGGCGGGAGATCTCCCCTTTTCCTTCCACCGGCCACAATATAAACAGAAACAGAAACTTTTTTTATTCAATATAGATTATAAATAATACTTATTGAAAGTCACCCTTTTCTTTAATTACCACTGGTTCGAAAAAAAACCTCTGTCCTGGGAAGAACCAGCAAGAAACCCAGCGGGACTTTTTTTTTACGATAACAGCTTACAATCATGTATGTTACACAAATTAACAACACAACAAATTAAAAATAGCTTGGTAGCAATCACCTCATTTCCTGGGATTATTATCATCCATAAATTCTTTAATATTATAATAACCCTTTTTATACAAACTTAGTTTAATAAAGTTTTAGAACTTTGATCAGGTCAAATTCTGTATATTTTCTGTAATTTTGTTGTAAAAGCGTACACATCGCCCCAAAAATGAAATATTGACTCGATGGAGTCGAGTAACTGGTACTACTAGCTTGTGTCTGTCCCTAGTATTTAAAGTAACAGCCTATATACACGTCCCACTGCTGGGCACAGGCCTCCTCTCATTTCTGAGAGGGTTTTAGGACGAGGAAAGGTTCGCCGCGCTGCCCCAATGCGTGTTTACAGAATGAATATCACTTATTTTTGTAAAACTACTTTTATTTTTGTATACGTACATTACATTTTCATAAATGTATTGAGAGGCCAAAGTTAATATATTAATTTCCTTAAATTTTTGTCGCATCGACTCTTTAGGCTTTAAATCATAAATTGCTCTTATGGCCCTCTTCTGTAAAACAAATCAAATTTCAGTGTCAGCTGCGTGTCCCCTTACCAAAATACCATGCGACATTATTTTTTTTTATAGTATAGGGTGGCAAACGAGCACACAGTCCACCTGATGGTAAGTGGCTGCTGTGGCCCATAGACATCTACATTTATCCTCGTTTGCGAATCAAAATGCAGATGCGTTGCCACCCGTGAGGACTAAGATAGAATGCCTCGTTTCCAGTAAAAAGGGTCGCCGGTTCTCTACACTCACCATACGAAACACAGCAGTGTTAAGCTGCTATTTTGCTGCGCTGGTATTCTGTGAGAGTGTAGTCCTTCCCCGGTCGAACTGACCCATTCGTGCTACAACTATACTACTAACGAAACACAGCAGTGTTAAGCTGCTATTTGACGCTGGTATTCTGTGAGAGTGTAGTCCTTCCCCGGTCGAGCCGACCCATTCGTGCTACAACTATACTACTAATATAGCTGCAGCATGGCTCTACCACGTGAAAAAAATATGCTATGAGATATATATTGCTATGAAAATAGATATAGTAAATTAATCTAGCTGTTTCAACACTGGTAAGACTTCTAATCTTTTTACAGTATGCTCCAGAACTAAGTCTGCTTGCTAGTTTTGATATATGGGGGATCTATTGAAACTTCGCGTCTAGTGTGATTCTAAGAAAAATGGTGGTATCTACAAGACTCAGTTTCTCCCCATTAAAAATTACATTAGCATTTAATTATTTGACATTTGGAGTCATGAATTTCACACATTTCGTTTTAATACCATTTAAATGCAAATTTTAACATTAAACCAATTTAATAATTTAACCATTATTTACTTCGTCATATTTTAGTAATTGTCGGCTTAATTTGAAAATTAAAGAAGTTTCATCTGCAAATAATACTATATTATGGTAATCACCTACTATGTAAATTAAGTCATTAATGTATACAAGAAACAGAAAGGGGCCGAGAATTGAGCCTTGAGGCACGCCTATTTGTACCATCGACCCGGAAAAGCTCATACTGTTAATGCAACTTTTTACGTTCTCTTACTTAAATATGAAGTAATTAATTTAAGAGCATCACTTCTTACACCGTAATGTTGAAGTTTCCTGATTATTGTTTCATGGTGAACACAATCGAAGGCTTTGGATAGGTCACAAAATATACCCAAAGCATCCTGTGAATTCTCCCATGCATTAGATATATTTAATCAGCTCAACACCGGCATCGGTTGTCGAGCGACCCCTTGTGAATTTAAATTGATTTTTATGAAGTAAATTATTTATATTAAAGAAATTTAACATTTGATCAAGAATATTTTTTTAAAAAATCTTACTAAGTGTTGGTAGTACAGAAATAGGTCTAAAATTTGCGGGGTCTAATGTACTACCAGATTTAAATAAAGGTTTTACTTACGTAAGCATAGTGCTTCATTAAATCAGGAAACACACCAGATTCTATACCAGTATTAAAATAATAGCTAAATGAGGCGCGATTTATCTATTATAGACGCAATAACTTTAACGGAAATCCCCCACAGATCCGCAGTTTTCTTAACATCAATAGTTTTAAAATATTTTACAATATCTTTTGATGATGGTTTATGGAATGTAAAATTCTTTGTACACGCATTTACATTTTGTTTAAGTAATGATTCGGCGACGGCAGGAGAAGAATTCAGTGACTTAATGGTTAATATCGGAATATCAGTAATATATTTCTCAAAAACCACTGCAACGTCATGATCTGATCCACTTAATTTGTTGTTAACACTTAACTGGTAGTTTGAATTGCGAGAGTTGATCTAACCAGTTTCGCTATTACTTATACTCTATGTCATTTTAATTTTATTAGAAGCCGTCTTAATTTTGTTGCTCAAATGCCAAGACTTGGCTGTGGAGCACAGTCTTTTAAATATTTTTTTACATATTCCCTAAATTAGACGCTATGATTATATGACTTTTCATGATAAAGATCATATAACCTATGTCTGCGCTTATGGACTCCTACTGTCGCCCATTCATTGAATGACTTCCGACTGTTCAAGGAGAATGTTTTATAAGTAAAAGTATTGTATACTTTTTTTTCTTTTTTTTCCTGTGGCAACCCCCGGCGACAAGTTTTAAAATATTTGCTCCCAACTATTTTTTTAAATTAAATATTATAAATTGATAATATCCACCTCAATTTCGAGTTACAGTTGTTAAATACGACTTATTTGTATTTGTAAAATGTGTAAAAGTCAGAAGTACCTGTTTAAATTACATTGTGTCAAGTGTTCAAATCAAAAGTTACAGCTGTAACGAACATCGTTTAAACTTATTGTAAGTGTAATTCTAGTTATCCATTTATTTTTTTAAGATTTACCTATTAAGTGGGTGTTGTTCTGGATTTCATTTTGAATTATTTACATGATAATTTAATTTGAGATCTGTAAATAGACCCATACATTTAGACATTTGCTTACTCTGCTTCTTTGGTTTTCTTTCTTTGTTTTCTTTTGCTATTTACTCTTAATAGTAAAATAAATACACACAACGCCAAAACGAGCCAATTGGAGAACCAACTTCAACTTGTGTGAGCTGTTATGTAAAGAAAGGGATGACAATGAAAAGGAAATAATAAATATAATTGCTAAAAATACTGAGCTAAAAAGTGAAATGGTTAAGTTAATGACTTACCTTGCATAGTAGGGGATAACCATGATATAGTATTATTTGCAAATGACACTTCTTTAATTTTCAAATTAAGTCGACAATTACAAAAATATGACGAAGTAAATAATGCTATATCTAAATTAGTAAATTGGTTCAATGTTAATAATTTGCATTTAAATGTCACTAAAACGAAATGTATGAAATTCATGACTCCAAATGGCAAACAGTTAAATACTAATGTAATTTTAAGTGGGGAGAAACTGAGTCTTGTGGATACCACCATTTTCTTGGAATCACACTAGACGCGAAGCTTCAATGGAATCCCCATATATCAAAACTAGCAAGCAGACTTAGTTCTGCAGCATATGCTGTAAAAAAGATTAGAAGTCTTACCAGTGTTGAAACAGCTAGACTAATTTACTTTAGATATTTCCATAGCATAATGTCGTATGGTATTTTACTATGGGGACACGCAGCTGACACTGAAATTATATCTGTTTTACAGAAGAGGGCCATAAGGGCAATTTACGGTTTAAAGCCTAAAGAGTTGCTGCGACAAAAAATTAAGGAAATTAATATATTAACCTTGGCCTCTCAATACATTTATGAAAATGTAATGTACGTACACAAAAATAAGTGATATTCATTCTGTAAATACTAGGAACAGACACAAGTTAGTAGTACCAGTTACTCGACTCCATCGAGTCAGTAATTCATTCTTGGGACGATGTATATGCTTTTACAACAAAATTCCACAAAATATACAAAATTTGACCTGCTCAAAGTTCAAAAACTTTATTAAGCTAAGTTTGTATAAGAAGGGTTATTATAATATTAAAGAATTTATAGATGATAATAACCCCTGGAAATAAGGTGATCGCTACCAAGCTATTTCTAATTTGTTGTGTTGTTAATTTGTGTTGCATACATGATTGTAAGCTGTTATTGTAAAAAAAAAGTCCCGCTGGGTTTCTTGCTGGTTCTTCCCAGGACAGAGGTTTTTTTCTACGAACCAGTGATAATTAAACAAAAGAGTGACTTTCAATAAGTATTATTTATAATCTATATGGAATAAAAAAGTTTGTTTCTGTTAAATTCATTGCAAATAAGCTTAAATAATGTTCCATACAAAATATTGGGATCATTTTGGTATGAAAGTGATGGAAATTTTTTTCACTTTGTTACTTCTATATATATATATATATATATATATATATATATATATATATATATATATATATATATATATATATATATATATATATATATATATATATATATTATACGATTATTACATCCTATTTATATTTTTCGCTGGAATTGAATAATTGTTGTGATTGCTAGATTTTAATACATTAAATTATAGTATATTTGTATGTCAGTACGTATATGTCGTTCGTCACTACTATTCACATATTCTTAACCTTATCTTTGATGTCCCTTTTAACTGATTTTATAGGTTTATAAGATAATAGGACTCCCCTTCTGCCCAGGTGTCCCTCTGGGACCACCCTCTTACCTATTTCTACTGCCAAATAGCAGCGCTTGCCCTACTTTGTTCCTCAAGTAGGTCAGTGTCTGAAGGCTAAGTTCAATATGTTGATCAAGAAATAAAGCGATCCTTCATCGAGGTTGGGCGTATATGTCTATTGGTCATCGAAATCATTACAGCTTCTCATAAATCTCCTACTAAATATAGACATCCCTCCAGGGGTTGACATAAAACGCGTCCGCGGAAGGACGAACATCTGTCCCAAGGAGGTGCCGGATTATCGTATTAGGAGTGTGTCGAGAAGAGTTGCGTACCTTATACTCGAAATCAACAAACATTATTTGTGTAAGGTCATACCGGTTTACGCACTAGCCTCAGCACATCCCGGTATGGAGGTGGAGGAGATTCCTATTGAGAATTGAACGCAAATTCAGAAAAGGGCAAAGAAATCAAAGGGGTAAAATAAATCAATCGGGTTGTAAACCGATTCTTAATGTCCTTCTAAAGCTCCTCAATTCCGTCGTTTATGGTGATTCTACTCCGGAGACGTTGAACAGAATTGCGATGGACTTTTTTTTAAATAAGGCGATAATACTCTATTAAATAACTACAAACCGATTTCCCTTCCGAGTCGCATCTACGTTCTATTTTCGATTGTCATAATAATTGATTTTGCACGCAGAGTTTAGGTCTTTCATCCTCCCTAACGAGCTGGTTTCCGAAAAATCTTTAGTACCATAGACCATATACACAGCCTTCGGCAAATTGTACAGGAGGCAGAAGAGTGCAATCTACCATTATGTCTTGCGTATGGAGACTTGCTTTCGTCGAACGATTTGAGAGATGCCTCATTCCCTTCAACGGTGACAGATTGACGGTAGTTGAAGTGCTGAAGTGATTGCACAGTAGGACTATGATGGCTATTCGATTACAAAACCAGCCTACCTATCGAACTGCAGACAGGGTAACCTTTATTTTCATTGGATATTAAGAGAACAGAATCGCTGGAGGAACTCACCACTGCTCAATGACCTCAATAGTGTCACCCAACGGAATAGGTTTTGAGATGAATATAGACAAGACATAAGTCATGTGTTGTATCTATGTCACACTTATACTGATAGTCGTGGGAAGCACTACGCTCGAAGTTGTTGCCGAGTATCTTAACCTAGGACAAATAATTCGACAAGGTAAGTCCAACTTCGATCGAGAGGTCATGTGACGGATGGAACTTGGCTTTAGCAGCTTTCGTGAGATTAAGGTATATCTTCTCGTCATGTATACCTCAAAACTAGAAACAAGATTATACAACCAGTTTGTGTTGCAATTGATGACATATAGGTCTGTAACCTGGTCCTCCACTGCTGGCTGCATGTAGAAGCTCTAGGTCGCTCAGCGTAATATGGATAGGGCTCTCGAGTTTCTCTGCGTGACAGACTTCATAATGAGGATATCCGCAGAATAACCAAAGTAACTGACATAGCCCAATAAATCAATAAGCTGAAGTTACAATTGGTGGGCCATATAGCTCGAAGAACCGTCAACCGATTTGGAAGAAAGATTCTCGTGTGGCAGTCTCGTACCAATAAACGAAGTGTAAGGCGGCCCCCTACTTGATGAAGTGACACACTTTTACTAGATGCAGAAACTCGATGGATGCAATTTTCAGGACCGTACTTTATGGGCTTATGGTGGACTGTAATGACGATGATGATCGTAATTTACCATACTTTTTTAGTACAAAAGTCTTCTTTTGTACTAAAAATTTTAGTTTACTACGTTTTTGCTCGAAATTGGAGTTGCAAGATTCCACCCGGTACGACAGACATACAAACAAAAAAGTGACTTAATGAAAACGTGGTAATAAAAAAAAATAAACCTCGTCTGACGCGTCATGCTCGGTCTTACCGCTTATGCGATAAGATAAGAGCTAGATTTGGATGCTGATAGTGTTGTGGCTGTATAAGAGTAGGATCCAACAGCATTTCATCCCATGGTTGTCGTAAGAACCGAGAAAATCTTGTATCTTTTGGCAGTATGAGTAAAAAATTTATTTTTGTTTTTTTTTATATTCGTAACCTCCACACTAGGATTTTCTCCTTTATCGTGGGGACAGTTTACAAACAAATTGCACAAAGATAAACATCCAGACCCGGAACAATTATTTGTAGGCCATACATATACTTGTTCCGTGCGGGATTCGAACCCGCGGCCCTTAACGCTGCAACTCAATTGCTAAGCCACTGCGCCACGCAGCCGTCAGTAAAAAATATTATTGTATAGATTAGATCATTACATGTAAATATTCAGGACAGCGACGGGAAACAGCCGCAACATCTGGTAGAAGTCCGAGACATCTGGCACTACCTTTATTATTGTACCCGCCAAGAATAATGATTATAGTAAATCTTCTCATATACCCAAGGACCATTTACAGCAGTGGACTGCTCACGGCTGATGAAGACGAAGAAACTAGAGGGGGAGACATTTACAACACATCCAGAACTAAAAACCAACAATATTATATTTTAACACAAAGTGTTAGCTTCAGCTAGCATGTGAACCCGCGATTCAGTATACGTCAGGCCATGTAATTGTCAATCATAATCAAAAATCATTAATTAACAAATAATATTTCTTGTTTTTAGAATAATTCGAGATACTCAGCGTCTTGACCCAGTGTGTAAACTATTTCAGTCAACTTACGACAATCTTATGAATAAATTAAAAAAAATTTAATCATTGATTGCACCTAAATTAATTGTACGTATTTGTATATTACATACAAATGCATTTATTTTTTAAAATGTTTCCGTGCTTTCTTTAACCAACGTTGCACATTAATGCAATGTTTGGGTCACAATACTTACATAGAGCAAAAGAAAGTAGCTTCACGTACAATATAGAAATACCCATAGAGCCTGCAGCTGCCAATTACTGCATCGTACGAGTAGTCTCAGTTCTTTGCTGTGCAATAATAGAAATCAATCCATAAAGAGAGCAGTGGGCAAATAACCGCTAACCGAACTTTGTGGTGGAGCAACAACTTGTTCATTACTTGCAGACGTGCGGTTTCGTTATTTAATGAAACGTTACACCGACACAGCGGGTACCAAATAAGAATCCGCCTGTATCAGTCCACATTCGGGAGCGTTCACTTGCGTTTCAATGATGAATTTAAACAAAGCAATTTATTCACAAAAACAACCGAAACAGAAGCGTTGGTCGAATGCAGTGGAGCGGACGAAGTCAGCGGCAGCGTGGGTGCGCGACCACCGCTGACGAATGTCATTGGCACGTCGACACCGTTACTCGATCTCGCGTCCATCGAATTAATTCGCCAATAGAAATCCGTAATTCCGTACAGCGATTGATTCGCACATTAATTGATCTAATGAAAAGCTTGTAGTGAAAAACCTCGACACTATTACTCGTTATCAGCAATCTCAACCCCACGCCCCCTATTACCTTCGGTTATAACAAAACAAAAGCAAAGAAGCTTGTCATTAGACTAAAAAGCATATAGCGTTTCTTGTTTGCCACACAATAAACAGACAGCTGATCGCGGTCGAAGACACGAAAAACAAACTGCTAACGTTGCTTGCAAAAACTGTTTCTACAGGATTCGAATATCATCGCTTTAATATGGAGAAGTTGAACTAAAGATGTCAGTAACAAGAGGTAGTTAATACCAATAATATGCCCGTTGTATTTTTATTGGCGACTGGTTAATCCGCACGTCTGTCGAGGTCTCATGCTGCTACAAACACATTTGCATGGCTCACTGGGGCGCACTGAAAAAAAAGCATTTACACTCTCCATTCAAAGCTCATGTTTCAATATAAATAAATAAAAGTGGAAGCCTGTCTATCGGGCGCCACACTTTTACTTGCATGTATCACTTTGTGTTGTCTACGGACTGAATTATATCGCGCACGCTTAACAGTATTTAATTTTAGTGAATTTTTTTGTGACATGATTTTTTTTAATTTCTTTTTATT
Source organism: Parnassius glacialis (assembly GCA_033319125.1). Classification (NCBI taxonomy): domain Eukaryota; kingdom Metazoa; phylum Arthropoda; class Insecta; order Lepidoptera; family Papilionidae; genus Parnassius; species Parnassius glacialis. The sequence continues at coordinate 21,532,117 of JAVANC010000019.1, forward strand.
CATATTTTTTTTATTTAATATAGATTCTCATGAATGTCAAAAAAATTAGTTACCGTTTCTTAAAATTAATTCGTAATAACAAAACATAATAGAAAAAATATTTTATTGATAACTATCCTCGTCGCAAGTCATTGACGTCCATAACAGGAAATCTTTCTGGCGCCAGCTATCATATCTATTAAACTAACTCTAATTCCATCATCGATCATTGCCGTCCACCTTAATACGAGGTCAATATCTTTTCGTAAACTCAATCGAACTTCATCAATACTAGTAACTTGGAATATTTAATTAAACCTGTTCTAAAATTATTTTGCATCTCTATCAGATATTTCGTCGGATTATCGTCAGTTGCAATGTTTCTCTCAGCAGTCTTTAAAAAAATCTAAATTTCTTCTTTTATTGCAACTTGTAGATAATTGAAATAATTTAGGTGTCAGTGACGGGCTTTTATAATTATAGATAGAAATCTATTTATAAATACACCATACGCAGAGACGCATAAAATATACTAAACCCGTCCAACAGGCTTACGTGAGTCACCACAAAATGTTTTTCGTTTTGTCATAGCTATCGGATTACACACATGGCTTAGAATATTGTGGTAATGGGGCAAACAATATGTTATTAAAATTTTCTAATTGACATACTATATATATTCTCACATCATCATTACAGTCCATCACAAGTTACTGCAGAACATATTCCTCCCTAAGGAATGTCACAAAGCATGGTTCTGAGCCACCTGCACACATCGACCTCCTACATCTCTTATCAGGTCGCCACTCCATCTAGTGGGGGGGGGGGGCACCCTACACTTCGCTTACCGGTATGAGATTGCCACTTGAGAACCTTTCTTCCCCTCGTTGGTTCTTAAAGCTATATGGCCGGCTCATTGCCACTTCCGATTACTAATCCGTTAGGCTATGTCGGATATAATATAAATAAACATGAATGTAAATATGAAATGGTGTCATTGCTACAAAGAAATGGTGCTGAGGTAGGTACTAATCTGCTAAAGAAAGCACATCTAAATTTAGTAAAGCAAAACAAATACTTGAATGTGACTGATGAATCGCTCTTTCCACTTGGGGAAATGTCTATGCATAATGTATACCCGCCTTGCGGGGAGTCAAGGACGGCACCGTCCGATATAACCGGACTTGTATTGATTAAAACCCCATATTGTTTTACTTTTGAAGCATAGCGGCGTACCACGGGAACGTTTTTGCACTCAGCCGTAGCTGTGTGCGTGCGCCATTCGGCTATTAATGGTAGATCCTTCTGTCCCTCTTTGGGAGAATACAACTACCTATACTCCTACCAATAAGGCACGCCGGAAAATAAGCCACACTTTTCTCTACACGACTTCCATCTCTACCTGTGCAACGGATCCGAATCCGGCTCACCCGAGGGAGGATCACGCTCGCACTTGTTTAACGTAAAAAGCAGCATCATTTATTTTCGTACGACAAGTGACGAAAAGAACAATGGCAGACTTTCATACATAAAATTAGTTGGGAAGAAATGGTAGCGTCTATATATCAAAAATATCTTAAAATGTTAAGCGTCAGTCCCTGAGTAACTATGTCCAAGAATTTTGTCCTGAGAACGCGTCAAAAAAAAGATATATATAGATTTGAACTTTTTTAGATTGTCTTATGTCACCTGGAAAAAGTCATACGTCCTGTGGTTGTTTGATGTTAGTACATTCTCAACATAATGTACCTACGTACATAATTGAGTTTTTAGATTATTGAATCTCTATTATATATTTGCATACTATAAATGTATATTTCTGGCATGGCTTCTGAGGCTTTTGTGCCATACAGTGACATTTTATTTTAGCTAGTGTTGTCATAACATTAAAAGGAATTGTTACATAGTACTATGATTGAGATAATGTATTATTGCTGTAAGTTCTTTGTAAGAGACCTATTTTCAACCCTATCACTTTTATTTTTATTATTATTTTAATATTACTGATAGTATAGTTATTACTAATAATAACTTCCAATAAAAAGTATTTTGTGTTTGTGTGTTATGTTGGTAGTCTTATGAAGTGTATACGAAAATGGTATGAATATAGTAAACGGCAACACTTTAATAGTGTAAAATGATTAAAATCATTTGATATTCCCAAAAATATGTTTTTTCTGTGACTTTAATTAAAATACATTTTTATTTGAAAAATCATAGAAAAATAATTAAACTCATTTTATATATAAGTCATTTATAGACGCAGTCATTTTTGTCAACAATTTTTCTGCCATTTTTATTTACAGGTAATGACGTATTCCATCTTAGTCGTCGGGAATGACATTTGCATTATACGCCCATTAGAAGCTACAGCATCAACTTACCATCAGGTGAACTGTGAGCTAACTTAATGCTGAATTTGATATTTTTATTGAACAAAATTCAATAAAAATCTGAAACAGTTATGGAACCTTAATTAGCAACATTAAAACTTGAGGTCGAATGTTATCATCTGGCTTATCGGGTCAAAAATATTTTTATCGATCTGTCCCGCTCACACTTATTTTTGGAGGGCCATAGTAATGTGCATAATAGAAGCGACTGTATGTCGATAAATTGTAACATTGTGATTTTTTACAATTTTCATTTCGTTTAAAAATAAAAACCCAATTTTGATAACTGTCCAAGTTTGGACGTTAATATCACCATTTAATTTATTGATATCTACGTTAGCGAATTAATTTCCCGTTTTGCACAATACTTGTATCTCTGACATAGTGGCCACTAGAAAATTGGGTGATGGAAAGTTTTCAATAGTGTAGATAGTACCCACTGGATAACTACCTACCGCTTGTCGCTTTCTTTACACAACCAATCAGTTCCAAGCGTGCGTAATGAGGGTTTCTGTCTTTTATATTGTGTGTAAGCAAGTAATAAATTATTGATATTTCGTAAGTCATGAATGCCTATTGCAATTGTCGTTTGTGAACCAATGACTTAGATGATAAAGGCCGGTCTATAATATATCAATAGTCGATATTAAAAACACTGTCAATAACTAAGAACCAACAATAAATTTTGGACTCTGATAAATTACAAATATGCTAATTCCCCGTACAAATGTGATTATCGGGCAATGGATGCAGATATTTTTTAAAATCTTTAACAGCTATCTACTGTATTTATGTTTTTATATGCGTGAAATAAAAAAGACAGGAGTTTAAGATTACAGGTATTATCTATGGTTTAAGAAAAACACAAAATTAATCTATAAAGCGTTACACCAATAGTGATTTGTTGTTTAAGGCATGTAAATTGATTTAAGCTTTTGAGAAATTTTTAAACCGTTATTGCAAATTATATATGGGATTAATTCAGGTATTCCGTCTGCGTGCAAACGTTTCATTATCAGCAAGAGATCACGCTATGCAAATCGAAGGAAAGTTACTGCTATTTTACTAACGACCGCTTTGATCAAACACCAACACCGGTCGAGGGATATTAATGAATAATTATCCAATACGAATTTGTAAACAAATCACTACAATCATATAAATACTTCTATAATATAATTTGTTGTTCATATTTCCTCTGTAGTTTATTAAAGCGTGGCGAGAATGGGTGTATTACACATCCTTAACACCGTTACGGCTTACAGGATACTTACGCTACTTGAATACGCAAGGGTTATATACATAATAGATTTCAAAGTGTTCCAAGTCGGCCAGAACGACATCACTTTTAAATAATGTATGTCTATAACTGTGAGACTATCCATACTCATTCAATTTAGCGCTGCAAATGTGATTGTAGCGGGACCTCGTTCTCTGAACATAAGCTTCGTTTTATCATATTAACCTCTCTTGAATTCCAATCGTGCCGCTTGCATTTGTTATCCCACCTTCATCTCTTTATTCGTGCGACAACAAGAGCAACGTTGCTGCGATGGAAATCATGTCATCTTAATACTCGCATAACAAACATATTGATATTGAAAATCCAGAACTACTATATTTTAGATTTATAAATCTATGCTATAGCATAGAGACCAAGTGCAAGTGTTTACTTTGTCACTGGTGCCTCAGTCCGATAGGTACGCGGTGCGATCAACGTCGCCGTCTCAACGACTTTTGTTTTTTTCTAATGGGACTTTTACTACTTGACCGCGTGTTTAATTTTGCATATAAATTAAACATAGCCTTTAATACACAGTTTTTATTTGTACCTGTGTTTTAATATTTCTTCGATAGTGTAGTAATTATTTTAAAATGAATAAATAATTGTCTCTCTCTACTCATCCTACGATGTTATTGGTAATGATTGTGGGATGCAAAATTTAAACAGGTTAGCCTGTGAAGATCCCTGCCAGCACCGTTGTAAATGTTAAACAAAGTTATGTGCTCATTTACCATGTGAATGAAAATATCGTGAGGAAACCGGCATGTCTGAGGAATAAAAATATTTTGCAGGCATGTTAAATCCGCTAACAAGCCCTGTATTAGCCGGGTGGAATAATTGCTTTGTATGCCTCTCAAAATTGAGAGGAGCCCTGTGCCCATCTGTGGGACGAAATATAAGCTGTAACTTTAATTTTGTAGTATCTTTTTTTTTATAGCATAAGGGTGACAAACGAGCACACAGTCCACCTGATGGTAAGTGGTTGCTGCGGCCCATAGACATCTACATTTATCCTAGTTTGCGAATCAAAATGCAGATGCGTTGTCACCCGTGAGGACTAAGATGGAATGCCTCATTTCCAGTAAAAAGGGCCTCCGGCCACCTGCACTCACCAAGCGAAACGCAGAGGTAAACCTCTACTTCACGCTGGTATTCTGTGAGGTCGTGGTACCACTCCGGTTCGAGCCAGCCCATCCGTGCGACAGCAGAAAGCTGCCGCGTGGCTCTACCACTGTTACAATACAGTCTATAAAATTGACAGCAGTGTAACATTTCAAGGACAAAAAATAAACTTGTATGAAATGTTAATTCATTACGTTTCAAATTGGTGCTACAAAAATTTCATAATATTCGTATTTTTTATAAATTGATATCAGCCGTTCCACCTCATTATTATAACTTTTTCAAAGACGGCAAAAATTATTGCGTCTTGGATTACACACATTAACGATAACCAGTCCTGACTCCAGCACAATGTCCTGAAGTGTCTATTTACACCACACGGCTGTTCGTGAGCCTCCTGTCTAAGCGAAGATTTTCATACTTCACGCTGAGGCAGCTTCTTACCTTATATAAAGCGCAAGTCCGGTCGTGCATGGAGTACTGATGTCACACTGGGCTGTTGCTGCAAAATGCCACCTAGCAGAGTTGGACTCAATGGGGAGACGTGCTAAGAGGCTCATTGGTAACCTTGATCACCACTCACCACCAGGTGGGATTATGGTCAAGGACTGGCTTATAATAAGTAAAAAAATATCAAAAAAAAATCCATCGCGCTGCCTCAATACGTTTTAATTTGACTTATTTAAAGATTCTATTATGATGTTTTCTTTCACGGTTCAGCACGTGGTAAATAAGAACTTTAAATTACAATTAAGAATTAATTTGATTAGTGCGGGTATTAAAGTCGAGTTGCTCGCTTACTCTGAAATTTTAAACCGAACTCTGACACGGGAATTAAGAGGCTCGCAATACATTACAACGTATTATGTATAATCAAATTAAAAGCGAAGGAAATTAAATGTATTAACATGTTATATTAGTGATTTAAAACATAATTAAATGTTGTTATACGTAATAAGAGCACCGTGTTTCTATGAGTAGGATATTTTTTTCTTATAAACAATAATTATAATTGTTGCATACCCTACATGCACGTATGATCCTTCATTGCATAAAAATAAAATTGTTATAGCGCAATATGAAGCAGTGCATAACCAATTGCGATTTCTATTATGTGATACATTTTAATAAACCCTAAAATAGCAACACCGTATGATTGGCCTTTGACATGCCTTTATGATGGGGGAAGTGGCCTTGCCCCGCGTCCTTGCCATGCGACCAAAGAACCCTCCGCGCACTTGTCCCTTTCACGCCAAGATGAAATTAAACTTTCGTTTCACTCTATAAACACTCACCGCCCTACGCCGATTTGTTAAGTGATAAATCGCTTTCAACGACAGCCCTCGCATCGTTCCACGAGACAAGTTTACGCACTCTCTTTTCATTTTTATTTACAATTGAATAGAGGTTCGCATATTGAGGCGTAAATTCTATTATTAATAGCTAAACGCTTTAGACTGCTTTTTTACATCTCGCGAAACGATCGTTTTGTTCTATTTTTAATATCGTTATAGTGTACCTTTGTGAGGACAGTTATATGGTGCCAGTCAGACGATGCGATATAATTACAATGTTTTACCCACACGATAAATTTTAATGGTTTTCGATATTTAAATGCTTCATAAAGTTAGTTCTTAACTTACGATTTGCTGCCTCTTGAATATTCATAAAACTAGACCTAGACTACGACTGCGAACGACCGTGTAGATGCCTAATGAGTAAGGCCCTTTTAGAGACCGGCAGTGTTAGAAAATACCAAATTGTACGCAGAGACACGAGCGACATAGTTGATATTCTAAACGCGAGCTTATGTCCAATTAAAACAGATGCAAACTCTACATAACCTCTGCCAGCATAAGCGCGCGTTCCGACGACACGCACCCGATACGCGCACGTCACGCGTACGCCACGCGTGTCAGCACCCGTGTCTAACTCGCTTTGAAATTTGTTGCATATAATTTGAGTGTTATGACAAATCAATAAATCTGAAATAGCATTTATCGACGTTCAACCGCCTCAATTGGACAACGGGTTCAACGGATTCAATTCGGCTGGGCAGCGTTCGGGAGATTACGACACATCTTCTCGTCAGGCATACCTCAAAACCTCAAAGCAAGATTCTACTACCAGTAGGTGTTTCCAGTAAATTATCTATGGATCTGAGAAGATCTGAGAAGTCCTTCACTGCTGGCCGTATGAGGAAGATCAAGATCGCTCAGCGAGCTATGGAGAGGGCTATGTTTGGCTTTTCTCTGCATGAAAGATTTAAAAACGAGGATATCCATAGTAGAAGCAGAGTAACCGACATAGGCCAACGGATTAGTAAACTGAAGTAGCAATGTGCCGGCCACATAGCTCGAAGAACCGACAACCGGTGGGAAAAAAAGGTTCTCGAGCGGCTCGTACCGGCAGGCGAAGTGTAGGGCGTCCCCACTGGATGGAGTTATGACCTGGTAAGACATGCAGGAAGTCAATGGATACAGGTGGCTCGAGACTGTGCTTTGTGGCATTCCTTGGGGGAGGCCTATGTTCAATAGTGGGCTTGTTAAGGGATGTAATGATGATGATGAAGATGATAAAGTATAGTAACTGAGATGGTTACTTGTGTAGATGGTGTTGTAATTGGAACCATAAATAGCAACGGCACACGGTGAGAAGGTGAGAAAATGCACCACGTTATTTCGTCCCATATTTATTACGAGATGCGATTATTTAAAATGGCGGAGAAGTCTTACAATTTACGATATTAGCGTTATACCGCCTTATATTTACAAGATTTAAAATACTCAAACAACATCAGCGATATACCAGAAGTACCAGGTTTGCAGCCGTAGTAGCGATTTACAATCAATTTGCCAATCGTTTTGATAATGACAAACCTCCTTCCAATAGAAGAGAACAATGTCCTTCTGTGTACTCCCAACAGTGAACTGATGATGAAACGTTATAACCGAAATATCAACACCGGATTATCTAATCTTTGTATGTCCTGGCACTGTTATTGCCATTTCCTCTATATAGCTTCGCGATAATAGAAAATTAATTATTATTCATGAATATACCATAAACCGATTTATATTAATTCTTATACTTACTTATTTTTATTTTTTCTACTTAATCCCTCTTGCTAATGGATTTTGCTTATTTCTATTGATGGGAATTTATACGCATTTTAAATTTACGTGTTACGCTATTGACTAAAATGAAACCAATTAAAACCAGTAAATTGATGTGCATGTATGAAAATTTGTAGGTTAGTTGGTGAAGCTACGATGCGGTGCCGATAGTTTAATGCGTCTATTTGCGTCGACAAACTTGCATGCCTCGACAGTCAATTATTTACGCCCAGGTGAATAAAGAAACATCGATGTAAACTAATCAATACCTAACAAACACATTGCTCGTTTTCAAAAAAACAGAAAGGATCCCTCAGAATGACAATTACGCGCTCCAATTCGAACTTATCCAACTTTTGAAGCACATTTAGACTATTAAGGATTTAAAAGAACATTGCAGCACATCCGATGAAAAATTTAAAAGACTAATAGCTTCATTATACTGGCGTTATTTATGATGTTTCTATACTTTTTTTTTTTGATTGCTGCATATATTCTCAACTGTCCTATGCAAGTGAGTCACGTAAAATGCTTCAAATCCTTCGACTGGATTGTGTTTCGTTTTGTATTCATAATTTTGTCATCAATATTCAGACGGCAGTTGTCAAACAAATCTATACTATATACATATAATAAATCTGTAGAAAAGTCGTATCTATAACTCTTTAACTCTAACACTTTTGAAAAAACAATTCCTGGGGACTAAATAAAGGATACTAAAGCCAAATTAGTGGTTTTTAGAATTTTTGTCTGTCTGTCTCTCTGTTTGTATATTACCGTTTCACGCAAAAACTACTGGACCGATTTCCATTAAATTTTATATGTAGGTAGTTAGTAAGCCGAGGCAACTTATAGGATACTTTTTTATCCGATTACGGAACTTAAAAAAGAAGGTTAAGTATTTTTCTTCCTTTAGATGTTAATTTTTTATTTATGATTATGTTAGTTAATCGGCGGGATGACAGGCATAAATATCATATGTGTAAATAAAAATTAAATTTAGTTTTAACCTTTGCAAAACAATTTGAAACTCCGCTGACGATATACGTTTTAATTATCACAACTGCGCCATCTATCATCAAATGAAAAAAGCCTATATTTTTCCTTTAGTAACTAATTAATTAAATAATATAAATAACTTACATTATATGTTTAAATAATTACATTTATAAAAATATTTAAAAATCTTAACGTGTTATTTAATATATAAAAATTCATTTTAAATGTGTAGTAATTAAAATTTAAAAAAATAATAGATAATAGTGATAAGTATCAAACGTATGAAAATTGATATCTTTTTGAACTAAAAAACATATAAATTTTCATACGTTTGATACTATATCTGCATGTAAACTGATCAAAACTGGTCTGCCTGCAATTATTGCAAAATTCTCATTAAATCATTATTTCGTGAAATGATGTCATTTCATGATATTTATATATTGTTGGTCACTGTTTGTTGACCATTTCATGATATAGCTTAGACAAATCAATGAATATAGATCGTTTAACGATATTAATAACTAAACACAACATTGTTCTTTCATGATAATATGGTCATATCGTCAAATAGTTGTTCACCGCTAGCCGCGCTAATAGCGAGTTTTTTAACAGAATCGATATCACTTTATGATTTTTTTATATAATAAATAAATGTTCGCGGCCTTGAGCTGGCTCTTGAGCCAGTCACACCCCAACCTTCTATAGCTGATATTACTAGATAGTATAGCTTTGACTTTCATATTATTAATGTAATGTTACTAATGATAAGTAATTGATCAAATTAAAATTTAGAATGCAACTGTATACTTATTCGTGCAGCATCAAAAATTGTCAAAATTAAAAACTTATTTAGACCGGTGGCCATTATCGGGATGATTTACCACAATCACCACGTTTGGCAAAATGGCTAACAACACTGTTTTACACACCACGTGTGTTTTGTGTGCACAGTATCCAGTAATGTGTACATAAAACTGATATTAAGAGAGTATGAATGAATAAATGAATGAATGATTTTTTATTCAATATGGATTATTACATAATACTTATTGAAAGTCATTTTTTATTTACCACTGGTTCGGAAAATACCTCTGTCCTGGGAAGAACCAGCAAGAAACCCAGCGGGACTTTTTTTAAACATACTTCACTTAACAATATTTTGTTTATACGATTTTTAAATGAAAATTTATAGAACCAACATGGTGGCGATCATCTTATTCCCAGGGGTTATTTTCATTCATGTATTCCTTGATTTAATAACCGTTTTTGTACAGCTTTTCTTTAATAAAACTTTTAAACTTTTCTATGGACAAACTTTGAACATGTTCTGGGATTTTGTTGTAAAAGCGTATACATTGTCCCATAAATGAATTACTGATTCTCCGGAGTCTAGTAACTGGTATTATAAGCTTATGTTTGTTCCTAGTGCTTAAGGTATGAACATCCTTATTCTTATTAAAGCTATTTATGTTTTTATGTACATACATTACGTTTTCATAAATATATAGCGAAGTTAATATGTCTATTTCTTTAAATTTTTCTCTGAGGGACTCTTTACAATTTAGGTTATAAGAAACTCTTTACTTGAATATATTGCATGTCTGTCGGCATAGGTTTCATTTTACTAATTTCATATGTCATCACGTTATCTCATGTAAATAATAGAAAATTAAGTGCACTGTGAGATTTTATCTCTATTTGATGGGATAGTTCGTGTTATTTTATTTTACTTGTCAAAGGCGGTAATCAAACTGATTCAAACGTAAATTTCATAGTCCATAAGCATTTTTATATATTTTTACATATATGTTAATTGCAATTTGAAGTGTCGATTTGCCACGTTCTCGACGATAAAAGAAAACCTTCATATCTGAGAAGCTCCCCAGTTGAGGTGATTGCGCGTTGGCACTTTTTTTGGCGAAGAGCTCTGTGGCCTATGCCCAGTAGTGACTTGTATATTGGCTGCTACTTTTATAGTTTTAAATCGTAAATATTAACGGTAGCAAAGATTCGAAGGAATAGAACTCATCATCGTTATTATTACAACTTATCAAAGTTCCACGGAACTGAACATAGGCCTCTCCCAGAAATTGTCAGATAGGCTAGATATTTGCTATAGTTGCCACGCTTGGCAAGCGGTTTGGAAACCGCAGCCTTTATTTTTTTGAACTGTTGTCAGGAAGATGATGTTGCCCATCTTCTGTTTAATTTCATCTATCGCCTCTTAGGACACACGGAACGATATGAAGTGGCGGATTCTCTTTCGCCGCCACAACAAGGCGATCATTTTTCTGCTTCCGATTATGGATGTAGTTTTACCCACGTTCACTGCGAATAGATCTTCATTTGCAATAAAAGTAATCGGAAAGATTTTATCGTGTTTAATTTTAACTTTTTTAATTCCTGGCGTTTCGGGCACTTTAAAAACCCATGGAGACGGAGGGGGGGGGGGGGGGGGTGTCTGAGTACTGTAACGTCCTAATGTCATAGTTTACGAAGACTACAATCAACTTTTACGTCCGATCTACGCAGGACCAGCTTACAGTACAGACATACTTCAGATTTCTCGGAGCATCAGTGCTTCACATCAGCAATATGTTCTTTTACGCAATTTTTTATGAAACTTTCTTCCAAAGATCTGTTTTATACAAGCCGCTTTAATAAAAGTTAAAATGTTACGTGATTTATTAAAATTTGTATTTATATAGTATTCATCATTATATAGAACTGCATTAATGAAATTTTAAAGTCTACTCGAACGTAGAAAAAATATTAGAATCTATTTTATGGTGCCAATCAATATTAAATGGGAACAATTATATAAATCAAATATCGCATATAAGACCATGAAATCATCATTATTTTGTTAAAACTAAATTAACTTTTATTATGAATGAATGTAAAGAGTAAATAATATTAGTAAATTTTGATTCCAAGACAATTTATCATTCGATTTCCGATGTATCCATAACATCGGAAGACAAGTCCAATATAAAAATTGTAGATGTTTTTGACATATGATATTAATGCAATTCTGAAAAACTTATTTATTTAAGTGTTCCTGTAGCATATTATATGTATATGCCAATTATCAATCATCTAGGTCCAATAGCTTTGGGAATTCAAAAAAATTCTTTGACAAACTGACATAGAAACACAGACACCGAAGTGTCTCTAAAAGTAATCGAATTTTGCTAAATTTGGCACGAAATAGCATTTAATGATGTTTTTTCTAAATTGAAGTTCACGCGAGCGAAGCGACGGGTAAAAAGCTAGTCAATTAATATATTGTTTATTTTCTTACCATAAAACTACTTTCTCCGCCGTATGCAAATCCAAATTGCGACTTTACATTCAGTAACGAAATTTTTCAGAAATTATTTTCGAATTCGATTATTAATGAGAACAGGTGAAAGCCGTTGCAGCGTGGTTTGGTGGTGTGCAGGTACATGACAACCAAGTTACAGATCAAATCCTGGCTGAAGCCAACACTAGTGGTACACTATATGTGATATAGTTTTTATATAAGTAAACGAGCACGCGGTTCACCTGATGATGATTGAGTGACTACCGCGGCTCATGAACAACTACAACATCAGAAGATTTGCAGGTGCGTTGACGGCCTTTTAAAAGCGCAGGCCATATTCTTGAAGGTGCCTAAATCGTATCTGTCTGCAAAAATCGCTGGTAATAGTCGCTTCCACAAGGAAGTTATGCGAGGAAGAAAACTTCTAGTAAATAGTTGAGCGCCCATCACCCAGATGCTATGGATGGTATCTTAAGGTTTGCCACGGTGTGTGATATTGAAATTTAACGGCTGGAATTAGTCCGAACAATTCCTCTGAGCATTCCCCGTGGTAAATGCGTTAGAATATCCAAAGGGATGCATCATTTCTTCGTAGCGCCAGTTATCCAAGCCAATCAGAAAGAACTGGGTCGTCAACGATGAATTTCCCTATATCCCTGATACTGTGTAATGCCTTCAATCTTATCGTAGGTAAAGTACCTTTACCTTGATCACTATTTGTTAAACGATATGAGATGCCACTATGTTTACACCTCGCACTAGCGCCTGCGTGGCAGACCCAACCTTGACCTAAATATTCTCTCAAAAATTAAATTAAGTCTTTGTTCAGCAGTAGAATACCTGTTTCACTTTATTTAATGACCTGACGGTATAAATTGTACCATTAATAATATTTTGATTCTTAAAAAAAATAACTAAATAAAGTATAGTCAAGTAAATAATGTAGCTTAAAATTAAATAAATAATCATAGTCAAGTACTACCTTTGTACCTCATATTCAAGTACATAAACAAGTAATAAATAGTTAGGTACAAGTCATGTACATAGTCAAAAACATGTTCGAGTACATAATCAACTAAGTAACATAGTCAAATACATAGCTAACCTTACGTTTAAGTACATATTCAAGTACATAGTTAAGTATATAGTCAATTACGCGGTCAATTATTTAGTAATTTACTTAGTCATGTACATATTCAAGGAAATAATGACGAATAAAATCAAGTAAATAATCATTGGCATTGACGTATGTAAGTACATTGTCAAGTACATGTTCAAGTAAGCAATAAAGTATATAATCAAGTAAATATTCTTAGTCCAGTACATAATCAAGTATTAGTCAAGTGCATAGTCATGTACATAGTCATGTAAATAGCTTCATATTCAAATATATAATCAAGTAAAAAAAATGACGTGCATAATTTAGTTAATGCGTACAAACTTAAGTACATCGTCAAATACATAGTATAGTACATAGTCAAGTACATATTCAAATACATAGTCATGTATATATTAATTTATAATAATCAAAAATAATCATCTAAAAATAATTTACCTACATATTATACTAGTACCGACGGATGAAGTGTAGGGCGTCCCCCCACTAGATGGAGTGACGACATGGTAAGACATGCAGGAAGTCGATTGATGCAGGATTGGCTCAGGACCGTGTTTTGTGGCATTCCTTGGGGGAGGCCTATGTTCAGCAGTGGACTTTTGAAGGGTTGTAATGGTGATGATATTATACGACAATAAATATGACTATCAAATCTAAAAATGTTGTAGAAAGAACATACAGTGATAGTTAGCAATGTTAAAAAATATAATTAAAAGCTATTGTTTCTATTCATAAAGTTAAACTTTTGAACGTTATCTGGCTTTTATTAATATTAAGATTTTTAATTTTGTTTTAGTGTCAAAACTCTTTCTACGGTTTTATTTGTTTACGAACGACTTCCTACCACCTTCTTTATCTACAATAACAATAATGATGTAGCTATCTATCTATTATTCCGTAGTATTGACAGCTTGTAAGACAATTTACATTACTGTTATTCTTCTACAAGCATTCAAAAAATATGGATCAGAAAGCCGCGTAATTTATCAACATTAATTCTCCATATCATATATCGTAACTGGAATAGCCTAAGCGACCGATTGTTAATCCAGTCTAGCTAGTAAACTCATCAGCATTCTTCGGTAAGTCCGTGAACGATAGCCCTAGATCCTTATACGAGCACACGTCTTTAGCACGCCATTTAAGGTGCTATGCGTGTCGCTCTGGATATATAAGCAATAGTCATGAGCAAAGCGACGACGCGAGCGTTGCGGCAAATTAAACAACATCCTATTACATAGAGGCGGAACGCAATATAATATCGTGTAACGTGATGACTCAACCACACCTACTTTTAACCGAAGCTGTTATTTGTTCATTAATCAGCGGAGTGAATTTCAAGAGTATTTACGTAATTGTATTTGTATGTAAGCTGAATGGGATTTGATAAACAAGGTATAGGGGTGCTACATATGTATACAGTATATTTTTGTTATAGCGAGAGGGGGCAAACGAGCATGCGGCTCACCTAATGGTAAGTGACTACCGCCGCCCATGAACAACTGCAACACCAGGGGAACCAGGGGAATTGCAGATGCGTTGCCGGCCTTTTAAAAAGGAGTAGGCTCTTTTCTTGAAGGTCCCTAAGTCGTATCGGTCCGGAAAAATCGCTGATGGTAATCGATTCCACAAGGAAGTCGTGAGAGAAAGAAAACATCTTCTAAATCGCACAGTGGTGGACCGCCAATCATTCAGATGGTATGGATGGTATCGGGAGTTCTGCCGCGATGTGCGTTCGTTAAATTAGGCGGCTGGGATTAATCCGAACAATTCCTCAGAGCACTCCCCGTGGTAAATGAGAAAGAAAATTCAAAGGGATGCAACATCTCTTCGCAGTGCCAATAAATCGAGCCGATCGGAAAGGACTCGGTCGTCGACGATTCGAGCCGCTCTGCGCTAGATGCGGTCAAGTGGAAGGAGCTGGCACTGGGGGGCCCCTGCCCAGAGATGGGAACAGTATTCCATGTGACGCCGAACCTGCGCCTTGTAAAGTTGCAGGCGATGTGCCGGCATGAAATACTGTCCCGCTCTGCTGAGCACGCCAAGCTTTTTAGATCTCAATTTGCCCTTCTCTTCCAAGTGACCACGAAACTGCACGTCACTCGATATATCGACTCCGAGGATTTCGATACTGGCTGAGGCAAGAAGGGGAGTGCCTTGAAACTGAGGAGATACGACAAAGCGTTTCTTTTTAGCGGCAAACGCGCAAACTTGCGTCTTCTGAGGATTAAACTGGACTAGATTTAGTCGCCCCCAATCCGAGACTTTGTTCAGCAAAGACTCGACTTCAGACACAAGTTTGTTCCGGTACTCGGCGACGTTTTCCCAAGAAATATTGGCACGGCCTCACCAGTGCTGTTTCCGCATAGCAATGAATGTTACCGGTTTGGCCGGCTCGAACCGGGGTGGTACCACGACCTCACAGAATACCAGCGTGAAGTAGAGGTTTACTTTTGCGTTTCGCTTGGTGAGTGCAGGTGGCCGGAGGCCCTTTTTAGGAAATGAGGCATTCCATCTTAGTCCTCACGGGTGACAATGCATCTGCATTTTGATTCGCAAACGAGGATAGATGTAGATGTCTATGGGCCGCAACAACCACTTACCATCAGGTGGACTGTGTGCTCGTTGGTCACCATTATCCTATAAAAAAAGCAACATATCATTGATATGCAGAAGAAACAGCGTTGGTGATAGCACGCAGCCTTGTGGAACACCAGCGTTAATATGCTTGTAGTCGGAGCATGCACCGTCTACAACTACCTTGATGCTCCGATCTGCAAGGAAGCTGGTGATCCAATGGCACAATTTCTCGGAAGCCCATAGAAAGGGAGCTTCGATAGAAGCGCTTTGTGCCAAACCCAATCGAAGGCCTTCACAATGTCCAAAGTAACGGCCAACGCCTCCCCCTTGGACTCTACTGCCTCCGCTCATCTATGAGTCAGGTAGACCAGAAGATCACCAGCTGATCGACCCCGACGAAAACCGAATTGGCGGTCACTAATCAGCTGGTGCTCCTCAAGGCCGCATTTGCTGAACAAAGTCTCGGATTGAGGGCGCCTAGATCTTGTCTTGTTTAGATTTTGTATCCATCAGTCGCACTCTCGAAAAATACAAATGCTGAAGTCAAAATATGAGTCAAATAATGCTCTTGCCGCCGAATATTGGAACTTTTCTATTCGAACATTTTCAGTAAAGTCGTCTCAGATAAAGGATTTTACTTCAAATTAATATGCGTAAGAAACAGTTTAAACTAAACTATTTTTTTCATTTGGATTTTGTTTTTCTAATATTTGTTTTAATTTATTTAGTTGCACTAATATTTATTGAAACCGCCTGGTTTTTATAGTTACCTAAGTAAAATTGAGGTGTCTTACTATAATATTGAAATAACTGGCTTCTATGTTTAACTAAAGGTTTATTTGCATGCTATTAAGACATGTTGTCAGATCGAGTCGTTTAAGGTAGCAAACAAACTTTCACTGGATATTCTTAACATCCCTTGCTCCGTTGTTACCATGGTCGCCTCGCCATATTAAAACCATAAATAACTGTTTTTTAAAATTCTGTCTGTCCGGGCTAATCTTCGATTTAAACCAATTGTGATGAAACTTCACGAACAGATAGAAATCAATGCCAGAAAGATTAAATAAATCGTCTTTGACTGTCCTAAATCTAAATAAGGCCAGATTAATAGATCCTAGGGTCACTCGAATAAAATAAATGCTAGTACGAGTAAAACAAGTACATGTATCAATTCAAATGACAAAAATTATGATAAAGTTTCACCAAGTGACAAAACTCGAAAGTATAAATTACTTTAGTTCAGGGCTTTGTTTTTTTGTAAAATAAGAATAAGCATTCATCTTTATATCCCACTTTGGATGTCATAAAAAAACTAAGGTAATGAAGCATAGTGTATAGGAAGGATTGAAGTCCCGACTTCAAAAGCGTGTGGAAATTATTGTATTTTTTTTAGGCGGTATTATATTCTTAAGTCAAAGTTTAATTATATTACCTTTTTGAGTAGTTTAAGGAATGTCACAAGTTAAAGGCAACAACTAGAATTTCGTCTAAATATTGAAATCTTCATGAACACACATAAAAACGCACGAACCTTCCCGTTTTTTTTTGTTTTTTGAACTCGGTTAATAATAAAAATTTATCAACTTGCAGATTAACTGCAATATCTTGAGAAAATATTTTTTTTTTCAGTCCAGTTTATTCGATTGTCGAACGTTGGGTCCATGGGGCTACTAATGAAGATTTTAAAATAAGATATCAAATTGAAATTTATTTATTACTTCATAATAAAATTTTATTACGTTTAACTTTGACTCTGTCATTAATACAGGGTTATTTTTCAAAGAGTATACCGTTATTGCAGTTTTTGAAAGTACGAATAAATAATATTAAATTTGTAACTGAGCGACACTTACGATGGGTGCGTGCGTAGTAAAATCGTAGGCGTTAGGTATTTATGAATGACAATCAGTTAAAATTATGCATTACCACGCATTCTGAATTAAAAAAATAAAAGAACAGAATGTTTGAGATTTATTTATCATTTTTTTTCAGCATTGCTCTATATTACATATTCTGAACCTTTTCTGTAAATTTGGGCGTATACTGCAATATAATCCTGTATATTGCCTTTGTTAAGTCGCTCACAGCTCATCAATAAACCTGTACTCGTTCACAGGCGCCAAATGATTTATAACTTTACCAAATAATGTTACCACTTAACATGAACGATCACACCTATTATGACATTTCGAAACGGGACTTTATATTCGATATCGCGATGCAGAATACTTAATTATAAACACAGACTATACGTGAAGATATCTTGGATGCCGACAGTTTTAAGTATGCAAGGAGTAATATAAAGCATATTTTATGATTACGTTTTTTTAAATGATACTGTTATAACTAATGACCCCAAACGGTGAATGAATGGCTTAATTCAAGTAAAATTAAAAGTTTATTAAAAGAATTTAATTACAAATGAATGTTTGACATATATTTATGTTAATTAGATCAACGTTTGGTAACGTATTTTGTGCTTGTTCTTACAACTACCTCAACCCAGGATACGATTTTACACTCAGTCAGCATTTTAAGCAGTATTATTTTATTACATTAACTTAATCTTTTCCATGTTGTGGGTTATTAAGCAGTCGAAAATCTGATACAAATATTTGTTCTAGTCTGGTTATAATCTACTTATTTTTAAATATTTATTAAAGTTTATTTCCTTTAAAGTCCGTGTTTGGGACCAAAAATAAAGCAGTGTTTTATTTTTTCAATTATTTTTAGTTAATCTATTGCGGTCCTAATCAGCAAGTAAAGTTTTAATTGGTTGTAACTTGTAATAAACCTAGCAAGCTAACAGCATAGCAAAGTGGCGAAGCAATCAGCTTTGTAGCGGTTTCTAAAGGTTGCCGTTGAGCAATCAGTTTCAAAATAGGAGGTTCAGATGCCTGGGTGATCAGTAATCGATTGCTGAAAACAGAATTTGAAAATTCGAAACCGTTCTCGAGATAATCGTGGGACAGACGGACAGACGGAAGGACAGACGGACAGACATCGTGAAATCAATAAGTGACTTCGCAAGCTTCGCCACTTAATAATAAAGCTTGTCTCGTCGCTATTTACTTAGCGAAGGTCCACAGGGGGTTATTTAGTTCAGAGACGTTATTTGAAATACTGTCCCGCTCTGCTGAGCACGCAAAGCTTTTTTTGGGCCAGTTTGGCCTTCCCTTTCAAGTGACCATGAAACTACACGTCACTCGATATGTCGACGCCGAGGATTCCGATACTGGCTGAGGCAAGAAGGGGAGTGCCTTGAAACTGAGGAGATACGACAAAGGGGTTCTTTTTAGCGGTAAACGCGCAAACTTGTGTCTTCTGAGGATTAAACTGGAGTAGATTTATTTGCCCCCAATCTGAGACTTTGTACAGCAAAGACTCGACTTCAGATACAAGTTTGTTTCGGTACTCGGCGACGTTTACCCGAGAAATATTAGCACGGCCGGTGTATAGAGCATCACCAGTGCGGTCATCTGCATAGCAATGAATATGCAGAATCATTGATATGCAGAAGAAACAGCGTTGGTGATAGCACGCAACCTTGTGGAACACCAGCGTGAGAGGCTTGTAATCGGAGCATGCACCGTCTACTACGACCTTGATGCTCCGATCAGCCAGAAAACTGATGATCCAATTGCACAATTTCTCGAGAAGCCCATAGGAAGGAAGGTCCGAAAGAAGCGCTATGTGCCAGACCCGATCGAAGGCCTTCGCTATGTCCAAACTAACGGCCAATGCCTCCCCCTTGGACTCGATCGCCTGCGCCATTCTATATGTTAGGTAAACAAGAAGATCACCAGCTGAGCGACCCCGACGGAAACCGTACTGGCGGTCACTAATCAGCTGGTGCTCCTCAAGGTACCACATGACCTGTCAGTTAATAATGGACTCCATTATTTTCGAGAACTAGAAGGTGATTGCGATAGGCCTGTAGGTGGATGGATCAGAGCGGTTACCTTTTTTAGGATTCGGGTACACGAAAGCTGTCTTCCATGAATTCGGGACAACGCCTTGGGAGTAGGAGTAACGGAAAAGACGCGTTTAAACCGGTGCCAACTCCGGAGCACACGTCTTCAGCACAATGGGAGGGACTCCATCAGGCCCACTCGTCTTGCTGACGTCCAGGGAGAAGAGTGCAGAGTGTGGATAGACTTTTACAACAATCCTCGATTAAGAATCATAATGCAGATGCATTCTTAACCATGAGGACTAATGTGGAATGCCTCATATCCATTAAAAAGGGTCTTCGGTTCTCTATACTCACTATACGAAACAAATCAGAATTAAGCTGCTATTTTACGCTGGTATTCTGTGGGAGAGTGGTCGTTGGCTTATAGTTTCAGCATGACTCGTGCTACGTCAGCTATTCGTTTCCAGCGTGTTCACAATGGGCAAATCACGCAACGAATGCATCATTTAAGCACATTATTAGAAAGGCCTAGCCATCAGTGGATGACTGATAAAACAAAAGAAGAAGATCATGATAAGATAGATGATGTCCATCACACCAGTTAAATTGTATTGTAAGATCTCTTCACAAAGCCTTAAGTTTTGCGCCTGTTTATTTTCACGTAATTTACACATCTTTTCCAAAGTATTTAGTTGTTGCTATTTAAAAGAAATAAAGTAAAATATTTTGCCTTGCTTTAAATGCTAATATAAAATAGGTATAAGTTAAATATGCACGAGTCTTGTGAGAATTCCCCACGTATTCATTATGTTTTGACTGGAGTTGCTTATTATGTAGATATATTCAAAAAGTCTTAGTCGGATCGCAGATAAATTAGCTGACTAAAGAAAGATCTTGATTCTGCAAAAGTTCTCATTATTTTCATATGAAATACTTAAAAGTAGCACTTTCTTAAATAACATGCATCGAACTTCCATCAGATTGAATAATTAGCACGCATGTAATAATATACCCAGACCTTTCTCATTTTATAAACCGCACTTTTCACACACCGTTCGCAAATATTGGGTTTGTACTTATATAAATAATTGACGTTTTAGGAAGAAATATTTACATTTTATACATTTAAACAACGATGAATAATTTTATATAGTTTTCTTCATTAATTATAAATTTAATTATTTTTAGTAAGGGCGTCAAACGAGCACATAGTCTATCTGATAGTAAGTACTCGTATTGTTACTGGCTATTGATGGATGTTGTAACTTACTATTGTCCATAGACACTTACATCTAATCAAGAATCAAAATGCAGATCCAATGTCACCCCAGAGATGTAAGAAGGAATGTCTCGTTACCAGTAAAAGTATTTTACGGTTCTCATAAGTCTCCATATCAATCTCAGAATTATGCTACTACTTCTCTCTTGTAATCTGTGTGAGCGTTACCCGATTGGAATGAAAGTATTAAGTAAAAATAAAAATAACAGAATTAATTTCTCCGTCACATCTATGTTGTTATTATCCTCTTACTTTATCTATATTCCGAAAAAATAATCAGTGACTAATTCTTGCACTTACGGTAAAACAGACAAGATCAAACCAAATTTTAATAATTTTGAGACAATTCCTTGTGCAGTATGAAGCTTAGCATTGTCGCGGAGAACACATCTCGATAGCTAGCTAGACCATTATTGTTTGCTAATCTTGGCTGTATACTTCTGCAGTAATAGTTGTGCCTGATCTTAAGAAGCTATGCCCACGCAATGTCACCTTATAGTTACAAACTGCTGCTTTTGATATATATTTACGTACACCATTTACCATTGGTACTAATTTTATGTTTTTTAGAGATTCTGTGTAGTGGTGGTGTAAGTGTACCAATTCAATAAATCGAGGGAAAATTCATGCAAGTTTGCTGTTGTCCTGCAATGTCCTGCACCATAGGCTACACTTTCCGAGTTTGCATATGTTCCCAGTTTGACTTAAATCTCTCTTCTACTACTTGTCTTTTTTTGATATCGCAGTCTTCGAAAGTTATTTTTGGATATATATGAGTTTCGTAGTGGTTTCAATGGTGCGTAGTCGATACGCTACTTATCATACTCGTAATAACGATGTATATGGATCAAGTGATTATGAACTATCGGTACGTTTTAAACTTCTGTTTTTGAAATTTTGACGTAACCACTTTGACTTTAACCACTCAGGATCAGATCATCTTTGATTTACTTTTCGAGTTTGTATTTACACTACCAACAAAAATTTACTTTTCTAGTTTGTAATGACACTACCAACAAAATACAACAAAGCGATAACAAACGTAACTTTTTATTCATTAATCCATTAAGAAGAGGCGAAAGAAATTGAGCACAGTCATTTCGCGAGTTTTCAAATAATTAGATGAAAAACTGTTTTGTTTACGTGTTTGGGTACACTCATCTAATTGTAAATAATTTTATCGTTTTTATCAAAACAGCAAAAATGAAATCTCGATTTCTAGTTTAAAATACCGATTCACTGCTAAATATCGATTTTAAAAATCTATCTCTTGGGAACGAGAAATCGATTTATCGATTTGTATCGATCCTCGTGCCAAGCGTAGGTGTACCGTTCTAGTAAAATATACCTTAACGTAATTACCTAATAAGAATTAATTAACGTTATTCTTACACGTGGTAAAGCCATGTTGCAGCTATATTAGTAGTATAGTTGTAGCACGAATGGGTCGGCTCGACCGGGGAAGGACCACGTTCTCACAGAATACCAGTGTAAAATAGCAGCTTAACACTTCTGTGTGTCGTATGGTGAGTGTAGAGAACCGAAGACCCTTTTTACGGGAAAAGAGGCATTCCATCTTAGTCCTCACGGGTGACAACGCATCTGCATTTTGATTCTTTATAGAGGATAGATGCAGATGTCTAAGGGTCACAGCAACCACATACCATCAGGTGGACTGTGTGCTCGTTTGTCACCCTACCCTAAAAAAAAATTCTGGCAAATATACCTCCTATGAGGCAATATATGGGGAAGGCTTACGTTTAGCAGTGGACTTAAATAGGTTGTAACGGTAAGTGTTTGTTGTAATAGTAATAAAATAAATGTAATAGTAGGAAGAAAAAAATATTTTTTTCTTCTTTCCCCGTAACCGGTAAAATAACATTAACCCCTGAGCTACCTCGAATCAATTTGTTAACTGTCAATGTCATTTATTTTTTAATTAACGGCACGGGATTCGTATTTTTACGATAGTAACAAATCAATGCAAAAGCTAGCCTCGATGATATCACATTATGAAGCTTTTCGTTGCTGGAAGGTAAAACGAGCTTACTACAACTTATTTATGTTTATGCAAATCGGCGAGTTCAATAACAAATTCATAGAGATGGACATATTTTTTCATTTATCATTACTGTTATTTCACCTCCATGTAATTCGTCTACCCATTTACCGTTATTTTCTACTGACTTCAAAAAGGAGCCGGTACTCAATTCGACTGTATGTTTTTTATGTGTGTTACCTCATAACTTCTTACTGGGTGATAATTCTTTTTTTATTTAAAAGCTAATGCTTCCCATGTGATCCCATATAAATTTGATCAAGATCTGACTGAATAGTTTTTGAGTTATTATTAATAATTTATATTGAAGTCGGTTGTACATAATTTTAAATTATAAAATAATCTAACCCACTACTTTGTTTGAAATCGTTATAT
The DNA here is from genome assembly GCA_033319125.1 of Parnassius glacialis. Taxonomy (NCBI): domain Eukaryota; kingdom Metazoa; phylum Arthropoda; class Insecta; order Lepidoptera; family Papilionidae; genus Parnassius; species Parnassius glacialis. Next base: position 21,555,650 of record JAVANC010000019.1, read on the forward strand.
CATATAAATATTTTAGCATATTAATTACTCGAGTTAAGAGTCGTGATAGCTCAAGGGCTAAGTGCTTGCTATAAATTTCACAGTACACGAACAACCCCAACCAACCAACGAATTAAATCGTTAATTGCTATGTTAAGGGTAGATTTACCTCGTGCTCGGCGGTAATGGAAAAACCTGCATGTCTGAGAAATAAGAAAAAAATATATATTATACGTGGTAGAGCCATGCTGCAGCTATATTAGTAGTGTAGTTGTAGCACGAATGGGTCGGCTCGACCGGGGCAGGACCACGCTCTCACAGAATACCAGCGTAAAATAGCAGCTTAACAGTGCTGTGTTTCGTATGGTGAGTGTAGAGAACCGGAGACTCTTTTTACTGGAAAAGAGGCATTCCATGTTAGTCCTCACGGGTGACAACGCATCTGCATTTTGATTCTTCATTGAGGATAGATGCAGATGTCTATGGGTCACAGCAACCACTTACCACTAGGTGGACTGTGTGCTCGTTTTTCACCCTATCATATGAAAATTTATAAATATTTTCGAGAACATGTGAATTTTACCAAAACGCAGTGGACATTCTCCTTGCATTAAAATCCTCTTATGACATGACACCAAACTTTTCAGGACAATAAATTCTATTGAAGATTGCTGCAAACTACAATCGGATATTGAGAGCTTATGTAATTTTTGTGGAAGTAATCACTTGTACCTCAATGTAGATAAATGTTTTATAATAACTTACTCTAGAAAATCAAACCTCTTAACTTATAATTATACTCTTTCAGAAGGCTCTTAGTCGTGTTAAAAACATTCGTGACTTGGGGATCAACATGGACGATCAGGTTTCTTTCAATAACCACATAGATTTAGCTATAAAAAGAGCTTTTAGAAGCCTCGGTTTCATTAATAGAATAACTAAACCATTCAAAAAGACTATCACTCTTAAAATCCTTTATTTCTCATTTGTAAGATCCATTCTTGACTTCGGCTGTATCGTGTGGTGTCCATTTTATAAAAACCACATTTATAGAATTGAAAAGGTCCAAAAAACATTTAGTAAGATTTTAAATTACCGCTGCAACCTTTATGGCGAGCCGTATATTAACTCCCTTCAAAAACAAAATGTTGAGTCTCAGTGATCGCCGTAAATATTTCGATATCATTTTCTTATATAAAATTCTAAATAATAAAATTGACTGCTCTCCCTTATTAGCCAAAATAAACATTAAAAGCAATTTTCGTTTGCCCGCTCGCCCTCAACGTGTATTTCAAACATTCGTACCACCTACACTTCGAAAAAAATATACACAAAACTGCTTTATCTCCCGTTCGTTAAAATTATACAATAAAGAATTTGTAAATCTCGATCTCGTTAGTTGCTCCTTAAAAAGTCTTAAACGAAGTATCTTTAAAAGTTATTCAGATAAATACTTAACAGCGTAACATTCGGTAATCTCTACGATGTATTAATTGTTGTCCCTTAAAAATGTATGTTTTGCAACTTTAATTAAGTTACCTATTTTAAGCTTTACTGTACTGTTGTGTTTACATAAAGATATATTTACTACTCAGCTTCAACCAACATGGGTAAATCTTTCAACAAGCTAAATTGAAATGTTATTCTAATGTATTTTGTCGGCACTCGTTGTCTGTTAATTATGTAAAGTTATAATATTGTACTTTCTTTGTAATGACTGTTTGTGTCACAATAAATGAAAAAAAAAAGAAATGAGAGGAGGCCTGTGCCCAGCAGTGGTATGTATACAGGCTGTAACGTTAATTTTATGTTAATTACATACCACACCTGCATCTGGCAAGGTGTAAATCTCATTACATTTAAAATAATAATAACATAATATACGTTCCACCTCCCATTTCTGAGCAATTATGTATCAATTTGTCCGCCGCGCTGCTTCAATCAATGCGTGTTCTAAATATTTTATTACCCAGATATGTAGCACGTGGTAGGTCAACAAAAATTGCAGTTACTACCGTATTATTCACATTCTATAAAACGCTTAGCTCCTCAACTACCACAGCAACATTATTCGGCTATTTTAATAGAGAAATATGATTTTATCACGTTTTCAAATAAATACAAAACATTAATATGTATTATAATTTTCACATATTGAAATCAAAATTTCAAATTCCAAATATTTTTTTTACTTATAAAGTTATATTTTTTTTTTGTGATCGATTAACATATTGACTGTTTTTTTATAAAATATGAAATGGATTAAATCAGAAAATTTCCGATTATATCATCTTAAAATTTACAACAGTTGTGTTTAGTAACGCTGCGACAAATTTTGTGTTTTTTCCAGTGTAATATTTTCAACGTTTCCAAAGATAAATAATTTATTTATCTTTGCATTTAACGCGGACGCAGTCGCGGATGCAGCTATTTTTAACACCTTTTATTAGCTTTACTGTGCAGCAGGATAAATACAGTAGAAGTAAGTTCTTAAAATATAATGCAATTTTCTTCAAGAATTTCCTTCGCCAATTTAAGTGTACGTTTTTTACGACTTGACGATTAATTTAAAAATAGAATCGCAGTGGAGTTCTATTTACATTTACACCTATTGATTCTCGCTTAATAGTAGCGTTCTATTTATATTTTTAAACAAGCTTGACTTCTTATTCCCCGCTTGACCTGTATGTGTGTATGTATTTATATGTTACGGTTAATGTTAGCGTAAATAATAAACTTAAGATTAGCCGACTAAACTTATCTTTATTTTTGCCGTAAAATATATATATATATATATATATATATATATATATATATATATATATATATATATATATATATATATAATGTTCGTGGATGTAATGAAATTTATAATTCGGTTAGAATACAAAATGGGGATATTTTAAAAGCGATATTCAATACACAATAATAATTACAACTGTTTAAATGATTTCGTAAGCTATTTTTTTTAATTATAAACCTAGAACTTAATATAGCATTTAAAATAATTGAAACGGAAGAATCGTCACAAATTAACAACCAAATTTATTTATTTTTTACCTTGAAATGTGTGTACGTATAAATGTAATGTAAATTTTGCTTCAGTTTTATTCCACTTCCGGTGGAATAACTTAAAATGTTGCAGACGTAATAAGAACCGATGACAATACATTTTTTTTAAGTTTATAACTTTGCTATTCTCACTAGGATCATCACCGTTTACTAAATAAAATATCTGCCGTTACCGCTTACCATGATTCATATCGAGCGATCAAAACCACACGCGTAGGCGTAATTATTCTAGTGAGAGCACTAAATATTACCTACACTTATGTATTAGCTTGTATAGTTATAATTTTATGCATAATTATGTGAGATTTTTTTATATGGTAGGGTGACAAGCGAACACACAGTCCACCTGATGGTCAGTGGTTTCTGTGGCCCATAGACATCTACATCTATTCTCGATTACCAATTAAAATACCGATGCGTTGTCACCCGTGAGGACTAAGATGGAATGCCTCATTTACACTAAAAAAGGGTCTCCGGTTCCCTACACCATAAGAAACACAGCAGCGTTAAGTTGCTGTTTTACGCTGGTATTCTGTGAGAGCGTGGTTCTTTCCCGGACGAGGCGACCCATTCGTGCTATAATTATACTAGTAATGCGGCTGCAGTATGGCTCTACCACGAAAAAATCCCCCAAGGCAGTAAGTCTTTACTTAGAGTCTTTACTTTACGCCTTAGAGAGTTTTTTTCTCTCATATTTTAGTAGAGCTCCATGTCCTGTAGTAGCCTTATTATGGAATGATGATGATGAAGATGAATTAGTATATTACTAGCCTTTCCATTACATCTAAATATTTTAATTATACATTCAAAAAAATATATTAATACCTAAAAAAAATTGTAATAACCTCACGTTTTGAGGCCAAATTGCTCCACCTAAATTAATACCTACAGAAACAATGAAATTATATTTATCATAACGTCAGAAACATTTGTACTATAAAAAACTTAAAAACAAGAAAGTCTATAAAATTTAATAGAAACTATCAAGACTATGTTTTGCATAAAAACCCCGGAATACTTGGTTAGCGCGTATCCCAGATTCTTGGAGTACTTTTTTGAAGCGCAGCACATAGTGAAGCATCTGTTCATTACGCAAAGCTGGGAGGGCAGCGATCCATCATTATCTTTGATCGCTCGATATGAATCATGGTAATGGCAAATTATTTTAGAGAAGTCGGCGAAACACCCGGGAAATACGCTCCCAGCCCGCTTATATAGAGCCCGCTGTCGTAATTGCACCACTCATTGATACCTCACGAATTGTAATTAGGCTTTGTTCCAACTTAGTACCGCCTAGCTATTTTTCTATGGCGCCATTTTTTACAGCCAAGAAGAAAGACGAGTCGGATATAATTCGCGAAAGTCATTATGACTGACTTTAAATTGTCTTGACCTACTCGAATTAGATATAAGTACAAATTTACATTTGTTATTTATATTTCTGCAATCTTCGTCATTACTATCATTACAATTTACAATTAGGAAAAATATGAAGTGATAAATGAAAAGTGTTAGCAGAAAAACTTTTTAAATTATCATCAGTATCGTCATTACAGCCCTTCACAAGTCAACTGCTGAACATAGGCCTCCCCCAAGGAATGCCACAAAGCACGGTCCTGAGCCACCTGCATCCATCGACTTCCTGCACATCTCACCAGGTCGTCACTCCATCTAGTGGGGGGACGTCCAACACTTCGCCTACCGGTACGAGGCTGCCACTCGAGAATCTTTTTTCCCCATCGGCTGTCGGTTCTTCGAGCTATATGGCCGGCCCATTGCCACTTCAGCTTACTAATCCGTTAGGCTATGTCGGTCACTCTGGTTCTACTGCGGATATCCTCATTTCTGAGTTTATCACGCAGAGAAACTCCGAGCATAGCCCTCTCCATAGCTCGCTGAGCGACCTTGAGCTTCCTCATCCGGCCAGCAGTGAAGGACCACGTCGTTTACATTCATTCATAGGGGGGTATTTGCCATAGTTGCCACGCTTGGCAAGCGGGTTGGCAACCGCAGTTTTTTTTTTGTAAGTTCGGCTACTATCAGGAAGATGCTGCTGCCCATCTCCTGCCTGTTTCCCTTTGTCGCCTTTTACGACACCCACGGGAAGATATGGGGTAGTGGATATTCTTAACCGCCACTACACGGCTAATTTAAATTATAGTCATTCATAATTATACGTGGTAGAGCCATGCCACAGCTATAATAGTAGTATAGTTGTAACACGAATGAGTCGACTCGACCAGGGAAGGACCACCCTCTCACAGAATACCAGCGTAAAATAGCTGCTTAACACTGCTGTGTTTCGTATGGTGAGTGTAGAGAACCGGAGACCCTTTTTACTGGAAAAGCGGCATCCTATCTTAGCTCTCATGGGTGATAATGCATCTGCATTTTAATTATTTATGGAGGATGGAGGTAGATGTCTATGGATCATAGCAACCTTTTAACTGTGTGCTCTGTCAACCTATCCTATAAAAAAAATTAAGGTTGAAATATTTATCCTTTTATTTAGTATCTTTTATTATCATCATTACAGACCTTTACAATTCCACTGCTGAATGTATGCCTTCTCCACGGGTTCAAAGGGCTATGATTGGTGTTTCTTTGCGTAATAGAATCCTTAATTATAATATCCGCAATAGAAGCAGAGTTACCGACTTAATCCAAAGGATCAGTTTGCTAGAGCGATGAATCAACGGAAGAAAAAGATTCTAAAGTCCTTTAACCTTTAAGCTGAGTGTAGTACGGCTCTATCACTAGATGGGAAACGACCTGGTAAAGCATGCAGAAAATCTGCAGGTGGATCAGTACTGTGCTTTGTAGCTTGTTGTGTGCTTAGATGATGACGATATTATTTATGCTAGTCCCGTGAATCTTCTATTACAAAAATAATAATTCTAAAAATTTTGGTAAGTGTTGACAGAATTTAAATGATTAAATAACACATCCCCTTTTCATCTTAGTCCCGGACGCACAGCAGGTCATTTCTTTGTAGATATACTTAGAACTTTTACGAAGCTTTTTTAAACGTCATTTAAAATACGTATTTCAAAAACCAGAATAATTTGCAATCGTTTTCCATATATTTACAATATGTATGTTTTAAGGCCATCTTGTAGCACAGTATGTAGGGGGGAGTTTTAGAACAAGAAATGTGGCCCATTGGTTCGTTATTGTTCATGTTCGTTACTATTAAGATAAAAATAAATACATATGTACTTATAAAATTCGTTCGCAACATTACCTAAATAATAATAAAATGTTTCTTTTGAAATAACTTTTACTTAAAACTTTTATTATAAAAACTGCAAGATACACGTTTAAATAGTGATTTAGTGTCATTATTATGATTTTTACGAGCCATTTATTATGATTCGTGTTTCTGCATTTACAAGTTTTACCGCATCTTCAATTTTTTTTTTATTAAATTTTTGCGCAACAATTAGAATTCAGATGATTTACAAAGTTTCTATCTTTGTATGTGTTAGTTTGTATCTATCTTATCGTGTTCAATTTAACTTTTTAATTCACGACGTTTGATCACGGGGGGAGTTTCAAAAAGTTAAAAAGTACTGCAAGTCGCCTTAAGAGAAGAGTAATAAGGCTTTTAGTGAGCGTGTGTTTTACCGTCTAAGACTACACCACCACTTTTCATTATCAATTTATAAAAGTTGTAGCCTTTAAAAAATAATATCAACTGTTTTTGCAAGCTTTATAATAATAACGACCTTATGGCTGTTATATCACTATTATAATTTTTATTTCTTATGATCATTTTCTTACGATTCATACCTACGATTACTGCAAATTTATTTTTTTACACCCTTAAGTAACAATTCACTGCTGAACATATATGTCGGAAAGATTTACCGTATTCGCCCTGGTTATCATGATTATTGACTGATGGGTGCCACGAGATTTAATTGATATTTTCCTTAATATCGATAAAATATTAATTTCAAAGAGAAAAAATATGGTGGATTTTCTTTTTCCGCCACCTCACGGCGACTAAAAATTGTGTACGTTTTTTTGCAAAAAGAATAAAAATTCATCATGTACCAAATACCAAAACATTATACTCGTAATAAAATGATTATTTATTGTAAAACACGAATATCTAATTTTCTCTAACGCAAAGCCTTGTTGCCCATGAGGAAATAAATTATACCTAATTAACCTAATCCAAATAAAATTTACAAATCGCGAGTTTCTAAAAAAATTACACATTAATGCAAGCGTAACTGAATTCTGTTATTATAAATAAAATCTGGATATGTACATGAAATATTTTATTCTTGGGACATTAGTACGCTTTATCAAATAGCTTTTAAGAGAAAAGTATTTGCATATATTTTTAGTTCTAAAATTGTGGCGGGATCGCTCAATTAAATACAGGTATTTTTTTTGATGATACTTTAGTGTATAAAACGAAAGTAGAAAATTAAGTTACTACTTACAACTATGTTTAATTGTAGGTAATGGGCTAAGCCCATACTTTTGATTTCATGCTATGATAACAGCCCGAATTCGATCAATCCGGTATCACTGGAGTTGTGATACTATATATCAGAGAGATTTTATTGCAAGAAAATTAATTTTCATTTTCGACGCTAATTGGTTTGAGTTTTTTTATGTCCGATCCGATTAAAATACACCCACTTACTGTATCACAGTTGAAAACTATAATGCTCCATCGAAGTTTTTTTTTTAAATTCATACATAATTTAAACTGCGGTTGTCAACCTGTGTTCAACCGTGGAATTTAGAAAGGCTTTGGTTTGGATGAATAATAGTCGTGCCTACACATTCCACTGGATGCTTTTGATAAATTATATGAAGTGCACCCAAGTTGCAATCGATTTTTACAAAAATATCGTACACCATGGAAAACTCAAACAAAATTGGTCAATACATCTAATTTCTCCATAGAGTGTATTGAAAGCAAATAAACATTGTCCTAAAAGCTGGAAGTTAGTGGATACACATAGATTTGTAACTTAATGTTCCTGTTTTATCAAGATTTTTACTCGATAATGGTAATAAGAGCTCTCATACTATTCGATTGCTACCTTTGAACTCGATACTTACGGAATACGTATTTCTATGTATTTTGTCTTATTACAATCTGGGTGTTTTCTAGCCAATAGTAAATAGGTTATTTACGCATACCATTTTACCATTCAGGGCTTCATCACCACTTACCACCAAGTAGGATTGTAGTTAAGCACTAACTATGCTATAATAAGAAAAAAACATAACTAGCACAACCCGAGTCTGATATCAAGCGCGCATATACTATTATGTATTGTGAAACCTATAGCCTATTTAACTCCAAAAGGTCACTTTATTGCCTATGATAACTAGTGTGTTACGGCAAATCGGATTGTCGTGCGCGGTTTTGAAAGATATGTATCGTTGAACAATATGTGGTCGACCGTTATATGCCTAGAAACTATACGGTTGTGAGAAAACCCTGTTGGTGACGATAACCTTTCGTCCCGCAAGTGCTTTCGGTGGATACGGAGCGGAAATTATCGTGCCTAATCAGGTTCGCACGAGGCGCGGTGGCTAAATCATTCGATTATTGATTTCCGATGTCGCGGTCGTGATCGGGCACGGGTCTTCAACGTTCAGCATGACAGCCTGGCTTTTGTCGGCGCCGGCGCTGGCGCGGGCATCGCGACGCGCGCTCGTTCTCGTGATTAAACGCTTTTAATTCCAATATCACTCCGTCTGTCGAATTCAATCGGCTTTCGATTGGCCGCCAGTCTCGTGTCTTCCTGCCCTCTGCTCCTGACTGCCAGATTACCTTGACCTGACATTTTTTTGCTGAGTATTAATCGTACGACTTTTTATGTTCTGTTCGCATGAAATATACAACAAACGCAATGTCGACTGTAAGACATAAATTTATATTAAAATTAAGATAAATGTTTCGTGTATTTTTGTATTTTAGTATTTGATTTCGTGCTGACACATTTTAAGAAATTAGCGTAGTCATAGCCTCTAAATTCTGATGGCAATGATAAAATAGTGATATATTAGTGTCTATACTATAGTATTCATATGAGGAATGTTTAAAACTTATTAGGGCATAAACATAGGGAACCAATTTTGTACATACACATTCTTCGACATCAAACCATCTCTTCGTTGTCAATTTAAACAACCGGTATTCGTCATTTTCAATTACTCACACTCACACGTTAAGATTACTCGTGCAACAAATCAGTACAGTGTGTAATTGACGTTGATGTATTTACAACATAAACATTGTAAAGAGGTTAGCAGAACTTCACAGAAATATCTTTGAAAAAAGGTCATGTCGACAACGTAGTTAACGCTTATGTGCGTGCGTGGGCACGTTTGCTAGAGGGTCAGTTGTATATTCGATAATTCGCATTTTCACGTTCTCAATAACGAGCTCCATTTAAAACTCTATTGTTGTGGGTAACTGAAAAATCTTAATATCGTTTAGACCTCTTCTATTTAATACTCCTAATAATAGCAGATTGTTGAAAAAGTTGTCCAGTAGAGGAGAAGACAGTGAAACTTATTTCAATAGTGGGAGATGCTCTAACACATTTGCATCAAAATTTGGATGTGCACGTTTCGACAGTCTTGCGGCGCATTTCTCACGCTGCCCGCCAATACGCCAGGATTATCCAGCTTCCCCTACTATAACAACTGTTTTGCAACTTTGCCTATATTCTGGAAAAAGCTTCAGGGTATTAAGACCATCTGAAGGTAACATCATCACAGTTTGAAAGAAACCTTTCTTAACACAAGAAAAAATTAAACCGTACTTTTACTTTTAAACGGACATCATAGTTTTCAAAACTTATTTCATTTAAAAGTGGTACAAGATTGAATATTTTAATCGATAAACCTTTTTACATTGACTAAACACTTTACGGTAACCATTTCGTAATATGCAATAACTCTACTTGTGTTGGCATTCAGTAATAACATACACCGAAATAAACAAGCGATTTAAATTCATAATTACATACAAATTGGAATCGCTGATCATAAACGGCTTCATAGTAAGCATCATTTTTCACTATTAAAAAAATACTTTCAACGCCCTCTCACCGGAGGCTAAATATTAATTTTACTTTAATAACGGGAGATTTGATTAATTGCTATAGGTACATATGAAAATTTTAAAACGTTGATTGTACATTGGCCCTCATAATATTATTCATACTAGCGCATACTTACATATACTTTTTTCAGAACATTGTATTACACAAAACATACAAGACACAAATTTAGAGTTTACAAAATGTCTTAATCTTTTCTTTAAGGAAGAACATATCTTATAAACACAACTTTAGGAGAAAATTCAGGCATGATATACTGTCTACATTTTTCTAGTGCAACTGCGTTGGAACCACTGTCGTTGACAGTACTGGACGTGCAGGTGTCGTAATATAACCAATTTAATGCATGCGAGCGTATGTGGTCCAACCTTATTCACCGCTATGTGCACTTAATGATAAACAAGACGTAACATTTGTTAATGTCTTAATTTGAGATTCAATTTCATCTGATTATAATTACATGTTAAATGTTTTAGTTAGTATAGTGTTTGCATTCATTCGTATTAAAAGTTGTTACTACTGTAAGTAGAGCCGTGGTAGCTCAGATGGTGAGCGCTCGCTGTAAGCTTCACAGTACTTGAACAACCCGGGTTCGAACCCCGCCGGCACCAATGAAATTGTTAATTGCAATTTTAAGTGCTAATTTACCACGTGCTCGGCGGTGAATGAAAACATCGTGAGGAAACCTGCATGTCTGAGGAATAAGAAAAAAATATATTTCGAAGACATGTGAAGTTCGCCAACACGCATTGGGGCAGCGCGGCGGACATTTCCTTGCCCTAAAACCCTCTCAGAAATGAGAGGAGGCCTGTGCCCAGCAGTGGGACGTAAATAGGCTGCAACTTTACGTTACTACTGTTTGTATTTCTTTTTTTATAAAATTAATGTCATGTTTAAGCTTACTGTATTATTAAGTGACCTTCATAATAGCAACTCATAGGCACCTGCAATAAAATTCAAACGGAGGCTATAGACGCGTCACCTTCTAATACCAAGATGGAACGCTTCACTGCCTATAATTGTACTAACTCACTATACCATAAAGACCACAACACAGGAGTGCACCAATCCTGCTTGGCGGTAGAAATATAAAAGAGAGTAAAACCTATCAAAAGGACTGCTAGCCAGAAAGGAAGTCCTACCATGTAGTAATTTGGGTTATTACTTATCTTACTATCATCAATTATAATTACAAAATTTTCACTACATCTTATTTATAACATAACATAACATAAATACTCATGACAAACATAAATGCCATGAAGACTACAATGGAAATGCCTCTTTTCCAGTAAAAAGGATCTCCGGTTCTCTACACTCACCATACGAAACACAGCAGCGTTAAGCTGCTATTTTACGCTGGTATTCTGTGAGAGCGTGGTCCTTGCCCGGACGGGCCGACCCATTTGGGCTACAACTATACTACTAATATAGTTGCAGCATGGCTCTACCACGTAAAAAAGTTTATTATTAGGGTTATTACTTTTATTAATTATAATTACAAAATTTTCACTACACATCTATTTCTTATTTATAACATAAAAAATAACATAATCACTCACGCCTGTCACCCAGAGGGGTAAGCAGAGACTACGGACTTACATTTGGCACGATCCTGACACACTTCTCTCACCTCCTCTATCATATATATATATATATATATATATATATATATATATATATATATATATATATCCTCGAGTGGCAGCCTCGTACCGGTAGGCGAAGTGTAGGGCGTCCCCCCACAAGATGGAGTGACGACCTGGTAAGACATGCAGGAAGTCGATGGATGCATGTGGCTCAGGACCGTGCTTTGTGGCATTCTTTGGGGGAGGCCTATGTTCAGCAGTGGACTTGTGAAGGGCTGTAATGAAAATGAAAATATATATATATATCTACGCATACATGCTTGTCGGTAACGATACTCTTTATCTAGCCCCGTTTTCAATATATCGCCAACTTAGTCGATGAACTTTCGTCTGGGGTATACTTTCCCGACTCTGCCGTTCACTTCGGCAATATATTTACTTTGTCACTATTTTCTCGTTAATTTTTTCCACATGACCAAACCAAATTCTTATTTATAACTATTCTAGCAAAACTTTTACCAATAGTATTTGTATTTTTTATAGAATAACGTTCCAAGCGAGCAAATATTTCACCTGATGATAAGTAGAAGCTGTGGGCCCATAGACATCTACATCGATCCTCGGTTCAGAATCAAAATACAGATGCATTGTTATCCCTGAAGATAAAGATTACAATAACACATTATTTTCAAGTAAATCGTATATTCAATGCACGCCAATGAAACAGCCGAACAGTGTTTTTTTTGGACTTGTGCACGCGTTAGCCCAAAATACCATGTGTATCAAGCAAATCTCGAAAAGATTTTTTTTATAGGATAATGGTGACAAGCGAACACACAGTCCACCTGATGGTAAGTAGTTCCTGTGGCCCGTAGACATCTACATCTAGCCTCGTTAACGAATGAAAATGCACATGCGTTGTCAGCCATGAAGACTACGATGGAATGCCTCTTTTCCAGTAAAAAGGATCCGGTTCTTTACACTCACCATTCGAAATACAGCAGCAATAAGTTGCTATTTTATGCTGGTATTCTGTGAGAGTGTGGTCCTTCCCCTTTCGAGCCGACTCATTCGTGCTACAACTATACAGCTAATATAGTTGCAGCATGGCTCTACCACGTACAAAATTTAGATTAAAAATTGATAATTTTGTGTAAAATGGAGAAAAACACAAACAAACGAAAAAGCTGCCTACGATTTTATTACAAATGTATAGAAATGGATTTAAATTATCTTGAGATGATTATTATATTATATAATACATACAAGAGTTCCTTGCTAATTTATAGGATATCAAAAAGCTTAATACATATATTATATGATATTGATTATATTCAATCACACGCATTACCTTTTTTTACGCTCGCTTTGTGCCGCCTGTCCCCTTGTCCTTTTTATCGTGCTTGAACTGTATTTGGTGAATATTTTTTTAACAAATTATCATGCCTAAACCTGCTAGATTAAACTGTTGGGATGCATATCTTGTCGACATGATGTGATTAAGTCTGTATCGTAAACTTTCGACTTTGACATAGTAGACCCAGTTATGTAACTTTTTGTGAAATCGACAACATTTAAAATATTTCAATTAACAAAAGCAATAATATAAAGGAACAACTTTTATCCAAATAACATTATAAAGGTTCGAAAAGCCTACTAATACAACTAGCAGTAAACTACGCTGCAAAAAAATAAAGAGAACTGTTTTGTATCCTCCGCGCTTCGTTTGAGACTAAAAATAGCACAAAAAACTAAATATAGTACCTATGATATGTTAATCTTACAAGTATGTTAATATATAAATGTACGTTCTTAAACTGTTTTATTCCTTTTAACTTTTTTAATTAATAATTCATAAATATGCGTGTACAACTGTGCTCCTCTCCTTTTATTTATGCTCTACCTGAAATTACCAGTTACATGTTTCATATAAGTGTGGTAATTGTAAGTTGAGATAATAAGAATTAGAATACTTAAAGAGTTGAATAAAACTAATTTTACGGATTTCCTCGGGTTTATGTTGAACTTATTTAATTTATTTTTAATACCTGCATGTTTCGGGTACTTTATGACGTCCCGATGTCATAGTTAGCCCGGCTGTCTTCAGCTTTTGAATATTAATTTTTGATACAGTATCTTGAAGTCTTTCAGTGGTGTGCTTGGGTTTGAATTAAATTTTATTAATTATAGAATGGTAGCAGATGGTAGCAGCCATTCATTTTCTCTGTTGTAATAAGGATGTTTTTTTTTAATCTCTATAGTCTCGCGAATCATCCTTGGTAGGAATCAGTGTTCTTTTGCGAGGATTTGTGGTCTATCAAATCTCATGTAATGGTGGAGACAATCTTGAACATCTTCACAGACTGTAGAATTCCCTGAGCGTCACGTCGGTGCTTTTTTGGGATGTCTCGAAACTATGAAGTATGTATCTCGAAAAAACCTGAATTTTTTTTCGAGATACATACTTCATAGTTTCGAGTAATTCGATTAATGGTTTTCATTTTCTTAATCTTAATGCCACACATAAATCATGTTTTTTCGAATACTACCAATGCCTTTATGTTCTGCCCTAAACCTTCTTCCGTATCTAAGACAGCAGGCAGCTTTGTGTACATAGTTTCATCGGATTTTTAACGGTAAAAACTAGAAAGTATATTTATTAAATAGGTGATTCTTATATGTAAATGGGAATTTATAAAGTATTTTCAAATACCAATCGTTCCTGCACATAGTGCACTATACTGATTGACGGAGAGATATAAGACAGTCGAATGTTAGCTGAACCCAAAGTAACTTTGAACCGAACTTCACTTACAGAACGCGATGAGGTACGACATTACCAATGCTTGAATATCGGTTCTACGTTTAACAATCCGCCTGCTCATTGTGGTGAGTATATAATATGCAAATGAATCATCTTTGATTGAGAGAAAGAGAAATGCATGACAGTTGGTGCATACTTATAAAGACTTATGTCCAGTTTTGGACTTAAACAGGTTGGTAATAACGATTTTCTGTGACTTGTGCTCTATACTATTTAAATAATGTATACAGAATGGGCCATCTAATGCTTGGAATTGGAACTATAGGTTATTTTGAGATTGAAAGGTTTGATGACATTTCCGATGTGACAGAAAGTTAGTTTTATGTTTGACATTTATGAAGTGGTTGCTTTTCGCTTGAACAAAGTTGGTGACATATTAAAAACTTATTTCCAAAGCGGTGAATCTTCTATTCAAACTGTAAGAAATTTACAAAAAGAATTGATAATAAGGATTTGCCAAAATCACAGTTTGTGGATCAATTTGTGAAGCGAGTTCGTGAAACTGGATCGTTGTTGAATAAAACAACCAGTGTACGTACTCGTCCAGTGCGCTCAACCGAAAACATCGCTGCTGTTGCTCTGTGTGTGCGTGAACAACCATCAACAAGAACTCGTCATCGTTCTCAAGAACTGAACATTTCACGCACTTCTTTGAGAAGAATTTTGCATAAAGATCTCGGTATGAACGAATACAAAGTTTAATCAGTGCAAGAGCTGAAGGTGGATGACCATCCGATGCGTTTTCAGTTTGCTCAATGGGCCGAAGATCGAAGATGAGCATTTTTACCGAAAAATCATCTTTTCAGATGAAGCTCATTTTCACCTAGGAGCAATAAGCATAATTATCATATCTGTGTTTCAGAAAATCCACATGTCATCGTGGAGAAACCAATGCATCCACAACAAGTGCGGATTTTGGTCTAGCGGAATTATTTGGCCATTTTTCTTGGAAAATGAGCAAGGAAACGCCATTACAGTAAATGGCGATCGCTACTGCGCCCTGCTAAGCGATTTTTTCTTTCCCAAAAATTTTATAGGATGAGATAGACGACATTTGGTTTAAACTGGACAGCGTAACATGCCACACAGCCAACGTTACAATCGATCTTTTGCGCACTGTTGTCGAAAACCGCATTATCAGCCAAAATGCTGATGTCAACGAGCCACCTCGAAGCTGCGATTAAACCCCGTTGGACTTTTTTCTGGTGGGGAGCAGTTAAGTACAATTGTTACGCTAACCATCCAGAGAGGATTGACGACTTGAAACATGAAATCGAAGTTGCCATTAACGAAATAGTAGCCCAAACAATCGAAAATGTACTGAAAAATTGGACAGATCGAATGAGGTATTGTAAGGCTAACCGTGGCAGTTATTTGAATGATGTTGTCTTCCATTCCTAAATGGAATTTCTAATAAACTCATCTTTTAAAAAATATTAATTAGTATTTTTTATAGCCGATTCAAATTCTAATTCAATTTCGAATCTTAAATGGCTCACCCCTTACGTTCGTATACGCAAACCTCATAAATAAAACAAAACCGGTAATAGCGCTGCGCTGGCTCTAGAAGCTAAAAATGTATATACTTCTTAGCGTTAAGTGGCACCCCTACATTAACACGTCTAGTAATTACAGGTGGCTAAAATTTTAAATAAAATAATTTCGTCCTTATTGACTTTGCGCAGTGAAGCATGTGCATGCTATGAAATCAACCTGTAGGCAATAAAATTACAGGCATTTTAGCTTATTCATAAGCTATAATTTCGATTCATTACGAGTATTATTGACTGACGATGGTAATGGGTTGCATCTAGTCGTTCATTAAACTTTAATACAATTGACAGCGTTGAAATAGGAGAAAAAGGAGTTGCCACATTCGCCGTTAATTATCGTAATAACTTTATTTTGGCTTATGGCAATAAATTAAAATATTGAAATATCAGTGAATTTGAATTTGAGATTGCTATGAAATTTTAACTAAATTCATAAAGATTTTTAAAAAAATTAGAAAGTTGTAACTTAAGCGGTATTTACATTCACTTCACAGATTTTTAATACATACATACATACATATAATCACGCCTCTTTCCCGTAGGGGTAGGCAGAGACCACTTCTTTCCACTTGCTACGATCCTTACATACTTGTTTCGCTTCGTCCACTTTCATTATTCCTTTCATACATGCTCTACGATTTAGGGTACTCTTGACCTGGCCTTTTTTCAAGACGTTCCTGATTTGGTCTAGATATGTCCGCCTAGGTCTACCCCTTCCAACACTTTCATTCACACTCGCCTTATACACTTTTTTCGTCAATCGTTCTTCATTCATTCTCTCGACATGGCCAAACCATCTCAGCATACCATTCTCAATTTTTGTCCCTACATCTTCTTTCAGAATTTATGGATTATCATAAATTTTTAATGGTCAAGTATAATACGCAAAGGGTAAAAATCTTAAAAGAAGTATAGATTTGTATTAGTGTGATCCATTTTTATGCTAATAAAAATGTAAAGAAAAACAAATTTCTAAGTATTGAAAAGGATAATGAGGGTATCCGTAGTAGAACCAGAGTAACCGACATAGCCCCAACGGATTAGTAAGCTAAAGTGATAATAAGCCCGCCATATAACTCAAAGCACCGAAAATCGATGGGGAAGAAAGGTTTTCTAGTGGCAATCTAGATGGAGTGACTACCTGGTAAAATATGCATGAAGTCGATGAATGCAGGTGGCTCAGGATCGTGCTAGGTGACGTTTCTTGGGAGAGGCTTATATTCAGTAACTGTGAAGGGTTATAATGATGATGAATGATGAAGTGTTGCGAGAGCCGTGGTAGTTCAGGGGATATGCGCTTTCAGCTAACTTATTAATATGAGTGCAACCAAAGTTCGATGCACGCTGACACAAGTGAAACTGTAATATAATTTTAAAGCTGATTTACCACGTGCTCGGCGGTAAAGAGAAAACATGCAATATCCAGGAAATTATATATTTCGAGGACAAAACACATTGAAGCAACGCGGCGGTATAATTGCTCCAGCACAGAAATAAATGCATCCATAAATTTATAAGCTACTATGCCCGCTCCATGCGTTTGCAATGAGTTTTTTTTCTTTTTTCAAAAATCTCTTATTACACAACTCATCGAAGCTTCATCGTAATCAGAAAATCGTTAGAAGTACACATTAAAAACGAACAAACAAACAAACATTCATTTCATATATATGTAAATTTATTTGTATTAATTCATTATTTAATTATTAATAATTAAGGGAAAAATCATAATATCACTTTTTTCCTTTTTTTATAGCTGGCGCTGATTAAAAAACATATAATCTAAGAAACATAGATCGTACCATTGTAAAACTTCGGCATCACCCAGTTGATCCCTGAAGAAAAAATAAATATGATCTTTCTTTTTCACAAATATAGAAGAATAGACAGTAGCATAAATATTATCAAGGATGTTTTTTTTATAGGAAAATGGTGACAAACGAGCAACAGTCCACCTGATGGTAAGTGGCTTCTGCGGCCCATAGACATCTACATCTATCCTCTATTACAAATCAAAATGTAGATGCGTTGTCACCCGTGAGGACTAAGACGGAATGCCTCATTTCCAGCAAAAGGGCCCCCGGCCACCTGCACTCACCAAGCGAAACGCACAGGTAAATCTCTACTTCACGCTGGTTTCCTGTGAGGTCGTGGTACCACCCCGGTTCGAGCCGGCCCATCAGTGCGACAGCAAAAGCTGCCGCGTGGCTCTACCACTGTTAAAATGGATGTTTAACTGTCTAAGTAATAAATAATATAAGTTTCAAATACACCTTCAAGAAAAGAGCTTACTCCTTTGTAAAAGGCCTGCAATGCACCTGCAAGTCCCCTGGTGTTGCAAATATTTACGGGCGACGATGATCACTTACCATTAGGTGAAATGTATGCCCGTTTGCCTTCTCGTCCATGAAAAAATACTCCACTTTTATGATACCCGCGGAAATAAATCAGGTGATGGAGTCATTTAAGCCATCTTCTACCTTAACATAGCTTTCTAATAATGATGCAATAATTTTTAACTATACATATAAATAAAATTGGAGTTTGTCTCTTATATCGAAATAAATGCCTTTTATTGAGCTGAGTGCGTTATTTGCATGACATTATGAGATGAATAACTTACTTACTTACTTACTTATCATCACGCACAATCCCTGACGGGGTAGCCAGAGAGAACAGATCGCCAAGTGTCACGATCCTTACATACCTCTTTCGCTTCTTTCAGATTCATTAACTTCTTCATACATGCACGTCTAGGTATCCGAGTACTCTTGACCCTCCCCTCTTCGAGCAGTTTGCTCACATGGTCTTCGAAAGTTAGTCTCGGTCTACCTCGACACCTTTTAATATTAACTTTCGCGCTATATATTTTCTTCACCATTCGGTCTTCACTCATTCGCTCAACGTGCCCAAACCATTGAAGCACGCCCTTATCAATTTTTGTGATAAGGTCATCTTTCAAACCTGGCATATTTGCCATATTGCATGAGATGAATGAGATGTATAACCATTTTTTTAATTTTGTCTGTCTGTCTGTCTGTCTGCCTATCCGGGCTAATCTTGCAATAAAGTTATTGAGTATTGAGTATCTTCTGAACGACTAAACCGATTGTGATGAAACTTTACGAACAGATAAAGAGCAATGCAAGGTGGGATCTAGGCTATATTTTGAATGCTTAAAAACTTGATGACTTTTTTGAGAAAACTAAATATTGATAAAATAAATTTTTGATTTAGATTGGTCTCAGACGTTTGCCTAAAAATTCATAACATACTCGAGTAACCGGAATTAGATATCCGTCTGCACAACGAAAACTATCCATTGTCAAATTTTGGGCATTGTGGGGCAACGCGATGAACTCTTTTCTTAAACCTCAGAAGTGTGACGGGCCTTATACCCAGCTGTGTGTTGTACCACGTATGTAAGATCGTACATTTTTTTCTTGCGACTCAATGACGTTTCCAAAAAAAATTTATTAAATCTAAATTTTAGAGATACCAAACATTTCAATAATGTGTTCTTAAAGTATAAATCTCACTGCTTTTAATGAGTAGACATCATTAAAGCGTAGATTTCATCACGCAATCGAGATTAAACGGTGTCTGCAAAACAGTGCTATTGTTTTAAAATCGCGTACTGAGATCTAACGCGCCCCTACTATGCTCGCCTCAGAGTATCTTACGCACGCGACCGACAATATCGCAGTAGCGGGCACGCGAAAGCTCCCAACTGACCTGTTATTCCATGAAGTCGTACAAATCCGTTTGGCGGCGCTCGTTGCAATGAACCCGCGTTATCCGCGCCAGCCTCTACTAATGCCACCCAACCGTAACGACACATTGTGGGTCGTTTTAGTGATTCTTGTTCTGTTAGCTGTTAGCTGCATGCTTACACGGTGGTCACGGATAGTGTAATATGGGTTTTAATTTACATACCACATGTGCAGATTACACTTTGTTGCAATTTTGTAATTATGGTATCACTTGACGTAGTTGCACAGCTGCAATGTGTCAGAATTACGACGCTATCTAACAACGCTATCATACAAAGTGATCATACAGAGAGTGGCTGACAACTGTATTTCGTGTCCTGGGTTCGAATCTAACTGGAGTCAATATTTTACAAAACACTAGTTACATTGAACCCAAACTTCACGGACTGGTGATTGTAAGATAAATTACCAGAGCTATGCTATCGCGTCTGTTAGCGTGCACAAACGCACAAACAGACATAAAATCTGTTTAGTGTTTAAGACTTTATTATATGTATAAATTAGATCACTTCATCTTCAACATCTTTTTAAAATTCACTGGATATCCAAAAATGCGCAAGCAGTATTATTTGATAGATTTGACCATATATTTAAATATTTAGTGATTGTTTTGTTTAAATAAGTTAAAATATAAAAGTTATATCAATTGTAAAGTGGATCCAACACACTCGTGATGACAAGTATAAAAGTTGGAAGAAATAGCGCTGCTCGGCTGCTTTTGATGGCATGCGCAGACCAAACGATTTCATATACGTGACAATAAAGTACTGTTGAACATTAGGCTATAATATTTATATCGTTGTCTATACATATAATCAAATCGTAAACAATTTTGTCTGTTTATCTGTGCGTTTATGCACGCTAGTCTCTACAATGCCTGAACAAATTGGAATGTGGTTTTCAGTGATATATTGAAATTTGCTTGGACTAAGGTTGATTGTTGGTTTATTAAAATCGCTTAACAAATCCAGTTCAAGTAAGGTTATGTTACGCTATGATAGAAGTGCAGGGCAGCCATTTTACTGTTGCTGGGCATAAGCTTACTCTCGTTTCGGAGAAATTTGATTGCCGCACTGCTCGATGTATTTGTTTGTTATTTTTGATTAATAATTTTATATTATACCTTAAACATAACAGAAACTTATTTGTATGTAAAAAAGTACGGTGCGCAGATAATGTTTGCGAGTACGAAATTCAAATACTTATTAATATCTTGGGACTTATAATTCTCATATCACGGGACGGTCTAACCTTCCTTCCGATCTCATCGCATATATATAGATTTTACAACCCTAATAGTACAGCAAAATTATTTGTAAATATCTCCAAAGGCAAAAGCACACTGTCCAATTTTACATATATGAATTTTGTCTTTATTGTTATTGTGTTATGCCGTTATATGTCATCAAAGTGAATAAAAAATATTTGTGACTACAGTTACTTGTTCCATTTATATCACGGTCTTAAATAATGCCAATTTGTATCCAATTTATTCGAGAAACCTATTTAGCCGCTAATGTCAAAATGATAACATTATATTGATACATAATCATTATTAACTTAAAAAAAGTCTCCCCTTTAAATTACACTTAAATGATGTACTTATAAAGAGCTCGAACGCTATTTTGCTCTCAATTTAGTGAGAAAATTAGTAACTAAGTGCCCAGATCATTTTCTGGCCTCTTACTAAATTACCTCAAGTTCATTGCACTATATGTTTTGTATCAAATTATGGGTTCACACGTCTAATGTTATCACTTCGCCTGTAATCGTGACCGCAGTCCCTAATTACCTTCTAGATGGATGCATGCAAGAATTTGGTTTATTTTTACCGTTATGTTCCGTCTTAATTTCGTGCCAAATGTTACCAGCCAATGATCATTATTTGGTTTTATTTTTGTGTATAGTTTTTTAAATTTGTTTTTATTTAGTATGTATCGTCATCATTGTATTATTACACAAACATCGAAAATTAAAGTACCTGTTTTGTATTTATTATAAAATGAGAGTAATGAAACTTACATGACATAAAATGTACTGTACCTGTTATATGTACAAAAAGGAAAAACATGTTTGTAGTTGCCGTTCAGTATGGTTAAATAAAGTTAAAGAAGACATTATACAATCCATTCAAAACCCTTTAACCACGTGTTAAGAACCCTTTGTCATCCCTGCACTGGAAAATATTATAAAAAATATTATTAAAAAGGTTATCCGTACAAAAAATTTGTGTTGTTTCCAAAATTTTGGCTAGAACTTAATCGCTGGTGCCTGTTTTATCTTTTAAATAACAGTTTAAAGTTGATTCTGATACGTAAAATGTTGTGAGTTTGTGTATTGAATGTCTCCGTATGTCAACTATTAGTAGAAAGGATGTAAAAAGTGCTTTGTTAATGATACAAATCAGCATATTGTGAAGAGTTTTGTGTACTGAATACAAATCAGACTAGGCTGTATGGTCAAATATCGGCTTTAAATAACCATGGGGGTTTGTAGATTTTTTAAATGATGATGATAACTCTAACGTTACACACAGCAATTCTAAGATTTATTTGATATCAATATAGTATTAGCAGTGGTAAAGGTATTAGAAATGTAAAAACAATATACATATTATTTTAATCATCAAAAATTGTTAAAGTTCCAAAAATTTATCTATGAACTATGGTTTTTATGTTTTATGAATTAATTATTCGTATCTTAGTACTTGTAACGTTATGATTGATGAAATCAAAACGTAAAAAGTAAGTTGCACCTTGGTGAGCGAGTTCGGTACAGCTGCGGTTTGTCTGCGTTGCAATAAATGAACCTGTGTGAAACGTCACACCGAATGCCGTGCATTTACATTGCAACGCAGTAACCGTCACCTGCGCCCAATGAACACACAATGCACTGGACAACAAACTTACTGCGTACGTGGAAGAGTTTGCCATCAGGTGTATTATAAACGGGTTTTTCACCTTTCCTTGTTGAAAAAACAGTAAGAAGTAAAAGAAATGCATTTGTCTTATCCTTTTGCAAATTGGCATTAAAAATGTGTGGAAATCACATAAAGATTAATTTAGCACGACAAAATGTTCACTGCATGGTTTATTACCATTGTCTCAGTCAACAAAAAGATATGGTAAGCTCGTTAAGCGCCTCATCATAAAACTCCATTCCTTGCCACTGTTTGCAACTGCAACTGTAAAACGATCACGCTGATAATCTTCAACGGAAGGCAATTTCAACTTTTTTGTTTTTTTCTTTACTTTTAATTTTCCTTCAACGGCTACAATTGAAGATAACGTCAGATTTTAACGGTGCAAATTAGAAGTATATATGAACAGTTAGGCGTCGAGGAAATTCGTACTACATAATTAGACCAAAGATGAAAACTTCCTGCGCATGAATTAGCGCCGCAAAATAATAAAGTATGCAGGTCAACGCATCGTTACATGTTATGAGAGCTGTAAATATTGTTACGAGCCCGAAGCCCAAAGATAATCTGCACAGCTAATGTTTCATTTTGAGGATTTGCCGGTAATAGTAAATAAAGGAAGAAGTCACGGAAAAATATTGCTTATCTTATTCTTTGTAAATAGTTCAGTTAGGTACTACAGACTCCAAGGGCGATGCAGTTGAACATTTTACGAGTTCTCTTTTAAAATGCAGCAGCGCCCTTGGAGCATGGTCCATCTGAGGATAATCGACCTACTAAGACAGTAGCAGATATAATGTGGCGTACGGTATGCGATTCCGACCTGGCAACTTTTGATTTATATTTATTTCTATAAATTAAAGATATACTTCGAGGTATTCGCTTAACGAACCTTGAAAATGCAGTGTTTGCTTTTGACCTTTTGGCTCACTGCTTCTTACCGACACATAGACAGTAATGGAGCATACTTCAAAAACAATAAAGGTCAGCAACTTCTTTCTTTAGTCCGTTACCGATTTTCTAAAAAAAACTTCCAGTGTAACCCACGTATGTGCCATACAATGACGTGTCTGTCTGTCTAGGTGCGACCTCGATGCTGTGCTGATGCGTAACTTATCCCTACTATGGTCCTATATCTTATATGGTATATCCTACTATGGTAGATTATATTTATTATAAGAATTTTTATTTTAGAAATTGTCTTTTAGAATTGTAGGTATTTCGTGGTATTTTGATATAAGAATTGCTTACGAATAAAATATTAAATAGAAATTATCGACTTTCTTTTACAACTTAAAAAATCAATTCCGACTAAGGTCCTTGCTAAATTAATTTACACTATGCAACATTTTTATCTGTTCCCGTCTACCTTGGTCTACCGTAGTCTACCGTGCAACCCGTGTGCACTGCAGCCACCACGCGTTCTGCACATATGGCGACTGCATCCCAGTAGTTTAGTCCCAGCCTTGTCCCATCGGATACAAATTTAAGGGAAAAAGTATTGCTTTTATTACAGCTCGTCATATTAAATTTACAGCGTCATAATAACGTAATCATTACTAACCAGGTGGTTATCATTATAATCTTGAACTTAAAGAATAGATAACATGTTACATCGTTTACTAACTATATTATGCATGACCATTTTGATATTGGACAATTTTGCAAGTGGTAGAGCCACGTTGCAGCTATGTTATGGCTCGACCGGGGTAGGACCACGCTCTCTTAGAATACCAGCGTGAAATAGCAACTTAATGCTGCTGTGTCGTACGTTAAGTGTAGAGAAGCGGTGACCCTTTTTACTTGAAACGATGCATTTCATTTTAGTCCTCAGGGGTAACAACGCATCTGCATTTTGAATCTTAATCGAGAGTAGATTAATGAGCCACAGCATCCATTTACCATCAGGTGCACTGTGTGCTCACTTGATGCCACTGTTCTTTAAAAAAATGTTGTGGTATATCAAAATAAGTATAATTTTATAATATAAGTACTTTAAGTTTAAATGCCCGTTAATAAACATACAAAAGCCAATAAACAATTGTCTGGTTTTAATGATCCTTTAAATCAATTAACGTACATGTTGTGTTATTTATCTTTTCTTTGATCGATTGTTGTTTCATTTTTTTTCATATTGTTTTTGTATGGCCACGCAACAACAAGTAAGCAAATAACCTGAGAAGAATGTATACGAAGAATTCACTACACTCTTTATTTTTTTTTTATTTGCTTTAAGCTTTTCCTCTTCAATCCTTTTGATTATAACACAATGAACAAAACAAATTTTTAAGGATTTTATCATGTTTTAATTAGGATATTATAATTTCCCGACCTAGGTGTTCCTGACAAAAACCGTTAAAAATTATTTAGATTAAAAATCTGAAAAAAATCACTACTCACCGACAGTTCATTGTTAAACCTGACTACCTACAGTAGATTTTTTTTATTTAATTTTAAAATACTATTTTGATTTGATTCTTGATTTAAACTATTATTATTGCCATTATTGATCTATCACTAAATCGCATACCTATTTTAATTAAAACCATTTGTTAACTAAAAAAAACTATTTCATGTGTAATTGACCCGAGATTACAGAGAACAGAGCGAGTACAATTATATTAGTCATGTTTGACGGAAACGTCCGTAAAGTGCAAGCCGAAGTCAAAAACCTCCAGCGAAACAGAATCGGCCACTCTACATCCTATTGCGGTACCCGAATTTATTTTTTCTAAATACGACGCACGCTGTACTTTAAAATATCAAATTATTTCTACAATGCATCATCATTATGTCCTAACGGTTGTATCAATTAATGTGATTAAATCGAGTAGGTTTCGCGGTCGATCACGTACGGAGCGCTCGCATGCATTGTCCGGCCGCCGACGACGGCAGCGGCCACCTCATCTCGATTTACCGACAGTCGTACTTATTTACATTTACAACCCGCATAGGATCCAACTGTAACACTATAAATATTTCACCTGGCACATACTCATTTGCGTCGGCCGGCGCACAGCGTGCAACATAGATTAAGCACACATTTCTATTATTTATTTGAATTTTCTTTACGTTTTAAATGCTTTACGCTTAGACTTGTAATAGTTGTAAAAAGATGAACAGTACCTACTCAATATCTTTCAAAGGAAGCAATGTTCTCTTGCATAAAGCTCTTTTTATAACAAATCGTTTTCCACGTTGTATAGATTTAATAAATTTCTGGCGTATATCACGTCTTTTCTCTTTAAACTCGGGCGTTTGTACGAAGTTAATAATTAAAGTCAATTGAGTGCCAGCGCAGTTGAGGTTGAGCAAAGTACCTCTAGCGTACGTAGAGTAATAATTTCAAGATTCGGAATAGTTTATATTGTCAGCAGTAAAACAATAATGGCTTTTATAGTTACTTTTACTTGCTATGATGACAATAAAAAATATTCCATCACCATTTGTTGTCTTTTACAGTATACACAGACGATGAAATATAAGAAATGATATAATTAACTATAGTCTAAGGTATTTTTATTTTAGACCTCTGACGGTCACACCTGTGGTCTTCTTTGTTTAAAGCCGATTGCAGGCGTCCATAGGCTGCGGTATCGACTTACCGTCAAGTGTACCGTAAGCCCGTTTATCGCACTTATATTATAAAGAAGGAAAATTTGCAAAATAATCTACGGAGAAAATGTACCAACTGTACTGTATTTTTACGCGGTAGAACCTTGCTGCAGCTATATTAGTAGTATAGTTGTAACGCGAATGGGTCGGCTCGACCGGGGTAGGACCACGCTCTCACAGAATACCAGCGTAAAATAGCAGCTTACCACTGCTGTGTTTCGTATGGTGAGTGTAGAGAACCGGAGACCCTTTTAACTGGAAAAGAGGCATTCCATCTTAGTCCTCACGGGTGGCAAAGCATCTGCATTTTGATTCGCAAACGAGGATAAATGTAGATGTCCATGGGCCGCAGCAACTACTTACCATCAGGTGGACTGTGTGCTCGTTTGTCACCCTATCCTATAAAATAAAAAAAATAAAAAAAACCTTTAAAATGTTCGTGAATATACGCCACAAATCACTACAAATGACATAAATCTTGATCACAAATTTTATTATAATTTAATATTTCCATTTACTTCAGAAACAAGTACCGCTGCATTAGTTTTGTCATAGTGTTTAATACCTTTAAATGTTTAAGATTATATAGCTTCAGTTACTTTTAATCAGTTATACTATACCGCTGATAATCTTCTAATCAATGATAATGCTAAGTATTCCGATACTCGCAATCCGTTAAGTTAACTTGACGGCCATTTAAACGATACGTTTATTGTATGCGATTGTAGTATCTAACGTCACTACATCGGTGCATCGAAAGACATTAACATTATCTGAAGAAAGGCGGACATCATGCTTCTATCTAGACGCCACATGACGGTCGCGGAAACCACGTGAAGGCAAAAGCCCCGGTGATTTGACAACGATAACACACTGCATATACTCAAGTGATACGATCGCAAATTACAAATATATTTTCATAAGCCCGTTGATACATAATCTTGCATGATTACCGCCTTTTTTGTACTTTATTTTATATTTATTGTAACAAATTATATAACAATAAAAAATAACATTGCAAGCAAATTATAAAAGATTGTAATATATCCTTTGATAAATTACATTTCGCCGTCGATAAGAGTTTCTATTAAATTCAATTACGTATGAACTAAAGCCCCCGTGTCTACAGTCTAGACAGTCGTTGAGAACAATCCTTGTCTGTGACGACTATTTGTGTTCTGGTGATAATGACTAATGGATTCGACGCATCTGGTATATTTGAATATAACAATAACACTTGTCACGGAACACTACACCCCTTTGTCAATAATACGTCTAGTCTAGACATAAATGACATTTCGTTAGTTATTTAACTTTCTACTTAACCATGTAATAATTTCATATCACAAGATTACAAAGATTATAAAGAAATAGCAAAATATACGTTAAATTAAGTTCCGTCGTATTATCCCTTTTTAAATAAGAACGCTGCAGTGTTCGCATAAAGAATTTATAGTAAAAACTACTTTTCATTTTTTTCAAGTGTTGCTACTTTCTCCTTAAAACTTTGCAAAAACTAAAAAAAATTGTGGAACCTCATAATTGTTTTAAAATGCGAGGTAAACATATAGTTAATCGAATGCAATCAAACGAAGTACAAATAATATAATGAATATTAAAATTATTATTTACTAGCGCTTGCCCAGGCCTCGCTTGGGTAGGGTCTATTAATGTTGCGCTATTTAGATTTAAGATAATCAAGTGCCATTAAATTTATTAATTTCTCGGTTTTTAAAATAAAATATAGCCTAGGTCACTCCTGGAACAGGTCTCTATCTCCTTGTAAAATTTTATTACAACCGGAACAGCTATTCCGAAGATAAACACGAACAGAGAATTAATGGCATGCAAATAACCCCCTCAGCTCAATATAAGGCAGTTAATTAGGTTTTACAGACAGACACTTCATTTTATTTATATGTATAGACTTATTAAAATCTTATCGTATAATGGAGACCTAGGGAGTAACACGTACTACTTTTAAATATCTAATTTGGTTTAAACACCAAAACTGTAATGCTTTTACATGTCGAACGGGTTTTTGTTTAAAATTAGGAAATGAAATGAAAATTCTATTTGCTTTATTTATATCGACGTCAGAAATTAAAATTTCGTCAGCAGATTTCAATATGTTTTAATTTCGTTTCTAAATGAAACTCCGCAGATATTATCCTCTTTTTGTCTTTTTCTTAAACGCCAATGATACAATACCTATTATTATAATTTATATAGGATAGGGTGACTAACTAAACTGCTCATAAAACCTCAGACTTATAAAAAAATCTGTAGTTGCTCACCAACCCGCCAATTATGGTAACTATGTAACAAAAATCACCCCTTGGAGGCAATTTATCGGTGGCCTATGTTTAGCATAGGCTATTTGTTGGGATGTAATAAATGAATGAAAGGTTAACTAATTTATTTTATTTTTATTAAACCTAAACCATTTAGGTTATGTTGTGATTTGCTTTTCAGTGAGGTTGTGTTGTAAAAAAATTATTTAAGTAAAGTCTTTCATGTAAGAAAAGTGCTGGTAGGTTTTCACGGCACGGTTCTTTGAACGATGTCATCAAAATGCACATGCGTTGTCACCCGTGAGGACTAAGATGGAATGTCTCTTTTCCAATAAAAAGGGTCTCCGGTTCTCTACGCTCACTATACGAAACAGCTGTGTTAAGCTGCTATTTTACGCTGGTATTCTGTGAGAGCGTGGTCCTTCCCCGGTCGAGCCGACCCATTCGTTCTACAACTATACTATTAATATAGCTGCAGCATGGCTCTACCACTTAAATATCATCTAGTACTATACGAGTATCGTATCTATATATCTCGTATCGTTTTATTGAAAAATAAACCGAAATAAACCCATAAGTAATCAAAGCATATTCTGTAATAAAGTTACACAATAACAAATATCATAATTAAAGATAATAAATGTATTGTAGATAGGGTTAGCATATGACCGGATAAATCCGATATTGATCGGATTTTAAGAGCAAATACCGGACACCGCCCGGATTTTAGACCACAGATCCGATTTACAGATGCGATCGCCACAGACCGGATTTTTACCGCGCCGTCTATACTAGCAGTCCTACAGGTTGCGCGAGCAATATTATTGACATAACACAACTTCATACACAGGAGAAGCCATTTTTGTCGGCCATAGCATTCACTTACCATCAGGTGGATTGCGTGCAAATTATTCTGTAAAAATATAAGTTGAAATATAATATATTGAATATTATTGTCGTACTGCTGAGACAAGACCAGATTCTTATCCAAAAATCAAGATTTTTAACCACATGCGACCGGATTCTCAATTTCAGGCCCTGGTAATCCTAGTTGCAGACCTGTCCCCACATGCAGCACAGGTTCATAAGTGTGGCAAATGTGGTAGTCATCGCTCTTGGCCATTTTAAATTGATTTATAGTTCTGCCAGATCTGAAGCAATCCGAAACACAAAACTGTAATAAATATCGATCATTATTTTCTTCAACAAGTCTATAGCTAAACATAGGTCTCCCCCAAAGAATGCCAAAAGTGATCCTGATCCACCTGCATCCATCAACTTCCTGCATGTCTTGCCAGGTCGTCACTCCATCTGAGTTGAACCCCAACCGAGTTGAATCCGTAGATAGCCCTCTCGGTCGAAGTTGCACTTACCTAGAGCTTAGTGCTCCCAACCGAATTTTTAAGTAAATTTTATTTTGTTAACTGTATTATTGCATAAAAGTAAAAATTATGTCATAAATTTTTATGCTAGTAAAATTTGTTCTATCCTATTTATTACAAAGTTGACTTAATTTAAGCAGTACCAACATATATTTATGGAGTAATTTTATTCTCGTATTATAACCATAAAGAAAGCCCACGTATTGGTATGCGACGCGAATATTTATTGTATAAGGAATCTTATTTAACATAAAGTGGAATAGAGATACGATATAAATATTTAGCTCAGCATTTGAATTACGCTCGTGGGGGGATACGTCACTTATTTTTCAATGTCAAACCGTTTGTCCGTTCCACTGGGCTCCAGATCTATGTCTTATGTTTAGTCATAAGATTTACCTAGGCTTCGTTGCGCTGTGTGTACACAAAATGTCCGGCATCGACGTCGTCAGTCACAAAGCACCTACACACGCTGCATTAAGCCATCAATATACGAGTATATCTACTAGCTGTTTCCCGGCGCGTTGCTACCGCAAAAGAAATAATTATAGAAATATTGTTTTAAATTTGGAAGAGCGATATAGTTTAATTAGGAATGGATAGGAATGGTAATACATTCATTTAAATTGAATGATATATAATTTTCAAATAAATTTGTCGGTACGATACGCGCGCCAATTTAATTGTACTATGCCTATAACCTTCGCGCAAGTGCAAGCAACAAGTTGATAAAGTTTTGGCGCAATCTAATGAACGGTATAGCAGCGCATAAAATACGAAAAAACAAAAATTAATTTATATATATATATTAGATAAATCTATACAAATAAATAAAATTGGAGTGTATGTTTGTAACGTCAAAATAAAAAAAATTAACTAAATGCTTATGAAAGTACATACATTATTTATAACAAAAAAAAAACAATATTTGAAATTTTTGTTTGTCTGTCTGTTTCTTCCGGCTAATTTCCGAAATAGTTGAACCGATTTTGATGGGACTCTCACTGGCAGACAGCTAATGTTAGAAGGAGGAACTTAGGCTACTTTTATTGTAGAAAAACGATTAGAGCTGCGCGCGAAAAAATCAAAATCCATGAAATCCAACGGTAATAAATTTCACGACGAAATCGCGAGGAACAGATAATTTCAAATAAAATATTAACCAATTAACGCACCTTCTTATAAGTAATAATAATATTATTTTGAATAAAACTAATCACGCATTTTAAAAAGAAGGTTACACCTACACTAGGATCTTTTCCTATGTCGTGGAGGCAGTTTACAAACGTAAATTTCACGAGGACATACATCGTGCGAGAATCGAACCCGCAGCCTCCAGCTTAACAACTCATTGCTAAGCCAGTGCACCACGGAGCCGTCAACCGTCATTGATAATTACGCACGCATGAGCTCTGAAGATCATAATGAAAAATTGATGGATTTTATAATTTGAATACGTTCAACTCAATGTTTGGACGCAAGAGAGGCAATCAAATTATATCCGAAACGCAAATTGAGTCAAGTACAATTTTTCCAGGTGATAACACTCATCTGCACACAATACGTGTATAGATGACACATTTTTATACGTGGTAGAGCCTTGCTAAAGCTATATTAGTAGTATACTTGTAGCAAGAATGAGTCGACTCGACCGGCGCAGGACCACGCTCTCAGAAAACAGGCGTGAAATAGCAGCTTAATGCTGCTGTGTTTCGTAGGGTGAGTGTAGAGAACCGGAGACCCTTCTTACTCGAAATGTGGCATTCCATCTTATTCCTCACGGGTGACAACGCATCTGTATTTTGATTCTTTATTGGGAATATATAGTAGATGTCTATGTGTGCTCGTTTGTCACCCTATCCTAAAAAAAACACTACAGACTGTCTTAAAGTCATAGGAATCATTGATTGGGAACTGAAAACTATCCATCATTACCACGCTTACCAGTTCTTGATCCCAGTCAACATTGCAATAATTTTTCGAAATTTTTGAATGAAATTTATGACTCCAAAGAAGCCTCCCTTAAAGAATTCGTCGATTGCCTTGAAAATACATGTTTTTAACTTTCCAATCTAAAACGGCAATTCCTTAGGTAGAACCTTTATTTTTTACAAATATGTTGTAATAGAAAAACTAGGATATATTGGTAAATAAAGTTGTGGCGGTGGAAGGAAAAGGGGAGATCTCCCGCCGGGCAAGGTGTTCTGCCCGGGGAGCGGCCAACGCTCCGATTGGTAGTTCGAGCTATTCTATATATGCTGCTTTAACTTCGGAACTTTGTAAGCGCGATTTAGGCTTCGATGTGTTTCGCTTGTGGCGCGGCGACAGCGCCGCCACAAAGTAATTGATATTCTGCGGCATTATTTTATTTACTCGTCAACAAACTATTACCCCTATCAGGCAGTCTATGGGGGAGGTCTATGTTCAGCAGTGAACTTTAATATAAATTTGGAAACTATATTCCCAATTAATGTTGAGCTGTAACCATATGTAATCTTCATAATTGTGATGTTCCTACGTTTATATTTAATTTTCTACTAAACGTAAATATAGCGTATATATTATACGTAGTAGCGTACACCATACTTTTTTAATATTTTGCGCAGTATACAACTGGGCAAAATATGAAAAAAGTATGGTGTGCATTACATATATTATTACTGGGCAAAATAACAGAAACAACTCGTATACTAGATGGTAAGATTCCTTTTCTGGATAAGAGTCCGTATGGGTAGTTCCCCTTTTAACCTATTTCCGCCGCAAAGCATTAGTGCGTGCACTGCTTGTTTTCGGTCTAAAGCACCGAAGGCATACAGCAGAGCCAGTGATTACAAGCTATGAGACATTACATTTAATGCTCAGAGGTGACAACGCATCTGTAGTATTCTTTGTTAGTACCAATCAGATGGACTGTTTATGACTTGATTTTTTTTTAATACTGATTTAATTTTTATTATAACCTATAATAGAAATTTAGATGTTACATGAGTAAGGCCTTGCTCATTGCTAAGTTGTATGCTTGAGTATTATACAATGAATGGCCACATAAATAAGTTTTCCGAGAATTATTCCACCCCTCAATATGGCTCAGAATTAATGGGTTCCGAGCTCATGACATTGTTATGGTATCTTTGGATTATCTTTTTGCACGCTTTATAAGATATATTTTATTACTTCAATAGCGAATACGGTTGAAAAGACAAATAAGTACCAGTATTTTCATTATAACATCCAAGACTACCGTGCAAGCCACTTAACTATTTAATCAAGCATTAAATTTGGCGCAACTGATAAGTATAATGCTTTTTGTTTAAAAAATAAAACGTGCTTACGACCGTGGCGAAATTTTTTACATCGGGCAATAAAGATGAAAAATTTTTGATCCTTTGCTAATAGCTCACACACAGGTGACATTTTTAGATAACTGCTGAGGAAATTTAGTCGATTTACACACAGATGGTTACAACATTTTAATCACTTATCAATCTGGACCTATACTACTACTACTGATTATAA
Source organism: Parnassius glacialis (assembly GCA_033319125.1). Lineage (NCBI taxonomy): Eukaryota > Metazoa > Arthropoda > Insecta > Lepidoptera > Papilionidae > Parnassius > Parnassius glacialis. Next base: position 21,589,273 of record JAVANC010000019.1, read on the forward strand.
CTAATTCTGGTCTGATTAAATTTGCTCAAATCGATTTTTTTTTTCTTTTATAAACGTTACCCCCACACTAGGATTTTCTCCCGTATCGTGGAGGCAGTTTACAAACACAAATTGCATAAGTACAAACATCCAGACCCGGAACAATTATTTGTAGGCAATACAAATACTTTTTCCGTGCGGGATTCGAACCCGAGCCCCCTAGCGCAAGCAACTCATTGCTAAGCCACTGCGCCATGGAGCCGTCAATATCTTCTATAAAGCTATAACTATTGAAATAAATACAGAAGTAATCAAATTCTCGCACTTTTTAACGTTTGATGTACGAAAGCTCAAATGACAAGCATCATCGTTCATCGAAGTTATAATTACTTTAAACTCAAAAAGCAGCTGTAATATTGACTTTAGGTGAGACGAGGACGTTAACTGCTTAACAGTGTTCTCGTCATTAGATGTATGACAACCAATAAAAAATTACTACCTATCTATAAAATGTATCTGTGATTTTTTTCAATATGCATCAATCCATCCCCAATCATATAAAAGTCAACTGCTGAACATAGGCATCCCCCATCGATTGCATCAAAGAGGGGATTTTGCCATAGTTGCCCCGCTTGGCAGACGGGTTGACAACCGCAGTTTTTAGGGTTCTGTACTCTAAGGGTAACCAACGGGACACTATTACTAAGCCTCCGTTGTCCGTCCGTCGGTCTATCAGCGGGCTGTATCTCATGATTACGGATAGGTAGACAAATGAAATTTTCACATAATGTGTATTTCTGTTGCCGCTATAACAACAAATAATAAAAATAAAAATAAATTATAAATTAAAGGGGGCTACCCTACTAGAAACGTTTTTTACGGTGGTACGGAACCCTTTATGCGATATTCCGACTCGCACTTGGCCGGTTATTTATTATTTTAAACCACCACTACCACAAGCAACAATATGCATTTGCTAATTAAATACTTCTTACGTTATTTATCACAGAGACAACCTTTTTAATTCCGCTGCTGAAGGTAGGTTTTTATTGTAGCATACATGTCTTGGAATTTTCTTCATCTGCCTGTCAACATTCACTTCTGGACATGGGCCTCTCGCCTTTTGTGATGAGTTTTCCTTAATCGTCACTCTTCGCTTGACCCATCACAAGGTCGAGTATTAAATTGAGTATTTACCCATGATAATATGATGACGAGCGCAGTGCCAGTCTTTATAATCTGGACTCAGTAATTTTAGATGGATTTTTTTCATCATGCATGGTAACCGCCTGGTAAAAAATCTATTTTGTGTCTTGTTTTCTCCATAATTTGGAATTGCATTATATTAAATGTAAACTTTCTATGTTAGCAAGGAAATTGCAAAAAAAAAATCTTTTTGTATATTTTTAAATACGTTATTTTGAAGTATTATTGACAAATGATAAAACTCTCCCGTATTTACATACATACATAACGGTTCAGCCTGTTATCCCCAAGGAAGCATTCAGAGTCCACGTGTAGCCGAAATATGGGTTTAGATGAAAAATATGACAGAAGCTATATTTTGTGGCGAACTCATCGCCTACAGAGTTGCTATCCACTTATCCCATGAGTCGCCTTTTACGACATTAGGAGTGGCCTCTGCCCTCAGGCCTGGCCACCTTACCCTAACACAACTGGCACATTCTTTATTGTTTTAAATCTAACGTGAACATACGCTCTATAAGTCCTAGACCAACTTGGGACCCTTTTTCTTATCTGTAAGATGGAAAATAATTTCCCAGTAATCATCAGCGTCTTCACAAGTGATTATGCGTTTCCATACGAATTACAAGAACCCGATCGATCGTACCTACCGTAAAAGAATTACACACTATGAGCTATCAACGCTGTCAAGCCGTCGCTGGGCGTACTACGGAAGCGGCTCGCATCAGCACACTCGCCGTTAGCGTCATCGGCCATTACGCGTCTACTCTTAATTATCAACAGTTACGCACCGCGATGATAACGACCGCCGCCGGCCGCGCGACGCCACACCATCACTCATCAACTATCCCACAGTAAAATCATTCTGATATCAACTTGCGATTAACCACAGATTAATCGCAACTTGATATCGTATAGTATTTAAAACCTTAAGAAAAAATAATAATCGTTAAAGAAAATAGTTCAAAGTGGTTAAATTCATGATATTTATTTAGATACATGCGATCCGCTCCCTAGCTTCGCACAAGTGATTACTGAATCTCGATAACAGTGCCACCAATCGGGTTTGTTATAAATCTAAACCATCCAAAGACCTACTTAAATACACACCAAAAATTTCATCAAGATCGGTCCAGCCGTGTTTGAGTTTTAGGGAGGCTAATTGACATCAGTTGATTTTTATATATAGAGATTTACGACAACATCACAACCCTTCACAAGTCTAATGCTGAATATAATCCTCACCCGAGTAAATTTATCATATCTCTCGCCCCATGATTTTAAAGTAATGCATTAAAATTTTCGAACATTAAATTCAAATTGTTTACGACGTCAAGTAGCTAAAAGCAAAGCTGGCCCATAAATAACACAATATATTTTATGTATGTGTTGCATGTACATATAAATGAACTGAATAATATCATGACAACTTAACTGCCCAAACTCACTTTCTGTTCTACCCAAGGTTAGCTGGTAGAGAATGCCATATATGATTAAGCTCGCCTTTTGTACAAATATTTGGTGCAAAAAAGAATAAATAAATAAATAAAATAAATATACGAGCAAGCTGAATGTTTCCCCAATAAAGAGGCACTTATATAAACGGGTTCGGTTGTGCAGAAAAACATTTTAATGAAACTTAAACTTAGCCCAAAAACGTGAATGTGACAATTATCGGAAGTTAAGAGATCACGGCTGGCGGTACAACCATCTCATGAATGAATGCAGGTGACTGATGATCGTGCGTCGTGGCAACCTTTGAGAGAAGCCTAAACTATGTTTGTAGTTGTATTATTTTCTATTTCATTCTCGACTTTGTTTTCTCAATTTTGACTTGTATTTCTAATAGACAAAACATGTTTGGCATCTGCTCGTGAAACGGGCACTGGAAGAATATCACTGTTGTGGTTATTACACTGCGGCATAATGCTGGGTCGGAATTCTATTTGTTGCTGTGGTAATGATAACTTAATATAATGTATTCATGTGGTGCAATCGTGTATTATGGAGCTTAAAATAAAGATGTTTCTTTTTAGGGTTCGGTACCCAAAGGGTAACCAACGGGACCCTATTACTAAACCTCCGCTGTCCGGTCCGTCTGCCTGTCAGCAGGTTGCATCGCATGATCCGTAATAGGTACACAGTTGAAATTTTCACAGAATGTGTATTTCTGTTGCCGCTATAACAACAAATAATAAAAAATAAAATAAATTAAAAATGACTCCTCTACTAGAAACGTGTATTACGATGGTACGGAACTCTTCATGCGCGAGCCCGACTCGCACTTGACCGGTTATATCTTTGTAATGCTCAAAATGATAGAAGCTTAATGCGATGTTTCTACTTGTCAATACACTTGCCAAGAGTAGCAAATGCAGTTTTTGAACTGTGGAATAATCTCAAATTCAGAAAACAGCTTTTAATGATATTTTTAATTATTTAATGTGGTATGTGGCTGTGATACACAACATTTAATTTGTACTTCATTACTATTAGATAACTATTAAAATATTTACATTTGTAGTTGTTTCGTACAACATATACTTAGCTACTGCAATTCAATAAACGTAAAGAATACGTCTCTACATTTAATACTAACATTATTTTGTTACATTTCCTTTAAAGATTACTGTGCTCATCCCGGAGGTATTTATAATTATTATTACTTGCCAACTTTTACAGTCATAGACAGCGTAGCTTTAAATCTGTAGCTTATTTATAACATGTGAAACATTGTTATTATGCCTAGATTATCACTAATATATAAATTTAAAAGCATCATCTTAAATACTAATTTATCACTCTTATCTAGTAGGTACATATTTTATCGTAGAAAGAAAGACACCAGTCACGGGTTGATTGGCTTCCATTACTTGTTATATATATATTTTAACAGCCATTTCCCTAGGCACCATTTCTCTTGAGGGGCAATCAAGGCTTACGAGTCGTACGCAATACTTTTATTACGACCATCGCCATCACTTGAGCACCACTTGCCGATTTAAATAATTCAGAGATAATTACGTTGTTAAGCTTAGAATTTTATTGTTACGTGATATTTTAACGGTTGATAGTAAATTTAATGTTCATTATGTGTTTCAAATAGTAATCAAAGCGCTTCTCGTGAGAAATTGCTAAGAAAAGAAATGAATAATTTGGATAATGTGAACAAATATGTGAATAAAAAAATCCTTATAAAATCTCAATAATAATTTTTCTCCATTAGCCTGAAAACTCCCACTGTTGCACGTTAGGCTCTTCCGTTGTATGAAGGAGTTGCTTAAATCGTCACGCTTTATAGTTGGATTGATGAGCATAATACCAGAGTCAAAAGGAAATTATTTTAAAAAAGCAAACAAAAGGATTCAGATATATAATTTTTGTTTGTTAGATAGGTACTTATAGAGAAAAAATTATCAAGTAATAATTTAACTACAGAAGTAATACCAAAGTCCTTTATTACAAAACTTATTTAAAATTAAGTTCACTAACCAAGTAACTACTTACGTACTTATACCTGTCTTTTATAATTAAAATATTTTGTTATAATAACACAAAATACTCAAATTAAAATTTTGTTTGCAAGATTTTTAACTAAGTAGAATACGATCACATTTCTGTTAAGAATTGTCTTTCGGGTTTATTTGTGGTTTATACTAGCTACCTATTTCTTCCGAGCCAAGCATCGTGATTCCCGACGAATGGCCTTGCAAGTTGCATGCTTTAGGCATTAAAGAACTCATATAGTAGCGAAAATATGATCAGTCGATCATAGTCAGTATAAGTACTTTACCTGACTAACTTACCATTTCGCAATGTAATTTTTTACTCTTATTGGCAGCTCTTAGTAACCACGGAAAGTTCGCCGTGACGTAGAAAGGGGAAAAGATGCAAAGTAAAACAGACACCCGTGCGCAGAGATAAAATTTTATTTAGCTTGCGTGCGCGATTTATCTAATTAATAATAATTAAGACCCCTTTCACTGGAATCGAGGCATTCCATCTTAGTCCTCAGGGGTGACAACGCATCTGCATTTTAATTCGCAAACGAAGATAGATGTAGATCTTTAATAATAATAATAATGTCCTCCAGGCCGAATTTCGGCCACGGCGGCCAGTCTCAACGGAGACTAGCCATCGGCGAAGGACAGGATTATAGTGCCCAAGTGTATGCGCAAACACAGGTGCACTCTCTATTCCCTCACTCTCATAGCCCGATGGGACGGTAAACCGACACGACCGGAGAGAGATCAGGCGCAGGACCAACGCTTTACGTGCTTTCCGAGGCACGGGGGTGAAACACCGCCAACTTCCTGACTCCGGGCAGCTACTGAGAATTTCTTGATGGAAAAACTCAATAACTGATTTTTTTGCCCGACCCGGGATTCGAACCCGGGACCTCATGATCAGCAGTCGCACTACTACAACTACTAGACCAACGAGGTAGTGTAGATCTTTATGGACCATAGTAACCACTTACCATCAGGTGGACTGTGTGCTCGTTTGTCACCAATATTCTACAAAAAATATTATGAAGGCTATTAAAACGTCGGCAATCAGTCAACATCAAAGGAGTGCAACTTCTGTGTTTGTCGCACTCCTGCCACACTAAGAAATTGTATAAATGTTTTGCAAATTACATTTTCATATTAAAATAACGAATGACGACGTAGAGCAACTTTTTAACACCCTTGTGTGATAATAATATATATAATAATAAAATAATAATAATAGGGGTAATACATATATAATGATAGCGATATAATTCATACGTGCGACGGGCAGTAACGTGAAAGGAGCGATATTTGTAAACACACACTTATCAAACATTCCTAATTGCATACTTATCATGTGCTGTACTGATTTGCAAGATGCTAGTTAATCGCCTAATTATTTACAAAATCATTAAATATAAGGGCCCTACCCCTTACCTACTCATGTCCTTTGTACTGGATTTGAATTAGTGACCTATGTATACTGAGATCGCCTATTGGTATATCACAAACAGCGATTATGGTATTCCTTTTAGTAAATAAGATGCCTACTTGCACCATTAGACCGCCAGGTGATGACGATGGTTACAACGATACTATGTAATTCTATTAAATTACTGTAATTTAATTTATGCACTAAGCTTTACACATAATATTTTATAGCTTTGCTTAAGCCATCAAAAACCGCTTTGAGATTAGATTTATCGTCCTGCTCCTAACGTGTTGACGTCCTATCGAACTTGTTTTCCCTAATTTACTTAGTTTACATAACTCTAAAATTCATATATAGTGCAGTTATTCTTTCAATAACCTCGCACTATAAAACACTCAAATGGAGGAAACAAATAAATCGCAACACCCTTAACGTCACGCAAGCGTATCCGCAATCACATTAGCCGGTGTTTTACGGGGCGGCGCAGCGGGCGACACTAAAGAGGGCCGTTGCGTTGTGGCGGGCGCACGATCTCTCACACGATAGTGCCCAGCGCCGCCGGATGCCGCGATAGCGTCGCCTAGCCTCCCAGACGACCCTAATTGCCAACACTATCGTACAAATATCCCGCGGATGTTCACACTAGCCGACTACGCATTGTCTCAAATTCTTCCGCCTGCCGTGCTTTCTTATCGTAATCTATGGGTGTACTTGAACGCTTATTCTATTTACAATCTTCTTTTACCACTCCTTGTACAATTGGTCAACCTTAAATTGCATACGCATTGTATTACAACAACTTAAACACTCACGCCTGTCACCCAGAGGGGTAGGCAGAGACTATGGATTTCCATTTGGCACGATACTGACACACCTCTCTCGCGTCCTCCACATCCATATACGCATACACGCTCGTCGGTTAAAGGTACTCTTGATTTGGCCCATTTTCAATATATCGCCAATTTGGTCGATAAACTTTCGCCTTGGGCGTCCCTTCCCGACTCTGCCGTTCACCTCTGCAACATAAATTTGCTTTGTCACTCTTTCCTCGTTCATTATTTTTACATGACCAAACCACCGAAGCATTCCTTTCTTAATCCTGGTCACAACATCATCTTGCAAACCACACTCTTCTCTTATCACACAATTTCTCACTCTGTCATTTAGATTCATCCCTAACATACTCCTTAATGACCGCATTTCTACAGCATCTATTTTACTCTCGTGCATTATATTGCAGACTTTTACAAAAACAGGTTAACGTGATGAACAATAAAAGAACGCACAACTACTACGTAGCGTAGTTAAATTGTTTTTAGTTAAACATTGCGTGCAATAAAATGAACACTGAGTATCCGTTTCCTATGTTTATAGTGCGAAAAAAGTTACGCTGCCTTTTCCTACTTTGCCACGTAGCAAAAACTAAAGTATTGTATGTGGGTACCGTCATGTGAATTAGTCTTATCAATTATATTGGAGTAGAAATAATTAGGCGCATGTAAAAGCAGTGGTATATCTCGACCACCCAAGTAGAAAATCGCTCGACGATCGGAGAAACAATCGGGACGGGAGAAAACAAAAATTGTATTACGTTTAAAAGGTATAAAAAATTAGTTATAAAAAAGTGTAAAAAATCCCTTATCTACTAATTTATACTATTTACAGTTATTTTCATACATATATTTTTTAATTAATATTATGTCATTAGTTATATAGAATTTATCCAAAATTAGTAGCGCTTTTTATAAAAAAATATAACATCATGATTACTAAAATAACATTTATGAGACCTATCAACCTATCTCAAACGTTTTATATAATTTATATCCTGTTACATTTATTTGTCTTTTTGCATAGAAGCGTTCTAAAGCTCGGACAGATTTAAGAGTCCTTTTATTTTGTGCGAGGCTCAAACCACGGGAGATGCCATTAAAGTGGGCAGTAACCGCTTATCAAGAAAATTACAAGAGCGAAGTGATGATACGATCAGCGCCTGCTTAATTTGTATCATCATGTGTGACAAAGCTTTACGACCGTCCGTCCGCTTTGGCGAGATTTCTTCACATAAATTGTAGTCCCACTTTCTTTACTAATAACGAAGTGTTTTCCATAATTTACAACAAAACAAAAGTCTTCTAGCAGTCGTATAGTTTGTCAAAATGGAGGTAAATAGCTACTATATATTTTGTGCTACATTTTATATCGAACTAGCAATCCGCCCCGACTGCGCTCGGGTGATTTCTGGATCTCTACAACAGCGCCACCTACCGGGTCCAATTATGAATCGAAACCATCCAGGGACCCACTTAAACGCACACAAAACATTTCATCAAAATCGTTCGAGCTGTTTTTGACAGCAATTGATTTTTATATATAGGTGCTTTTCGAGTTTAGTTAGGTGTGATTATCTCCCTTTTTTTGACTGAATCCTATCGCTCCGATTTTATTATACAAGCCTTACAATGATCTCAGGCGGATTTTTTAGAATAATTTAGCGGTTATCGTTATTATACATCTGAGCCTTATTAAAGTGAAAATTGGAGGACTTCATATACATTGAGTGTGTTACAAGATGATTTAGTCGCTTTTGTAGTCACAATAATGCTACTGTTGCTGGGTTCTGGGTTTCATTCACAGTTCTTGCATTCTACGAAGTTTACTGCAATCACTAGCCTATTTTATTTAATACTCAACTCAGTCTAACGTTAAATTAAAAAGTCGTAATATTTATAGAAATTATTTTCCAGTGTTCCATAGATTAATTCCCTTGATATGAACTCAGAAATGCTTTTTCACCATTTTTCATGAGATACGTGCAACACTTTTTTCACTATGGGAATTTTCACTATGGGAATAGCAAAACGATGCAATGTTTAACATCCGTGACGACTTGAGACTTCTTGAGATATAATAATTAGATCGTCACGGTTAAATATCTGTCTAACCGATAATTAGGTGCAGTTGAGCTTCAAAAGTTAAATCTACGATCTTTATCATGAACTTTTGTGTAGAAACTGATTACTTGCTCTCTTTGCGTGAGCAGCGGGGCAGAGCGTTCGATATAAATGACAAACATACGCTGTAATGTAGCGATGCGTTTGACATTTTTTTTATAGGATAGGGTGACAAACGAGCACACAGTCCACGTGATGGTAAGTGGTTTCTGTGGCCCATAGACATTTCTACCTTTATCCTCGTTTGCGAATCAAAATGCAGATACGTTGTCACCCGTGAGGACTAAGATGGAATGCCTCTTTTCCAGTAAAGAGAGTCTCCGGTTCTCTACACTCATTATACGAAACACAGCAGTGTTAAGCTGCCATTGTACGCTGGTATTCTGTGAAAGTGTGGTCCTTCCCCGGTCGAGCCGATCCATTCGTGCTACAACTATACTACTAATATAGCTGCAGCATGGCTCTACCACGTAAATATATATATATATATATATATATATATATATATATATATATGTATATAAATAGGCATACCATTACGAGAAGCGTTCGGCGATGCGTGCGGCGTGGAGTTATGGCGAACATACGCTGTTGTATTAGTACTCAAGTTGCATGAAATACACGCCGAAACGAACAAAGCTAAGCTCTTGGCCCTTTAGCCTAAAGTAACTTCCGTAGTTAGTTTTACCACTATGTACGTACGCACCACTACTCTGCACGCCCCGCCAAAAGCTCTCCGCTGCAGGGTGACAAAGATACCCATTCTTTAATACATAAGTGTGTTTGCCCCGCCGCAGTTTTCACAGTCAGTTAACCCTTTGTTTATGACTGCATAGCTCTAAGATGTGTAGCTGCATTCTGAATTATTGATAGAAATTATTTCATAGTTATTAATCAACCCCACTATCCCATATCCTCCCGTGGGTGTCGTTAAAGATGACAGAGGGAAACAAATCACTTCATGTACACCATCATTTTCCTAATAATAATATAATTTAAAATTAAAAAATTTGTACAGCCAACTTCAATATAAATTATAAAGAATTACTCAAAAACTGTTGGTCTGACTTTGATCAAATTCAAATGGAACCACATCTGTAGTATCAGCTTTCAAATAAAAAAGGAATCATCAAAATCGATTCACCCAGTAAAAAGTTATGAGGTAACACACATAAAAAAAACATACAGTCGAATTGAGTACCGTCTACTTTTTGAAGTCGGCAGAAAAATTAAAATAACTGCGGTTGCCAGCACGTCTGCCAAGCGTGGCAATTGTGGCACATATCCACCCTATGAAGCAATCTATAACATAGACCTATATTTATCAATGGCCTTTTGATAGGCTATAATTGAAGATAACAAATCAAGTTCGCGTAGTATAGCAGTCGCGTCGCGTTACATAGAGGAAGAAGACTCTATATGTCGCATCTGCGTCGTACTGACCAACCGTAACCTTACTTCCACCAAAATTTATATCTCAACGTTACCAAATTTATCAGTCTTATGTCACAACATAGAATAAAATATTACATTAGTATAATAAATGAGACGATCGATTGGCCGATAGCCCGAGTTCAGGCAATACAGAGATCGGACTATAGGACAATAACCATAGGTGCGACGTTCTAACAATAAAATATTTGCATCGTGTCAATAATCCATCATAGTTTTTGTCGCAAAACGACCACGCCCGGCTCTTTAGCTCTCGTAACTGTACGAGTATTAAATGAGTTCATTTTCATGTTGTGGGAAGATGCTTTATCATATGCACATAATTGACCAGGTCTTTAGAAATATCCGATAAATCATTGTCATGTTAAATATTTACACGCATAACGTCAATTAGGACTTATCTATTTCTTAACTTTTTTATTATACACATCATCGTGGAAACTATTCAGCTAGTCAGACCAGGTAAGACTTTAATGTGTAAAGCACTGCCTACTGCTGCCTTATTACGATTAAACGATGTTGTAGCAAATTTGTCATAGCAAGTTTGTCGATATTTATTAAACAACATCAGTCAAAATATTTTCTTGAATTAATAAATATTGTACTAAGTAATTCCTTTTTTAAGTATATATACCACCAAAATTTCACAATTTCAAATGTAATATAATATAAATAAATCAAAGTGTCGACTCCAATCGACGACGTCATTTTTATGCCTTAATCTCGACACATCAGGGATTGTCCGCGTTATCATCGTCATTCTTAGTGATGATGATATCGAGTCAAAACAAATGTGTCGTCGCTGTATCGGGCAATCTTATTTGATATTAAATTAAGCGGCCAATGAGGAAAAGTAACAATATATTTAGATTTGAGACACCCAGGGTAATGACACGACATGGTATATTACATGTTTATTTAAATCTGAAGTATAAAAAAAATTCAAGTCGTCTTGTGACTTGAATTTTTTTTATACTTCTTATTTAATGACTTATACAAAACAGCATATTCCAAATACTCGCGATTGTCAAAAAAGGTTCTAAGAAATTGTATTAAAAATGGCACTTCTATCACCAAATACTAAAATAAATATATTAAATATTTTTGTAACTACGTGTTCAATGTATATGGTATGCCTGATAGTGTTCTTTTAAAGAAAATAATTAAGGCAAGGTGTTAAATTCAAATTCCATCCGAAGCCAAAATTTGTGCAAAAAAACAATTGATTTTTAAATCTGTATGATGTATATACAATTTTGTGATAGTCATTACCTTAATGTATGTAAGTGAAAGTTGGGTGTGGCAGAAGAAGCATGAGAGTAAAATTAATGCTGTAGAAATGTAGTCATTAAGAATTATGCTACGGTTGACTCTGAATGAGATGGTAGAAATTGTGTGATAAGAGAAAAGTGTTGTTTGATACAAGACATTATGACTAAAATTAAGATGGGAAAGCTTTGATGGTTTGGACACGTAGAGAGAATGAATGAATAAAGAGTGACCAAATAAACTTGTGCAGCAGAAGTGGAAGAAGTGGTAGAGACGTCCAAGATCAACCAAAGTTTATCGACCTAATTCCTCCCACCTCGGGCCAGCTGAGTGGGTTCCTCTTTGTTCATTGCGGGTGACCAAGCCACGGCTACAAAGCCTCCCTGGACCCGTTCAGAGGGAAACCAATGAGTTGGCTGCATCAGGATCATACCAAATGGAAGTCCGTAGTCTCCGCCTGTATTACCAGCGTGAGAGTTTTGATTATGATGATATGATGTATAGTGATTAGGCCACTTGACTCTTACACTGCAATCAAGCTCTCCTCCAGCCATACGTTGTTGTTAAATTCAGACAGTAAACAGAAGTTAAAGCCGAAGTTGGAATGTAGTAGAAAACATCGTCATTATCAGAAACTGTTCATACCTAGCATAATGCTCCGCGTGGTGCTTTATTACCACGTTGTCACATTCTAACTAACTTTGTTTTTTGTCTGTTCGGTACAAATTTTGCAAATTATTATTGACTAATGACCTATTATGTGACGTTATTTTGATTTATATAATCATAAAAAACCATTTATCTTATTAATTGTTAGATTTCTCAAAAGAAACCCAAGTTTGTCAAATATAATATAGCCTAGATTACTTTTGGCATTGCTTTCTATCAGTTCGTCAAGTTTTATTACAGTCTGTATAGCTATTCTAAAGTTATCCCGTACAGACAGACAGACAGAAATATAAAAATTTCTTTTAGCATTGCTTTCTATCAGTTCGTCAAGTTTTATTACAGTCTGTATAGCTATTCTAAAGTTATCCCGTACAGACAGACAGACAGAAATATAAAAATTTCTTTTGGCGTTTCTTTCTATCAGTTCGTCAAGTTTTATTACAGTCTGTATAGCTATTCTAAAGTTATCCCGTACAGACAGACAGACAGAAATATAAAAAATTCTTTTGGCATTGCTTTCTATCAGTTCGTCAAGTTTTATTACAGTCTGTATAGCTATTCTAAAGTTATCCCGTACAGACAGACAGACAGAAATATAAAAAAAGCGGGCAAGTGCGAGTCGGACTCGCCCATGAAGGGTTCCGTAGCAGCAAGTAATATAATTTACGTTTTACATACATATAATCACGCCTCTTTCCCGTAGGGGTAGGCAGAGACCACTTCTTTCCACTTGCTACGATCCTTACATACTCGTTTCGCTTCGTCCACTTTCATTATTCTCTTCATACATGCTCTACGGTTTAGGGTACTCTTAACCTGGCCTTTTTTCAAGACGTCCCTGATTTGGTCTTGAAATGTCCGCCTAGGTCTACCCCTTCCAATACTTTCATTCACACTCGCCTTATACACTTTTTTCGTCAATCTTTCTTCATTCATTCCCTCGACATGGCCAAACCATCTCAGCATACCTTTCTCAATTTTTGTCACTATATCTTCTTTCAGACCACAACGTTTCCTTATCTCACTATTTCTTATCCTGTCACTCAGTTTAACTCCTATCATACTTCTTAGCGCTCTTATCTCAACTGCATTTATTCTGCTTTCATGTTTCTTCTGCCATACCCAACTTTCACTTCCGTACATGAGTGTCGGAACCAACACCCCCTTATGCACAGCCAAACGAGCCTTGCTAGACACCTTCCGACTGCTCATAAAGGAGTGCAAAGCTCCATTCACCATATTTCCTGCATTCACTCTTCTTTCGATATCACTCACACACTTTCCATCTCTTTTTTTTATAGGAGAGGGGGCAAACGAGCATGCGGCTCACCTGATGGTAAGTGACTACCGCCGCCCATGAACAACTGCAAAACCAGGGAGGGAATTGCAGATGCGTTGCCGGCCTTTTAAAAAGGAGTACGCTCTTTTCTTGAAGGTCCCTAAGTCGTATCGGTCCGGAAAAATCGCTGACGGTAATCGATTCCACAAGGAAGTCGTGCGAGGAAGAAAACATCTCCTAAATCGCACAGTGGTGGACCGCCAATCATCCAGATGGTGTGGATGGTATCGGGAGTTCTGCCGCGATGTGCGTTCGTGAAATTTGGCGACTGGGATTAATCCGAACAATTCCTCAGAGCACTCCCCATGGTAGATGCGAAAGAAAATGCAAAGGGATGCAACATCTCTTCGCAGTGCCAAGGAATCGAGCCGATCGGAAAGGGCTCGGTTGTCGACGATTCGAGCCGCTCTGCGGTGGATGCGGTCAAGTGGGTCTCTTGTAAACTTTGAACCCAGATACACAAACTCTTTCACCTGTTCAATTTGTTCATCTCCAATCACGATATTGCCGTCTGTCACTACCTCATCTCTTTCAAACACCGTCACTTTCGTCTTCCTTACATTCATCTTCATTCCCTTTCTAACAAAAGCTCCACTCATAGCAGTTACCATCTCCTGCAACTCCTCGGTCGAAGACGCAAGTAATACTTGGTCATCAGCATAGAGAAAACATTTGACGAGTAACTCATTCATTCTCAACCCACTTTCATTCTCTTTTAAATCTGTCAAACAATTGTCCATGAACAGATTAAACAGCCACGGTGACGCTACACATCCCTGTCTAGCACCTTTTTCGATATTAAACCATTCGGTGTATGCCCAGTTTATCCTTACACAAGCACTAGAATCCCTATAAAGAGATTGCAATTATCGTATGAGGATACTGCTCACACCGTTCACGGATAGGGCTGACCACAATTCATTCCTCACCAGTCTGTCATAGGCCTTTTCTAGATCCACGAACGCGCAATAAACCTTCTTGTTTTTAGCCAAACACTTTTCGGCTATGCACCGCAAGGAAAAGACCTGATCCGTACATCCCATTCCCTTTCTAAATCCCGCTTGTGCATCCCATACTTTTTCGTCTGTTTTATTCACAACCCTTTCAATCAACACTTTCGCATACAATTTACCGACGACGCTGAGAAGGCTTATACCGCGATAATTTATGCAGTCCTGCCGTGACTCTTTTCCCTTATACAACGGCACGATTGCACCAGCCTCCCGGTACTTGCCCATTTCGCCAGCACAAATTGAAAAGGCGGTGCAGCTGACTAGCTACTAGCCCTTTCCAGTAATCCTGTCATAGCCTGCAGCCTTACCTAATCTCATACTTTTCAACGCTTTCACTATTTCATCCATGCTTATCAACTTTTATATTAATTTCCATGGAAGGTGCCGGATGCTGTACCTGCACTTCCTCTCTTTCAAACAAACTTTCAAAATACTCTTTCCATCTCTTTAACACACATTCTTCTTCTTTTATAATGCTCCCATCTTGACTCCTGATTGTACTCAGCTCCGAGGTAGAAGTTTTCCCTCTGTCTGTTTTGATGGATTTCCAGAAAACCAGCGCGAAGTAGAGGTTTACTTCTGCGTTTCGCTTGGTGAGTGCAGGGGGCCGGAGGCCCTTTTTACTGGAAATGACGCATTCCATCTTAGTCCTCACGGGTGACAACGCATCTACATTTTGATTCGTATTAGAGGATAGATATAGATGTCTATGGGCCGCAGCAACCACTAACCATCAAGTGGACTGTGTGCTCGTTTGTAGCCCTTAACCTATAAAAAAAATTATAAATAATAATATTCTGAATTTTAGAACAATTAGTTAGTGTCTAGAAACTAAATACATCTTTTTACATACATATCACACGTAATGATAGCTCATGCCCGTAGTAGTATATAATTGAATGCTGCATCTAAGCACCAAGAAATTTCACGGTTGTCTGCTGACAAATGACATTACCACAAGTTTAAGAGAATCGTGACTGCTATTGCGAATGACTTATCTTATCTAACGAGATTTGTCATAAGACTAGATTAATATCGTTACATGGAATTGTTATTAAATGAATAATGCCTCAATAATTTTTACGACAATGACGATGACCTGATATTGTCTAAACATTGCAACAAATTAGTGAATTATCGTTGATGTCTATTGAATTCACAATTTTAAATCCATACAAATTATTTTTGTATTGAAAAAAAATAAACTTCTTATAACATACTATAATAAATGTGTTGATTAGTAAAATATATAGATATCGACACTCAAAGCTTAGTTTATGTGAGATCTGTGACCTTTTTGATAGGATATGATGACAAACTAGCACACAGACCACCCGATGGTAAGTGGTTGCTGTAACCCATAGACATCTACATCTATCCTCAATAAAGAATCAAAGTGCAGATGCATTGTCACCCATGAGGACTAAGATGGAAAACCACTTTTCTAGTAAAAAGGGTCTCCGGTTCTCTACTCTCACCATATAAATCACAGCAGTGTTAAGTTTCTATTTTACGCTGGTATTCTGTGAGAGCCTGGTCCTTCCCCGGTCGAGCCGACCCATTCGTGCTACAACTAAACTACTAATATAGCTGCACCATGGCTCTAGCACGTATAAAAACCTTGGCTATTGACTTTAGGTTTCTTGTAGCCTTTTTTATTAATACCAACTTTAACACAATCAGAATATTTAACAGTCATTTTAGCCAAACCATTTTATTACAATAAATTCGAAGCGATTCGATTCGGCACTTCTATCTGCATTCATAGGATATGAAATACATAGTTATTTCCTCACTGTCCATAGTCCTTAAATACATTAATCGTATTAACCTTAAGTAAATCTTATTATATAGGATTAACAATAAAATTTAAGAGACGACTATAAAATTTAATTGCTTCTCTAAAACAACACTTGATCTCACTGTCTCGTTATGTTATTAGCATGCTGTTGTCTAACATAAATGTATTACACGCATGTGTCCAAAGAAACCTATTTCTTAGTAAGTACTTGGCAAGTTAACGCCGCGCATTCCCGTGCCATTCACAAGTTCAAACAATTATGTGGCAGTTTAACGTCTTTCTTCCCACGATTGTATCGTCAAAGTGAACAGAGTTTGCACAGATTTATGTTTATCTGTACCGTGGCAAGTTGGTGTCACGGCGGTTTTATTGTGCAGGTTGCCTGGCCAACAAAGAAGGTGCACGCTTACTAAAAATAAAAAGATAATGGACCTACAAAACGATAGCAGCAACGAGCGCTTCTTCGCGAATTTCAATAAATGTATTGGTATACTAATATATCTTTATAATGGCATAGCCGATAGACTTCGTGTCTGACGAATCAATAGAACAGTTTCTAAATGGATATTCGAGGAGGACTTGTTACTGTGAGATGATAATATTTTTATTTAAATACCGTGAAACCTGCCAACTTTGCCATATTTGGAAGGACTTGAAAGTTTAGGACCAATTTTCTGAGTGGGCGTCAGTGTTAAATATGACATTATATTCTTCATAGATTTGGTATCTATTAGTGATTTAAACAAATACTAACATTAAATAGAGAAAATACTCAAAAAAGTAAATGGCAAAGGTAACCTCACTTTGTGGCAACTTTGCCATCGGGGTTTATAATGAAAAAATAAGATTTGACTTCAAGTTTGAAAGTAAGTTTACTTCATAATATAATATACAACACTCAGAATTATGATTTGCTCATTTAATTGTGTTGTAAATAGCAAAGTTTACTCTTATGGCAAGTAAAAAATGGGATGTCCATTTTTCAATATTTCATACAAAACTTGAAAATATATATTAGGGTTGTCAAAAACCCTTGATTACGTACTCAACTTAATTTTTTTGTTTAAATATTATCACAATAGTTTCTTAAGCAAAAATCTAAGATATATCAAACAAAGATACTCTCGTCTAAAATTATAAATGAAATTGGTGAATTAATCTTATAATTATCGTAAATAATTTTTAATCGAAATAAAATGATGTCAGGACATAATTATTGTAATCAATCTAAATATTGTTCTTTCACAATAGCAAACCATTAATAATCATTAAAAACTACAGTTTTTTGGGTGCAAATTAATAACAATACCCTAAGTTTAAATTATGAAAAGTACTGAGTAGAAATAATATTATTAATGCCCGACAACGCAGTAAAAATAATATAGATTTCTCTTTTCTTTTCCTTCACTTTTGATAAGGATAATTGATTGACAACTCATTTGATAAAAGCTGTCTAATGGGCTGCTACATTGAAACATCTATACAAATATAAAATATATAAATAGAATAGAATGTAAAGTACGGAACACTTTGTTTAAATAGTTGTAATCGGTTAAAAATATAGTTTGAAAGTGACAACCTTTGGTTGTAGTAAAACATGGCAAAGTAACCGTCACATCATGGTATCACTAGTATGGCAACTTTACCAAGTTAGTTTTATAGATAAATTCAGTATTTCAAACAAAATCAACAAAAGTTCTGGAGCACTGTACCAAGATAATTCGCCGTCACAATTGCGCGCTAAATAAAATGCCAAAATTAACTCTCATGTTGCCATATCGAAAGCATTGCTGTTGTTGTATGTTCCACGCATTATGTATATGGTCTTTACTAGAAAACTAGAAATATAATGGAATTTATCTTTGGCATTTTTTATTTTCAATATATGTGCAGTTAACATTATTTTGGCATATTCATTATCAAAAAACAAAGTTGTCTATAAGCTAGCATAAACACAATAATGAATCATATTTGTGTTATGAGTAATTAAAAGACAGTATGGGTTTTTAAACATTGGGTAAAACCAGTCTACTAAATGTAAGCTGGCATTTATTTATTTTTTTATAGAATAAGGGTGACAAACGAGCACACAGTCCACCTGATGGTAAGTGGTTGCTGCGGCCCATAGACATCTACATCTATCCTCGTTTGCGAATCAAAATGCAGATGCGTTGTCACCCGTGAGGACTAAGATGGAATGCCTCATTTCCAGTAAAAAGAGCCTCCGGCCACCTGCACTCACCAAGCGAAACGCAGAGGTAAACCTCTACTTCACGCTGGTATTCTGCGAGGTCGTGGTACCACCCCGGTTCGAGCCGGCCCATCCGTGCGACAGCAAAAGCTGCCGCGTGGCTCTACCACTGTTAATCGATTTCTTAATCGAACAACTAATATGCACTAAAATAGTAAAGGTCAAAGTTTTAATACAAGAAAAAACTAAGATACGAGTATCTTGCATCGAAGAATTAAAGCCTCCAGTTATATTTTTCATTTAACAGTTCAGAAGCTATTATGGGAAGATTATTTTTATCTTTTTAATTATTGAAATAGTTTTTAACTATGAAAATCGGTGAACATGCATAAAAACGCGTAGAACACGGTTGAACACTTTTTTGTACTCGGTTGAAAATTCAATTGTTAGTTTCCACATATAGAAAATACCGACCCTAGCTCTTTTAGGGTTCCGTACATTTTATAACCAAATAAGCCCACCATTTTTTTATCTATGGGGTTAAGAAATACATATATATATTTGTATACAGGGCTATGTAATAACTATATATATTTGTACTATGACATTCGACAGGCCGTTAAAAATCTAAGAAATATTCTTTGTATTAAACACTTCATTTAAATTATTTTTATCAAATTAATAATTCTGTATTCGGTTTAAAGGCAACATTAAACGAAATATTCGAAATAAGGGGTCTATGACATATATTGTTTCCGAGCAAGAAATGCCAACAACCCGTGAAAGAATACAACCATTTATAAATGTTCGTTTTTTCTGTTCATACGTACACTTTCTAAAATAAAAATAAAAATATTTCGTATATTTTTATTTCACATTACATGCTGGTTTCCTCACGGTGTTTTTGCATGTTACTACGAGTTTTGCGGCCTCACTTTAAATCACAATTAATCCTAATTGCTCACGTATTGTAAAATTTATGGCGAGCGCTTATTTTATGGCAAGAGCATAATCAAGTATTGAGTATATAGCTAAGAAAAAAGAGAAACAAATTTTAGCAAGATAAGAGAGATAATAATCATTTACCTTCAGTATTTTCTGCCTAGAGCTTTATTTTTGTCGGCTTGCTGGCGCAATGGCGTAGTGCTTGCCCACAGCGCCGCAGGGCCGCAGGTTAGAATATTTGTTTGTACAGCCCAGAGATAGTTGTTTCGGGTCTATATATTTATGTGTATAATGTCTACCTTTTTGTTAATTAATTAAAAGAGGCTCCATTAGATATCCACGGCCATGCTATAATCAGTACCTTATACATGTAACATCCGTTTAAACATTTTATATCATGGGATCAGTAACACATTTTTTTTTTATATTGTATAAAACCAATAAAATCTAAAAGCTATGTACCATAGTGAAATTTAAAACTGTTCCTGTATCATGGACACAAGTCCCGAGTCAATAAGTAAGAAAGTTTATATGTATAAAGTAACCGCGACTCAATTCTATATTGGACCTGCCAAGTTAATGTACATATCTAGTTTATATATTTAAATACACAAATAAATTATCAAGTCCACTCGTGAATTTCATTTCTTATCATTACTTAAATTTCATTAACCTGACCATATTTTTTCGGACCGATACGAGTACGCGTTCAAAAAAAGCGCCTACTTCTTTTTAGAAGGCCGTCAACGCACCTGCAATATCTGTGGTGTTGTACTCGTATTTGTTCATGGACGGCGGTAGTCACTTATGATCTGGTGCGCGGATTGCCGGGAACAGTGTAGTGGCGTTGTAAGAAGGCCCACTTCCCCATAATGTCCCACGGGTGTCGTAAGAGGCAACAGAAGGAAACAAACCAGGAGACGGACAGCAGCATGTTCTTAATGGCAACTAAAATATAAAAGGCTGTGGTTGCCAACCCATCCGCCAAGTATGCCGACTATGGTAAATATTCTCCTTGTGAGGCATTTTATGTGGGAGGCCTAATTCAGCAGTGGACATTTATAGTAGGTAAATGGATGGATAGAGTCGCATGACTTTTGTTCCTCTTCTATAAAAATTAAATTGCTGTCGCGCCGGACAACTCTAACTTTTAATTCTCAGAAACACAGTACTTTATGTCTTTTATTATGTGTGATATTCTACCAACACTACTAAGTAATTATTTCTTGCAGTTTGTTGAGGACAATGCTTATCACAAACATTTAAAATCGCACAAGTATCTGCACAGAAAGAATTTTTTTTTCTTATATCAACACTTATTCGTCTTTTCTTCGGTAATACGCAGAAACAACAAGAGTCTGCCTTTTTGCGGTCACAGTGTCCAGCGCTTTATACGTACCCAAAACGAAACCTAAATTGTTTCATTATTCATTTTATAATAAATAATTTAAAAAAAAAACACGATATGTTTCTACATGTTATGGTGACAATGGTAGATTTCTTCCACGTGTTTAATACGCGCAAGATATTTCTAACAATGGGTACGTTTTGAGATAATTCTGAAGTGATATTACAGACATTCATAATGTAAACCACCATTAATATGTACGTTGTTTATAAATACCAAACAAATCTTCGACGCTTTACCCTATTCCAGTAATCCCAATTTTCGAATTATAATTTCGCCACCTTTCAGATGTTTTGATTTCATGTCATCATCCTATTTCGACTTTCACGTATCAAAGACGACCGCTACGACAACCCAATGATGTATGAAACAATTCCTAATCTATGTACATATGTCGAAAGTTTATAGATGTTACTGTAACTTGCAAAAATAAGCACAGTTAAGAATCAGTAACAAATAACTCATGCAGAGTTTAAATAACGTTCGCCGGTCGCAGCCGGGTGAACAATCGCGTGTAAACATTCGCAAGCGGATTGCGCATAAAACGCATAGAAATAGGTGCGAAATTTGGCGTGTAGGCGCCCTAAGGTCCCGGTTCCGCGCCGTCAATTTCGATGGACGGAGGCAGACGCCCTCGGGTACTACACGAAGCGCGTGCTCTGAATTAGTTCTTACAGCAATCGTCAGTTTAACCTGCAAAAATTCTTTTTGTTTCTTGAAATAGCAAAATTATTCGATAAATTAATTTTGCCAAATAACATGCTTATTAGAAAAAGACTTTGTTATATAAATTTCGAATATAGCAGATGAAATCGAAGGATACGAGATGAGAAGCATCTATCTAACGATCCAAACCCTTTTAATGTAACGCTCTTAGAGAAATCGGCTCAAGCGGGAAGTCTAAACAAGAAAGATGTCTTGTAAATAGGATGAGATGACACGTCTATAAATGTCCTGCTTCACGTCCCATGTCTGTTTACAGTTCTCGGACTGATTGCAGATAATAATCATTATTAGTACTTAAAAAACTACTTACTAATTACTTTTCTCATAATTTATTCGCTATCAACGTCAACAATTATTTAGTCGGTTATTTATTTCAAAATGTTATTTCCTTGTTATTATTAGTTGTCATCGTTGAATTTATATTGCTTTAATTATTGTTTAAATGTCTGAAATTCTTATGTTCTTATTGAATATTTATTGTATTTAAGAGTTCATACCTTTCTCATCATTTTAATTTTCAAGCAAACATCTATAAAAATATAAAGATATGACAGGTTGTTGAACCGCAAATCTGTAACGGTGTTATTTAATTTTTTCGCCTACTTTTATGTAATGCCATACACAATCAGTGTAACCATGCGTAGTATCTAATTGCAAGACCGTATGGCTTGCGAGGTTTCTAACGGAAGGACATGACAGCTAAAGCTCATTTATATTATAAAGAAAAATCATTTATATTATAAAAATATTGCAATGGTATGGGTCGTTTTGTAACTCAGCATAATATACGATTAACTGTGTAGTGGCGGTGTAAGAATATCCCATACGTCCTGTGGGTGTCCTAAGAGGCGACATAGGGAAACCAGGACATGGGAAGCAGCGTCTTCCTAATAATAACTAAAACTAATAAAACTGCGCTTGTCATGCGTATATATTAAATAATCATAAATATTTTAAAATTATATATTATATATAATTATATATATATATATATATATATATATATATATATATATATATATTCAGTTAGAAACGCGCCGCTAAGTGGCCGCGGGTTCGATACCTACACATAACAGGTGCTTGCATGTACTACAAATAATAGTTCCGGTGAGGATATTAGTCTAATTTATGCAAGTAAAACGCCGCCACGATACTGACGTTTTCAATTAGATAAGAAAAATATTTCCTCATAGTCTAAAAGTAATTAATAACAACGCAAACGCGTTAATTTTTAGTTAACTCATGTACCTAATTTAAAATCTTAAATTTGATCACATCACAAACAGTTTAGTTTCCTTACTCACTTTCGTGTGCCTCTGGTAAAGGCATGAAAAGAAAGTGTGAGATTCGTGTTAACTCACAATTTGGTACAGTAACAATTTGCGAGATAAAGTTTATAATTTAACAATCAAGAGTCCGAAACGCCGCTTATCAACACATTTCATTGGACCTCTTTCACCTAAAATGTCTTCAAAATGTGTACCGCGGAACAGATGCATGCAATTTTAGATCGTTATCTCATTAAGATGAACGTTATTTACAAAACTGTATGGTATTTAAAAGGACGAATGTGGCGACAGATGCCCCTTATCTACGTTTATAGCAATTAAAAGAGACTTATTGATGTTATCTCTCTAATAGTAGGCTACTGTGCTGCATCTAAGAGATTTACACGAATGATTATATATTTTTAATGAATTAACAGTAGTTATCCATACAAATAAATAAAATTGACGTGTCTGTTTGTAATGTCAAAATTACAGCTTTTTACTGAATGTAGATGAAAGCATATACGGTACTAACAACAAAAATACAATTTTTAAGTTTTTGTCTGTCTGTCTCTCTGTCTGTTTGTTCCGGCTAATCTCCGAAACGGCTGGACCGATTTTGACGGGATTTTCACTGGCAAATAGCTGATGTCACAAGGAGTAACTTAGGCTTAGACTTTTATTATAGAAAAAAAAATTAGGGTTCCGCGCAAAAAAATTAAAACCCCAAATA
The DNA here is from genome assembly GCA_033319125.1 of Parnassius glacialis. NCBI lineage: Eukaryota > Metazoa > Arthropoda > Insecta > Lepidoptera > Papilionidae > Parnassius > Parnassius glacialis. The sequence goes on from JAVANC010000019.1 coordinate 21,613,152, forward strand.
AGACGCGGGCGAAGTCGCGGGGAACAGCTAGTCTTACTATATAAATCATTTTCAGCAAAGCTATAACAGAATCACAATATTCAGTATTAATGTAGTATCATTTTAAGGAAGCTCGCGGTTTCTTGTTGCTGAGTTAGTGGCGGTTATAGCGTGAACTAATTTCAAATTCATTCACCTCACGTTACGCTCTCTGGGCGCTTGGACTGCGCATTGTCTCACACTCCAAGCAAAATCAAAACGATTCTTTGTTCGTTACACTTTGCCTACACTGTAACTCGGACCGCTCGCAAAACACTTCGCGCCCACGCTTAACGTATTATTTGTACCTTTGTAACGCCGGACGAGAGCCGTTACTGATACAACAATATTTGCTCTAACAAACATCGTCAACGCGGTAGGGTCACAATGCAACAAATCTAAGCAATACCCACACGTAGTTTAACGTATTAAAAGCTCTCAGAACACTTCTCAAGAAAAATAAGAATTGTGTACTTCCTGTCGCCGAGATACGATAAAGAATTTATACTTTCACTCGCTGAGGGAACAATTTACAGCGCGGATTTGAATCCCGAACGGAACTTTCTCGCGATGAAAACGTATAATTTAGTGAATAGCCCATTAAAATAGATACGTACAAACTTTAAGCAAACAATCGAACTTTATCGTTTTATACGTCCGAACTGTGACCATTGATCTTCACCGATTATGGAAGTAATTGTAGTAATGATAATGCATAAAGGCTCACTTTTACCGGTACCTACAGTCTTTTAAAATAGAAAGTTTTTTGGTTTATTGTTTATTGTTAAGACCTCACAATGTACGCTTTTGTTTTGCAAGCCTATTTCATGTTCGTGGTTTTATAGGCCCAGATAAAGGAAAGTCAGTATGCAATTTCGATTCACTACAAATTCCGCGCTGTTTATAGACGCGTTCAACATAAGGAAACACTGACTGAGCTAACACAGCCCACCCTGAATGCTATTCTCATAATATTTATAATAATCTAGCTGGCCCAGCAAACGTTGTTTTGTAGTTGTTACCTTGACCATCCATCCATTACAGCTCATAAAAGTCCACTGGTTAATAGATAACCCCCATAGATTGCCTCATAGAGGGAGGGGGTTGAATTTGTTATATTGTTTGGACCAGTCAAAAGGGCTTTACTAGTAAAACTATTAATAATAAGTAACAAAAAATCCACATAAGAGCTTCTGAAGTGAAGGCTTTACTCGTAAATCTTCGACACGCTATGTCTTAGAACTTCTTCTAAACCTTTTTTCCGAAAGATACTAACTACTACTACAGCGCATTACAAGTTACAATGACAGTATTATATGAATTGGTGTATATCTGTGTCTTCATTGTGCCCTGTGATCTTATTTCCATTCATTCATTCATTCATTACAGCCCATTAAAAGTCCACTGCTGAACCTAGGCCTCCCCCATAGATTGCCTCATCATAGATTTTACAATAACTGTCACGCTTGGCAGGTGGTTCGTCAACCGTAGATTTTTATTAGCTCCGGTTATTACCAGGAAGGTGCTGTTGCCCATGTCTTGTTTCACTTTCCCACTGTCACCTCCTACTACACCCATGAAATGATAAGGGGTAGTAGATATTCTTACACCGGCACCACACAGGTTTTTATCTTACATTAATACCTTTTATCTCCACTACTACACTAACTACACTAATATTATAAAAAGGTAAAATGCTTTGTATTTTTCAAACGTCTTTAAAAAAAAGGTTCTAAATTTGACTGTATTTTTATGTGTGTTTCTTCAGAACTTCTTTCGAGGTAAACCGATTTTGAAGATTCTTTTTTTATTTGAAAGCTGGTACTTTTCATGTGGTCCCATATAAGTTTGTTCAAGATGTGACCAGTAGTTATTGAGTTATCCATTATAATGCGTACTTAATGACGGCTAATAATTTTCTGCTCACCAGATGTCGCTAGTTGACACCGAGTTATTTTTTTTGTTACACAATGTCGTTTAATTGAGAAGTTAGTTTTTATAAAAGTTTATCAGTTTCTAGAGTATTATATTAAGACACAAAACAATACCTCAGTGGTTTGCTCTTTAATTTTATGCACATTTTTAACTCTTTTTTTTTTTAATTTTTCTACTTTAATAAATCTCTGTGGTTTTGGTTTATTTATTTTTAATCTTATTATTATTAAATTTAGCTAATAGTACAGAAAGAAACATTAACCTTTTCATTTTCCGAACAAATTAACTTCCCCGCTATGAAATCTGTCAAATATTACCTCACTTTTAAGTGGCGCCGCCCTGGTGGCAGAATAACACGTGGATCATTGATTTCAACTACATTGATGTTCACATTTCATTTATATTTAAGTCGGTTTAAATTTTTTTAATTCACTACTTGTATTTGTTAATAGTAGATAATCTCTGGAACTCCAATTCTAAAAACTCTTTCACGAAAAATATATGAATGTGATGAAATTGTTTTCATTGACGATCCCAGTCCAAGGTGTCTCGCTCCTTTAAAATTGCTCACAATCGCCAGTCTAGGTGTTTGACGCCGGACCCAATGAACTTTTTGTGGGTTTTTAATTCTCCCTTAGTGTTTTTTGGATATGAATAATTTCAGTGCTAAGTGGACCCCTAAACTTCTTTCCGCAATTCAAAAATACGAACGAGTGAAGTGCTGTACTTATTTTTTATCGCTTTGTGAAGGTCTACGCAAAAAAGTTTTGGATTCAATTGGTGATGAAACTATGTTTCTTTATCATGATTCTCTGTCAAAAAAGGAATCGATGGTGTGGCATCGTCCAAGCTCACCGCGGCCAAAAAAAGTAAAGATCACTCAATCTCAAAAAAAGATTATGGCTTATTATCTTTTTTCTGAGATTGGATATCTTTTTGAGTTCCAAAGGAATGTTCTGAATGTTTATGGTTGATAATAACCCCTGGGAATGAGGTGGTCGCTTCCAAGCACTTTCTAAAATAAATTTTGTAAATAGTTTGTAATCATTTATATTGTAAAATTTATTTAAAAAAAGTCCCGCTGGGTTTCTTGCTGATTCTTCCCTGGGAAGAGGGTTTTTTTCGAACCAGTGGTAAAGTAAAAAATTACTTTCAATAAGAATTACACATGTAATGTGTATTGAATAAAAATTATATTAACAGTGGTAGAGCCACGCGGCAGCTTTTGCTGTCGTACGGATGGGACGGCTCGAACCGGGGTGGTACCACGACCTCATATAATACCAGCGTGAAGTATAGGTTTACCTCTGCGTTTCGCTTAGTGAGTGCAGGTGGCCGGAGGCCCTTTTTACTGGAAATGAGGCATTCCATCTTATTCCTCACGGGTGACAACGCATCTACATTTTGATTCGCAAGCGAGGATAGATGTAGATGTCTATGGGCCACAGCAACCACTTACCATCAGGTGGACTGTGTGTTCGCTTCTCACCATTATCCTATAAAAAAAAATTATTCTATTCTAATGTTACTGGTGGATTTTAAAGAACGTAATACAACAGTAACAGGCGATTACAATACTTCCTTTCTACATCAATTGCAAGATGCTATTAAAGAGAAATGTCCTTATTTCTCATTTTGTAAATACCTCCTTGCAACGGGAAAACTCCGCAGTGGAGTTTTACTAAAAATAATAATATATATCGGGTATTAAATAATCTATTCCTATTTCAAATATTATCCAAAACCGTACCGCCGTGATGAAGTTCATACCGATTTGTTTTTAAATGTAAAATGTTTCCGGTAGTTATGACTACCGATATCTTTTAAGTAACATAGCAGTGGTAGAGCCACGCTCCAGCATTATTACGGTTGCAGCACGGTCCGGCGGAGGTAAAACCACGCTCGCAGTAAATATTAGCATAAAATAACATCATAATGCTGTGTATCGTACGATAACTGAAAAGAAACCGTAATACGTAGTGTAGCAAGATAACATTTATTTAATTATAATAATAATAATAATGCCCTCCAGACAGAATTTCGGTCATGGCGGCCTGTTTCAAAGGAGACTAGCCATCCGCACAGGACAGGATTATAGTTCCCAAGTGTATGCACAAGCACAGGTGCGCTCTCTATTGCCTCACTGTAATAGTCCGACAGGACGGTAAACCGTCACCACCGGAGAGAGATCTGGCGCAGGACCAACGGCTTTACGTGCTTTTTTTATAAGAGAGGGGGCAAACGAGCATGCGGCTCACCTGATGGTAGGTGACTACCGCCGCCCATGAACAACCGCAACACCAGGGGAATTTCAGATGCATTGACGGCCTTTTAGAAAGGTGTAAGCTCTTTTCTTGAAGATCCCTAAGTCGTATCGGTCCGGAAAAATCGCCGGTGGTAAAAAATTCCACAGAGAAGTTGTACAAGGGACATAACTCACTACTAAAAGTCACAGTCGGCGACCACCAAGCATCCAGATGGTGAGCATGGTATCGTGAATTTTAACGCGATGTGCGTTCGTAAAATTTGGCGGCTGGAATTAATCCGAACAATTCCTCAGAGCACTCCCCGTGGTAGTGGTACAATGCTTTCCGAGGTACGGGGGTTAGACATCGCCAAATTCCTGACTCTGGGCAGCTACTGAGAATTTCTGGACAGATAAACTCAATTACTAATATTATGACCTGACACAGGATTCAAACCCGGAACCTCATAATCAGTAGTCGCGTTTACAACCACGAGACCAACGAGGCAGTTGAGGCAAATTTATTTATACAATGTGTTATAAATATGAAATAAAATAAAATTAAACATTAATTCTTTATTTTCATACTTTTTTTATACAATTAGGGGTGACAAACAAGCACAGTCCATCTAGTGGATGCTGCGATCCACAGACATGTACATTTATCCTCGATTAAGAATCAAAATGCAGTTGCGTTGTCACCCCTGAGGACTAAGATGGATTGCCTCGTTTCCAGCAAAAAGGGTGTTCAATTCACTACACTCACCATCGAAACATAGCAGCAGTAAGCTACTATTTTACGCTGGTATTCTGTAAAAGCGTGGTCCTTCCCCGGTCGAACCGACCCATTCGTGCTACAACTATACTAGTAATATAGCTGCAAGTTAAATACAGCTTGTTTAATGTACAAACCTAAAAAAGTAATGAAATAAACCAGTAATTTTAATAAAAACTTACTTCAGTCGAGATAATGCTTAAAAATGTATTGCTTTTGCAATTTTTTTAATATATCATATCATGAGTCGTAGCTATGATTATAAACCTCATAAATGGCGGTATGAAATGGTTCATTTATTTTCGCGCTTATAACACCATTAATGCGATCATTAGTTACGCGAACATTTGACGTAGTCCGCTCAAGATACTAAGTTAGCAGTAAATAATTTCGTGACAAATGAAGTCATTATTCATTAAAGTAATCCAGTGTATTAACGAACTAATAGAGCGGGCTAAAGCGAGCAAGTCTATCAATTACTTAACACCTAGCAGGTTGCCAACCGATATCGCCATTATAAGCGCATTAGTGATGGTGCTAGCACGCCACAAAAGCATTACCACCACCTTTAACACGGTCACATCGTTTCTTGACCGCCCAATTTTGTTTTTTACCGCATGCTTTTATTTTTGTCCAGTCAATTTTATATGAGCGTGCGAAACTGTTTCCAAACGATTCGATCGTACACATCACGGCGGTTACGTTGCGTATTTGATAATTGAATATACAGTTTTAAATTTAACAACTGTAATATCGATATCTGTGTGTGACTTGACAGAGGCGACTTGATGTTTTCACGGTTGTAGTGGTCGAATTCCTCATGGGGTAATCAATTCTATGAAATTATATTGTGGAACTCGTTTTGACTTACGAATTTGAATGCTCTATTAAGAATTTAGGTGAGAATGTCAGAAAGCGAAAATTATTATTTGCGCTAATAGCCCTTACTCTCGGCTGTAGACGATATTTTGTTTTATGATAAGAACAAGTATTTATAACAAAAACACAACTTTTAACATTTTTGTCTGTCACTCGCTCTCTCTATCTGTGTCTGTTTGTTCTGGCTAATCTCCATAATGGCTAGGCCGATTTTGATGTGACTTTCACTGGCAGATAACTAATAAGGAGTAACTTAGGCTACTTTTATTTTAGAAAAGGAATTAAGTGTCCGCGTAAAATAATTAAAACCCATTACATCCAATCGTAATAAATTCCACACGGACAAAGTCACGAGGGACAGCTATTTTTGTAAGAAAAGGCGTTTATGGGTGGCAGCATTCACCTACTATCAGGTTGCCTGCGTGCTCGTTTGTCACCCTTACTCGAATAAATAAGTATGTTATATTTGTGTGGTTGATTATGTTTTCTTCTTAACTTTACCGATGCACTAGGATTTTTCCTATTAGAGACGTTAAACATACATAGATTGTACATAGACAAACACTCAGATCCGAGACGTCCCTCTCAAAAGAGGTTTTGATTTCTTACTTTTACTTTACTTTTTTTTGTCCTTATTAAAATCCATTGCTTGACTACAATCCGACCTGGTGGCCTGGTGGCCTGGTGGTAAGAAAGGATGAAGCACTTGATGGTAAAACGCACCGTCTCAACATAACAAAAATGCATGTATTCACTTTTGCCTTAGTCGCCCAGATTGTAGTCGGACGGGAAGGCAGACGTCGGCAGTTTATTCTACTCCCTTGTAAGAATTATGAAAGACAAGTGAAACCGTTTCGTTCAAATAGTAGAATATCGGCAACAAAGAGGTGAAGATCAGCCAATCGCCTGGTTGTCCAATAATGTGGAAAGGGGAGGGAGGAGTTAAGGCATATAATTCCTGGGTACACTCACAGAAATGCGTCCTGTAGAATACTGAGAGGCTGGTTACGTTGTATTATATCTGTACAAATATTTACAAAAAAATATATTTCAAACGGACATATTAACCACTGCCGGTTAATTATTAAAGGGGCATCTTATTAAAATCTTTCGTCTCGTAACTCGACACTTAGTACGAAACACGGCAAACATTTGAATACTTCACAGTCCGCTACATCGGTATATCTTTAATTAACTAACCGGACTTTACGTTATTTTTAACGGTATAAGTTAAGCTATTTTAATTTTGCTTAAATTGATTTATGTAAGCACATTTAGTGAGTCATCGCATTGAAATAGGATCTGTGAAACCACTTCTTAGCTCTTTGTTTAAGTATTCTGGGTCAATGCTTGACTACTATCACAACTGATGGTAAGTGATGATGCGACCAAAGATAGTAAATCGCACTGACTGACTTGAAAAGCCTATTTACTCTTGCCTTCGAGTCAACCACATTGTAATCGGATGGAAAGACATATGCTGGCAACTTATACCCTGTACATACGGCGAACAATAAAGCGAACCATTTGGTTCGTGTAAGACGTGAAAATGTAGCATAAAGTAATGCGTGGGAAGTTGACAACGAAGGGGTGGAAACTCGCCGAGCGTTCGTTTGTCGGATGGTGGAAGGGAGAGGGAGGAATAAAGTTATGCTATTTCAGCGCACACTCTCCTAAACGTATGGTAAAGAAAACCGAAAGGCTGGTTACTTTACGCCTGTGTTCGACACTGGTGAGTTTGGTTTTTATCCAGATTCAGGTCACCAACAAGCCTCTCAGCGCATCTTTCATTGTGTTCAAAGGTGTTAGGGGGCATTATGCAGCACCAGCCCATATACGGGCAGCAATACTCCATGCGCGACTGCGTTTTATTCAGTGTAAGCTTCTGTCTCCGCGTAAAGTACCTAACAAATATGGTTTTTGCAAGGATTCAGGTTCGAGATAATTTCAACCCCTAACAACAGAAGGTGATTGATGTATTCCAGTGATACATTTCGAAAAGAAAGAGCCTAAGTGAGCTGGCTCTTTTTTGCAGTATAAAGACTCGCTTGCTTACTCACATACCGAAGCAAGGGGAAACTGCTACTACTAGCTGGCCTGACAGACGTTGTTCTGGCTTTTCTAGTATGTCGTGCAATGAGGCACACTCTGAATTTTTCATTATTAACCAGAATTTAGAATTTAGCAAAGCTTAATCATGGTCTCGAAAAAACAAATATTTTCCTTTTTATAGGATAAGGGTGACAAACGAGCACACAGTCCACCTGATGGTAAGTGATTACTGTGACACATAGACAGTTTAGATGTAGATGTAGATCTATCCTCAATAAAGAATCAAAATGCAGATGCGTTGTCATCCGTGAGGACTAAGATGGAATGCCTCTTTTCCAGTAAAAAGAGTCTCTGGTTCTCTACACTCTCCATACGAAACACAGCGGTGTTAACCTGCTATTTTACGCTGGTATTCTGTGAGAGCGTGGTCCTTCCCCGGTCGAACAAACCCATTCGTGCTACAACTATACTATTAATACAGCTGCAGCATAGCTTTTCCACGGATAACATAAATTTTGTAATATGACCTTAATCGGTTAAGTCGTTCAGAAGTTACATAACACCAACCATTATATAATATATATTATGTATACAAATATTAACATTATATATATACAGGGTTATTTTTCAAAGAGTAGCCCCATTTTAAACTTAACTTCAAATATATAAATAATGATACACCGTTAATGCAGATTTTGAAAATACGAGTAAATAAGGCTTCTACTTTTATTTGGAACTATCCCAAATTGAATGTGATTCATGGTTTACAATGTTTTTGTAACGGGTAACTCCGCTCGCCAAGTGTGGCGCTTATGGCGAATCCTCCTTATTTTGAAGGGGAGTTAAGCGGCGATAAGAAGAAAATAAAAACAATAAGTAGTACGTTTAGATTTTTTGACATGATTCATCCCATTTTAATATCCACTATTAATAAATTGCAGAATATAAAGTGCTCACCTGTAGGTTAATTCATAGATATAACTTTATATTACTACATATCATAAAGCACAATAGCATAATATATTTTTGCTTATGGTCAGGTTGGATAAAATATCGTATTTTAGATACGATTTTGACGCGCCAGAATTGATACTATTTAAAATCATATTGGTATGCTCGGAAAATAATATGCTCAATCATAAAATACACAATTATATTCATAATCGAATAGATTTTTGTAAATGCGAACTGTGTTAAATGAGCTTTGGAAATTATTTTGTACCGTACTCGTATAGTATAGCTGTATACACCGTATAAAAGAAAGTGACCCCCTTTAATATTGTTTAAACAGTATTTTATCGATATTGATCGTATTTACGTACAACCGTTTAAAACTTTTGTTGTTGTAGTAATTCAACCTTAAAAATGTTTCATTACGCGAAGTTTAAAAAGAAAATATGACGCCTTTGTAATTGAATAACCACTAAACAATACGGGCCATCGCGTTACCTCAGCTGCAGTTTTGTATCGGGGAAAAACGCTATGGCTACTCCCGTCCGACCCGCCGGTGGCCCGTATTGCTCTATGTTGAAAAACAATTAATATAATAGGTTAATATATTATTGCCACTATGCGTCACTATGCCGCGAGGACCATCAGGAGGTATTTAGAAATGCTTTTCGATTTTTATTTATTATTATAATATATTAGATACTGTTTTATGAATTTTATTTCTCTTCGTTTAAATTTTGTTAATCATCAGAGTGGTTAGTCTATTTACTGCATATCACAGTTATTAAATTTTCCAGGAAATTAAGCTATTATACTGAAGTCATTATAATTGGACGTAATGAAGCAAAATCGGTTAATGGCTTCATCACAGACTGCGAGCGGAAATTTTTTATGTTGGTAATAAATTCGCAACAACTTAAAAGCACTAACTCCATGATAAATTTAAATATTAAATATTTAAGTTATGTATTTTTACTAAACTGAATATGTAGGTAGTATACTTTATATAAAATCTATTCAGTGTAGGCATACGAAAGTTCTAAAAACACAATACTTATCAAATAACATGGCAAGCACTAAGGATCGTATTTTTCTTAATAATATTTAAAAATGTTTTAATTAATCACAACTGGTTTATTAATCGCGCTCCATGAAACGCTATCTACAGCTCATGTTACATCGATATTGGTAATTGGGACTTTAACCTTAATATACTATCTAGGAGCCGACGGAGATAATACAATGTTATTATTTTATCGTGTATAAATAGCGCCGGAGAGCTTACAATTTAAGCCATTACCATAGTTTGAAGATAATATTGAATATCTAATGCGATTTAGCCACGCGAGTTGGTACAAATTAAATGTGAGAAATGTGAGATAATGGGATACTTAGTTTTTTTATGTTAATTGTTCGTTAGTTTGTTCGTACTTTTTTTTAATTTGCTTAGTATTTTAAAAAACAATTGGCAAGAATGCTGCATGCGTTCGTTTTAGCATCAAAATAGAGTTAGTATGTTGGACCTTTCGAGTCTACCAATGAGATATTATAATTTTTTTTAATTTTTCTCTTTAATATCAGTATAACTAAGAAGTACGTGCTACGAGTCTGTATATATTTTTCTTGGGATTTGGCATTTGATTTGGGATTTCAATTTTAAATTGACGTCACATCAATCTAATGTAAAAAAAAATCTGTTTTCCGCCTAAGAATTGCGAGCGATGTTGAAAAAACTTGCTATCAAATGAATCTAAATTACTGTTGGTTCCACTTACTCTGTCATTCACTGTATTAGCCAGACCTTGCTTCTATCATGCTATCAAAAATGTAACTAATTTGTGAAAAAAAACATCCGTCAAAGTATTAGGTGTCTCAGGTCATTTTAAAGTATTAGAAAGACCTGAGACACCTAAGTACCTATTAAAATTATATTTGCTTTGAAAAGCTCGCAGGTCCTTTGACTAACAATATATTTCCCGTATATTACGGAATCCACATACGTTTAATTTGGTGTCGAAGAAATTACTTACTGTTTTGGTTTTCTTTGAAAAATTATTCTTGATCTCCACTTATTGTTGCCACATGACATCAATGTCTATAAATCCAGACTTAACCTGAATGCCAATGTTTGTGAGGCACCTTCACCCGGAAGTCGTTACATAAGAGACGGGAAAGAAAACGAATGAGTACTTTGTTAGTTAGTTTAGTTAACCTTGCGCTATCAGCAGTCTCGTACATCCTGTACAGATTTACGACTTTGCTTTGTAATAAGAGGGCATTGAACAACTTTGTTAAACAGCAGAACATGACACATCAATCAATTTTGTAGCGGTTACTTTTTACGTGCAAAGTTTACCACGAGTGTGGGAAAATGATGATTTTTGAAGACTCTCAGTCAAGTTTATGTGATTTTTATTTTATCAAATTAAAATGCGTGCCGCGTAGTAGCAGTGTAAAAGAACCCATCACCGCCTTTCGTCACAGCCTAAGAAGTACCTCTGTCCTGGGAGAAACCAGCAAGAAACCCAGCGGGACTTTTTTTAAAACATATTTCACTTTACAATAATTTTGATTGTACAAATTTTAAATTAATTTTAATAGAACCAGCTTGGTGGCGTGGCATACAGTCAGTCATCGCATTTGATGTTGTCGGAAAAGCCGACATAAACAATAAATTGCTAGGGTTGTCAGAACATTTGAATTTGTTTATTTTTATTGCGCATGTAGTGTAAACCGTTTTAATTTATTTGCGTGACAGAACAACCCTAGCGGACAGCTCCCGAGTGACTAACGGCCGCACCGCACGATTACCGTGTCTTAAGGCGTCTGCCTTCGATGACCGACAGTTAGTAGTAATTAGACTGTGATGTCGTCGTGGATGTCGTAAGACACGACTATAGGAAATGCCAGAAATACCTTATGGTTTCCGATAAATAGCGGTATAACTTCTAATTTACGGCAGATATAAACTATCTAGGCCGGCGACAGACAGCGCCGTCAAATGTGCGAGACGTCTGGTAAATCTACGGCATATCCTACCTGGGAACGTGGTGGTTAAGTGGATAGATTAAGATTCTATAATGACTAAGTCTTTGCCTCAAACATCACACTTGGCAGTGTTAATGAAGAAGAAGAAATTAAAATCATGTAATCGGATTCATATCTAAAAAACCGGCCAAGTGCGAGTCGGACTCGCGCTCCGAGGGTTCCGCGTAGTTTAAAATTATTAAAAATATTTTTATTATATGATGTAACTAAAATTTATGCTTTTCGCAATTTTTCCTTTATCTGTGCTACAATACGTTGCTTCGTACCAAATTTTAAGATTCTGAGTTCACGGGAAGTACCCTGTAGGTTTTGATTCCCTGATTCCCTTGCGAATGTCGAAAATTTGCGGCATAAACGGCTGTATCTTATAATTGCGTTGGCTTAGAAGTTTGATTTTTTTCACAGCTCCAAGGGACAGTAGACTTAGTATATGATATGAATTTCAGCTTGATACCTCCACGTGTTCCTGAGAAAAAGGGTCTTGACAGACAGACAGACAGACAGACAGACAGACGGACGGACGGACGGACGGACAATAAAGTGATTCTATAAGGGTTCCGTTTTTTCCTTTTGAGGTACGGAACCCTAATAAAATGACTGAAATTAAAAAAAAATAAATATTCTTAAAATCTCTGGAGTAATAACTTCAACTTCAAAAAAATTTTGCGCTTCTGTAAGCATATTAAATCAACCTTATGTAGTAAAATGTATAGAAATGTTTTGGTGGCCAGTCCGTCTTTGTTGCTGAAAATATCAAATTTAACGTAATTTTTTTATAGGATAAGGGTGACAAACGAGCACACAGTCCACCTGATCCTCTATCATCTATCCTCTATTACAAATCAAAATGTAGATGCGTTGTCACCCGTGAGGACTAAGATGGAATGCCTCATTTCCAGTAAAAAGGGCCTCCGGCCACCTGCACTCACCAAGCGAAACGCGGAGGTAAACCTCTACTTCACGCTGGTTTTCTGTGAGGTCCTGGTACCACCCCGGTTCGAGCCGGTCCATCAGTGCGACAGCAAAAGCTGCCGCGTGGCTCTACCACTGTTAATTTAAAATTGACTAAAAATGTTAATGTTACTTCTTGTATATAGAACTGTAATATAAATAACTGTTTTTTCGCAGGCTTATAACACGATAATCAATTTAATTTTATATTTAAGTCATATTAACGTAAGTACATACATATTTTGTTACTTATATTTTTTCTTGTAATTCGAAAAGCATTAAGAATTAATTAATTTTTTATATATGAGCCGTGACAGCTTAGACGATTACCACTAGTTTTTTTTTTAATACACGTACAACACATTCGATTCCTACCAGCATTATTTTTAAATTCTTATCTGTAATTATAAGTGTCGTTTCATCAAAAGATCGGCGGTGAAAGAAAACATCATCAAGAAACCTACATGTCTGAGAATAAAAAATAAGGCAAGGCGGATTAAGCTCTCCTACCTTATTCAATTTATATATTAACAGGTTGATCGCTGAGCTCAACAGCACTGATATTCGATGTTCAATAGACGGAGTCAATATAAATAACATAAGTTACGCGGACGATATGGTATTGTTGAGCCCATCGATCAGAGCACTAAGGCAATTAGTGAAAATTTGTGAAACATATGCTAGTACTCATGGGTTTATTTACAACGCCAAAAAGAGTGAGCTAATGATTTTTGGAGCAGACGCCAAGAGAAATGCTAACGTACCGCCTGTAAATTTATGTGGGACAGTGATAAAAAGAGTACCTAAGTTTAAGTATCTAGGGCACTGGCTCACAGAAAACATGAGCGATGACTGCGATATTGAGAGAGAACGCAGAGCACTGGCAGTCCGTTGCAACATGCTGACTCGCAGATTCGCTAAGTCCACTAGACAGGTTAAAGTAATGCTCTTTTTTTTATAGGATAAGGGTGACAAACGAGCACACAGTCTTCCTGGTGGTAAGTGGTTGCTGCGGCCCATAGACATCTACATCTATCCTCTATTACAAATCAAAATGTAGATGCGTTGTCACCCGTGAGGACTAAGATGGAATGCCTCATTTCCAGTAAAAAGGGCCTCCGGCCACCTGCACTCACCAAGCGAAACGCAGAGGGAAACCTCTACTTCACGCTGGTTTTCTGTGAGGTCGTGGTACTACCCCGGTTCGAGCCGGCCCATCCGTGCGACAGCAAAAGTTGCCGCGTGGCTCTACCACTGTACTGCGTTCAAAGCGTACTGTCAAACCTTATATACGTGTAGCATGTGGGTTGGGTACACGCAACAGACGTATAGTGCACTGCCCGTTCAATATAACAATGCGTTTAGGATTTTGATGGGACTAGCTCGTCACTGTAGTGCATCTACTATGTTCGCGGATGCACATACGGACGACTTTTATGCTATAATGCGAAAGAGATGCGCCTCGCTTCTTTTTCGTATTAGGGACTCTTCTAATAGCATCCTGAGTGCTTTGGCCGATAGGTGGGACTCTCCGCTTTTAAAACACTGGATACGCCTGCACATGCATAAACGTTAAAATGTTGAATCGCTGTAAATAATATAAAATGTATTTTTTAAATAAGTAATTTTAATAATTTTTGGTATTATATTTTTTTTAATTGTATGATAATTTATTTTTTATTTCTTTATTTTCGATTTTAAGCAATTTTTACTAACAATAAATATAAAAAAATGTAATGTTACTAACCAATTTATAGACCTTTGTTTGAAATAAAGTTTATTATTATTATTATTGGGGCATCTATATAGTTTACTCATCTGGTTGGGCTGTATAAATATATAATTGTAAATGAAAATGATAAACATACATAAATATTAACAAAATAAAATAAATACATGAAAAAACATAAATAAATAAAAACCCAACCAGATGGAAGCCCTCGGCAGGGGAGACCTAACGGCCGAGGGTTAGGGGGAAAGGGAAAGAAACCGGCGGACGATGCGGGCGGTATCGAGGAGCACCGCCTTCTGCATTTGAGCTTGGAGCGGTCCGTCACGGAGTCCCTGACTGGGATTAACCCGATCGCAGAAACGACTACAGGTATAATTTCGGCAGGCAGTCCACCCCACATGTCGGTCACCTCGTGAGCCAGGTCCAGATATTTTGTTCGCTTATCTGTTTCGGCTTTCACGAGGTTGTCGTCATACGGAATGGTAATGTCGACTAAAAATATCCTTGATTGTGCCCGGTCCATCAGCACAATATCAAGCTTATTCGCAAGAATGGTCCTGTCTGTCTGGCCCGGTCCCAGTAGAGCCTGGCGCGGTCATTTTCGAGCACGGCTTCCGACATGTACTTATAATAAGGCAGTTTCCGATCTACGAGACCGTATTTCAGAGCGAGCTCCTGGTGTAGAAGCCTGGCTACTAGGTTGTGCCTATGCAAGTACTCAGAGTTAGAAAGCGCCGAACAACCGGAGATGACATGCCCAAGTGATTCACCGGGATGGCGACAAGCTCGACAAATGTCAACGGTGCCATCCCTTAGGATGTATCTCCGATAGTTGTTGGTCTTAATAACTTGATCCTGTATTGCACAGACAAAAACTTAATTATTGCCAAAAGTACATTACTCTTTGCAACGGTACTACTGAATCAGGTTTTGGTTTCATTATAATGTGAAGAGCATTATAGTGAAAGAACCAGTGCCCCTTCCGTGCAGATTCAGGGAACGAATGTCTGTCAACAAGGTTATCATTAACTGTTGAATAATTAAAGTGATCAAGTGCAATTGAGATGCCATTTCGAAAGTAGAGTTCGCCGGCTAGTGGGTGGCCATTAACAGCGTTTTAGTTTATTTTTAAAGGTGCCGGTTTTTTTTCAATTTTAATAATTACTATCTTGTCAAGTGCATCTTACGCTAAGGTTGTAACATTATTTGGCTATAGTTGTAATAATAATAACTTTCAAAGCAGACGATCCATCTGCGCACGACAGGATTGTAGTGCACGCACTGTTACCTCACTCTCATAGTCTGATTGGACGGCAATCTGACACGACCGGAGAAAGATCAGGCACAGGCACCATTGGCTTTACGTGCTTACTGAGAACGAGGGTGAAACACCGCTAGCGCACAGACCAACGAGGCAGTCAAGTTGCTAAAATTGATTTTTTTTTATAGGATAAGGGTGATAAAAGAGCACACAGTCCACTTGATGGTAAGTGGTTGCTGCGGCCCATAGACATCTACATCTATCCTCGTTTGCGAATCAAAATGCAGATGTGTTGTCACCCGTGAGGACTAAGATGGAATGCCTCATTTCTATTAAAAAGCGCCTCCGGCCACCTGCACTCCCCAAGCGAAACGCAGAGGTAAACCTCTACTTCACGCTGGTATTCTGTGAGGTCGTGGTACCACCCCGGTTCGAGCCGGCCCATCCGTGCGACAGCAGAAAGCTGCCGCGTGGCTCTACCACTGTTAAAAATTGTCATATTACGAGTTTATACATTGAAAATAAAATGAATTATAATAATAATGTCGTCCAGACCGAATTTCGGTCACGGCGGCCAGCCTCAACGGAGACTAGCCATCGGCACAGGACAGGATTATAGTGGCCAAATGTAAGCACCGGTGCACTCTCTATTCCTTCACTCTCATAGTCCGATGGGACGGTAAACCGAAACGACCGGAGAGAGTTCAGACGCAGGACTAACAGCTTTAAGTGCTATACGAGACACGGACGTAAGACACCGCCAACTTCCTGACTCCGGGCAGCTACTGAGAATTTCTTGACGGAAAATCTCAGTAACTGTTTTTTTTGGGCCCGACCCGGTTATGAAACCCGGGACCTCATAATCAGGTTCGAAACTGATCAGTCCACCACTAGACCAACATAGTAGTCATAAAAAATATACATACTTATGTTACATATTTATATATACATACGTTAAAATAATTATTAATTAAAAAGCATTAGTTTTTGACGTGACAACGTCTTATAAATCGATGAAGCTGGCTGCACGCACGAAAAAACATGACTCATGCGGCGTTACCTAGGCGTTCCATTTAAAGTGCAAGCGAGAGCGCGGAACGAGCGAATGTGGTGTCAATTGTTTATAGCAACGATAATTGCGGCGATAAAGGTAATGATTCTTTCGATATTAAATATTTCTTATGACGTTGTCACGTTCAACTATCGTCAGTAAACCGACTTTACAGACAACCGATGTTTTTTCTTATAATATATAGCCTAGACCACTCCTGAAGTTACTTTTTATGTTTTCGTGAAGTTGCAATACAATCGATTCATTCATTCTAATGATTAGCACGGACAAATCGACAGACACATTTTAAAAATGGTTATAATATTACAGACGGATGCTCAACTTTATTTATACGTATAGGTAAAAATTCGTTAAGTTTAAAACGTATTATGTTTTATTCGTGACTAAATACTAGTAAAAAAAAAATAAAAATGATCTCAAATACCTCGAAAATACAATCTACAAAAACATTAGACATAATGTCCTTTTAGCAGAAAAATTGCTGATTACAAAACTCAATACATATCATATTATCATCAATAAACGTTTCATTAAGCTAGTTCGAAGTCTAAGTATAAAAAAGTATAATAGTCCTACCTAAGAAAACCAACGAAAACGCACTCGGCGCTAGCAATAAGCATAATAATTATTTATGTTGCAATGCAATGTTTTCGTAATCTCACTTGTAATTACTTACTTGCTCGTACTTAATTTGTAAGCTTAATAGGCAGGCGTTTCATAATTTTGGACATTTAAACTGTGGAAGATGTGTAACCTTTTTAAATATTAACGGTCCGTATAATTGTAACATGACTTAATATTACAATTCACAAGATAGTAATAAAAAGGTTCGCACGCTGCACGATGACCCCCATTTTTATTACATCTTCAAATAAAAGTACTTGTTCCGCTGTATACATATATGCAAATCGATAAACGTTTTCAACTCCATTTAATTAGCGGTGAATTAATTTTGTTAAAAAATAACCCTTTGTCTGCGGAATGTCTTATATTTATTTATGAATTTTTACTTATTGGTTACTTTAAAAACCGATAATATCGACAATATCAATTTTGTACGTGGTAGAGCCACGCTGCAGCTACTCGTATATTATGGTTGTAGCATTAATGGGTCGGCTCGACCGGGGTCGGTCCACGCACTCAGAATACCAGCGTAAAATAACGGCTTAATGCTGCTGTTTTGAATGGTGAGTGTAGAGAAACGAAGACCGTTTTTACCGTAGATGGAACGCAGATGCATTGTCACTCCTGATTCTCAATCGAGGAGAAAAGTAGATGTCTTTGTTTGATTGTCGGCTTTCACTTTCCATCAGGTGGACTGTGTGCTCGTTTGTCACCCTTATTTTATAAAGAGAAAAAAAGAAATATTTCAACACGGAGAAAAGCCAGAAAAATTACCAATCCTCCTGCCAATATGGCGATTAGAGCTAAATGTTTCAATTTGGAACAGTTTTTTAAGAATAGCAGTGGACTGTCGATGCTCACAGGTGGTATTTTATGGTAGATGGTGTAATATTATTTGCATGAATATAACGGAAAGGAAAGTGCGTTAATTATGCTATTGATGAGGAGGCATGTAAAAAATTCTACTTTACCTGTGTGCGGTATGTTTTCTATAACTTATAAGGTAGTGTTTTAGTACATCCCACCTCATGATAGGTGGCGATTCAATAGTACGGTAAAGAGCACTAGATTAAAAAACCTATCTATAAACAAACACATTTTGAAATTTATTTTGCTATATAGAGGTCTAAAAAATAAGAGATGCCATTTATTTTATCAAAAATTCATGAAATTATTTGAGCTGTATTGCACCTCCAAAAAACGTTGAGCTTAATGAAGTGAGGCTAATATCTAGTAATTTAAAAGCAATCTTGCGTATCATATGTCAAGTTGTCAAAAGATAACGTGTGGATTTTTATTTATAAAAATAAAATATGATAAAAGTAGTTTATTTCTTCCTTTAGTTTTTTTTAAATATAAAACAGAAGTGTCGAACGAACTGACAGTCCACCTTGTGGTAAGTGGCTACTGCAGCCCAAGGACACCAGCAACCGACTTCAAATACAGAAAGGTACAGATTTGTCCCCAGAGTCCTATGGATCTTATGATTTATGTTACTGCTATCGAGATTAGCGCCCGATCTCAACTTTTTTATCAGCGAAACCTACAAACCCGAACGTCATTTTGCCGAACTTGGCCCCCTTTTCATATTTTATGTTTTTGGTAGGATTAATATTTATTTGGTAGGTGTCTTGAAAAATATTCAGTAACAATGCTCTCGAAGCAGGATCCTCTTTCACGAAAACAACGCTTGAACGCACCGTCGAATTTTCTAAAACAGACAGATATATGATAAGTAATGAGAAGCAAGAGCAACGTCCATGTATTACCAAAAATTAAAGATAATCTTAGAGGTATTCGCTTTACAAACCTTGAATATTCAACGACAGGCTTTGAAAAGACCATTTCATTCCGCTAAAGGAAAGTTGTCCCCTGCTTGTCTCAGTAGTTCGACCGAAAGCGACAAAGAAAGGCTGAAATTCAGGCTACCTATTATATTCCAAAAACAATAAAGATATTAGCAACTTCTTAATTTGGTACGTTTTTATTTTCTAAAAACTAACATACACATAGAACAATTCGTCACGTACACATAAACAAAGACTTTGTATGACTGTGTATTATATTATTAAATTTTATTTATATAAAATTTTGGATCAAATAAATAATGTAAATACATTTTTAATTCTTAATTTAAATTTTACAGTAAGTGAACAAGCCTCGTTTGACTTCCGTTGCCGATACCAATGATTAATGATTCTGCACTGTGCTAGCGGCGTGGGACTGGGAGAATCGTCATTAAAACGTCTTATCTCGTGATTGTTTAAAAATCGACTAAGTAATATATTATGCCAATAAGATCTCGAAGTACTCGGTAGATGATGGGATAACCATTTCTATGCCATGTCTAAAATATTCGGACCAGCGACCGAGGGCAGCGAGACATCTAGTGTTGCTATAGCCAATTTACCTTCTAAGCTTTATAATACGAATAAATTCATTTGATAGCAGTCAGGGTGATAAACGAGCACACAGTCCACCTAATGATAAGTGGATGATTGCTCATGGAAATTAACCACTATGTTCGGTTAAGTATCAAAGTGTAACTGCATTATCCTCCCTCGAAGAACTAAGGTGCATTGCCTCGTTACTAGTTAAAACGGCCTTCGTTTCTCGCGACTTACTATAAGCCGAAATACAGCAGCGCGCTATACTGCTATTTTATATTTTTACTGTATCTTTCTTCTACGGCCTAGCTGACCCAGTCCTGCTGCAACCATGATATGATATCCAGCATGATAACCAGCTTCACTCTTTGTAGGGTAGCGATGATAACGTGCTGACAAAGTGAATGTCTGAAAAATAAAATGCACTAATCGATAACCCTTGAAATCAGGCTATTTCCAGTAACTACCGGGAAGTATTTTTCTTTTATCACGGTTTTTACTCAATATTTTGAGTTACTATTAAGTAAACACTGAAATGTCATCAAAAATCTTCATATTTAAACAACAAATCGTATGTGACCGCTCATTTATGTAGGTATCAACAAGCTCTGTCTAATTTAAGTAAAAAAAAAACAGGAAAATCTCTCGATTGATCGGGGTATCTATAAGAAGTTACAGCCTTTACGCGTACTACGCCTGGGCACAGGGCAATGAGTGGTTATATTCCTCTATGGCACAGGGCCTCTCACAATCTGAGAGAGTTAAGGAACACTTAGTCCACCACACTGCTCCAGTGCGCAATGGTCTTTACATTTTCACTGTATAATTTATTCCTCAGACCTGCAAGTTTCCTCGCGAGCACGTTTCCTCCGCGGTTGTCGCCGCCGAGCACGTGATAAATCTGCACTTAAAACTGCAATAAACAATAGGATCGAACACAAGTTGTTTTCGTACTGTGAAATTTACGGCGAGCGCTTAGCCATCTGAGCTACCTCAGCTCACAACTCTTTCTTAATTGCTTGAATTTCTTTTTAACTAAAACCAAGTAAGTATGGCTTTTAATGAAATATAAAATGGCGATGTTTTCGTGTTGTGCATAAAAAATAGGCGTAGCTAACTTTGATTCTTAATCGAGGATGTTGGTATCTTGAGGCCACATCATCTTCTTACTATCATAACAGATGGACGAAGTGGTCGTTTGTCACCCTCATTTTATTAAAATAAAGTAGAAAATAACTACGAGGTGGAATGTACTATTTGCTGATAATACTTCATTGATTTTGAAATTAAAACGATATTTAAATGTGACGAAGTGAATAATGCGTTATCTAAATAAGTTTAACTTAAATTATTTGATTTTAAATGACACCAAAACAATGAGTGTTAAACTTTGAGTGAGAGTTGGGGGGTGGCATTTTTGAGAACCACTCAAGACGCGGTATTTCAATGGGGTCGTCATATTCTAAAGTAACTTTTATTGGAACAATTATATTAGTTTATTTTAGTTATTTCCGTATTATAATGTCGTTTGAAATCTTGCAATACATATAATAATAATAATTTCGCCGGTTTCTTTCCCTTTCCTCCTTACCCTCGGCCGTTTAGTCACCCCTGCCGAGGGCTTCCATCTGATTGGGTTTTTATTTGTTTATGTATTTTTTATGTGTTTATTTTATTTTATTGATATTTATGTATGTTTATCATTTTTATTTATAATTATAATATATTTATATAGCTCAACCAGATGAGAAAACTTTATGAATACCCCACATAATAATAATAATAAGCCTGCAGGACAGCTTGTGGCGAGCTGTTGGTGAGTGACAACACAACGGCCCATAACCGAGTTCTCTTAGGGAGTTCTTGATTTCCCACCTTTGGCTTGCCTCGGTCGGCCAGCCAGAGAAGAGCGCTATAACTTAGAGCTAGAGCTAGACTGCTAGAGCATTAAGTTTGAAAGATGGAAATGTAAAATGTCAAAACGCCGAGATAATGCTGACTGTATAAAGATCTTCAGTCCACAGAGTCACCTCTCTACATCCTTAGCTGTTTGTACCAATGTTGCACCTCGTATCCAGTTACGATTGCACCTGCCACCTTTTATCCATTAAGATACGACAACAGCAGGTGTCCCGAGTCTCTCCTCCATAGCATTCCAACCTCATAGACCAACATTTTTTGTTTTCCCCGTTTTTGGTAATAGTTTGTGTATGTTCTGCGGCTCTTATTCGGATACATATTTACTATGTAGGCGAGAGAGAGGTCTACAGCATACATCACATTACAAAGTATAGTAAAATTCTCCAAAAGGCCTCTGCGTGTTGGGCTCATGTCCCCATGTTACCGGTTACAGCTTATTAAAGTCCACCGCTGAACATAGGCCTCCCCCATAGATTGCATCATAAGGGGATATTTGCCATAGTTGCCACGCTTGGCAAGTGGGTTGGCAACCGCAGTTTTTTTTTGTCGTTATTAGTGAGACGTTGCTGCCCTATCCTGGTTTGTTTCCCTCTGTTGCCTCTTACGACTATGTAGTGGCGATGTAAGAATATCCGCTACCACTTATCATCCCGTGTGTGTCATAAGTAGTTCCTTTGTAAGCCTATTAAATGACCGGGCCCCAACGCACCCGAGACTAAATAGTAATAATAAGACAATAATTATAATATTGAAATGTGTAATACATTACCTACATTATTGTATTAATAAAAAAAGTCCCGCTGGGTTTCTTGCAAGTTCATCCCAGGACAGAGGATTTTTCCGAATCATGATAAAAGGATAAATAACTACGGACTTTAAATAAGTATTAGGTACTTGTGATCTATTAGCAATAAAAATAATGATATTATATTTTATTACAAACAAGATGAACCTATCATTAACCGATAGGTAATGCCGAGGAAGCATGCTACTTCTCCTTTATTAATTGTTAGCCAAAGTAATAGATTGTGTTATTCTACCCAACGTGCCCTAACTTGAATCACTAATGAGAGAATGCAATTCAAATCAGTTAGATTTATTAGGAATGAGCTATTTCGCGTGGAACACTGGCTTTATTTATATATTCTAACAGGCACTCAGATATTCAAATTCATAGTGCAAAGATAAGTGTAACCAATGTACTCGTATGTAGTGCGCTCTAAGGGTCGGAGGAACTATATACTAGTTTTGTCTGGATACGGTTCATTGAATTCTTCCTACGTTTTATTGAAATTATTAAAGTATATATCTGTTCAAAGGGATTTTAAACATCTCATCATGCAAATCCCACTAAATTAACTTCTTATAATTTAAAACTAATGCTAGATTTTATTTACTATTTTAATTGTTTCTATTTTCTTACAAACTTAATAAAGAAACTTAGAAAAGAACATAACAGAAGAAATAGCAACAATATAAAGGCCCCGAATTAATTTATCGCTCATTAGCTTATTAGAAAATCTAGTCCACATGCTAAGATAAAAAGGATCATCTTAACAAAAGCAACTGATAATAATAATGGTATTATAACTGTAACAAATACGCCTGAAGCAGCAGAGTTGTGGCTTGTCGTTCTAAAATCAGCATTAAAGTCAAATTAGTGTATAAGACAGTACCGCGGTCTCAGCGTACAAATAACGTTTTTATATGGTCTCATTGTGTTGCTTAGACCATTCATTTGTAATCTAGACCCGGTAGAGTAGCGATGGCGGTTTATATTAGCTCGTTAGAGTTGTGGTGCTTGTCCGGATGATATCGCTTAACCCCCTCAATTAGCATGGACGGGCCATCGTCGCAATAACCCAAAACAGTAAATAGACGCCCCACACTCGTGACGCAGAGATCAAAGTAAATGAGGGTACTCTTAATTAGCTGTTTATAAACTTTATAAGCGGCGATAATGTCCCGTTGGTTAATGGAACACTGCGCTCTTGGTACCCGTTAAAGCGTTCTGCAGATTTATTTACTCCAAATAATTTCTTCTTCTTGCGAGATAATGTTTTCAGTAACAGAATAATTTATCGTGACGTTGGATTTTGACTAATATGACACACATCATTAGTATCATTACGTGCCAAAGTTAACAAAATTGGATCACTGGTAAAGACACCTCGGTATATGTGTCTATATTGGACGTAAATGATTGTATTTTACTTTAAAAAAATATGGCCAATTTTTTAATGTATAAACCAATTAGTTAACTTCAGGCCCAAAAATCCCATTCTCCTTTGGCAATATAATATGCTACAGAATCACGAGTTTATCAGAGTTGCGTTAATAACATACGTTTAACAACACTTTCTTTTTTTACATCGGACATGTCTTCCGATATGTCTTTATGAAAGGTAAAGTGCCCTAGAATCAGAAATGCGTTATTTTCATAATAAAATTTCATATTGTTTTGACAAAATAATGTTGAATTTCATGATTTTTATTAATACACGGCATAGTGTTTATTTGCGTCATTTGATTCAAATAATTGGCCGAATTGAATATGCATTGGCATCATAAAATACATACCAGTAGTTTTTAGGTTCAAGTAGACTTCTAATGTAATGTCATAAATGTAGTCCCATTCACAGTGAACGTTTCAAAAACTGTTTTCATAAACGGAAGTAAAAATATACAGAAGGGCCTATCTTCAGCAGCGTCTTCCTGATCACAACTCAAAATAATAAAAATATGCAGTTGGCACCTCATCTGCCAAGCGTGGCAACTGCGACAAATATCCAACTTAATTGGCAAATCTATTTATTTATTCGTTATTGCATTCCTTAAAACAAAAGAATAGATAGAAGAAGTAGCACATACTAATGAATAAACTATACAACTATAACCTATACCTATATATATATATATATATATATATATATATATATATATATATATATATATATACGAATATATACATACAAACATATATTTACAAATGTATACATAACATAACATAAACACTCACGCCTGTCACCCAGAGGGTAGGCAGAAACTATGAACTTCCATTTGGCACGATCCTGACACACCTCTCTCGCTTCCTCCGCATCCATATACCTACACATACACGCTCGTTGGTTAAAGTTACTCTTAATTTGGCCCATTTTCAATATATCGCCAATTTATAATAATGTATACATCTTTATAGATATATAATTAGTACATATACAACTATGAATATATATGACGAATCTATGTGGGACTACCCTATTTCTTCTCGTGGTTGTCGTAGGCGGTGACAGAGGAAAACTGAAATAGGAGATGGGTGGCAGCATCCGCCTGAAAGCAGCGCAAAGTAATTAAAAGCTGCGGTTGTCAACCCGCTTGCTAAGCGTGGACACTACTGCAAATATCCGGCTTATTTGACCAACAATGGGGGAAGCCTATGATCAGCAGTGAATAGCCTTATTAAAATGAAGTAGTAGCAGCCTACTTACATCCTACTACTGAGAACAGGCCGCAGCGAGTTTTAGGACAAAAAGGATTTGATTGAGTTGACTCAAACGCGGGATTGAACGGCTTATCATATACCTAAAAAATCACAAACATTTTAATAGGTCTCACTGGAAATATCAAAGATGACAGAAGAATCTCTAAATTAATTAAACATAAGTGTAAGCTATTTATATTATTTAATTTATTAGTGACTAGAGGTAAAATGTTACTACTTTTTGTATTTTACATTAGATGTCACTGTTTTGAAAAAGAGCAACGTAGATTGTCAGCGTACGTAGTTCAATTTATTACGCAACGGTCAAAACTAATTATATGGCTTTATTTATAAATATGTTATATTTTATTTATTTTAAAAAAATACATCAATCAATCATATAAAACAGAAATTAACGTCTAAAGGAAGGAAAATATTTTAACCCTCCTTTTTAAGTTCCGTAATCGGATAATAAGTAGCCTATAAGATGCCCCGGGTCTCTAACAACCTGCACACAAAATTTCATGGAAATCTATTCAGTAGTTTTTGCGTGAATTGGGAATACACAGACAGACAGACAAAAATTCTAAAAACCACTAATTTGGCTTCAGTGGCCTTTATTTAGTCTCGTGGACTTGTTTTTCCAGAAAATAATTGAATAACAGACACGACTTTTCTACAGGTTTGTTATATGTATATATTATGTATAGATGATGTAAAAATATGTAAGGTAAAAATTCTTCGTTTTGTACGTTTGTACAAGGATACTTTAACCAAACGTGGTAGAGCCATGTTGGAGCTATTTTATGGTTGTAGCACGAACGGGTCGGCTCGACCACCTTCTCACACAATACCAGCGTAAAATAGCAGCTATGTAGCAACTGGAAACCCCCTTTTTACTGGAATCGAGTTATTCCATCTGTGTACTCATTGGTGACAACGCATCTGCATTTTGATTTTTAATCGATGATAACGAATTACCATCAGGTGGACTGGGTGCTCTTTTGTCACCCTTATTCTATAAAAACAATATTATTTTATTTTATTTTTAATAAATACAATATTACTTAAATCTAATCTTAATAAATATTAATCTACTAAGTATTTAATTTTATTAACATTTAAGTATTGCTTCAAGTGTTATTGTAAAACGGATATCCTATAACAGCTTTCTTTATACAATTATCATAATATTGCACGAGTCGATAAAGAAAGAATAGCCCCGTTTCGATTTATGTAACTCGTACTGGCTTAGCAGTCGAGTGCAGAGAAGTGTTGCTTGCTCAACGGCTCCCTGATCTTTGTTTATGTTACTGTTCATTGTGCGCAAATGGAATAGAAGTCGTTAGCTAGACCGTCTAATAACGGAGCGTTTTGCTGGTAATTAAGAACGCGGGGAAAAGTCGGGTGTCGCGTCGCCTCATTATGAGGACATTTCACTGCATTCGGCCTATTACACCACAACACATCATCATGTTTTAATGTAAACAATATAAATATTTGAGTGTCAGGCATTACACTCACTGTTTACTTTAGTAATTATTTTCATTTTCTTAGGCATGTTCAACCTGTTACAAAGGTACTGTCGAAAATGTCCTTGTTTGTTTTAGACTACACTAAATTGACGATTTGATTGACGATTGAAATAAACGAACTTACACAGTTCACCTGTGTGGAGAGTGGCTACTGCCATCCATGGACAGCTGCAGTCACTTCAATCGAAGACGGCTACAGCGTTATCGCCTCTTAGGAAAAAGATAGAATGCTTCACAGTGTGTAATTGTAATGTACCTATACCCTTCAGATCGAAACCCAGTAGTGCATGCATTCCTACTTGGCGGCAGAAATAGGCACGAGATCGGCAAATCAGTCTTACCGCCTAGTAAATTAATATTAATAACACAACCCACAAACTATCAGCAGGGCTAGTATAGGCAGGAGACAATTTTATACCCGGGGAAAGGAGAAAATATTTATTCCCTCGCTTAATTTTATCCACCCTTCGAGCATGGGCACACCGGTGGATATATCCGCAGTAGATAAAATGGGAGATAGATACATTTTTTGTATGAATATAAACTTTAATCGACGTCCAATGTTCTTGCATAAAATTGTACTCCATGCTACGGACGGGGGATATATTTTGTCTACTCATTATGTCAAACGGAAATACTTCTCCCCGTTGCCGTACTTTGGCATAAGGACAAGATAATTTTATCTCTTGTCAGTGGATATAATTGGGGAAAAATTTTTGCCATGTTAGCCGTGCAGGTGGACTGTGTTCTCGTTTGTCACCTTATTCTATTACCTTATTTATTTTTACTATAGAGAACAAATTTAAATTAATAAACTTTCGTTATTGATTTGTAATTTAAATTATAAAAATGTTCATTAATAAACGGTCGCGTGTTTTAATATCGCTAAAAATCAACATATATTTGAAATTGTCGACCGCAACTTAATTTCTTAAATAACGGGTCATTTGCACTTTGAACCTGCCTCAAAACATCACGTCCCACGTACTGTAACTGATAAAAGGTTTTCTTCGCAAGCGAAAATATCTTGTAATTTCAGCCGTGTAGTTTCTTTCAGCATACATATAAATGCTTAAAGCCGGTCGCATGTATTTGTAATGCACCGCCTGACGCTTTAACGCGGCATGTCGTCTGATTAAATTAATAGACCCTTTGAATGCAAATAAGCGGCACATAACGAGACAATTCGTGAGGCTTCGCGTCGGTGGCTTACTGCTACTGAGTGAAGAGATCACGATGCCGTGAACAGAGCACAATAATCGTTCATCGTGGAAGCCGGGAGCTAAGTGTAAATGGCTATCAGCGTTGGTCGGCACTGGCGGTAGCCCAACTCGCATTTCATAACTTATCTCCTCTTTTGAACCCTTCAACGAACTGAAACGAATCTCTCTCGTTTAGAGAACGAGTTTCGAAGTTTAGATGCGCTACTATTTTTATTTGTTTCCCACAATCGTTTACATCCCGTAAATAATTATTAAATGTCTTGCTTACAGCGGGTGAAAACAAGTTTTAGACACTTTTTTTAGTTTATCTTGACTTCTGACTTGTTAAAACGTAAATTATTCTTCATCATTATAGAAAAATAAATATTCTTATGAAACCAATGTGTCAAGAATACATTGAAATGGACTCTGCTTTTTATCGTTTTGATAACGCCATTTGGTGAATTTTAATTTGGCCAAAATCTTTCGTAAAATAATATCGAACTTTCTAATTGTGTTTTCTTTTTATGGCATTAATAATATTTTAACAAATTCAAGAATTTTTATTCAACTAGACCGACTAATTGAGATTGAATGAAACTATTTTCAACGGATTTATAGCGGTTACACATAACTTAGGTACTTTATATTCCCTAATTTAAAGTTTTTTTTTTATAGAATAAGGGTGACAATCGAGCACATATTCCACCTGATGGTAAGTGGATACTGCTGCCTCTAGGCATCTACATATATTCTCTTTTTTTATAGTACAAGTAATAAGCGAGCATACAGTCCACCTGATGATAAGTGGTTGCTGTGGCCCATATACTTCAAAACACGTCTCCTCGTTTGCGAATCAAAATGCAGATACGATACGTTGTCAGCCGTGAGGACTAAGATGTAATGCCTCTTTTCCAGTAATAAAAGTCTCCGGTTCTCTACACTCACCATACGAAACACAGCAGCATTAAGCTTCTATTTTACGCTGGAATTCCATAAGAACGTGTTCCTTTCCCGGTCGAGCCGACCCATTCATACTACAACTATACAGTTAATATAGCTGCAGCATGGCTCTACCACGTTTAAAATAATATAAATATCAAAATGATGATGTCTTGTCACCCTTGAGGACTAAAATTAGCTGCCTCGTTTCCAGTAAAAAGGGTCTCTGGTCCTGTACACTCTCCACACGAAACACAGATTACATACTACTTATTTACCACATGCTTACGAGTAAAAGCAAATAAAATAAAAGGTGAATTTTGAGGGAATGCGAAGTATTCTTTAAAATATTGCTGAAACAAAATTCGAATTAGTTCATATTCGTGCCTGATAACTGATACTGCGGAGCGCCAATACGTTTCCAAGCGTAAAGGTTAAGACTTATCCATTGGGTGACACTTTTGAAGCATTGAGCTAACAATCGATAGGGAAAAAAAGTTCTAGCAACTTAACGATAAATGAATTAATTGTAAGGATCATACGTGTTTGAGCGAGCAAAGAGGCATTTCATTCCTGCCTCATTAGCCGTGACCCTCTCAGAAATGTGAAGAGGCATGTACCTATCAGAGGAGCTGTGGGACCTATGGATGTTTCTTCCAATTTGTGTGTCCGCTAACTTAAAAATAGGTGGAATGTGGTGCTCCACTCCAAATAGAACCTCCTAACAGAAAAACTCAATAACTCTTTTTTGGCTCGACCGCGATTCGAACCCGCAACAAGCGGCAAGCGAGCAGAAACGAACGCAAAAATCAGTTGCGCTTAAGACCTGTAGAGCCAATCAGACTCTCAGTCTAAATAAGATTTTTTTTTAATTAAAGTTTATTTTGTTACAGCACACATTGACTGGTCACAGTGGTAAAGTAATGGCGGCTAAATTTCTAGAAGAACCTACCAAAGTCATCACCGGCAGTCACGACCGAACACTTAAAATTTGGGATCTGAGAAGTAGAATGTGTAAGTTATTTTATTACTGAACGTGAATTTTACTTGAAATAATTTAAAAAAAGAATATAATTTATCGTCATATTATCATCATCAACAACAACATCATCATTATATTATGGTATGTACCATAGGTCCGTATTGTTATTTTATACTAAACCATATATATTGCGTATCATCGGTCGTCAGTTTTGAATCAAACAAAAACTTTATTTGTTGAGAAATTTATTTTCCTGGCTTAGGTTACCTAACATAAATTGCAATATTTTAGTAGAATAAAAATTAAAAACCAAAAGCTTTCCTACTTTTAGAATTAAAATCGAAAATTATCACACCCATCTTCTAAAAAGAATCGTAACAATCAACCTAATCCAAAAGGTTTTTTCCCGTTTGAGCTTCAAATTCACTTTCTCTTGTAGTTATTGTTTTCCGCCATCTTCCGCTTCTCTGATAATGGAGCCTACGCATCACTTTCACACCACAGGAACGTTAATTTTTTTTATAGGATAAAGGTGACAAACGAGCACACAGTCCACCTGATGGTAAGTGGTTGCTGCGGCCCATGACACATCTATCCTCGCTTGCGAATTAAAATGCAGATGCGTTGTCACCCGTGAGGACTAAGATGGAATGCCTCATTTCCAGTAAAAAGGGCCTCCGGCCACCTGCACTCACCAAGCGAAACGCAGAGATAAACCTCTACTTCACGCTGGTATTCTGTGAGGTCGTGGTACCACCCCGGTTCGAACCGGCCCATCCGTGCGACAGCAAAAGCTGCCGCGTGACTCTACCACTGTTTGAATTAAATTTGTCCTAACCATTCAAATTAATACTAGTACTATATTTCCACTTCTTCCATTAGTTACATACTGGCTTTCGCTAACCACCAAATACTTAGCGGGTTTAATTGCAAACTGTTCAAACATCAATAATGAAAACACGAGCCCGAGATGGTAAAAGTTTTTATGATCCTGATTTTTAAATTCCGTTCCGTAAAATTTTAAAACCGTTATTTATTTTCATTTGGATCTTATAATATGCATTGTGATATGCAGTTAAACTCAATTTATAAATATACTAGCTGACCAGGCAGACGTTGTTCTGCCCTTTCCGAACGACCAGTTGCTTTCCCAAAAAAACTCCTGAAATTAGCAATAAAAAAATTGAGGGTCACTTATCGGGATAAAAACTATCCTATCTCTCAAGTTGGACCAAACAGTCTGCAATTTTTTTTGAAATCGTTTCTATTTATTGAATACTTACAGCAACACGTGGTGGTTATACTACTAAATTGTAACTTATATTAAACGTTTGCATTTTTAATATAGCGCCATCTATTAAATATTTACTCAATCCAGTCAACAGATATCGTCATCTGTCAGAATCGTTTGGAGCTAACCGATAATTGTGACTGTCAAATAATAGACCAATAATTTTCAATAAAATAATATTGTATTGCAACTATAAATTGAGAGCTATCCTATCTTTTAAGTTCGACCAAACTGCACATTGATCAAAAATTTCATTGAAATCAGTTCAGTAGTTTAGGAGTCCATCGCGGACAAACAACGTGACACGTACTTTTTATATATAAAGATGATAATAAAACAAAATAAAAATTAGAAAGCTGGAATATGAAATGCCAAAAAATTTTTTACATAATATTAAAAAAAATCAGAACTTGCGTGATTAAATATTTCGCGTGACAATAATCAAATCTCATTTAGTTAATTTTTTATGCATGAGTTATATAAAATTATTTCTAAGTAACATTTTAAAATTCTTTGGTGATAATCTCTACTCAGTGCAACTGACCACAGACTATTGTGTGTTTGACATTGGTATTATTATGATACTAATTCTATGGGCAGTATGAACGTCTTTTTTTATTTAATTTCGTCTATTTGTAACATATATTACGACTATATATAAACTTTAGCTTTCTGCACTCCTCCGTATAAAACTCACATTCTTCACTTGAAAAGTGGTACGAAGTTTTCCTTTCACGTAATATATAGATAAACATAAAAAGTGTAGCTTGCTGCGTCTCATCATCAAAAAATATTCGCGATTTCGAGATTTGTCGTCCCTAGATAAAGCAGAAATTACATCGCTATTGTATGGTATATATATATATATATAGAATATATATTGAGGAAAGGGTTAAACCGTTGCGTATAAGATTTACTCGTACTTGGGCTATGAAAGATTCTGACTGATAAACGTCAACTATTCTACAAAATATTAAGCAGTTGTAGAAAAGAACTGTAGTAAGCATGTAAACTGTAAACTAAAACTTATACATAAAATATAGATTCCTAGATGTGAAGCAGTGTTAACCGGATCACCACTTAATTGTGCTTTTGTCTAGATTGCAAAGAATAATCTTTTTCCATCCTTATTCTAGGCTAACTAGGCGGTAAGTCATCCTATTACCAATTTCTACCGCCAAACAGCAGCGCTTGCACTTCTGTGTTCCAGTCTGATGGGTATAGAGAGTCAGATCAATTACAGGCTGTAGGGCATTCTATCTTAGTCCCCGGAGGTGACAACGCTTCTGTGGCATTCTTTTTTGAAGTTGTTTTTTTATAGGTTAAAAGTGACAAACGAGCACACAGTCCTATCGTCGATTACGAATCAAAATACAGATACATTGTCACCCGTGAGAACTTAGACGGAATGCCTCGTTTCCAGAAAAAAGGGTCTCTTTTGCGCTGGTATTCTGTGAGAGCGTGGTCGTTCCCCGGTCGAGCCGACCCATTTTTGCTACAATTGTACTACTAATATAACTGCAGCATGACTCTACCACGTATAAACAATTGTTGCAGGTGACAATGAACTGCAGTAGTCATTTATTATCAGGTAGACTATAAGTTCGTTTATCACTTTTGTTTTATAAAAAATATTGTTTTATTTTTGTTTTATTATAAACGTAAGGAAGTATAACATGCAATCTCATGGTTAGTAGCCTATAATTATTTCTCGAGTATAGGGTCCGTTAAAAGAAATAAAACCAGCACTTAAAATAGTATCCATAAAAGATCTGCTTTCCTATACCTTTTATAAAACACTTAATATAACATAAAATGATATACAACTATATGGAAGTACTTTTATTTGTGTTATTGGAATTTAGTACTTTGATATACAATAATATATTATAATTATTTCTACTTCTCAAAAATTATATTTTACAAATTTTGAACACACCTAAACTCATGTTCTTTAACTGGGGGATATAATAGTTTTTTGTCAATTTCTTGTCTATAATCCAAACTATGTAAAATACTCTTTATTTCATTAAAAAGATAATTTAAAATCTCACATAGGTACAGAAACAAAGTTTGCTGGTTCGTCATGCAACGACCTCGTGACGTCAGACGGCGCTGGCTCCACCATAATTTCTGGGCACTTCGATAAACGGATCAGATTTTGGGACATACGCACTGAAATGTCGGCCAACCATATCATGCTGCAAGGCAAGGTCACTTCACTCGATTTAAGTAGAGGTAAGGAACATAATTTCATTCATTCATTCATTACAGTTCACAGCTGAGCCTAAGCCTCCTCCATTGATTGACTCATAGAGAGGATATTTGAAATATTAATTAATATGTGGGAGATGCTGCGTCCCATCTCCTGTTCCTATTATACTCTATCGTCTCTTACGGCACCCACGGGATGACATGCGGTAGTCTTACATAGGATTCTCTTACGCTGCTAGTACACTGCAAATTATCTCACATTGTAATGTTGTAAATGACTTAAGTAATGCAAACTCGTAAGCTATTTAAGAACAAAACTAGTATTTTGATATCCTGGATGGTTTGTAAGCTACGTTCTATTCTCTTCAAAGATCTATCTGCCCTGAAAAACGTTACGAATTTTACGAAATCCTATTAATATTATGACAGTCTTCAGTTTTTTTTTATATATTGTTTATTATCAACACTATGCTTTTTGGCAGTTTAATTTTTTTTCCCAAACATGTTTCGAACTCGTTAATTTCCGTAATTTCAAAACTAATATTCCCAGATAATTGAATGCATAGTATATCTATTAGTATCGGTATTCGTGTCAGTACAACAACGTGACGGGTGTACGATGCCCATTTCCGTTACGCGTGTCTCGATCAATCCCTTTTTTGTCAGTAACGGTCCGTCCGGCGCACGAAACGGCGAGATTGATACCTTCAATCAATCGGAGTATCGGGACGTCACTACCTCAGAAAACTGATTAAATCACGTCGATTTCGTCGCCACCGACTACGGCCGGTGCGATGGACAAATGAATAGGGAGCTGAATCACAGTTAGACGTCACGCTCGATCCGAATCCATCAATATTATCTATTACGAGGATTCTTTAAAGTAATGGGCCCGATCGCCATCGCGGCGCTCAGCGTGAAATCCTAACTTTTCTAATCTCGTATTGCTGACATGTTTAAAGTGATTTTAAACGAATAATGGTGGGAACGTATCTGCCGGTTATTGTTTAACTTTAACCTCATCACGAATACTGTTCGAATGGCCGACCTCTAATGAGACCATGATGCCTCCGTGTACTCAATACCCACTTAATTTAATAAAACACCATTATATTGTACGATCATGGTAATGGCAACAGCATTTTACCTTATATCGTCAGAGGTTAAATCTTTCTGCGAGCACAGCAAAGCTAGATAATGTAATAATAATACGGGCCGGGTACGTTACCTGCAAGACAAATCACCAGAATCGAATCCGTATAATTTTGCAATCTTTCTTCCATCTTAATCGTAAATAATTTTAAGTGTCCGTTATTCAACGCATAAATTTATTTTATGACGTGCCTGTCAGGCTTCGGTTTTAAGTAGGCGACAAGTCCTAAATGCTTATACATTAATAAAATAACGGATCTATTTCAAAACGTTATTATTATATTAATGTTTCGTTTGTTCGTTATTGCATAACTTAACAAAAATTAAAAAGTGTTTAAAAATGAAAAATTATAATATAAGCTATATAGCTTATGGAACAGGTGCATGGAGTACATAATTGTGTTCCAAGAAAAAGTAACCTATAGAAATAGTGATCAAAATAAATAGTATAATTAATTTGTAAACTCGTAGTTAATTCCATCGCCCTGTTTACATTATCAACAGCAAGTATAGTATTTTGATTGTTTTTTTCGTTTTCAATTCTCGTTCGTCAATTGCATTTAGAGATAAGTTCTCCCTCATACCCGTTATCAGATCGATTAACTTTATTATTTTGTTTTGGCACATGAATTTATTTATACTTTAATGTACACCATAAGAAATGCCAAGTCAACCCGGCCCGTAAGGAAAATAATGTGATAGTTGCATAAAATATAACGAACATTATACTTAGTAAATGAGAAGAAATTACTATCAATATTAAACGTATTAATAAAATTAAAAACAGACTAATATTATATATATATTAACAGAAATAACAATTATATACTATAAAATCTACACACATACACAAAATATATATGTAAATAAAAACATATTTTAAATACATTAACTAAATTCACTATTATAATATACCATCAATGCATGTATATGTACACGTACACGTTTAACCGACTGATAATTTTATCTTAGGCTTATCTTTATAAACTCATTTATTAAGTACTATTATACTTGCTTTTTTTGTTTCAGACAGCAATTATTTACTGGCGTGTGTGAGAGACGACACAATACAATTAATAGACTTGCGGATGAATACAATTGTCCGATCGTTCAGGTATTTTTACATCTTGTGCTAAAATTTTAATAAAATCCATAAATTTAATCAATTCTAATTGGTAATAACATTTCAACACCTCGCCTTAATTAAATCAAAGAAAATAAATTTAGATATTTTAATTTATTCATAGTCGCTCAACAGTAATAAACATAATTGATTATTCGTCTACCATTATTTTATAGCGGTGTTTCAAATCTACATAAATTTTTAACTGGCTTATTTCAAAATAATCCTTTCCTCTCATATCCATTGTGAAAAATGATAAGACTGTTCACTGGTTTTATGCATCAATAAAACTATTATGTATTCATGCGTTAAAAATGTATTTAAAATGGTTTTTATAAATAATAACTATATGTGTGAAATGCACCTTCCCTCTGTTGAATAGAATGGAATGGACCTTACGAGGATTAGTTACACACACAGCTTGGCGATCGCGATACCAGGCGTCTTGAGCCATGTCGCTGCTCCCCTTTGCTGATCGTGGTATTGTTTTTTTATAGGATAAGGGTGACAAAGGAGCACACAGCCCACCTGATGGTAAGTGGTTTCTGTAGCCCATAGACATCTGCGAATCAAAATGCAGACGGGTTGTCACCCGTGAGGACTAAGATGGAATACCTCCTTTCCAGTGAAAAAGGTCTCCGGTTCTTTACACTCACCATACGAAACACAGCAGCGTTGAGCTGCTATTTTACGCTGGTATTCTGTGAGAGCGTGGTCCTTGCCCGGTCGAGCCGACTCATTCGTGCTACAACTTTACTACTAATATAGCTGCAGCATAGCTCTACCACGTAAATTTTTAAATTTATTTTAAAAGGTTACATTGAATCTAATATTAGCATTACAATATTAATTTTACAAATTGTAGTTTTGAGTATTGTAATTAGAAAACACCGACCTCTACAGTCAACAGCTACATTATACTATTTACCATGCTTTAACAAATTTCAATAAGAATATTTCAAAATAAGAATAGTATCTTAATTCTTTTTAAGTGTAAACATGGGCTTAATTAGGGTTCTCATTTCAG
The DNA here is from genome assembly GCA_033319125.1 of Parnassius glacialis. Lineage (NCBI taxonomy): Eukaryota > Metazoa > Arthropoda > Insecta > Lepidoptera > Papilionidae > Parnassius > Parnassius glacialis. Next base: position 21,649,951 of record JAVANC010000019.1, read on the forward strand.
CCACGAGTCGTTCAAAGTGGGCTGTGACTGGTCGAGAGCGGCTTTCGGTCCGGCCGGGCGGCTGCTCGCTGTTGGCGCCGCTGATGGATCAGTATACGTTTGGAACACGCATACAGGACGACTCGAGGCGATACTAAAAGACCACTCGTAAGTACCCATTCTCAATGTTTATGCTCTAATATAGAAGTAACAAAGACGGCAATTTCTGAATATTGCTGGAGCTACAACTGGCCTGGACAATTTGTTCATCATATTGTGCGCTCAAATACCGGTACATCACTCGTCTGATCCGAACCTATCCTAGGTTAATGTCCGGATGCATCATCAGGTGAAAATTACAACACGTCCATACTCAAATATCAACAATTTATAACATCACTAGCCTTTTTAATTCTACTGTCCACTCTTGGACTTTTGCCCTTTACTTGGAAATTTGCCCCTTACTCACTACATTTATAAGCTATGCCTACTCAGATGCTAAGTGCTCGCCGTTGATTCCACATTCAGCTAGCAATGTGAGTTCAACGACTACACACGGTACTAATAAAAATTTGAATTGCAATTTTAAATGCTAATTTACTATGTGCTCAGTGGTGAAAGAAATATTCACATTTGAGGAAGAAAATAATTCGAGCATATGATGTGATCACCACCAACACGTTCTGAAGAGTGCGACAGACTAATTTCTGCAAATATAATAATTGTAATTTTTCTGTTATTACTGTTATATTTATTATGTATTATTAGTATGTATTATTGTTATATTTTGCTGTATATTTGATTCAGCATTTTAAAAATGGCCGTCAGGCGGCAGAACACCGCGTAGGAAATACCGCATTCAGGCAACAGTTATCATTTAAAGAAAACTTTTGACATAATCTTCCTCTCCTCACAACTTCAATATATTGCGTCGACTGAGATTTGAACCCAAATGAAATGACACCTGGTCAAATTAATAAATTACGCTTTACTATGCTCCTAACAATATACGCACAAGTTGTTAGACAAGGATCACTGTGATTATATTGAATCTCTATGTTCCGTCATTCGATGTTTTAACTCTACTGTATGCTAAAAGTGTCTGGGCAATACTCGGTATTACATTAAACTGTTGCTTGACGCCGCGGTAAATAAATATAATGTCCTCAAAAACGAATTTCGGTCACGGCGGCCTGTTAACGGAGACTAGCCATCTGCGCAGGAACCTCATAATCCGATAATTAATAAGGAACATTTCTTGACAGAAAAACCCATAAACTGGTTTTGGCCGACCCGGTATTAGATCCCGTGACCTCGTGATGAGCAGTCACGCTTACGTCCACTACACCAAAGAGGCTGCCGATAAATAACTAACAATTAACCATGTGGATGCGGCCAGTCGAAGATGAAACTCTAGGCGGCCGGACGCGAGATTTATGTGGCGCTTGCCTTAACAGTTAATGGTTGCTATTTGCTATACGTTCGTATTTTATGGATTTATTTCATTAACTAAGTCTAAAAGGATCTTATTCTTCTCTATATTAACATTCATAACCACCACCTTCACAATAGCTTATTACAAAAGTTACAGCCTATACACGTCCCACTGCTGGGCACAGGCCTGCTCTAATATCTGAGACGGTTTTAGGGCAAGGGAATGTCCGCCGCGCTGCTCCAATACGTGTTGGCGAACTTCACATGTTTTCGAAATATTTTTTTCTTATTTTTCAGTCATTCAGTTTTCATCACGATGTTTTGATTAACCTCCGAGCACGTGGTAGATCAGCACTTAAAATTAGAGATGTAATGACTAGTCGGAAAAGCCGACTATCCGGCCATATTTATAGTCGGCGACTGGTCTGCGACTAGTCGGCATAAAGATCCGATTAGTCGGCTTATTATTTTAATCATATTTTACAATATAATTAAATGTATTTATAATCCTTTATTAGAAGCAAATTATAGTGTAAAAGCACCAAACTACTCTTTCTGCCAGCAATCTATTTCAATTGGTTTCGTATATAACTTCTAATATATTCCAGCTTCGGAGACGAGTCTCTCGCTATACACGTAACTAGCTGGACAACAAAGGTAGCAAGACGCGACATTTCGGGATATCTTGAACTGTCACGCCTCTACTAGTCAACTGACTCAACTCAGCTTTTTTTTATAGGATAGGGTGACAAACGAGCACACAGTCCACCTGATGATAAGTGGCTGATACGGCCCATAGACATCTACATTTATCCTCGTTTGCGAATCAAAATGCAGAAGCGTTGTCACCCGTGAGGACTAAGATGGAATGCCTCTTTTCAAGTAAAAAAGGTCTCCGGTTCTCTACACTCACCATACGAAACACAGCAGTGTTTAGCTGCTATTTGACGCTGTTATTCTGTGAGAGCGTGGTCCTTCCCCGGTCGAGCCGACCCATTCGTGCTACAACTATACTACTAATATAGCTGCAGCATGGCTCTACCACGTAATGACAACAAAGCGCCACTGGGATTGCCGATATCACCAGAAGGCCGTCAATGAAAACAATCATCGGCTTGGCCGACTAGTCAGCCAACTAGTCGGCCTTTTTTCAACCGAATAGTCGGCCAGTCGGCTAGTCGGCCCATCTTTACTTAAAAGGAATGTTATTGAGTTAGAATCTTCATCGGCCACATTTTTAGATCCTTTATTTCCTGATAATAAGCAAAAACGTTTCAAATAAAGTAACTTTTGTCCACCAAATGTCGCACGCTTATTTCGTGCTAGACAAATTCCAGTATTGTTGAGGAGTATGTTTACCTGGAACAAATAATGGTCCGACTAGGTAAGTCCAACCTCGACCGAGAGGTCCATCAACGGATTCAACTCGGCTGGGCAGCGTTCGGGAGATTACGACACATCTTCTCGCCAGATATACCTCAAAACCTTAAAACGTGATTGTACAACCTGTGCGTGTTGCCAATGATCTGAGACGTAGTCCTGCACTGCTGGCCGTATGAGGAAGGTCAAGGTTATTCAGCGAATAAGGAGAGGGCTATGCTCGGTGTCTGTCTGCGTGATAAACTTAGATATATCTGCAGTAGAACTAGAGTAAAGGCAATAGGTAGGCCATATAGCTCGAAGAAGTGACAACCGAAGGAGAAGCAAGGTTCTCGAGTTGTAGCCTCGTACCGATAGGCGAAGTGTGTGGCGATCCCCAACTAGGTAGAGTGATGGCCTGGTAAGACATGCAGGTAGTCGATGGATGTAGGTAGCTCGGGACCGTGCTTTGTGGCAATCTTTGGGGGAGGCCTATGTTCAGCAGCGAAAAAGCTAGTATGTATAGATAGTGAATAGGCTTTTGTTAAGCTAAGTCTGTGCGCTATACCATCTTCGACCGCATTACCACACACTATCAGGTGGAATAGCAGTCAAACACTGGCTTATAATAGTCAAAACAAAATGCCAAACATTTTTTTAATGTATGCAGCGGAGAAGTGAGGAAATTCTCGCTTTAATATTGAAGAACTACTTTATTACTATTGAATGCCATCATGGAGTCACTGATTTAGTATTGTAAAAAACAGTTATCTATTTTTATGTTACTTCACCGAGTAGTATTCGCTTAAAGAATCATCAATCAATTCATAGTCCCGAGCATTGTCAAACAGTAATCTTGAACAGCTATAAATCAACTTGCAAACACCTGTTCGTTCTCCGTTTCCCTGTGATTAGTATCGCTGTGACAAAGTAAGTAGTGTCAAATTTGTTGCTTCTGCAATTTGGAATTCCATGTTTGAATGAAACGATGTTAACGGTAACTTCCTAGGAAATCACGAAATGTCCCAACCAACAATAGTCTTTAAGCAATTGTAGGACAATACTATTGCTTCGGTCTGATTTTGACCCCAGCAATATCAAATAATGTTTCCGGAACATTCCTGACCTTGAATTTAAAGCTATAATTGCCTGGCTCGCGACATCGTTTAGTTTCTTCGTAACAATTCGCATGGACAATTGAAATCGTGAGGTCAGCATTGGCTCGAGCCGTCTCACAATTGCAAATTTCTCTTTCCCACACGTAACTACCACTGCATATTTATTTGTTTGGAGGAAGCGTTAGCGCTCTCGCGACAGTTTCTATTAATTTATTTTAAAATACCTGTAATGCTTTCTTTTATTATGCGTGTGATATGGAAACATAAATTCATTTCTTTGTTGTCTAAAGTTCGATCAAAGTAGCGTCCATTTCATGCCATTTAAAAAAAAATAGATAAGTGCCTTTGTTTTCAATGGGCTTTTGTTAGGGTGACAGGCGATTTTGCGAATTGCCTCGCTACGGCATGGCCATTGTATTGTATGCCGCTGCGACACGATTGGGCCCGACACAGGCCGTAGTCATAAATGTTTGTGGGGTCCGAACACAGCCAATCTGCTTCAAACAATGTAAACAAAAGGGAACATCAATGGCAGTTTTATATAATTTGTAATACCTTGTTAACAAAATGAAGAGCAAGCACTTGCGAGTGTGCTTTTCAAATTCTTGCCTCGTAATCTTGTCCTCATACGTTTGACGGCAAAGTCACACAGTCACTTTATTGCTTTAGCGCTGTCGAGTCTAATTCAATATTGAATAAACGTTAATACGGTTTTCTTGCGTTTACTTTCTGATATACCGTTTTGAAATAAACTCCAGTTTTATCTTCTTCGATAGTTACCTATGAAATGGGATGTAATTTGAAAACTAAGCGCATTGTGCAGTAAAATATTTATTACGTTTTGTAAACGTTCATTCTCATTATCTTTTAAACTAGAAGGATGTTTTTATGTCCTAAAAAAAATTAAACCAGCTGATACCTGCGATTTCGTCCGCGTTGCTTGATATAACTGAACAGGTAGTGCTTATAAAAATCGTTGTTTCTTTATAGTTTTAATTAAAAAACTTTATATTAAATGAAAATATCGCAATAACTTTTTTTTAAATAAGGGCCAAGTGTTTAAGAAATAAAACTTAGAAATCCTAATTGAAATCTATCCTGTAGTTTTTCTTTGATGCGCGCACAACTGCAAACCTCTATCATTTTATTTATATAGATTCAAGTTCTAAAAAGATAACTTGAATGATAAACATGCTCGCAGTTTGTCAAATGATAAATAACCTATGGAACCTAAGATTGTAGGTGGACCGTCAGCCGTCACCCTTAAGGATAGAAACGTTATCCTGTTACAGTGGATGCGCTGTTGCATAAATATCCAATGGTTACTATTCAGACGGCCGCGTAAGCCCTATCACATAATATGAAGAAAACTTGTTTTTGTTTACAAATTTTAAACATTTTGCTTCCAATAGATACCAAATTTGATCGATGGTATTCCTAAATATTATTTGACTTTCTTTTTACACTACGGAATATAGGCTTTTTTTAAAGAAGGCGTCAAATAGCATGCATATAACATAAAATACTGCCCTTAATTTTTCTGAGTAGACGGGAAAGTGACACTGATCAGCACCCCATCTTCAACTAGTTCGATTTAGATTCAACAATATCTAATGAATATTCCACTATTTTTAAGGCTCCGTGGCGCAGTGGCTTAGCAATGAGTTGCAGCGCTAAGGGCCGCGGGCTTGAATCCCGCACGGAACAAGTATTTGTATGGCCTACAAATAATTTTTCCGGGTCCGGATGTTGACGGGGTTTCTCTGCGTGATAAACTTAGGAATGAGGATATCCGCAGTAGAACCAGAGTGACCGACATAGCCCAACGGATTAGTAAGCTGAAGTGGCAGTGGGCCGGCCATATAGCTCAAAGAACCGACAACCGATGGGGAAGAAAGGTTCTCGAGTGGCAGCCTCGTACCGGTAGACGAAGTCGACCCCCCACTAGATGGAGTGACGACCTGGTAAGACATGCAGGAAGTCGATGGATGCAGGTGTGTATGTATGAAGTTATTACATTGAATTTAAATCGACTCAAGAAATTAAATATTTATGATTAAATAGACCGTGTATGTCCATACGTGGTAGAGCCATGCTGAAGCTAGGTATATTAGTAGTAGTAGTTGAAGCACGCATGCGTTGGCTCGATCGGGGAAGGACCACGCTCTCATAGAATACCAGCGTAAAATAGCAGCTTAATGCTGCTGTGTTTCGTATGGTGGATGTAGAGAACCGGAGACCCTTTTTACTGGAAAGGAGGAATTCCATCTTAGTTACCATAGAGTCGGTTTCTTTACTCATGTGATCCTACACAATAGCTTTGGATACACTTTTTAGCACCCCCTTCGGAGGCTATTAAATTACGTGTAAATTATTCTACTCTTTTTAGTTCAGTTTAGGTTCTTAGTTCTTAACGGCTTAGACGAAGACGGCTTTTACTTTTTTTAAAGAAAAATTTTAAACAAAATTTGTACAACGATTTCCATAGGTACACGATTACTCGCTTCTATAAGCAATAACCTAACGAATATTGTTCGACAAAACATACTAACAACGTCGACCATTTCCGGATGTATGCAATGGAATAGCAATGTTGCTGTGACCGTAGTCGCTCTCTTACCTATATACGCGTTGCGCCACGACGCGACGGGCCGACACAGCGTGAACCCCGCCAAGGAAATTAACAAGAACATTTGCGAATCCAAGCTTATCCAACACACTTATACCTGTCATTGGATACATCTTGATTTATTGCGCGACCCCAACGCGCTTATCGACGATTCCTATCATTCGAGATATCAGTGAGAACTACGAGCTAGAAATCGCATTACACGTAATGCAATTTCGAACACACAAACATCAACTTTAATTGCTATTAAAAAGCTACTATTACCGAGCATCATAATAAAGTGAACAACGAGTTCTTATGCTCATTTCTGTTATATTATGGCTAAGTACCATCTCGCGTGCGGTGTAATTAACTCCACCTAACAATTTCCGTACCCGATGTGATTCATTCGGACGTTTATGAAGCAATTGTCTAATAAACCTTTCGAAAAACGGCTCGCAAATAAAATGGTCCAACTCTATAACGGCAAACGCTTGAGCTTTCGTATTGAACAATTAATCATGTTTACTACTAGCAATAGCAATCCCTTTTCATTTATTGTACCTGTAATAAAATCAAAACATGTTCAGTTTGAAGTGATGTACTATATATACTTCATATATTACACATACACATACATTTACATACATTTTTATACGTGGTAGATTAGCAGCCATATTAATAGTATAGTTGTAGCACGAATGGGGAAGGACCACGCTCTCACAGAATACTAGCGCAAAATAGCAGCTTAATGCTGCTGTTTCGTATAGTGAGTGTAGAGAACCGGAGACCCTTTTTTCTGGATACGAGGCATTCTATCTTAGTCCTCACGGGTGACAACGCATCTGCATTTTAATTCGCAAACGAAGATAGATGTAGATGTCTATGGGCCACAGCAACCACTTACCATCAGGTGGACTGTCTGCTCGTTTGTCACCCTTATTCTATAAAAAAAATACACATACACACTTCATATATTATAAATTAGTGTTTTTTAAATTTTTAATGACAATTATTATATCGATAAAGGTTACGACCTACATTTATACTCCCACTGCTAGGCACAGACCTGCATAGAACAGCTTGTCCGCTGGACTGCTCCATTGTATGTTGAAAGACTTCACATGTACTTTATATATTTTGTTTTTATTTCTTAGATATGCAGGGTTCCTCACAATGTTTTCCTTCACCGAGCACGCAGTAAAACGGCACTTAAAATTGCAATTAACAATATAATTTGTGTCGGCATGGTCCGAAATCGCTCGGTTGCTCGCCTAGTGTGAAATTTACTATTAACGATTTTAAAAAAAATCTATTTTCATTATATCTTTTTAATGTGGCAGGTATTTAGATTAAGCCAGTATCCTTTAATATTATACCACAAATCGTAGAAACAAAGTAAGTGTACGAACGTATACGAGCATCATTAAAGAGTTATCTTGGTGCATGCTTTTTGTAGCGGAAAGGCTATCGACCGCCGCGAATAGATTCTTGAAATTGCTTTATTGGGTAACCTGTTTCCGAACCTTCATAGTAGGCGTGTAATGCGGTTATGAATCAAGACGTGACTGGAATTAAATATATGTATTATGCTTTACGTATTTGTGAACGGACACGAAAGCAATATAAACTGATTGGATTATACGTAGTACGTACTAAATGCATTTTCGTATGTCGTAAATTAAAACTATTGCATCATACACCTGTCCGATGGTCTTGTCTATACGCGACGCCCTATAAATTTTAAATTTGACCGTATTATTAATTTTATACCAGCCATTATTAACTAATTCTAATAACAGTCATTATACTTCTATAATAAAAATTTAAATAGTTATTTAAAAAACGCATTTAGACCACCGTTATTGAAAGTCGTCTTATGTAAGGGCTTTTAACAACAGATCCGAGATCCCACTCAATTCATATTTACGATGCTTCCTAGACCCCATATAGGATATTAACCGGGGGCTCGTTATCCACAAGCGGGAGCGGTATTTGTAAACGAACCGAACCGATCCGAAGCTAATTCTTGTTTATGGGCGACCACGATCAATACGAGGTTAATACTTATAAACGTCTTCGTAGTTGCACATAAACATCATTTATTATCGAAATCAACTGGACCATTTGAATCGTCATACACATATACAATCGATATATTCATGCTAAAAAGAAATTTCGAACAACTTGACCGCTTTCAGAACAACTTAACGCGAGCGCCGCGTATTCGAGCGACAGCGCACCGTCGGATTCTTTCTGTATCTTTTTTTTTGTCGGTCTTACTAAACGCTCGTATATTAATAAAAGCAACGATGAGTATCTCTTAAGTGCCAGTGACACAGATTTAAGCGCCAACATAATATTTGTAATGTACGGATACCGTTCATAGTCCCCTCGTATGTTCCGATAAAAGTAACGGTCCACGCGGCTCCGCCTCTAAATACACCAGTTTTGTAAGAAAATATAGCATGCAGTCGGAGTGGTTTTATGACCCTATGAACTTAGATTTTGTCGCAACCTCTAGCCGGCGTACCCGTCGCTCAACTATTGCGGAGTCTAAAGCTGCCTCGAATAAAAAATGAATTACTGTTACGATAACGTAACGCTGCAACCACGCTGGCATGCGATGCGAACTTAAACTATCCATTTTGTCATTACTCTTATTCACATGGCTTTCTTTCCCCGCTGAGATATGCAGCTCGTTAAGTTGAGGTCCTAAGTTCATATGGGCTGTGGAATGTATTAGCGACTCTACCAATCACAGGCTCGGTCTCTAACCTAAAGCAAATGCTGCAGTGCGCTTAATAGCACGCCAATTACCGCTCTTGTTCGTATTGTAGGTACTGCAAGGTGCAATTGTATAAAGTGCCTCAATAATACACTCCGTCCTCCCTAAACGCTCCGTAAAAGGTGAACCAAAGTTTGTAAATGTATTTAAATTAATTATATCAAATTATCGATAATAAAAACAATGAATTGCTAAAAACGATTTGTATTAAATGATCCATGAACGTCTGTAGAGCAATCAAAACCATTTCTGTGTACTGATCCGGAAAACAATATTATAACAGCGTTTTAATTCATTGTATCATTGAACGAAGTAAATTATTATAAATTTGTTTTATAATAACTCCAACAAAATCGATTAATCGATTATCGATTATTAGTTATAACTAATGCCGTGTTTCTATAATGAAGATCGCTTCGTTTTTTTACGAGTCGTTTTTTAGTAGGTGAAGTGCATGAAAACCCCTTTTTAAATCAAAATATTAGTTCAACTATTTATAAAACCATTAAAGTTTTTTTCATTCTAATGCCATCCTAAGTTGCTGAACGAATAGTTTGTAATATAAACTGTTTTACATGCACACATACATGTAATAAAAAGCATCGTTACGGAGAATGAAACGTTTCTTAAATATCAAGAATCAGGTATAAATTAAAAAATTATGCACTTCTTTTTTCAAATATTTTTCTGGAACATGTTTAAAAATTAGTCTCCACCCAGTTCAAAAGTACCGTTCAGAAAAATCTAAACACGATTAAATGATTACTGCATGAACTACGAACAAACATATATTTTAATAAACAAATATTGTATAATTTGTAACAAAGAACTTATTAATTTTTTTCTTGATTACTGCAATAACAATGTTACGTTTCGAGCAACTGTCATCAATGAATCAAACTGTTGTCGTCATTATTGAAGTAACGAGTTGGCATCATTAAGATCTTAAACAATAAGACATTAATCCTACTGTTACTGGTTTTTTTTTGTTTTGTCATAGTCTTCTTATTCTCTTGGATTTGCAAACACTAGCTCTAAAAGTAGATTAGGTTTCTCGAACAATTTCTACCCGTAACAACCACAGGCTGTCAATTTCATGTTCAGTACCTATATTTGATAGCAAAATGTGTAGGTAATAAGTTCTAGAAACCGATGGTTTAGAAACATAAATAATAATCTATAAACATAAAAATACTTTGTCGCAGAAGTAATAAGTTTTCTTACAATCTTTCATTTTGTAATATATTTTAATTTCACTTGGAGCATATCGCATAAGTTCTAATTAATTAACGAGCTAGGGTGACCGTTTAATGCTAATTCGAAAATCTAATTCGAATTCGACAACCCTGACGGCTATCCAGTTGGTTACCATAGGTTATGGGCCCTGCGGTCCCCGGGCACTTGATAGATTGCCCTGGACAGGCCCAGCGTAGTTAGTATTGGGCAAATCTATCAAGTTATACATTCCAGTTGGCACATTCTAGTCACTGGCTTTCAATAAAGAATAAAAAATTTCAGACACAGAAATCAACTAAATAAAACGGGATATTATCTTAGTTGCAGTCTATTCGAGACTCGCTGCTGGGCACTGACTTCCTCTCATTTCTAAGATGGTTATGGATCAATAATTCCTTCTTCCTTGTCCTTGAAATATATAAGTCGGCTCGACCGAGGAAGGACCACGCTCTCACAGAATACCAGCCTAAATAGTAACGTAACGCTGCTGTATTTCGCATGGTGAGTGTAGAGAGCCGGAGACCCTTTTTACTGGAACCGAGGCATTCCATCTTAGTCCTCACGGGTGACGACGCATCTGCATTTTGATTCGTAATCGAGGATTGATGTAGATGTCTGTGGGCCACGGCAACCACTTATCATCAGGTGGACTGTGTGCTCGTTTGTCACCCTTATCCTATACAAAAATCTAATATCCTTGTGTAATTTGGGAAATACAGTGTTTTAAACTAATTGCATAAAATTAAACGTTAAAATTACGTTTAACGTTAATTTTTTAGTCGTATTTGCAAGGATATAACCCATAGTGAAAATGTCAAACTTGTGCGGAATCTATGTCGAAAGTTCGATATAGCTACTTATCAGGATCCAGTAGGCTTCGGTCGTTTCTATCGTAAAGTAGAGTGTAACTAATGTACTAACCTCTTAACGCGACGCGGACACATCAAAACGTTATATATCAACGTAACAAACCCTTTCGCTGTGCAAATGCTTTGTAGAAGTTATTGAGATAAGCAAAGTTCGGGTCATCTAAATAAAATAGCCTATTAGATATTTAATATAATAAAAATTATGATATTAAATAATATGTATACCATTTTTTTAATTTCTTGCCGCACGTTTATAGAAGTCAAACAATGACTGCTGAAGACAACCAGTCTCTAGAACTAACCCAAAACTGCCCGTGGTCCAAAGTGGTTAATTCGAATTTGTCTGCAAAAAAAGCACCGCACAGAACTATAACCTAAGAGGAATAAGCTCAATCTATATGATTTACAAAAATGTTTTACTTTAATTTTATATCTACACCTTGGAAACTTAGGTACCTTAAATGTTATAAGATAATTAATCGAATGGGTGTTAGAGGTAGGGCACCGGTGTAGCCTTCTACGATGATTGTATTCTTCTGCGATAGTTGATGTCTTCTACGACGCTGTGAGGATAAAGCTTCAACCACAGTCAGAAAAACTAATGCCTCTTTTATCCACTCCTAATACTGATGATAATTAATATTCCTAATTCCTGTCGTCATCATGATAGGAATGTCAGTTATCATTTTTTAATTGATGTCGCTTTGCTGTCCAATTTAGGTAACTTTTTGTGTCTTTTGCACTTCAATTTGATTTTCCAGATATGTTAAGTAAAAAAATTTTTATAGAAAAACAGTTCTTTTTAATGCACCTTTATTTTTTACTGAGTACCTATAAAAACCGCGCATACTATGGACTGTTAAATTCAGACAATAATAATTAAATAAAATTATTAAGCATTTAAATGAAACCATGACAAATTATGAAAATATCATAATACTGGTTAGTTGCAATATCTTTCGTTACAATGGTAATCTTAGTCTATCTATATATTCACCCTAATGCAGGGCATAACGTTGTCATACATAATGAGTCGCTACAAAGTAAACTTTTACCGCTTTAAAACTAATACTATTTTATTATAACGTGCAAGCTGCTCTACACGTTAATGGTAATTTATATGACGTGCTCTTTATATAATATAATGGTACGTTAACCGTTTTAAGATATGGACGCTAAGTAAAAACTCTTCCTATTCGCCTAACACTACTAATATTTCTTTTTCTATTTTTATAAGTTAGGAGACTACACCAAAATGTCCTTAGTATCGTGAAGATATTATATATACATAACTACAACTAATACGATACGATACGATCTTCTTACCTATTTCAATCGCCAAATAGTGTAGAATCCACTTACTATAAGTTGCACTGGGGATAAGGGAAACAGGTGGGAGATGGGCAGCAGCATCTTCCTGATAATATCCAATATTATAATAAAAAAAAAAAAACTGCGGTTGCCAACCCGCTCGCCAAGCGTGGCAACTATGGCAAATACCCCCCTTATGAATGGATGTAATAAAGAAACGGCCCCCAGTCCCCGGCGGCCCCGCTATTCCTGGCTACGGTGGCGACCATGGTAACGGCGGGGCAGGGGGTGCTAAGAATCTCCGGTGGAGGTTTGGTTGCCACCTACGACGACTCGACCTGGCAACATACAACGCACGCACCCTGAGGACTGACGAGAAGATCGTGGAGCTGGAAGAAGAGATAGACAAGTTGCGCTGGCATATTATAGGATTATCCGAAGTCCGAAGAGAGGGGGAGGACACGGTAATCCTCGAATCCGGCAACTTGCTCTATCACCGGGAGGGCGAACATCTGTCCCAAGGAGGTGTCGGATTTATCGTCCACAAGTCTCTCGTTAACAACGTTGTAAAGATCGGGAGTGTGTCGACGAGGGTTGCGTACCTTATACTCAGAATCACCAAACGGTATTCGCTGAAGGTCATACAGGTTTACGCACCAACCTCGGCACACCCCGATGAGGAGGTGGAGGAAATGTATGAGGATATCTCTAGAGCCATGCATTCCTCCAAAACCCAATATACGGTGTTAATGGGAGACTTCAATGCAAAACTAGGCACAAGAGAGAACGGTGAGCTGAAAGTAGGGAAATTTGGAATAGGGCAACGGAACCCAAGGGGCCAGCAGCTGGCCGACTTCATGGAGAAAGAGGGACTCTTTATGATGAACTCTTTCTTCAAGAAGCGGCCCCACAGGAAGTGGACCTGGTTGAGCCCCGACGGTTCGATAAAAAATGAGATTGACTTCATTATGACGACCAGACGACAACTGTTCAGTGATGTCTCAGTGATCGCGAGGGTGAAAACCGGCAGCGATCACCGAATGGTTAGAGGCACACTGAACCTAAATGTTAAGTTGGAGAGGTCTCGTCTGATGAAGTCAACGCTCCGTCCCCCTCGTGCTCTAATCCAAAGTCCCGAAACCTTTCAGCTCGAGTTACGAAACCGTTTTCAGTGCCTAGAAGACTGCAATGAAGTGGACGATATGAATGACAAGCTCGTGGAAACTGTCCATGCGGTCGGAGCTAAGTTCTGCAAGACCCGCCGCAGAAGAACACAAAAACTCTCCGATCACACTCTTAATCTCATGGCTGTTAGACGGGAGATGAGGCTACATTCTTCAACAGATTTGACAGCATACAGGCAACTGAACAGACAGATCTCCAAATGCATGCGGCGGGACTTACGCAACTTCAATACAGCTCGTATTGAAGAAGCGATCGAGCGGAACCAAGGCTCCAAAGTCTTTGCCAGAGATCTGTCTGCCAGAAAGAGCCAACTGTCAAAGCTGAAGACCGAATGTGGCAGCATCGTTTCCGGGGCACCTGAGATTTTGAGTGAGATTGAGAGGTTCTATGGGCAGCTGTACACGTCATCGTTGGAGCCACACGCAAGTGTGAGTAACGATCCAAGAGCGAGTCTTATCCGACACTATTCCGAAGATATCCCGGACGTCAGTCTGAGCGAGATTAGAATGGCTCTCCAGCACCTTAAAAACGGCAAGGCCCCAGGCGAGGATGGAATTACAGCGGAGCTTCTGAAAGCGGGTGGAAGACCGGTACTTGAAGTCCTTCAGAAGCTCTTTAATTCCGTCCTCCATGGTGGCATAACACCGGAGGCGTGGAGCAGAAGTGCGGTGGTCTTGTTCTTCAAGAAAGGTGACAACGCTCTCTTGAAGAACTACAGACCGATTTCACTTCTGAGCCGCGTCTACATGCTGTTTTCGAGAGTCATTACGAATCGTCTCGCGCGCAGACTTGACGACTTCCAGCCTCCCGAACAAGCCGGTTTCCGAAAGGGCTTTAGCACCATAGACCACATACATACCCTACGGCAAATTGTACAGAAGTCCGAAGAGTACAATTTGCCACTATGTCTGGCGTATGTGGACTATGAGAAAGCCTTTGATTCCGTCGAAATTTGGGCGGTGCTGCAGTCCCTTCAGCGGTGCCAAGTTGACTGTCGGTATATCGAAGTGCTGAAGTGTTTGTACAGTAGGGCTACGATGGCTATCCGAGTACAGAACCAGAGTACGAAACCCATCCAATTGCAGAGAGGTGTAAGACAGGGTGATGTTATATCCCCGAAACTCTTCACCGCTGCATTGGAAGACGTTTTCAAGCTTCTGGACTGGAAAGGATGCGGTATTAACATCAATGGCGAATACATCACTCACCTTCGATTTGCCGACGATATAGTCCTTATGGCAGAATCGCTGGAGGACCTAAGCACTATGCTCAATGACCTCAATAGTGTCTCCCAACGGATAGGTCTTAAGATGAACATGGACAAAACAAAGATCATGTTTAATGTCCATGTCACACCTATGCCGGTAGTTGTTGGGAGCACTAAGCTCGAAGTTGTTGACGAGTATGTTTACCTGGGACAAATAGTCCGACTAGGTAAGTCCAACTTCGACCGAGAGGTCAATCGACGGATTCAACTCGGCTGGGCAGCGTTCGGGAAGCTACGACACATCTTCTCGTCAGACATACCTCAAAACCTTAAAACGAAATTGTACAACCAGTGCGTGTTGCCAGTGATGACTTACGGAACTGAGACGTGGTCCTTCACTGCTGGCCGTATGAGGAAGCTCAAGGTCGCTCAGCGAGCTATGGAGAGGGCTATGCTCGGAGTTTCTCTGCGTGATAAACTTAGGAATAAGGATATCCGCAGTAGAACCAGAGTAACCGACATAGCCCAACGGATTAGTAAGCTGAAGTGGCAGTGGGCCGGCCATATAGCTCGAAGAACCGACAACCGATGGGGAAGAAAGGTTCTCGAGTGGCAGCCTCGTACCGGTAGGCGAAGTGTAGGGCGTCCCCCCACGAGATGGAGTGACGACCTGGTAAGACATGCAGAAAGTCGATGGATGCAGGTGGCTCAGGACCGTGCTTTGTGGCATTCTTTGGGGGAGGCCTATGTTCAGCAGTGGACTTGTGAAGGGCTGTAATGATGATGATGAAAATGATGAAGTTGCACTGTACGTTCATTTGTTACTTCAATTTCATAAGAAAAAAATTGCACGTGGTAAAACATGCATAGATCTGAAACAATAAATTATATGCCATACAATCACTTTTTCCATGGGTTTTTATAGAAATGACGGTGACAAAGGAGTATACTCATGCAGTTCACACGATGGTAGATGGATGGAGGATATATTATTAACCCTGTGGATCTAGGAGCTGATTTGGGGTAGTGGATATTCTTACGCCGCTACTATACAGTAACATATATGCGAGTACATCTTTATATATAAAACTACATGTCACATTGTTTGTCCGTGGTGAACTCCTAAATAACTAAAGTGATTTCAATAAAATTTTGCACACTGTGTGCACTTTGGTCCAACTTGAGACATAGGAGAGTTTTTATCCCTATAAGTGACTCTCAATATTTTTTTTAAGAATTTAAGGATTTTTATAAGACGAAGGGTTGTAGGACAGGGCAGAAGAACTCTGCGTGGCAATATAGTTAATTATAACCAAGAATTATAATGCTACCTTTTTTCATCACAGGTCGGCAGTGACGGCTGTGTCATGGCATCCTCAATCGGGGCTTCTGGCGTCGGTGGACCGCGGCAAACGCGCGCTCATCTGGGGCGATTTGTGACACGCCTGGGACCACGCATCGCAACCGCCGTCGGCTCCACAGGTGCCTATTGATTCAAAATTAATTTATAAAGAGTGGGATTCGATCTGCTCTCCTTATCTACACCCTATTCGGTGACCACTTGTGAAAGTTATGGCGTATATGCGAGCTTTCCGAAGCTTTCGTGAAATAATCTATATGTTATGTTTCCGGAATTTCTCGATATAAGATCTTATACATATCGAAAACTTCTTGGTAGAAAAATGCTAAATATCTCATTTTGGTCAATCCCGGGATTCGAATCTGGAACCATATGATCAGCAGTCGTGCTTACGACCAGTTGATTAGCGAGGCAGCAGTAAATACAGATCTAATGAAGTTACTTTGCGATTGCGATTTTATCATTTATTCTTTAGTTAGTATGTGAAATGAAAACCTTCATTAACGCACGAACGTACAGAAACAACAGGTATCCTTTTAAAAACAGTGTCTTCGGACTTCATAGACCTCAAAACGTGTTGAAATATAGATTTTCAAAAGTCGACTCTTTACAACTACTTATTCAATTGAAGATGTTATAAATTAAGTTACGTTAAGATCTACGTAATAAATTGATTTCAATTAATTAAAAGATCTGCTTAATAAATTTATTATTATTAGGATTCAATTAGATTATGATTCGCGTACTAATAAATTTAATATGATCTTAAGCTAATTTATTTATAACATGTTTAATATAATTCACGCTTGATTTTATTAATTAACTACTTTCTTTTATTATTTAAAAATATACTCCAATAAATTATTTAGAGGTGTTTCACGTAATTATCATAATTGATTCGAGCTTACAACATCAAAGTTTGCGCCCTGAGCCTAAACATCTAACTGATGTCGCTTGTTATGTCAACGACAACTACAATTTAATGACTCGTACGAACGTGTAAGTTATATACAAACACTATAAATTCTCAATTCTCTCTAAATACGGGAATTCGTGTAGGGAATAGGAATAACAATATATTTCTTTTTTAAATTAAAAGTATACAATTTAAACTAATCTATTGTCGAATGATCTAGTTGGAAACTAAAATTTTCTTAACATATATTTAGGTGTTTTTAACAAAGAGTTCCTTAATAAAATATAATTCTTGCATAGTTACGTACTTAGTTATCATATAATATATAAAAAATAGTTTTTATTTGTTCACTCCCATACCGTTCATCAGATTGTGCTAAAACCACAGAATAAATAAGTACGTGAGGGTAATAATATAGTCATCCGGTTAATATGGTCACTTTCTTATAATTCAAAAAACGACAGCCTTGTTTGCATAGATGACTCCGTGATATGATATCTCTTCGTCAGTCAATCAAATAATAAAGGGTTAAAAGGGCGCTGCTTTATTGACGCCATTTTGACAGATAACATAATATTAAATATTTTAGTCGATTTTAGTATTGTGTAGTGTAGTTTGTTTTTTTTAAGTTGATTATTTATATTATTACATATTACAACCGAGACAAGTTCAAAAAACTGACGGATATGCGTAACGCGAATTCGTAAACATAGTATCTTTATAACTCAAGACATTAAGAGTCTCTACCCTCTCTATCCTGTACATATTAGTTGAAATTAAAAAGGAAATGCAAAAGATAACACTGAAGGCCATAAATGTGAGAAAATATAGATACACTATATTAAAAAAATTAAATTATAGTATAACATTTCCAGTTCATGGTTTTTTTTCCAACTATCCGCATTATTAGGGATTGCTGGAACTTATTTCTTCACATGTCCCTTCTGTGTAAATACCAGTAAATACTGTTTGAGTATGCATTTGACCTTCCCATAAACTACATTATTACGTAACATTCATGCACTTTCTTTAAAAGAATAGGAACAGAAACTGCATCTCATACAAAAATAATTTTCTTTAAAACTTTACTTAATAGGTTATCATCTAAGTTCTTCTGTTCTTCTCCAGCAACACGCATTCACTGCAGGATCCTAATGAAGGCGTTGATCATAGGCGATGATATTTTAAAACATCTGAATATCCTTCTAGCCAAAAGCTTGTTTCCGTCTGGGTTTTTTTTTCCAGAATATTATGTTTATATTTCTTTCTTTCTTTCTTTCACGATCCAATTGTTATACGTGGTAGAGCCAGCTGCAGCTATACTAAGATTGTAGCACGAATGCGTCGACTCGATCGGGGAAGGACCACGCTCTCAAAGAATACTTGCGTCAAATATCAGTTTACAGCAACATTAAGCTGTTCGTATGGTGAGTGTAGAGAACCGGAGATCCTTTTCACGAGGCATTCGATCTTAGTCCTAAAGAGTGATAACGCATCTGCATATTGTTTCTTAATCTAGGATAGACTTGTCTATGGGCCAGATCATTTACTTACCATCCCGTTGACTGTGTGCTCGTTTGTCACACTTATTCTATAAAAAATATATGTTTATACATATAAATCAGATGAGAATGCTAAATATATATCCCCCAATATCTATTAAATTGTTTTCTTACATAGAAATAGCATGAATAACAGGTCAGTACATGAAGTAACATAGTCATCATAACTTAGTAGTGCCAATGAATTTAAACACCGTCTCAGACCAATAAACCTTTGCCCCGCAACATACTTCCATAAAAGTAGAAAGCTAGTCGGGCTCATTTAATAAATGTTTAATAGTTTTGTTATTTATAAGGAACACTGTTTTAAAGTTATAGTAAGTGTATTTAAGTAAAAAGTGAAATCACAGCATATATAAGTCCCACCACTGGGCACAAGCTTCCTTTGGGAGAGGAAGTATTTCTGCGGACTTCATGTCTTTGATATATTTTTCAATGTGCATAGTAAACTGTCAGTTTCCTCTCTATTTTTTCCTTTGCTGCCGATTCCAAAGTAAATAAGCATTTAAAATTGCAAGTGCAAAATGAAACTAGTTTTTACGAATTTTATCGCGTTAAATTAGCTTATTTATGCATATATTCTCAACATTTCGGGTACTTACAGCACTTATGGTTACGGGAGGGCTGAGATGTTCAAAATCCCAGTATCATTGTTAACAACGGTAAACAGACTCAATACAACATTACAAATTTGAAACTTAATCTAATATATCTTGTATATAAACCTCAAATCACAAATAAGTACTGCTACCTGCATGTCAGACAAATTAAACCTTTTTAAGGAAATGCGTGAGTCCTTTGAATTTTTTTGACTTGGTTGGTTTAATTTTTCCGAACCGATACGAATTTGAGACCTTCAAGAAAAGAGCCTTCTCCGTTTTAAAAGGCTAAGAATACACTTACTATTCCCCGCGTGTTGCAGTTGTTCATGGGCGGCGATAGTCACTTATCATCAGGTGAGCGTGCAATCGTTGTCATATAAGAAGAAAGAAAGAAAGAAAGAAAATAAATTTATTTAGTAACACATTTTAGAAGTTTGCTAAACATAATAACATATTATAATAAATGGTTACTAAAAAGGTACCCAACTCAGCATAGTACTAACAAAGTACTTCGACACTGATCTTCTTCTGCTGGGTTTCTTTCTCTTCTGGGCTAATTGCTCGATAACCCTCTCAGAAATTAGAGGCGGTCTGTGCCTAGCAGTAGGACGTATATAGGCTCTTAACTTTACATCACTAGGAAATACAAAATTTCATTCTGCTCGCGAACACGTGGTAAAACAGCACTTCAAATTAACAATTTTGCACTGCTAGTGAGGCTAAGGGTCGATTAAATTTTAAGATCCTCAGTTATTGCCTCGTGAATCCAGTCATCTCTGATTTTATCTCTTTATCATTGGTTATTGGAAACGGTGCAAAGTCCGTACTGTATGGTAGATGCGTTTCAATTGAGGTCATTAAAAGTTCCGTTGCTTTAATCTTTCTTAACTCTTTACTGCAAATTCTAAAAAGGAAATACATTTTGCGTGCTTTTATTCGAAGTCCATAACAGTAATTTCACATTTCATCTCAGTCACTTTTACACGCGCTGCTCAGCTAACGATCATTTGCATGTACCAGAAATCAATCAGGTAAAAAGCTTCAACCATTAATATTTAAGTGCGTGTCGAAATGTTACACCTTTTCACGTGGATAGCTTAGAGATAAACTGAAGAGATTAAGTATCTGGCTAAATTATATTTTCAATTAAAACTGGACTACAGCACATAATCTGGAATTACGTTGTTATACATACATTAACTGTAAAATACTGTTATTTAGCGGAGCGATTTATTGTAATTGATGAACATTTAGTATATTTTTTTATAAATAAGTAATATTTGAACGTCAAAAAACATTTTACGTTTGCATGCTTATTACATTAGGTATTCAAATTATTATCATTGCCTTAAATTTATGAAATGGTAATTTGGTTTGGTTTAATTTACACGTACTAATTTTTTAGTGATAACCCTAGTAAGAAGCCTGTACTTGAAAATGAAAAAAATTGTTACTATCCTTTTCTTTATCTTAAACTTTATGCTATTTTTTTTTCAATTCTATTCACCATTAAAATCCATTTAGAATATACCTAATTATAACAACAGTAAACAATTTGTTTGGCATTGCATACTTTTTATATTTGTTTCGTAAAAATATGCAATTTAAGACTCATTTCAAACAGAACACTTTACTTTCAAATGGGGTTATAGTTAACAACTTATTAAATTAAATTATTTTAATTATTTCTGATATTTCTTCAGATAATATAAAATATAATAATTTCTTCTACTATGTACTTCAAATATAATACTTACTATTAAAATATTAATTAAAACAATTTTCCTGTAAACTTAACCACAGCTTAAAGGTATATGAAAATATGGAAAATGAAATAACATGTTGGGACTTCAAATATCATAATTTATGTAAAATACAAAATAGAAAATGATACTATTAAAAATATGTAGGTTACACATCAATCCGGGCCCAATTCGTTACCATTTTTTGATTGCATCCCATTATAAGTTTTTTTTTATATAAAAATAAGTGACAAGCGAGCTTACAGTCCACCTGATGGTAAGTGGCTGGCCACTGCAGTCCATGGACACCTTCTTCATTTGAAGCTGGCTGCAGCTGCTGGATGCGTAGTTATCTCTGAGGACTAACATGGCATGCCTCACAGCCTTGGAATGGAATTATAGCTAAATTGTGGTTGCAGGACGAATGGGTCGGCTCGACCGGGGTAGGACCACGCTCTCACAAAATATCAGAGTAAAATAGCAGCTTAACACTGCTGTGTTTCGTATGGTGAGTGTAGAGAACCGGACTCCTTTTTTACTGGATACGAGGCATTCCATCTCAGTCCTCAAGGGTTTCGGCGCATCTGCATTTTTGATTTTTATTCTTAATTTTGTTTAGATCAATCTTTAATTGATTCTTAATTAAGAATAAATGTAGATGTCAATGGGCCACAGCATCCACTTACCAAGAGGTGGACTGTGTGCTCGTTTGTCACCTTCATTCTATAAAAGAAAAGCCTCTAATTATACCGGCTTTCTATACACTTCAGACCAGAACTGGTGTTTGGCGGTAGAAACAGATAAAACCTGCCTAGACAAACTCCTAGGCAGCAACCGATTCCTACCACCATATAGCCATAACTGAACTCAACAGGCTCCTCCAAATAGGCCACTCCAAAGGCTCTCATTATTAAATAAACTTACATTAAATGGCTTGAAATTTAAATTTAGGTTATTCCTAGCTGTTCTCAGTGACTGCGACCACGTCGAAATTATTACGATTAGATTTCACAAGTTTTAATTTTTTGGCGGGGAACCCTAATTCTTTTTCCAAAATAAAAGTAATCAAAGTTACAACTTGTAACATCAGCTATCAGCCAGTAAAAGTCCCGTTAAAATCGATCCAGCCGTTTTGGAGATTAGCCTGAACAAGCAGACAGACAGAAAGAAAGACAGACAGACAGACAAAAAAAATGTTGTGTTTAAAAAAATGTTTTTTTTGTCACAAGTATCGTAAATACTTTCATATGTATTTAGTAAAAAGCTGTTATTTTGACATTACAAACAGACACTTCATTGTTATTTATTTTTATAGATTTATATAGAAAGAATTTAAATCACTTTCCACTTGCATGATATGAAAACAATTTTAATGACTCAGTTGTGTCCGGCTGGGGTTATAGTTGACACCAAATGGAAATCTAGACAAGTATTATATGCCGCTCTTGTGCGAAAACTCCGCCGTCATTGTTTGCAAGTTTACAACCGCAAATCATTTACCGCT
Organism: Parnassius glacialis; assembly: GCA_033319125.1. Classification (NCBI taxonomy): domain Eukaryota; kingdom Metazoa; phylum Arthropoda; class Insecta; order Lepidoptera; family Papilionidae; genus Parnassius; species Parnassius glacialis. The sequence continues at coordinate 21,672,731 of JAVANC010000019.1, forward strand.
TGTATAAATGTCTGTCAGCACTTAATACATAAAATGGTCATGTTGTTTAAAATTTAATTACGTCGCTAGATTTTTTATTCCACTGTAACACTTACATATGTAAGTACATTACATTGTTCTGTTTCAGAATGAGACAGCAAAATATTTTTTTTTAAATTATCTGTACTGATAGCTGGAATAGATTTCTGTAACGTCTAAATTTCGCAAAAATGTTAGCATTATTATCTTGTGTTTCCCAAATTGTTTTATTGTTTAATTAACATGACCATTATTATCATCATCATCATCAGACCATAAAATATCCGCGCAAAACGTGTGCGCGTTTTCAAAATTTATAAGGTTTTACCGTAATCGCAATGATTTAAAAAAAATTCACAGTTTTGTTATTTTATTAATTTTATTATTTATTAAAATTTTTATTAAACCCACATGCTTGGATCTGGTTTTCCGTTAACCACTTCCGTTACTATTTATTTACGTAAATATTATGTATGCTAATGTTTTGATATTTTATTATTACCATACGAGTCTGCTTTTGGACAAAGAGCACTCTGTAATCTTTAGGCTTATATCTGTTAGTACTACACATTGACATTTAGCAGCTCGTTAGAACAGGGGCTCGGATCTCCATTTCTACTCCCACTCTGTAAAAGTATTCTTAAGAATTACAATCCAATACATGTTGATCCATTTTACGTATGTAAAACGCCGCCGAGACGTAATAAATTCACAGTATGAAGGACAAGTTTGATTTTTAAAAAAAAAGTTAAGTTACAGCCTTTTTATACGTCCCAATGTTAGGCACAGGCGTCTTCTAGTTTCTAAATGTGTTATGAAGCAATTTTTCCGCCACGCTTCTGAAGTGATGCGTGATCGCGGACTTCATGTGTCCTTGAAATATTTTATTTCTTATACATGAATGTTTCAACACGATATTTTCCTTTAGCACCGAGCACAAGGCAAATCAGTACTTAAAATTAAAATTATCAATTTTCTTGGTACCGGGACGGATCGTACCCGGGTCGCTTTCTGTTAAATTTACAGCAAGCTATTAGCCTCTGAGCTACCACGGTTCTTTTTTGTTAAACAGCATCCCATATACATCCTTCAAAGGACATCCTTTTAACAAACAACATTGTACAAATCAATTAATTTTAAAATACTAAATCAAATTGTTGACATGGCAGTTAGCGAGGACCATATTTGTACCTAGCTTATAAATCTCTGTAATTGCGTTACAGACCATCAGAACCGGTTTATTCAGACGATTATAATACTTGTTTAGTGAAACGCTAGTTACAGTGGTTATAAACCATTAGATTTCAACAATAATTTAAAATTAAAAGTTCTGTACGACCGACTAACTCAAAAACTATTGGTCAGACCTTGATCAAATTTATATGGGACCACATGTTACAAATAAAAACTGAATCATCGAAATCGATTCCCCCGGAAAAAAGTTATGAGGTAACACATAATAAAAATAAACAAACAGTCGAATTGAGTACCGTCTCCTTTTTGAAGTCGATAGAAAAAAGTCAATTAGATGCGAAGATCAATAAAATCGTAGATTTATAAAATTAAGTATTATATAAAATATATACATATTGTTTTACATTTTTTATTGTTTTTCTTTTTTGTCGTGTGTAGATATAAAAACGTTACCTCGCTTACCGCAACTGTCAAGCGAATTGGTACTAAAGCAGGGAGAGTTTTAGAAAAAATAACGTATTTTCAACTTCAAAGACGTCTCGGCGGGCATTGGCCAATGTGAACGCGGGTGCTTGAATTGTTTGATTTCTTTTTCTTCATAAGATATAAATAAAAGCAATACGTTCTAAGAATGTTAAGCCTTTGCATTTGAGATAAGGTTTTCACGGTTACATAATGGAATCTCTGCAAAGTACAGGTTTTAATAGCGATTTAAGCAATCAATTAATCTTTATATTCTTTATTGTACACCAATAACCGTGTAGTGGCGGTCAAGAATATCCACTACCCCATATCCTCCCGTGGGTGTCGTAAAAGGCGACAAAGGGAAACAGGCAGGAGATAGGCAGCAGCATCTTCTGGTTAACGGCAAAAATACAATAAAAAAACTGCGGTTGCCAACCCGCTCGCCAAGCGTGGCAACTATGGCAATATACCCCCCATGATGAGAGTTAAGAAGAGACGGCCCCCAGTCCCCGGCGGCCCCGCTATTCCTGGCTACGGTGGCGACCATGGTAACGGCGGGGCAGGGGGTGCTAAGAATCTCCGGTGGAGGTTCGGTTGCCACCTACGACGACTTGACCTGGCAACGTACAACGCACGCACCCTGAGGACTGACGAGAAGATCGTGGAGCTGGAAGAAGAGATAGACAAGTTGCGCTGGCATATTATGGGATTATCCGAAGTCCGAAGAGAGGGGGAGGACACGGTAATCCTCGAATCCGGCAACTTGCTCTATCATCGGGAGGGCGACCATCTGTCCCAAGGAGGTGTCGGATTTATCGTCCACAAGTCTCTCGTTAACAACGTTGTAAAGATCGGGAGTGTGTCGACGAGGGTTGCGTATCTTATACTCAGAATCACCAAACGGTATTCGCTGAAGGTCATACAGGTTTACGCACCAACCTCGGCACACCCCGATGAGGATGTGGAGGAAATGTATGAGGATATCTCTAGAGCCATGCATTCCTCCAAAACCCAATATACGGTGTTAATGGGAGACTTCAATGCAAAACTAGGCACAAGAGAGAACGGTGAGCTGAAAGTAGGGAAATTTGGAATAGGGCAACGGAACCCAAGCGGCCAGCAGCTGGCCGACTTCACGGAGAAAGAGGGACTCTTTATGATGAACTCTTTCTTCAAGAAGCGGCCCCACAGGAAGTGGACCTGGTCGAGCCCCGACGGTTCGACAAAAAATGAGATTGACTTCATTATGACGACCAGACGACAACTGTTCAGTGATGTCTCAGTGATCGCCAGGGTGAAAACCGGCAGCGATCACCGAATGGTGAGAGGCACACTGAACCTAAATGTTAAGTTGGAGAGGTCTCGTCTGATGAAGTCAACGCTCCGTCCCCCTCGTGCTCTAATCCAAAGTCCTGAAACCTTTCAGCTCGAGTTACAAAACCGTTTTCAGGCCTAGAAGACTGCAATGAAGTGGATGATATGAATGACAAGCTCGTGGAAACTGTCCATGCGGTCGGAGCTAAGTTCTGCAAGACCCGCCGCAGAAGAACACAAAAACTCTCCGATCACATTCTTAATCTCATGGCTGTTAGACGGGAGATGAAGCTACATTCTTCAACAGATTTGACAGCATACAGGCAACTGAACAGACAGATCTCCAAATGCATGCGGCGGGACTTACGCAACTTCAATACAGCTCGTATTGAAGAAGAGATCGAGCGGAACCAAGGCTCCAAAGTCTTTGCCAGAGATCTGTCTGCCAGAAAGAGCCAACTGTCAAAGCTGAAGACCGAATGTGGCAGCATCGTTTCCGGGGCACCTGAGATTTTGAGTGAGATTGAGAGGTTCTATGGGCAGCTGTAAACGTCATCGTTGGAGCCACACGCAAGTGTGAGTAACGATCCAAGAGCGGGTCTTGTCCGACACTATTCCGAAGATATTCTGGACGTCAGTCTGAGCGAGATTAGAATGGCTCTCCAGCACCTTAAAAACGGCAAGGCCCCAGGCGAGGATGGAATTACAGCGGAGCTTCTGAAAGCGGGTGGAAGACCGGTACTTGAAGTCCTTCAGAAGCTCTTTAATTCCGTCCTCCATGGTGGCATTACACCGGAGGCGTGGAGCAGAAGTGCGGTGGTCTTGTTCTTCAAGAAAGGTGACAACGCTCTCTTGAAGAACTACAGACCGATTTCCCTTCTGAGCCGCGTCTACGTGCTGTTTTCGAGAGTCATTACGAATCGTCTCGCGCGCAGACTTGACGACTTCCAGCCTCCCGAACAAGCCGGTTTCCGAAAGGGCTTTAGCACCATAGACCACATACATACCCTTCGGCAAATTGTACAGAAGTCCGAAGAATACAATTTGCCACTATGTCTGGCGTATGTGGACTATGAGAAAGCCTTTGATTCCGTCGAAATTTGGGCGGTGCTGCAGTCCCTTCAACGGTGCCAAGTTGACTGTCGGTATATCGAAGTGCTAAAGTGTTTGTACTGTAGAGCTACGATGGCTATCCGAGTACAGAACCAGAGTACGAAACCTATCCAATTGCAGAGAGGTGTAAGACAGGGTGATGTTATATCCCCGAAACTCTTCACCGCTGCATTGGAAGACGTTTTCAAGCTTCTGGACTGGAAAGGATACGATATTAACATCAATGGCGAGTACATCACTCACCTTCGATTTGCCGACGATATAGTCCTTATGGCAGAATCGCTGGAGGACCTAAGCACTATGCTCAATGACCTCAATAGTGTCTCCCAACGGATAGGTCTTAAGATGAACATGGACAAAACAAAGATTATGTTTAATGTCCATGTCACACCTATGCCGGTAGTTGTTGGGAGCACTAAGCTCGAAGTTGTTGACGAGTATGTTTACTTGGGACAAATAGTCCGACTAGGTAAGTCCAACTTCGACCGACAGGTCAATCGACGGATTCAACTCGGCTGGGCAGCGTTCGGGAAGCTACAACACATCTTCTCGTCAGACATACCTCAAAACCTTAAAACGAAATTGCACAACCAGTGCGTGTTGCCAGTGATGACTTGCGGAACTGAGACGTGGTCCTTCACTGCTGGCCGTATGAGGAAGCTCAAGGTCGCTCAGCGAGCTATGGAGAGGGCTATGCTCGGAGTTTCTCTGCGTGATAAACTTAGGAATGAGGATATCCGCAGTAGAACCAGAGTAACCGACGTAGCCCAACGGATTAGTAAGCTGAAGTGGCAGTGGGCCGGCCATATAGCTCGAAGAACCGACAACCGATGGGGAAAAAAGGTTCTCGAGTGGCAGCCTCGTACCGGTAGGCGAAGTGTAGGGCGTCCCCCCACGAGATGGAGTGACGACCTGGTAAGACATGCAGGAAGTCGATGGATGCAGGTGGCTCAGGACCGTGCTTTGTGGCATTCTTTGGGGGAGGCCTATGTTCAGCAGTGGACTTGTGAAGGGCTGTAATGATGATGATGATGACACCAATACACATTGATGAAACACCTTATTTATAAAAAAAAGAGTAGGTACAGTAGCGGTTTTATCGCTCCAGAAGCGATTTCTTTCAGACAAACGTTTTACGCAAAGAACTGTTGTGTATAACGAATGGCGAAATTAACGACTTGCGTTAAAACTGAATATTCAGTTTTTATAAAATTATGTTCAATTTTGTTTTTTGCCCCATATTGTCCCGTGCATGTCGTAAGAGGCGACAAAGAGAAACAAGCCAAAATTATAAAAAACTGCGGTTGCCAACCTGCCTGGCAAGCATGGCAAATATAGCAAAATCCCCTATGAGGTAATCTACTGGGGAGGCCGATATTCAGCAATGGACTTTTATAGGATGTAATAGAACAGTGTTTTAAAAACTTAAGACTAAGATTTCACAAGTGATGAATAAGAGTTGTTGTAGCTCGGGAGCTAAGCGCTCGCCATTTTTGTACGTGGTAAACCCATGCTGCAGCTATATTAGTACAGTATTCGCTTAATACGATTACGTTTAATACGATTTCCCGCATAATACGCCTATATCAGTTCCTATATCAGTTCCTGCAACTTGAGGCATGTTTCCATGCATTTTTAACTCGCTTAATACGATCTTCATCCCGTCTAATACGCCATCTATGCAACACCCGAGCCAAGCCGAGTAGCACGCATAATTCTCTTCATTGATAACTGCCCCGACTAAAGAACATCAAGCTTGATTTCTTACTTCCGAATGCGACAAGCAAGTTGCAACCGATGGATCAGGACATTATAAAAGTCCTTAAACAAAGCTACAGGACACGATTGATACATCGCCATCGTAAAGAAATGGAAGACTCTGACATCAAACGACCCTTGACTGTGCATGATCCGATTCTAAAAATTGCAGCGGTATGGCAAGCAATTAAGCCTGAAACCATACAAAATTGTTTCAAGAAAACAGATTTCCGAAGTAACAAAGCTGACGTCGTGTTGGAAGAAGAACCCGCGATACTGCAGGGTTTTCCTGGATATTCTTCCATTGATGACAGTGTTGCACCGTACGATACACGTTCAATCGAAGATCTTTTTGAAGATGTAAATAACACCCAAAAAGAGGTCAGTTCCGACTGTGAAACGCAGAGGCATTATGAGCAGTAAACGGTTTAAGGCGCTAGTATCTATTGTTGCAACTTGCTTTCCGCTTTCGGGGAAAGTGATGTCATTATAAGTAATCATTAACTATGATGTAACGTATTTAAATACATATACTATTAAAGCTTTCTAATAAATTTATAAATATACCTATAACTAAATACCTACAAAAAATTGTTAATGATGTTATGTTTTATTTTCCATATCCCGCATAATACGCTTTCCCGCTTAAGTCGCGATTTTGGCTGAGTCCCTACAAAATCGTCTGAAGCGAGTTTTACTGTAGTATAGTTGTAGCACGAATGGGTCGGCTCGACCGGGGAAGGACCACGCTCTCACAGAATACCAGCGTAAAATAGCAGCTGTGTTAGCAGCAGCAGTGTTACTGCTTGTTTCGTATGGTGAGTAGAGAACTGGAGACTCTTTTTACTGCAAAAGAGCCATTCCATCTTGGTCCTCACGGGTGACAACGCATCTGCATTTTGATTTGCAATCGAGGATAGATGTAGATGTCTATGGGCCACAGCAATCACTTACCATCAGGAGGACTGTGTGCTCGTTTATCACCTTATACCATAAAAAAATTCACAGTACACGAACAACCTTGGTTCAATCCTCATAGGATATCTCTTGCTCGGCGATGAAGGAAAACATTAGGATGAAACCTATACGTAGGGATGTCTAGAGAGTAAAATATTTCGAAGACATATTATGACGCTCGCTAACATTCACTGGAGTATCGCGTTCGACTAATGTCTCCAAAACCTCAAAAATTTGGGGAGGTCTGTACCCACCGGTGTAACTATTTACCGATTATAATATCGAGATGCCAATTTACTTCTAGAAGTACTTTGTAGTAGTTAGAATTATTTTATTGCATGTAATGCATACTACTACTCTTAAATGAGGGCTAATAATCTTCCACTCACCAGATGTCGCTAATTGTGACTGAGGTAAAGCTTTTTTTGTTACACAGTGACAGTTAATTGAGAAATTAGTTTTAAATAATAGTTTACCATTATCTAGAGTGTTATATTAATAAACAACACAATGCGTCAGTGGTTTGATTTTAAATTTCTTGCACTTTATAACTCTTTTTAAAAAAATCAGCTTTTAGTTATAATTATAGTTTGGTTTGTTCATTTCTAATGTAATTAATATAAAATATAACAAAAATACAGAAAGAAACCTTAAAGATTACATTTTACTAAGAAATTATCGTCCACGCTCTGAAATCTGTCAAATAATTAACCTCACTGTAAAGTAGCGCCGCCCTGGTGGCAGAAAAAGTCGTGGATGCCCTCATTAAAAAAATGCCGCGTAACAAAAGTTTACAGGAATTACAAATGTTTTGCAATTAACCTATTTCTAAAATTTTACTTCTAATGTATTTTTCTCAAGCTATTTTTCAACGTTTGTGTAAATATTTTTGTTACCTATTACAAGCCAGTACTTGACTACTCTACTTTGCTTCTGGTGATGAGTGGTGATGAAACCCTATATAGTAAATCGTCTTGTCTTAGCATAATAAAAGCTTCACTCTTGCCTTGAAGACAATGAGAGTGACGAAAAGACAGAAGCAGCCAAATTGTTGCACTCCCTTCTGTACGCATTACGAAACACAAAGCAAACCGTTTGGTTTGTATGCATGGATTATCGACAACAAAGTGATGAACAACCACCGACCGCCTAGGGTTTTGTAATGGTGGAAAGGGAAGAGAGGAATTAAAGCATGTAATTCCTACGCACGCTTGCCAAAATGTATCCTATAGAATTACTAAAAGCCAAAAATATTATAGACCAAGCATGAATCTAAATTAAATGTAATATTTTTTTTTTATAGGATAAGAGTGACAAACGAGCACACAGTCCACCTGATGGGAAGTGGTTGCTGCGGCCCATAGACATCTACATCTATCCTCAATTACAAGTCGAAATGTAGATGCGTTGTCACCCGTGAGGACTAAGATGGAATGCCTCATTTACAGTAAAAAGGGCCTCCGGCCACCTGCACTCACCAAGCGAAACGCAAAGGTAAACCTCTACTTCACGCTGGTTTCCTGTGAGGTCGTGGTACCACCCCGGTTCGAGCCGGCCCATCCGTGAGACAGCAAAAGCTGCCGCGTGGCTCTACCACTGTTAAATGAAAAAAGTGTTGTGCATATCTCAAGTCTCAGGTACTGCTTCCAAAGCTACCTTCTTCCATATGGGGAAGTGTTTCTCATCAAGCATAAATTAATAAGTGTAACGTTGGATACAGGCAGGTCAGGGCGACTCTGTAACTCGGCGTTAACTTGTCTTTGTGGAACTATATTAAAAATCTAAGTCAAATTTTTATTTTTGTTGTCCAAATTATTCTTCGGAAAAAAAATTATTCACCAGCATCAGTAACAATACGGGCTGTATTCTTCATTTCATCACAAGTACACTGCAAAGTATAGGCGTACTCCAAGGAATGAAACTAACCACGGTTCTAAACCACCTGCATCCATTGATTTCCTGCATCTCTTACCAGGTCGTGGGAGTCTTTATAAATATATCTTCGCGATTCCGCAGCTAGTTTACTAAGATAAGCAGGTTGAGTGCCAATCGCATAACCGACCTCTTATATTTTTAGCGCAACTCCATGTCACCGGCCTCAATATTTATATGGAACGATTTATGAGATACGTCCGTCAGCCGCGGACCACGAGATTCTTTTAGCATTTCACTCACTCGACTTTTACAATAACCATGGAATGAAAAAGGTGATTGATTTACTTCCGCCGCCACCATTCAATACAAATAATAGTTATTTGATTAAATACATTCGATACGCACTGTATTCATTTTGTTTAAACTCATTGAACAAAACAAAAATGACCTCCCGAATATACGATATATGTTTTGGTTATAAACAAACGCACATCTAAACAGTAATAAGTTAACGGGAAGTGAATAGATTCGCTAATAAACGTGCATTGACTGGCAGGCCCCTACCGCATTGTAATTTTCTCGTAATAACAGATACTGACCCAATCGCCCAACATCTGACGATAATTCAACCATTAGATTTGTAAAAAGAAGTGGTTCGGTGCGATGACGCACAGTACGGCACCGCCAATAAGTGAAAGCGCGACTTTCGACTTTCGTTGAGTTTTTGTTATTGTATGAATTTGTGTATGGGTCGAGTATATTGTCTGGTGACATGATTCTGCCTTATAGTGCGCAGTTAACTTAAAGAAACGTACACATTGATTCATTATCATCAAGAAAGTTTTTTTTTGTTACCTTTCCAGTTCAAAGTTATTGTAATTGGTCCGTATTTCCAAAGTCCAAAGTCTCTACCTACCCTAGTTGAATGCTATGGTATTTCGAAAGATGTTTATGTGTCTATGTAGTACATGGTTTGTGGTTGATTTTCGCCTCGCATATCTCGGCTACAAATAATAATATCGACGTTGAACTGGTTTCATTCGATGCCCAATTTTGTAGTTAGAACCTAATTGAGTGTTTTATCAAAATCAGTCCAGCACATTTTATTGTGAATAAATTAACTGGAGAAATCGGAAACTAGCCGAAGTTTATAAATAATTATATGTATAAATAAAATTTTATTTCTATTTTCTTATTTCATATTCCAGGTTACCTATTTTTGTCACTACTACTAGGAATCTATCACTACTACGAATTTTTCAGTGTTCAACTCCCGAGAAATTTTTAGACGACATTCTTTTCGTATCAGTTTCTTTTTTTTTTTTTAATAAACATAGGTGCATACGCTTACACTATTTATAAGATTATATTTAATAAACTCTTCATTGCTTAAGCTGCTATCAATTAAGGTTCCCGTCGATAACAAAAAGTTAGGACGGGAGATGGGTTCCGCTTGTACGACGGTGTTGTCTTCAAAGAGACTTGTTTTTTGAACCCCAGGCAAGCGGGGTTATGAGCAGAGAGTCGATAACCTAGCACCAGTACTACTACTATCATCAATGCATGAGATATTTGTCACACAAGTTTTGGATGGATTAACCGTCGTCAGGCGACACGTTAACAGGATGCGTGGCATGCACGTTCAACCTCTGTCATTTCTCATCACCTCTTTCACCATTAATATCGTTTCTTCACATGACTCTACTTTCTTCACATGATTCTTTTCTTAATTCTTTTTATATATGCTCAATTCTCCTTTTAATATATTTTCGAATACATTGATGTGGTATAGGGAATACAATAGAAATATAATACAAGGGTTTCGAAAACAATACTTTATGGAGCGTGCTAAAATCATCCATATTATCAATTACTTCAAAGGGAAGGAAATTGTTTGTTTTTTTTTGTTTTTTATTACTATTTTATAATATAGTAAATTATTAAAATCATTTTACGCACCTAAAGTTCCTCGTCAAATTTTAATTGGAATATTAAAACATAACGGAAACCGAAAGTTCTTATCTTTGTTTAAAGTTTGATAATGAAGATAAATGTGTCCAAAATTCAATCACACCACGTCGCAAGTACCTGTGCTGTCGAAACAGTATAATTTAAAATTAAAAATTTTGTACAGCCGACTTCAATATAAGTTATTAAGAATAATTAAAATACTATTGGTCACACCTTGATCAAATTCATCATCACGAGAAGTACCAGCTTTCAAATAAAAAAAGAATCATCGAAATCGGTTCTGGGTGAACTGGGAGAGTTATAAGGTAACACACATAAAAAAACACATACAGTCGAATTGAGTACCGTCTCCTTTTTGGTAGTCGGCAGCTAAATCATACATACTCTGTCGTTCATGTATTGCTAAGAACGGTGTGGAATTAACAAAAAATATATACGCGTTCTTGAGAAAATTAAATGGAATCAAAGTTTCAAATACTCGCATCAGCGTCAAACTGAAAATAAATTTTATGTACATGTCTGAACGTTTCTTCTGCTATCTAGTGCGTAATATTATTAAAATTTATGCTGAACATATTTTTGATACTCAGTATTTCGCTTTTCGCATGATTGGATTACTCCAGACGCGCGGTGAACCGTTCACAAACCGTTTGTCGCCAAAATGAAGCGGAAAATTTAATAGTCCACTTTTCAGTACGTGGTCAGCATTTTATTTTTATTATCTGTACAATAATGCCCCGCTTTCGTTTCCCGGCGGGGGACAGGTTAAGTGTTTATAGTTGTGTGTTTTGCTCTCGTTTTATGCACCTCCACGCCGGCATTTAAATTGACTATTTTACCAAAAGAAATATTACAATGTAATTCAATTTGAAGTGTTTTGTATGTGTAATTAGAAATCTGTATAAAGACATAATGTTACACGAAAGTACAGTTTGCGCGCTTACTTTTATTGTTATAAACATATTTCCTGTGCACTTACGAAGAAGAGTCAGCAATTTTAACAGCCACTTGAACGCCGTTAACTCATTCATCGTTCTTGCACTTCAAAACGGACAAAGTGTATAATCAGTAACATAACGCATACGGCGAAAGTTGAAGAGTTATTGATGGTTAATTGATATAAGTTTCGGTTGTTTCGAAGTTGTATAAAATCTCAATAAAACAACTACTATACGAGTATGATATTAAAAGTGAGTTGTGTTGGAGTGCTTCGGGCTCTCACCATGACGGTACCGTTGTCGCGTCGGCCGAGCGAGCAGAGATTTGGCGTAATGACCTACGGAGGTACGGCGTCGCACCGCTCGACGTATTAGATCTTAATCGCGTTTACGCTCACCGGAGACACACCGGCCACAATCTGCGACCGCAAGACGCTCGTCAATCGGCTCATCAACCTGATTAACTAATCATAATTGCTTGATTTATGTAACTGGATTCGCAATCATCCCACATAATGCGTTGCAGTACTTGCAATTTTGATCTAATTAACCTAAAACACAAAGTCAAGGAACAAGCAAAACGTTGCGAAAATCTGTAGGTATTTAGCGCTGGACTTTTAGCTAATCTGTATTATTAAGTTTTAAGTCCACTGTTGAACAAAGGCAGGAATGACATAATAATATTTTTAGTAATTTGTATGTCATTCTTGCGTTTTTTATTTCATAGTATTAAAAAAAGTAAATATATTTGTTATATTATAGATAACAAATACACAAAAACTTACTAATCCGTAACACGGATTAGTAAGCTGAAGTGGCAGTGGGCCGGCCATATAGCTCGAAAAATCGACGACCGATGGCGAAAAAAGTTTCTCGAGGGGCAGCCTCGTACCGGTATGCGAAGTGTAGGGCGACCCCCCACTATATCTAGTGACGACCTGGTAAGACATGCAGGAAGTCGTTGGATGCAGGTGGCTCAGGACCGTGCTTTGTAGCATTACTTGGGACAGGCTTATGTTCAGCAGTGGACTTGTGAAGGGCTGTAATGACGATGATGATGATGATAAATAACTAGATGCTATTGATTTGCATATCAATATTAATAACATGATGGAATCAAACTATTCAGTCTGCAAGATCATAAACGAAGCCCCTAAAATTTTAAATATTTAACAAATTAAGTCACGCTATTGTTGTATGCTAATTAATTACAATATATTAGGCGTTAATTTACAATACTAATTATAACGGAAACTTAGCGTACCCCTGAATATCGGCGCTTCGCACGGCATTAATATAACCGTAGACAATATTCTACTCACAGACCAATTTAAAATTACCGTTCTAGGAATAATTATACATTTTTTGTGCCAGTAAGGCCGGTAGTCCTCACGCAACATCACTATTGCTGACCGGAGGCGGGCTAATAGCAGTTATTAGTAAATCGGTTTGAGAAATCGACAACAATGAGCACGAAATATACTCATTCAGTGCCTCATTTATTTAACTTTTGTATCAAATGATTTTTCAATGTGTGTCAAATATTTCTTTACTTTTTTCTTTAACTATAAAAAGTGATCAGCCCCAGAGCGGCATCATTAACGTGATTAAATTATCTTCAAGTGTTTTTTTTTTTATATATCATTATATCGTTCGCGTGTAGTTTGTTTAAAATAACAGGTCTCTTTAAAGTAATTTGGTTCAATTAAGGCAGTCGAGAGAAAGTGAAAATTCCGTTAAATGTGACATACCTTCGATATTTACGATCTTAAAATAATTTTAAAACTTTCAGACTTTTATGAAGTACAATTTTTGCATATATTTGAGGGAGTCAATTAACCCACATTAATTTATAAAATTAAATAAGCGTGAATGAATTTAATAATTTTGATAGATACCACACTGTTGATACTAAATTAGCCAGACTAGATTCTATCAAAATCTAATCATATTGTGAAAAACTATCCATATAAACTCAATTTTACATAGGTTACTCTTTGAACTTGACATTATAAGCTGATACTATAGCAATATTAAACGAAACTATGTCCGTGTCAGTAAACATCCGTATGAAACAAGGAATTTCGAAGTATGAGTTAAGCAGCTGAGTTAAAAAATGTAGGCTGAGAAAACGATTCCGTCTCCTCCGTCAGGACTTTGATCGTGTTTTGTTTCCAGTTTTTTTTCTTTTCTTTTCGCCTATGTATTTATTGCATAAAGCTTTGCTAATATTAAAGTATACTTAAAATTTCAGAATCTCAGAATAGCTCAAGTCCCTAAGCTAAGCCTAGTGACAATTATGTCTATCGTTACAATCAAGTGGCTTTAATATTACGAGTTTCTATATGTGTAATTTTTCGCAGTAATAAACGATACCGGCAGAGCAGACAGAGATTATACGAGACGCAAACAACAAGGATGCAAAACAGCAACACCAGCCAGGAACGACAGATTTATTGTTAGCAGTGTACTAAGAAATCGCACTCGACTACTTCTGCGTTCCTAATTAAGCGATAAGTAATAGTACCTAACAAAATGACTGAACGCGGCTTTAATAGAAGAATTCTTGCCTGTCAAAATGCATTTTCTTCCCTCATGTCGAACACTCTTATATTTGCACGCTCATTTCAAAACAGAGATGATGTAGCTTGAGAACAGTACAGTTTACTGATTAGCCCTTTTTTGTCTTATATACAAGTAGATGTAAGGCTGAAAGTGTTAGAGTCGACCCGAAGAGAGATTTTACATAGGGTCATCATCAGGATCATGTACACATCGTATAAATTGAGTTTTACTCACTAACACCAAAGTAAGATGACAAAATTGATAAAAGCACTGTTAATAATTATTGATGGGCCCCGGTTTTGTCTAATCCAAGATGATGATAAGCTTAAAGTATTGAGACGTACCGAAAATAGATATATTATGCTCAGTGTAAAATCGGCATTAACATAGGAGCATGTACAGTGCATATTACATATCCTAGAGATGGGGTCCCTAACAAAATATTAGATTTAAAATTTATTACATTAAAACAGTAGCGGCAAGAAAGTCTAGCGGTGACCGTTATTGCGCATAAGTCGCGCTGATTGGCTCGTACGTATCGTTCGCACGCGCGCTCTCCAGTCGTATTCGTGCAGTAATGCAGTTCAATTCGTGCGCGTCCCCTCCACGTTTCGTTCAGCGCTAGACTTACGTGCCGCTACTTGTAGATAGATAGATAATTCTTTATTGTACACCAATTCAATACATAAACGAAAGAAGAAGAAAAAAAAATTATTTTAATTATTCTGTTATTCTATTCTATTACTATTCTATTATTCTAATATCTCTATGGTGCAATTTTTGAACAACTCTTCCATTTGTAACGATGGTTTTTCAATACATTACAAATAGTTTAGCGAGACATTATTATTATATAAATCTTTAAAAAAATCACTAGTAAGACTAAAATTTTAGTAAAATTTAGCTTAACTTTTCCATCCCATAACATGCTATCAACTTTTTAACATTTAAAAAAATTACATTGTCTTGGAATATTTATTAAAACCAAAATGAAACACTAATTTCTTGCCAGACATGATCAGTAAAACTATCGAATGTTGCAAAGAATCAGGTGTTATTTTAAGTATTCTAATACCCGCTCCTCTAAAATCCGACTAATTTCCGACTAAAGTATAAAATGTATTGGATGATTTGATGTTTTTTCCAAAACCAAAGAAATTTTCTCTAACTCTCATAGTTTTGATTTTCCTCACATTGGCCTATCTCAACGTGCTAACTTGTATGTGTATACAGGTGTATACTCAATCGGACTACAATTTAAAATTGGAATATTGTACAGTCTCAGTTTCCAGAAATTTATTCAGAACATAAGTTTGTAATTATTTTCATTTCTAGAGCCGTGGTAGTTCAGATGGTTAGCGCTCGCAGTAAGCTTCACAGTACTCGAGAAACCCGGGTTCGATCCCCACCGACACCAATGAAATTGTTAATTGCAATTTTAAGTGCTGATTTACCACATGCTCGGGGGTGAAGGAAAACATCGTGAGGAAACCTGCATATCTGAGAAATAAGAAAAAAAATATTTCGAAGACATGTGAAGTTCGCCAACACGCATTAGGGCAGCGCGGTGGACGGCTCCATGGCGCAGCGGCTTAGCAATGAGTTGCTTGCGCTGGGGGGCGCGGGTTCGAATCTCGCACGGAACAAGTATTTGTATGGCCTACAAATAATTGTTCCGGGTCTGGATGTTTGTCCTTGTGCTATTTGTGTTTGTAAACTGCCTCTACGATACAGGAGAAAATCCTAGTGTGGGGGTAACGTTATTAAAAAAAAAATTCCTTGCCCTAAAACCATCTCAGAAATGAGAGGAGGCCTGTGCCCAGCAGTGGGGCGTAAATAGGTTGCAACTTTACTTTAACTTTACTTTACTTTAATACTCGTGTATAAAATTTAATTCCGAATGAATTAATTTAGAAGACCAGTACATATTAAATAGAACGTTTGAGCGAGAGTAGGTGGTGGTGGCTAATTAATGTAATGAACAGCGCAGCCCATTAACATGCACTTAGGAAATCATTAAATTACACGTCCACCCCTGAAACATTAATGTCTCCTCTGAGGTTTTAATAGTTTAGCCATTATCGTTGCATCTTGCCATCGTTTTATACGCACTTGCTGCAAACACAAACTTTCTTCAAACACCCTCTTGATGGTTTTTGTTCTGTAGCTATAGATTTTTTTAAAGAGTTTAGTATTAATAATCTCCGCTATTTATTACATGTGATAAACTGGGTTTTAAATGTGTACATATAGACTGGCGATAGTTAAACTTTATCTTTTATCTTTATCATATATTTTAAGCTCTATACTTTCCGGTAGTTATGGTTTAATTTTGTTAATGTTTTTTTCTAATTTCTTAAGGCTAGAATACAAATCTAAAGGATTAAATTATATAGGATTTCATGGCAGTAATATGAATTGCTATAACTGTACGTAGGCCTTACTACAATATTAGCTATCGGATTACTAACAGTTACATCGATTCGGATTATTGTTCAAACAACTTAATTAAATCCAGGACATTGCACCCGTTTGAAACACCGCCATCATGTGCAAATATACGAGAACTATTAAATAACGGTCGCTCCACAATGAACGTATCAATTTCAGTTTGTTTTACTGTAAGTAAACACCTAATAGATGCTATCGTAAGTCAGTTTGATTTAATAAATTAAACTTTACTTACGAACAGGATGTGCCGCATATTTTTTGTAGTACACCGACGTTGGACTAGTATTTATAGAATTCTTGTATTGCTCACTGCAGACTTGACAAGTTCCTTACTTATTTACAACTTACTTTTCTGTTATACTTTATTTATTATCTATTTTAAATATCCAAGGGTACAAATAGCATGAAGCAACTTGAAAATGGACGTAAATAACATTTATATATTTTAGAAGATGGAGCAAATGTCACCCCAGACCCCAGAGCGAAGTTCACTTGACAGATAGTGATCACCGCCGACCATGGACGTTTGCAACATCGGAGGAATAACCAATACGTTGATGCCCTTTTAAATGAGCAGGCTCATCATTATTGTTTAACTCCTAAGTCCATTTTCGGTTGAAATAAAATCCAAAACAAGTGGTAAAATAAAAATAAAATGTACGACCGACTTCAATATACTCGTAAATAAAATGAGAACATCATCAATGTAGTCGAAGTCAATTAAATACGCATAATTAACTAGTGGTCAGATCTTGATAAAATCTATATGGGACTACATGAGAAACACCAGATTTCAAGTAAAAAAAGAATCAGCAAAATCGGTTCACCTAAAAAAATGTTTTGAGGTAACACACATAAAAAATACAATCGAATTGAGAACCTCCTTTTTTTTGAAGTCGGTTGAAAATAAGGTGTTATTCCATGTTTAATATTCGTGTAAATATTAGTGATCGTTATGACATGTCACTATTTAAATATCCTCTTAAGCACTGTCGCCTATATATATATATATATATATATATATATATATATATATATATATATATATATGTCGTTAACCGCCTTTCAGTCTAGCCTTTACACTAAACGGCGCCATTCGACTACTGAATGATAACTGAATGATATTCAGTCGATGCGTCAAATACAAAATTGCACGTATCTTGTAACATCATCGACAGTAGGCTAGGGTGTGGCTGGGATGGTCCTTAGGCTACCCTAAAGCCGCGTACATTTATATAATATAGCACATAGCGCATAATTAAACAGACCGGCGACCATCTCGTGAAATAAAATTAATAGGGTGACCATGCTATGTAATGTTTAGGCTGTTAACTGAAAGGCTCATTAAGCTAGTTGAGTGTGACATATTATACACACCTTCTTCGTGATGCAATGTCACGTCTAAAACAGCATAATATAAAGTCGTACGACTAAAATTTACCTTGCTGTACTTTTTAACATTATTGAAGCTTTTTCAGTCTACTGATATACTACTATACGTCAAAGCAAGATTATTTTATAAAATCGAACTTAGGGACAAGTAATGTTTGAAGACAGAAACGCGAATCATAATAATTGGCTAAAAAAAATCATAAATATGACACTAAATCGCTTTATAAACATGTACTTACCTTGCAGAGATTCCATAGAGATACCGTGTAAAAGTTATATCAATAAAAAATGCTTATTATTTTTAGAATATGTTGAGAACATATTTTGTAAATTCTTTTTTTTTATCTTACTCGTGGCCGCCCCGGCTACTGACCAGTGTCCGCCGAGCGCAGAGACATCTTCGACGTTTGTGGTAAAATTTTCCTCGCTTATACATTTCGTGAGGAAACGTTTTCATACCTACACACTAATAAAGAACACGGCCCGGCTTCTAAATAAACTATTGGTGTACATGTCTTTCTTTTTTTTATTCGTTTAAAAAAAAGTTACCTCCACACTAGGATTTTCACCTGTATCGCGGGGGCAGTTTACATACATAGATTTCACAAGGACAAACATCCAGACCCAGAACAATTATTTGTAGACCATACAAATACTTGTTCCGTGCGGGTTTAGACCCCGCGGCCCTTAGCGCTGCAACTCATTGCCACTGCGCCACGGAACCGTCAAAATTCTGTAACTCCATTTAGTTTACTTCTTATATTATAGATACCTTAGAACGAGTGATTGCCTCTGTATTTGTGCATATATACTTTTAATATCTTCTACGCATAAAAATGACTGCTTTCAACTGTTTGGACAATGCCGCCGTGTTCGAAAAACATATAGTATTTCTTACTACTGAGTACGTGGTTTCATTACGTAACAACTATTCTCTTGAAGGTTTAAATTACATTCTGACAATTAACCATCACCACAAATGATTTAATATGACGGAAGTAATAAGGCCTTAAAATTTCTGTTACGGGGTAGAGTCATGCTGCAGCTATACTATGGTTCTAGCCCAAATGGGTCGGTTAGACCGGGGAAGAATCACACCCTCACAGAACACCAGCATAAAATAGCAACTCAACGCTGCTGTGTTTCGTATGGTGTGTGTAGAGAACCAGAGACCCTTTTTACCGGAAACGAGGCATTAAATTTTGATACTTAATCGAGGATATATGTAGATGTGTATGAGCCACACGCCACAGCATCCACATACAATCAGGTGGCAATAATATAATAGCAGTGGTTGGAATCCGCGATTCGGAGACCGAACCGAACCATCTTGTTTTCTGGTATTGCTTGTGTTTTTTTTTAAATAAGACTGTTATGAGATCACAGCAAAGTATCATGCATCTATGTAGTGTTACATTACTAAAGGAAATTAATTCTTTCACAGCCTACAAGTCATGGGGACAGTGCGGATGCCGCGGCCGACAATGGAGAGGTGTTAGACTTTTTACGAGGCATCACCACCGATCTGTTACATCGGTTTGCGTAGCTGTCTGTTGACACCAACAATAAATCTAATATCTGTTATATACGAAGATAAAAAGTTTTTGAAAAATGAGCCTTATTGGTATTGTCATATTTTATTATGGTTGTCGGTGTATACAAAACTTAGCTGGATCGTTTTATCGTGTATTTGTAAATACATTAAAGACTATATGTTAAAATTAAGGAAAAGGTGCTTAAACACCTGTGATGGTACATACAGATACGAAACACGTCTTTTACTGCATAAAATAATTTTTTCGTGCTATAAAAACTATTTTCCTTTTGATATTACTTACGAAGTTAGTGATTTTAAGCCCCTTTTCTTTGAATACTTTTTTATATTCTTAGTTCTATGTCATTCCTACTGTTGTACGGAATAAATGGTTAATGTTTGGTTTGGCAAATAAACGCTAGTTCGCTGTACCTAAACGTAACATTGCTGTATTTAATATTAGTTTTTGCCAAACCGTTATATTATTATGTGATAATCGTGTATGGAGAGCATATTCGATGTACTAATAAAAATGTGATTAATATAACTACAATATTGTTTGCGAATATAAACGTTAATATTAAAAACCTATGATATTTCAGCAGCATTAGTAGATGAGATGCGATTAGTAATGCGTTGCAATAACGCATTACTGCCGCGGCGTTTTAAAATCCTACGCACAATGAACGATAAATTAATAGACGTCGGCTATTATTGTCAACGTGACATCATATTTGCTTAAGTTAGCGAGTAGCGAGCAAGAGCGAGCGGGCCACCTGCGTTCGCGAGCCTCATTAGCAAACAATGATCAGACTTCGGCTAGTCGGCTACCGCGATCTCACCCGCGATCAATAACACACCGAGCACAACAGAGCGTTCGTATTCGCCGCCGCGGGCGACACATCTATAATCCTGTGACGTGTATTTTGACAGACACGCTCGGCCGCTTTTTATGCGCCAGTTTTTACTGCCATTTTTTTCTTACCTACCTACCCGTGCATTGAACTCGCAACGTTTATATAAAGATATTTTCTCATTAATTACATGTATAACTGACCACTTAATTACTCCAAACCACTGCGACGTTGGCGGCTCGTGGAATTCGATCGGAAAAAAGACCTAATCTCGAGCCGCTCTTAAATTACGCGTCGGTAACCTTAGCCTAGGCTAATAATAGCATAGGTACTTATAACATATAAGGTGCATATATAAGTCACGGCGCCTCGTCTCTCTATCTTCAAAATGTTCTTGCCGAGAAAATATGTCACTTTATATAAATTTATTAAGTTCTGCCTCTGTATTTCACATAACTTTATAGCGCTAGCAGTATATTTCGCTATGCTTCGTTAGCTATTTTTTGTAAACTAGTCAGTAATTTTCGACTCATAAGTTTATGTATCTTTTATGCAATGTGATACGTTCGTTAAATATTATTTTATAGATGTATGTTGTGAAATAATTATAACTTTCATTATTTTTTCCAAATCCAGAACACTGAAAGTGTTTCAATGTGGTGGTGTGGTACACAACTGTTATCAAATTTTATTGGCATTGTCTTATAATAAACCTCCAAAGGAGAGTATTCGTATTTATAATATTTTCATTACTTCTCTAGAATATTTTTCGTAAGATGTATCAAAAATATTCTATACAATCCGTAATATTTAACATAATTTGATCGAACAATAATACGTTACTGATTAAGAAACACCTCTTGCTCCTTATATTCCATACATTTTCGGTGTTGTTTGTATGTGCCTTTCAAAAACACCACAAGTAAAGTACATTTAAGTAAATTTTGCTCTAACAAAACGTGCAAAAAATCAAACAAACATAATTTTTAATTCATAAAAACGTAGTACCTACTCAATTATAATATGCATATTAGACTTAGCAATATAAGTTTATATAGTTAAGTATATGTGTATAAGATGGACTATGGTCGATATTTTACGTGAATTTACACATCACAGTTATTCGATAAGTTTTTATACGTTAGTATTATTCTGTTTTGTGTTTCTTTCTTAATCCTAAAAGCTCAATTTATATCAGCTTTTCAATTACTCACTGGCTGAAATATGTAAAATAGTGAAAAACATTTCTTAACTTAATAATCCTGTTTTATCTTTTTAAAGGGATTAAAAGACATATTTAAAAGAAAGCTAACAAAAGTTCTTCCTTTACACGCGTCAGACATATTTGTGGGTGTGTATCATAAATTAACGTCCAAATCTGTATTTACCTAACGGGATATAAAGAACCGCTTTATTAGTTTAAAAATAAAAACGTTTTGTTTCATCTATCTAGGTATATCCTCCACGTATACGACTGACAGGATTTCCCATTGTTTGCAGAAAGTTCTATTTTTCAATTTATTACATTATGCCGTATTATTTCAAGTTCCACGGCCTCATGATTCATTCGCACTATACACCTGCATTCTGAGCTATATATAGCCCAGCGATCCAGCCCCAGTCGAAACCAACAATAATAATGTAGAATCTATGTATTTGTTATTATTGTTACGTTGCTGTATCTATAAAACTTGTTCGGAAACTTTCTTTTAATTTTATTAATATAGCACTCTATGAGATGCATATTATATAATAATTATATATGTATGAGGACCAGTATTTCTGAGCTGAATATACTGAACTCCCATATATATATATATATATATATAGTAGCAGACAAATAACAGTGTTCAAATTCCGGTAAACGTAACATATGTTCTTTATTATAATAATATATTATGTAGATTTTTTTCAGAACAGGTATGCAGTCAACGCACAATTACTTTGTCTTAAATTTCTTTTATTTTCTTAATTTTAGTGAAAATACAGTTCTACACTAGTACGCTATACCTAACATCATAGCGCTGTTACTAGCACTGCTGCCGACTGTAAAATAAATATACTTATTTAAGTGTTACTGGAAACATAATGTGTTCGATATTTGCGATAATGTTACATGGTAAAAATACAATTCTCAAAATTGTTTTTTTGTTTTTGGGCCATACAAGTAAGGCATATTTTACTTAATATTGTTTGTAAAAATAATTAAGTCAATTGACTCGCTTCTTCGTTACTTTTGGAACATCAAGCATTTTAATGTAACTCATTTTAACGCACCTACTAAAATGTAATGTTATACAACTATATACTTACAAAAATTTTGTTAATAATTAATTAAGAAACGTATGATGGACTTTGATACTTTTAAATATATTTTGAATTATATACAAAGAAAAGTCAGAAAGCTAATAATAAATCTAAAGAAAATAAACTTGTTTGCAACATATATTACTTATTTTCTTCTATATTTGTTACGCGAATTGTATATTTAATATGCAAATTAAATAAGTACATTCATATTATATCTAAAAATTGCGTTGTTTTATTTTAATAAGGATACATGTCTATGTAAATGTCGTTCTTATAAGGACTTTTTTTGCGATCGACGAAAGGTTAAACAATGTACCTGAGTACATGTGTTACCGATAGCACAATTACTTCATCTGTGGTGGTTTTGTATTATTCAGTTATTATAACTTTATAAAATTTTCTTGTCGCAATGTAGCGGTGACGTAAAAGAATCTACGAGCCATATCATCCTGTGGGTGTTGTTAAGAGGCGACAGAAGGTAATAAAACGTGCGACTGCCAGCTGCATCTTCCTGATAACTCAAAATATACACGGTTGCCAAACCGCCGTTTAAGCGTGGCAACTATGGCACGTATTCACCTATGAGTTAATCTATGAGGGAGATCTATATACATTAATTTTTGACATGCTTTAATGAATGAATAAAAAAAATATTTATATGTCTTTTTAGGTCCTACTTTTGTCAAACAATGTGTTCAAAATAATAAAGTGAAGTAACAGCCTATATATTTACGTTAATTACTGGACCAGAGGCTTTCTCTAATTAATCTCTATTTATGAAGAGCCTCTGAAACTGAAAACGGTAAGCCGCACTGTTCCAAAGCGTGTTGGCGGACTCAAATCAAATAAAAAAATTGAGGAATATTTATAATTTTTCAGACATGCATCATCATCAAGATTTCATAATTGTCGCTGACAACGAACTATTACTGATATAAGAATGTCTATTCCATTAGCTATCTAGCTAGATTCTGCCTATATGGTAATTTAAATGAGCACGTTAGTAAACTAAGTGACAGTTTCGTCATTATTTCTGGGTAGTATGAGATAAATCTCACATATTATAAGTATCTTCAAGTCAAGAGTAAATAGGCTTTTGTTACGCTAAAACAGCACGACTTACCATCTAGGCCTTCGTCACTACTAATCACCAGCTCGGATTGAAGTCAAGCACGGGCTTTTAATCAGTAAATCAATGTCTTTTTCTAACCTTGCAGGAATAACGACTAACTTCACAACAATCGATTATAGGTAATAATTGGATTAGTTACGTATACCAATTTTGCCATTTAAATATATTTTTGAATTAAATTGTAGCACTGACTTTCTACTTTTTTATCCACGAAAATAGAAAAATGTCTCTGCATGTACAAACGACACATGATTCATGTAAAGCGGGTTCACTGACCCCAATATATGGACGGCGACACTTTGAACTAGCTTTGTTACTGAAAACATTTGCGTTTTTTTTTATACATTTGCAAGGAGGCCGACGGTAGTAGAAGTACTTAGGTGGTAAGTTCGGGTCGACGATCGTTGGTTTCGCCCGCCACCGACGGTTCATCGCGCCATGCCTGCGCGTGTCTACTTAATGGTCTCAAGGCTTATTACCTTGGTACAGCCACAGCCGCTATATGCCTAACTAGTCTAAACGTTCGTGACAAACACTGAAGAAATGAACTACCAACAAACCACTTTATATCTATATACCTTCTTATAATTTAGGATATAATTTCAAACCAATAAAATAAATTGTATCAACGATCAATGTCTGGTAAACATCTATTGTGTCCGGACATATTTTCATCAACAGTTCGATACCCAAACTACAAATAGCCAGGTGTTATTTGCACCGTCACCGTTCGCCAAACTATACAGATGAGAGTATGTGTTCATTACTTTATTTCTCATAGATAGCATCTTGATCGACGTAGGCACCGCTCATCATTACAGGTGTTATGTTTTCCTCTAATGAACGGACCGAATATCAGATATCTATGTCGAAACGTTGCGCACGTCTGGACTGACATCCATCAATAGGAGCACAGAAAGCGATACACAAAACAGAATAACAGTATTCGCACATCGTCCGTGTCAGTTTTTTTTCATTGACAAAAACTGAACACGGCGCGAACTTATTACTGTGAGCAAATTGGACATGGCACGATAATTATAGCGAGCAATATTTAGGTAGTAATTACTCAGGGTCGAGGAGCAGAATAATTGACAGGTGAGAATAACGTCACGCGGTGACCCAGTGAAGCCACTCGGCAGCACTTGGCTGTACAGAGCACTCGATTGCGACACGGTTACGGTAAGTACGCCGCACACCGCACCGCAGTAGTGTGTCAGATCCGCGCGCTGCAAATTTCAGGATTGAAATTTAAAAAAATATTATACATTCAAATAAACACTGGCTGCGTAAGAAAAAACATCACCGCCTTTCGTCACTTCGTTATCCTATGAGATGGCTGTAGGAAACCCTAACAATATTTCATAATTTCCGATGGATGGCGGTGTACCCATTCCGTTTACGACACACTTAAAATATCTAGACCGGCGCGGCGCCTGCTCCCCGACTTAATAGAGCAAGACGTTTGGTGTTGCCATCGTCAATCTGGGAGGTTTTGCCTTATTTGCCATAAGTGGGGGCTGCGGCAAATTCTCGCAACGGGAGTACCTCATGTCCAGCAGGGGTCTTTTGCGGACTGGTGAAGAAGAAGAAATACATTATAGGAGTTTCATAATAAACCTGTACGTAGTCGTAATAAGTTGAGATTAATAACTCTATAACTTGGCCAGCAAATAGCTGGGGGTAGACTAAATACTTTCAGGGTACGCTACACGCTCTACCACTGCCGCTTTTAACGAAATAGTCGTAGATTTCGTCACCTACAAATTAATATTATCGGTATACTACCCACGGCGGCATGTGCTTGCTCACCTGTTACTATACCATGTACTCCTTAAATGAAAGGACTTTATTACTATAATTAACTTTAATAATTAAAACCTTGTCTGTGGTCTCATATGCTTTATCTTGTTACGCTCGCGCCGATCATTTAAAAATAAAACTAAATAGCTGATTGTCGCTTCGTTTATGGATCATAGAGGTGTTTTAGAATAAGCAACCATTAATGAATAATTTATTCATCATATCACCACTCTCACAATCTGGTAAGAGATGCAGGAAGTCGATGTATGCAAGTGGCTCTAACCGTGCTTTGTAACATCCCTTGAGCGAGTCCTATGTTTACCTGTGGACTTGTGAACGTCTCTAATGATGACCATGATGATGATCACCGTTCTAGAAGAGTGTTCCTAAAGTTCTATGAGGCTGTGTGGTTACCAGCGTGGAAGTCATCCATCAAACGCGAAAGTTCAGTTTTAGCAATATAAATTTGATTGAAGTAGGAAATTTTGGCCTTAGAAAGACATTTATGCTTTTTACCACGATTTTATTAAGTCACTTTCTTATTTGTCTGTCGTTGAAATTTTTAATATAGCTTAAATTCAGATGACACTGCAAAAAAAATGATAAAAATATCATTGTCTTTTTATTTTTTATAAAATTCCACTTGTTTCCATTTAAAATTTATCGCTACAATATTAATGATTAATGAAATAAATGAAAAATGAATAGAAGCAGGTATTATTTTCACATTCAGATTACAGATAACACAGAACAAAAAAATTACAAACTACCTCTTACATCATCATCACCGGCAGAGGTAGAGATAGATCGCCTCTCGATTTAAGTCTCCTCTAAGAAGATCTATTTAGCTCAAACTTCAGTTTCAAGCATCGATGACTAACACGCATCATAGTCTCATGAACACACCTATTATGAAATTAACCGGCAAATGCTTTTATTAAGAATGCTATTATCTAAGCAGATAATCCAAAAACAAGGCAATTTTCTTCGGGGATCCACAGGTAGCCAGCAGCAACGTGCACGACTGATAAAGACGAGAAGTGGGAAAACAGTATGTACGGCATGACTCGTTTGCTAAAGATTTCCATTTTTAGACTGTGATAAAGGATATTACGATAAAGAAACTAGAAGAAACTTTCTAAATGTTAACCAATTTAAATAAAACGCAACCAACACTAATCCAAACTTTGTAGATAAAGTAAATTTAAAAAAAAGTTACTATTTAATCACGTGGGGGTCGAAATGTCCTCCATATACTAGAAAATCTGGCGACACTAATCGCAGACCACAAGCCACATGAAGCGTGCAGCATCACGATACGCTTGTAGATGGAAAATGCCCACATAACCGAACGAAAACAATAACAATCCTACGTGCGAAATCGATTGCAAATGCAAATCCGTTACTTACTCGCTGATCTGAACTAGTGAGCCAAATTTATATTTTAGAAAGTCGATTTGAAGCTTCATCGGTGATGAAATGTGATCGGTTTTCTTTAAAATCTATATCTATATCTATACATATAACAAATCTATAGAATAACTAGCTCGCCAGGCAGACGTTGTTCTGCCCTTTCCGACGACCCCTCCTATAAAAATCCTTAAATTCGCAATAAAAAATTTTGAGCGTCTTTTATCGGGATAAAAACTATCCTATCTCTCCAGTTGGACCAAAATGCACACAGTGCAGCAAAATTTCATTGAAATCAGTTCAGTAGTTTAGGAGTCCATCGCGGACAAACACCGTGACACGTAATTTTTATATATTATAAAGATTGTGCTTTCACTATTCACGCAAAAACTACTGGACATATTTGTATGATTTTTTTTTATGAAGACAGTAAATGACCGTGTATAACATATAGGCAAGTTTTCATCCGCTTTAGGAAGAGTAAAAAAAAGTTTTTTTTTTTTAATTTTTTTTAATTTATTGTCATTATAGCTGTAGATGGTTCTATTAGTCCTAAAGAGGATTTAGTTATACCTACATATAATAAATCTATAGAAAAATGAGTGTGTGTGAAAATAAAGTCATCGCGCCAACAACCAGGAAGGGCGGAATAACGTCTGCCGGGTCAGCTAGTGAATAATAAATTTACGTTATATCTTACGTTAAATGTTGGTTCGCGCATCTTGATACATTCTGAGGAGGACGCTGTAGCTATATTATGGTTACACCACGAATGGGTGGGCGCTATCAGGGAAGGACCACGCTTATAGCAGCAGTGCTGCTGTGTTGCGTATGTTGAGTGTAGAGAACCGGAAACTCTTTTTACTCGTTACGAGGAATACTATCGCCGTCCTCGAGGGTGATAACGCATCTACATTTGGATTCAAAATCGATAGTAAAATTTAGTTGACTATGAGCCACGCATCCACTTAATCACCCGGTAGATGTGCTCGTTTGTTACCCCAATTCTATACAATAAAAAATCTTAATTTTGTCTTAATATTTGCAAGTAAGGAATAATATATTAACCAACTTCAATATAAATTATTAAGGATAACTCAAGAACTACTGGTCACACCTTGATTAAATCCACCAGCTTACAAATAAAAAGAGAATCATCGAAATCGATACACCGAGAAAAAAGTTATGAGCCGACACTCATTAAAAAAACATATAGTGGAACTAAGTACCTCCTCCTTTTTGAAGTCGGTTGATAATAATTCTATTCATAACTTTATTTATTGCACTTTACCCACTGGATACTTGAAATATCGCTGTCACGTTACTAACTTACCTTTATTGCTTTAGACCTATTTTTCAACAAGAAGAAATTGTAAGCTCAGCGATACATAGTGGGAGGTTGGGGCTGGAACATAAAGTTAGGTTTAAATTAAAGATTTTTGTCAAATAAATATTTCTTACTAAGCATTTTTCAAAATAATCATCATCGTAATGATGATGTTGATGATTATTTTGAGAAATGCAGTATTCAAGCTATCCTTAGCTTAGAAGCTAAGAGTTTGCCGTTTAATCTGATAGTATCAAAGTGTATACTCGAGAATACTGCGTGAAGACGCCGTGGTTCGCGGGTTCGAATCCCGCGCAGGGCAAGTATTTATATCATCACAACATAGGCCTCCTCCAAGAAATGCTACAAAGCACGATCCTGAGCCACCTCCACTTTTCGACTTCAATATTTGTATAGATGCAAATAATTTTGTCGGGTATAAATGTTTGTCCATTTGCAATTTATGTTTGTAAAATGCGTCCACAATAGAGGAGGGATTCTCAGTGCGGGGTAACCTTTTTTAAATAGAAAAAAAAATCAAGTTTGATTTCCAAAGTTGCTCACTACGTAGTACATATGTAGTTATTTTACGTGCTTAATCAGCACGTAAAACAACTTGGCGGTAAAGGAAACATCGTGGAGAAACCTACATGTCTGAGAAATTAAGAAAATATAGTTCGAATACTAATATGAATTTCACCAATGTTGGGGCAGTACAGCGAAATTTTTACTGTTTTAAAACCCTGATAAATGAGAAGAGGACTGTGCGTGTAGACTGTCACTTTACTTTTTTAAGCTATCTTAAATATTTTATAATAATTTGTGTTGAATGTTATAATTGAAACATCTGGTATTTTAATAAATTCCCACATCATGCGATAATTTTGATTTATTTTATATTGAATATTATTCGCAGATAGCGAAACATAAAAGGAATTATTGTATTTAATATCTATTTGAACTCATAGTAAATAAAGAAGTTGGAAATTGTCTTACAAGTGTTCATTCAATTTACTTTGTGGTCGTAAAACACCGTAACAGTAATAAACTGAAACTTGCATCCACTAAGCCCCCGTTCTTCCTTCGCCTACTAACACACTAAAAGAGAAATGTTATCAGTCATGCTTTGTCATTAAAATACTTTATGAAAAAACAGCCCATATTAATATCTGATGCCTTATGAAGCAAAACATAATTTATTTGATTTTCGACTAGCAATTTAAACCATTAAGCTAGTGAACGGATGTAAAAATTCATCTCAGACTTCACGAAACTATCTAAAAATTCATTCAATTTGTTGGATTTATGTTTGTTTTATGTTAACTCGTTCATTTATTGTTCTAATATCGTATTTAAATTTGAAAATATTAATTATTAAAACTTTCGACCTAAAATACGAGTAATAGACAGTACAAAAGCCGACAAAGAGATGTTATTTCCAATTTACTGTATTACTATCATTCCGGCGTTTCACGATAGTTTAAACGAAAACGAAAACTCAGCACAGGGTAATAAAGAAGAATAACCCGAGGCTACGATCGGGGAAAGTTTCATTTTATTGTACCAGGTTATTTTGATATTAGAAGACGAGCATAAAATGGCATGACAATAATTCTGCATATCGTGATGAAAATTTTAAAACAAAATTATTCTGACATGTAATTAAGATAAATAAATTGCTAAATTACTTAAAACTATTTTTATGGCTTTATATTTGCGCAAGAAATAGTATAATAGAAATATAAACGTTATACAGCCATACTGCAGCTGTATTATGGTTGTAGCACGAATGGGTCGGCTCAACCGGGGACCACGCTCTCGTAGAATACCAGCGTAAAATTGCTGTGTTTCGTTTGCTGAGTGTAGAGAACCGGAGACCCCTTTTACTGGAAACGAGGCATCCCATCTCAGTCCTCAGAGGTGTCAACACGTCTGCATTTTATTTCTTAATTGAAGATAAATATAGAGGTCTATGGGCATCAGTCACAAGCTCACAAGTCACAGCATCCACTTACCATCAGGTGGAATGTGTGCTCGTTTGTCATCCGTATTCTAAAAGAAATACCAATAGAAAATAATTTACTTAGTCCTGATTTCTAAATTCATAATTTAAAAATTGCTAAGTAATTGAACGAAACTAACTTGATACCTTCTTAAACCTCATTAAGACTTTACATTAGGTACCTATATCGTTTGGCCAAACGTTGACCTATTCTCAATAAATTAATGACAATAATAAAACAAAAGCATGTGATTGTTATTATTTAACAATAGAACATGGAGCGTACCCCCTAGCGTCAATTAGTTAGGGCTTTTTATGCAAGTTAATAAGATTCTTTTAGTGACTATAACTCGAGGCGGCTCAACTAATTAGACCGTTTGAATATATTATGTAGGTAGAGCACTCGCCCCGAACTAACGGTGTCTATTTTAGGTATTTACCAATCAAATCTACTTCCGCTTCGTTCATATTAACATCTTCATTAAATTTATAGTTTTCATTCATTACAGTCTGCTGAACATGAGCCCCATAAATTGCCGCCTAGGGGCCATACCACGTTTGGCAGGCGGGTTGGTAAACACAGTTTTATATTTTCTATTGTTGTAACTTGCAGTATGCTGCAGCCAATCTCCTGGTTTATTTCCCTCTGTCGCCTTTTAATGCATCCACGGGATGACATGGGGTATGGGACTTATAGTACTTAAACATAATTATAAAAAAAGAAATCAATTTTTACCGCATTATATCTTAAAACTGCGTTATTCTTTAGAATATTATTTCACACACAGTACTCGTTTGCACATTTATACACATTATAACTCTGTTTTTTTAAAAGTCGTCTTTTAGTTATATTTATAGTTTGGTTTATTCATTTCTAATGTAATTAATATAAAATATAACTAATAATACAGAAAGAAACCTTAAAGATTACATTTTCCTAAGAAATTATCTTCCCCGCTATGAAATCTGTCAAATATTTTACCTCACTCGAAAGTGGCGCCGCCCTGGTGGCAGCAAAAGTCGTGGATGCCCTCATTAAGGTTTTCTAAGTTTTATTTCTTAGACACTTGGCCCTTATCTAAAAATAAAATTATTGCGATTTCTTCATTTAAAATAAAGTTATTAAAGTTTTAAGAAACAACGATTTTTAGAAGCACTACGTGTTCAGTGATGTGAGTTTTGGTTTTCTTGCCGCTGAGAAGTGGGGCAAATATATCAAGCAATACGGACGAAGTCGCGGGTATCAGTTAGTAGTAAATAAGAATGTTGTATATTGTTCTGTAATGGTGGTGTAGGAATACCCCATATCATCCCGTGGGTGTGTAAGAGCCTACAGAAGGAAAATGAAACGGATGTTCAGCAGCATAATTTTAAAAAACTGCATCTGCCAAACGTGGCAACTATGGCCAAATCCCCCTATGAGATAATTTATGAGAAAGGTCTATATTTAGCCAGGTAAACTTATAGGCTGTAATGTAAAGGTATGTTGTTTATTGTATAATTTAAATAAACAGCACTTAACACTAAGTTGCAGATTATCGGTGATACTCGTATATCGATGCATTAGATTACTTGCCTGAAGACTTACATAAAATATATTACGTAAACAAGAGCGAGCAAAATCATGATACCCATCAGAATAGCCTACGGGTGCCAGATGTAAACCGAGCTCAAATAACTACACCTCCCACTAAATTAGTAGACTCTCTCGCGAGCATCACAAGCCGTGGTCGACAATATGTATGCTCTCATTGAGTTAACGCATATCTCCGTAAGTGTGCATTACTGTTGACGGATGTTCAACTTATCAAGACAAAACCGCAGGCAATTCGAAGTAAATCGAGTGGTCGTGACTAAGTCGTTTAATAATAACCATCCTAGCTAATTAGGAGCAGGTCGCGAACCTAAGCGTCCGGTAATGAAAATCACAATTGAACCTCGTTGCGGTGGAAAATTGCACAAGGTTTGCCCCTTGTACGGTATAATTATTTGCTTACAATATAATATTGATTATTAACCGCATTTACCATATTCGTTTATTTTGATTTTATGTTTTGAACTGCAAAGCTTATACATATAAAAAGTATACAGATGGTATGTCGCATTTGTGTACTTCTCGAAACCTATGGTATTTTGAACATAATAACTGAGAAAACATAAAAGGAAACAAGTAAATTAAAAAGAAAATGGCTAAGTGATAGTCGAGGCACTGCGGGTCTTTAATGACAATAATTTACTTATTTCTGAGACTGGTAAGTATGGTAAGTTAGCTCTAGAAAGTAGTAGAATCATTCAAACTGTCAGCGAAATCGGTCCGAGGTGCAGATAGTGTTTAGTACAAGTGAAACTTATTTTTGTTTATTATGTATATCAATATCTTTAATGTATCGGTTATAAACATCGATTTTTAATAGATTAAGGGTGACAAACAAACAAAGTCCACCTAATGGTAAGTCGATGCTGTGGCCCAAAGATATCTTCTTCTATCGTCGATTATGAATCAATATGCAGTATCTTGTCACCCCTCATGATTAAGGTGAAATACCTCGTCTCCAGTAATAAGGGTCTCCGATTCTCAACACTAACTAAAACACAGCATTATTTTACATTTTTTTAAACGTTAGTACTCTGTAAGAGCATGGTCCTTCTCCGACCCATTCGTGCTATAACCATAATATCTGCAGCGTGGCTCTATAAAAAATAAACCTAGCAAGCTAACAGCATAGCAAAGTGGCGAAGCTATCAGCTTTGTAGCGGTTTCTAACGGTTGCCGTTGAGCAATCAGTTTCAAAATAGGAGGTTCAGATGCCTGGGTGATCAGTAATCGATATTGCTGAAAAGAGAATTTGAAAATTCGAAACCTTTCTCGAGATAATCGTGGGACAAACGGACAGACGGACAGACAGACAGACATCGTGAAATCAATAAACCTAGCAAGCTAACAGCATAGCAAAGTGGCGAAGCAATCAGCTTTGTAGCGGTTTCTAACGGTTGCCGTTGAGCAATCAGTTTCAAAATAGGAGGTTCAGATGCCTGGGTGATCAGTAATCGATTGCTCAAAACAGAATTTGAAAATTCGAAACCGTTCTCGAGATAATCGTGGGACAGACGGACAGACGGATAGACGGACAGACGGACAGACAGACAGACGGACAGACAGACAGACGGACAGACATCGTGAAATCAATAAGTGTCTTCGCAAGCTTCGCCACTTAATAAGTGTCTTCGCAAGCTTCGCCACTTAATAAATACTACGTATGAAAATTAAATGTTACTTTCTTCTTGCGTGTGAGTTCGACTATAAAAAAACGTATTAAACACAGATGGTTGTTAGACAAGGCTATGAAATGCAGTGAGAAACCAAGTGGAAAGATGGATTTATATCTGTGAGCCAAAGTGACTACGCACTATAGAGGTTCTTAACCTCAGGTCATGACCCAAATCCTAAATAATATTCTCGTCGATCGGGTGAGGGTCGCAAATTATTTCAAAAGCAACTAGTAATAAATGAAGCTATATTTCTCTAGTAAATTTTAAGTCTCTTCAGCGCCATAAAATTCAGTAGCTGTTAATCACTTCACTAGTGCTCTCTCATCACTAGTACCTATTAACAATTGACAGCAATAATATGTACAGGGTTGAGAGATCCAAGTACGGCTGTTTTAGGACCACTAGGCAAAAAGGTTAAGAACCGCTTTCTTACTAGAAAGTAGGCTGCATTTTTCGAGATTGTTACGCACATAAAGACTGAGTGCGTGTTGGGATACGTGCCAATCGGGTTCTGATGTTTAAATGTTTGTAACAGTTTTACCCGCAAGTGTTTAGTAAGTTTCTTAGAATCTTGGTGGCATTGATTAAAAAATTAAGGTATCATTGATGAGCTAATTTAAAGCTCAATCAGTATTTTGAAGTTTTTTTAACATTATTACCATAAATGGTTTATCATCATCAGCTTGCAGCAGTCCACTACTGAGCATAGGCCTCTCTCAAGGCGTGTCACTTAGCACGGTCTTCGGATACACGCATCCAGTATCTACTAGCCACTTTGCGCAGATCGTCGCTCCATCTATTCAGGGAGCGTCATACACTATGTTTGCCTAGACGAGGTCTCCACTTCATAACACGTCTACTCCACCGATTGTCACTTTTGCGACATTACAAACACGAAAGGCTATGTCAGTTATCTTAGTTCTCCGGCGGATTTCTTCATTACGGATTTTATCCACCAGAGTAACTCCGAGTACAACTCTTTCTAGCGCCTTTCAGTGTCCACGTTTCGACACTATAGGTGAGTACGGGCAGAACGCTTTAGTTGAAGACTTTTGTCTTCAGACTTTGTGGTATGGATGACAAGAAAACCCGACGGAGCTTTCTAAATGCTGCCCAGCCTAACTGAATCCTCTCCTCTGATCGGCTTCCTTCACGAAGTTATTCTAACCTAGTTGCAATATCTGCCTCAGTTGAGTATATTCCTGAACAACTTCGAGAATTTCACCGTCAACTGGCATGACGTAATCGTTGAACATAAACTTCGTCTTGTTAAAATTCATACACAGACCATCACGTCGGGAGGATTCATTCAATCTGTTCAACATGTCCTGCAGTTCTTGCAGCGATTATGCCATGACGACGATATCATCAGCAAAGCGTAAGTGTGAGATGTACTCACCTTTTACGTTGAAGCCACGTCCTTTCCAGTCTAGCGTTTTAAAAATATCTTCCAGTGCATTGGTAAACAGTTTAGGGGATATAACATCCCCCTGTCTCACTCCGCAATACAACTGAATTAGGCTTGTTTGACTGCCCTGTACTTGGACTGATATCATACTGGTGTTGTAAAGACATTCCAGCCCTCGATATACTACTGCCAGTCAATTTGGCAACGCTGCAAAAAATTAAGAACAGCCCAAGTTTCAATGAAGTCCAAGGCTCTCTCATAATCCACAAACGCAAGTGGTTTATAAAAACCGATAATTATTTCCTCATCATTATAGCCCTTCACAAATCCATTGCTGAATATTGGCCTCCCCCAAGGAATGCCACAAAGCACGGTCACGAGCCACCTGCTTCCATCGACTTCCTGCATGTTTTACCAGGTCGTCACTCCATCTAGTTGTGAGTCGCCCTACACTTTGCCTACCGGTACGAAGCTGCCACTCGGGAACCTTTTTTCCCCATTGCTTGTCGGTCCTTCGAGCTAAATAGTCGGCCCATTGCCACTTCAGCTTACTAATCCTATAATTATATAAAAGGTCTTAACAATGACACCTCATTTGATATGGAAAATTTATAAATATATTTAAGTAACCTACTTTCGCTCTATGCCCTTCTTTGTCACATTCATTGGGGGTGGCCTGTCGTCAGCATTGCACTTTTTTATATAGGATATGGTGACAAACGAGCACACAGTCCACCTGATATTAAGTGGTTGCTGTGATCCATAGACATCTACATTTAACCTCAATAAAGAATCAAAATGCAGATACGTCGTCACCCGTGCGGACCAAGATCTAATGCCTCTTTTCCAGTGAAATGGGTCCCCGGTTCTCTACACTCACCATACGAAACACAGCAGTGCCAAGCTGCCATTTTAGGCTGGTATTCTGTGAGAGAGTGATCCTTCCCCGTTCGAGCCGACACATTCGCGCTACAACTATACTACTAATATAGCTGCATCATGGCTCTACCACGTACCTTGTACCACGTACCACGTACGTACTTGAAGACGACGATGAATATTGTCTTATACTAAAATTGGGACCTATATCGAAAGATTATAGGTATCTACCTGATTTCTAAATGCTAACCTAAATTAGTTAAAACCTCTATAAATTAAACTACGCTATGGTAATCTAGGTAACATAGTACATATTGAAAAACTTTCCAATGAAATGGATCTTATAAAATTAAAAAACAAAAATTACAAAAAATAATATGTTTATTTTCGAAACCATAATATTATAATATCACACGATTAGAGACGGATCCATGCACATTGTCATAAGCTTGCACTGAAAGGATACCGGATAACGGTACATGGAAACAAGCAGCTCAATTGTGGACAGGACATCAATCAATTTCTTGGCATCGTAATAACGTGCAGTCGATAACTCGGATAATAGATGTATATATATAGCCTACTCGGACTCAGCAGTTAGCTTTTAAGTCACATGAGTTCTGGCTTTCAATCTCAACCGAAGGGGTTATTGACATAAAATGAAATTAAAAATTCCGGTATACGGTTCGACTAACTCTGATATAACATAAGAAGGATATTATAAACTTTTTCTACAATTGCAACACCTCAAAACACAACCTCTCAGCGAATTAGGTGACCGGGCTCCGTTTCTGTCTAGTGCTCCGTCTTGGTAGATACCACATACAAATAACAAGCCAGTACAATTATAGCCAGTGAGACAATTCAACTTAACCACGAATTTAGAAAATAAAAGCGGCCAAGTACGAGTCTGACTCGCCCATGAAGGGTTCCGTAGCAGCAAGTAACATAATTTATGATTTATGACGTATTAAAAAAACTACTTACTAGATCTCTTTCAAACCAGTTTTCAGTGGAAGTTTACATGGTAATGTACATCATATATTTTTTTTTACATTTATCATTCTCTTATTTTAGAAGTTACATGGGGGAGGGGACACACATTTCACCACTTTGGAAGTGTCTCTCGCGCAAACTATTCAGTTTAGAAAAAAATGATATAAAAACCTCAATATAATTTTTGAAGACCTATCCATAGATACCACATACGTATGGGTTTGATGAAAAAAAAATTTTTGAGTTTCAATTCTAAGTATAAGGGGAACCCTCAAAATTTATTGTTTTTTTTTTCTATTTTTGTGTGAAAATCTTAATGCGGTTCACAGAATACATCTACTTACCAAGTTTCAACAGCATAGTTCTTATATTTTTGGAGAAAAATGGCTGTGCCATACAGACGGATAGAGAGACAGACATGACGAATCTATAAGGGTTCCTTTTTTGGCATTTGGCTACGGAACCCTAAAAAGATCTCATCCCTCAGAGTGAAAGCATTTGTAGCCTTGTTTATTTGAAGTTGGGCGCAGGTTCATGGACTGCAGTGGCCACTTACCATCAGTTGACTGTAAGTTCGTTTAACACTTCAGTTTAACAACAGCTCCCGTGACCGGCTAATAATAGAAAACGCAACCTGAAATCCTAAATAACATATAGTGACCAAGCTCTGGCATATAGGTAATACTTATAAAAAGGTCTGCTCGTCGGCTGGAATATTTTACATGCATACAGATGATTCCATCATCCATCGGAGCCGACATGATCATCCTGACATTTCGCCTCATATGACCATCGGTACGAGATTGTTATACGCCATCCCCGCATGGGTAAATAATAATAATACAATATTAAATATTATATAATTTAGCCTAACCCTTTTTTAGGCATGGACACGAGAACACTTCCGCACACACCAACGCAAGCCACTCCCACGGCGACTCTATTGCAGGAAGACAGAGTGAGAGGGCAACTCTCCCGCCGCAGTTTACTAACGCGCATCCGGAATGGTCTCGTCAAGCCCATTTGGGGTGGCTTGCTCCACCACGCCCAAGCAGGCACCTTCCCAGGGGAGAGGGGATTTAACACCCTTAGCTCCACCCCTGACCTAATACAACTAACTTATGTACCTATGGTTAAATTGCGTAGTTGACAGCTCCTGCAACTAGGCACAAGATGTGTATATTGGTTAGATTAGAAGTAGGTACTGATTGTGGAAAGTACGAAACAAATGTAATTATATAATTATAAACTTATTGTAATAATTATTTATATATTAATATATGAAAGAAAACCTTGTATCCCTTTATAAGCATATTGTAATAATTATTTATGTATTAATATATGAAGGAAAACCTTGTATCCCTTTATAAGCATATTGCGAGCACGGAGACGTATGAGTTTTGACATACATAAATTTATGAATTTTTACTTCATGCACTCCAGGAGGAGCTAAAGTTTATTCATATCATAATATTATGATACAAATATATACATAAAGTAAAAGAAAATAAAACATACATTGTTTATGTTCAAAGTGCTAATGTCAGACCAGTAGTCAACCATATCTCTATTATATATACTTACAATCATAGACTTAGAAGTATATTCTAACTCTATGTATACGATAATCTATGTGTCAAACTGTCAAATACATAATTTGCACTTGTTTATCGCTTGGTCCACGTTGGTTCAATTATGTCGTTTGTTGACATCTTAGAGTATACATAAGCAAACTATAGAGCGCGCGTTTCGCTCATTGGCCATTATGCCAAGCGTAAGCAGATGTTTTATAGATACTAATATATAGATATAGCGGTTGAATAGACATGATTGACGCCTGTGCATTAATATATATATTTAAGTTATTAGTTTAATAAGGTAAGTATTTAGTAAATATTAGGCGGGTACATTGTGGCGGCGCTGTCTTTGTGCGAATAGCGAAAACAAACCGAAGCCTATCTAGATCACGATATCAAAGTTCCGAAGTACTGCGCTATATATAGAACAGTCCCGAAATAACACACTGAGCGTTCGCCGCTCCGCAGGCTGAAAACCATGCCCGGTGGGCGATCTCCCTTTTTCCTTTAACGTCAAAGTCATGACCTAGACGTGATGTAAACACGCATCAAACAACCTTCGATTCTTCGTCATTATTCTCAAGCCTCAAAAACTCCTACCATTCACTCCCGAGAATCGTTTTCTGAAGTCTTCAGCTCCTGCAAACCAGTCCAAGTTGACTTCGTCTCGACTCACCGCAGATTTATAAGGCAAACTTCTGGTACTTGCTCCGGCCCACTATTTTCATTCTAATGTCAATATATTTCTGAATGACTTCAATTAGTTATGACAAAATCGAGCACATACACACGTAATTACGCAGACACCTATATAAATAACTGCTGAAGCTACATTTTTAATCGCTTAAAAATAAATGTAATCTTATTTCAAATTTTATTTATTTATTTGTCAATTCACGGCTTTTCGGAAATCGGAATTTATTTAACTTAATTATGTACCTATATAACAAAGCTATTCAAAAGTTTTATTTTAATCATTGATTTATATGAGTCAAAGAATCTTAATATCTAATACTATTATCATAGGTAGATACGTATTATTCTTATGAAAGAAGTCATGTTATGATAACTTGTCCAAAATAATATGTAAGTATGTTATAACTCTAAGACCTTTAAGACCAGTACCAAACACTTGAAAGTCTGTGGTCAAACAGTGGCACAGAGTAGAGATTGTCGCCTAAGAATTTCAAAAAATATTGCCAAATATCTAATTACTTTTATTTCGGGTAAGATTTGAAAATAGGTCGCTTATCGCGATCGGTCGCGTCGTTAGTTTCTTATTTATAATTTTTTAAAAATCTCATCCCGAGCTTGCTTCGTTCGCTCTTGCACTCAATAAAACACCAAAATATTAACTTTTATAATGGCAAATAAAAACTTAAGGGAGCACATTTACGTAAACTCGGAAGCAACGGAATGACGTAAAGTAGATATATCTGTCAATGTCAACGAAATTGCCAGGGTTAGGTTTGAAAGTAAGTCGCCTGTATTTTGCCGAGCTAACGATTCATTTTACGCATTTTGAGATAACTTTGACAGATGCAACGTCAAAAACGTTAGAATTTACTTAAATATATCTACAATCCATTTCACGTTTAGTTAGTGATTTACCAATAGTTTTAAAAAATAATTAAAAATACTTCGACGCTGCTCCGACAGTAAAAATCGCATAGGGATGCTTAAAAATAACCCCTTTGACATCGCTGAAAAGTAGGTATACCTTTCTTCGGTTTTATGTTATTTACACCTACAGTAGGTGTATTATGTAAACAATATTGTATTTATTATAGGTGCAGATATTCATTACACCTACAAAGATGAACGATGATCGTATTGCGGCATTGTTATTGGAGGAATATGAGTCTAAAGAATAGATAACCCACATGTACCACGCGATACAAGAAAACACGTGAATGAAATTCTAAATGAATAAGTTTCAGGACCATCACCAGCGCAGCCAAGAAGGCCTCAGAGATGTTCATTCTGTATTAGAAACAAGGACACTGAATGGCTGCCTCTTACAATGTGTGCTGCTATATGCAAAAAATATGCAAATTTAATATGCCAAAATTGTCCTGATTTAGGTAACGAACGATCTCTCTCAAATAACATAACGTGATTGTAATTATTAGTTATGTATGTTAAAACAGTTCTCTTGTTTTAAATATTAAGCAAAATAACTACGTTTTGATTCAAAAATATTTTTTTTCTTTTTTTTGTACTACCTAATTGGAAATTCGTTGATTTTATGAAGAAGTTCTTCTATTCTAACTTTTTCTTAATAAATGTCTATTTTTATACATCTTTGTTTATTTTTTATTCACTTATTATTATAAATACCTAAAAAACGCACATAAATTTATTAAACTTCATTTACACACAAACTGGAGGCTAAGTCTTATGGGGTTATTTTAACCCCACATGGTACAGGCACAGTAAATAGTACAGGTGAGGAGTATTTTTCACCTTGTACGCCGAAGGTTAATGAAATGAGATCGAAATCGACGACTAGGCGACCACTAGTTTACATAAACATTATTACAATAATATCATAATATACGCGGTAGAGCCATACTGCAGTGTACTATGCCTCCGGTGGCTATATTCCGGCAGCTGTATTGCGGTAGAGAACCGAAGACCGTTTACGCCACAAATTAAAATAAATAATGTTACTAGTTTGCACTGACAGCGATGCATTTCATATAAAATATTATGTAATATCATAATACATCGGAAATGGTCAGGACGCGCAGTCGAAGTACCCAATCGCTGTAACACTAGCGACCTTATTCAATAATAAGAGTACCTACTATCAGATATTCAAAAATATTTCAATCGCATTTCATCGTTTTTACTTTAAAACAAAGTAAAATTGTGTTTGTAATAATAATTAGTAAAGTAAACACCCTACCTAAATATGCCCTTCCGCTAGGCCCAAGCATCCTCTTTTTTCTGCGAAGGCTTTAAGTAGGTAAGCTAGAGTGGTATTAGTAGTTCTTACATTTTGTGAGTATTCACACCAACGCGAATTGACAGACTACCAATTTCCTCGAAATATATGTAGGTATAGCACGATGTTTTCTTTATCCGCAGGGCACATAAGTTTTTATTTTTTATAGAAGAGGGGACAAACGAGCATACGGCTCACCTGATGGTAAGTGACTACCGCCGCCCATGAACAACTGCAACACCACGGGAATTGCAGATGCGTTGCCGGCCTTTTAGAAAGGTGTAAGCTCTTTTCTTGAAGGTCCCTAAGTCGTATCGGTCCGGAAAAATCGCTGGTGGTAAACAATTCCACAGAGAAGTTGTACGAGGAAGAAAACTCCTAGTAAGACGCACAGTCGTGGACCGCCAAGCATCCAGATGGTGAGGATGAAATCGTGAATTTTGACTCGATGTGCGTTCGTGAAATATGGCTGCTGGAATTAATCCGAACAATTCTTCCGAGCACTCCCCGTGGTAAATTCGATAGAAATACAAAGGGATGCAACATCCCTACGCAGTGCCAGTGTATCGAGCTGATCAGAAAGAACTCGGTCGTTGACAATTCGAACCGCTCTGCACTGGATGCGGTCAAGTGGAAGGAGCTGGCACTGGGGTGCCCCGGCCCAGAGGTGAGAACAGTATTCCATGTGAGGCTGAACTTGCGCTTTGTAAAGTTGCAAGCGATGTGCCGGCATGAAATACTGTCTCATTCTGCCGAGCACGCCAAGCTTTTTAGAGGCCAATATGGCCTTCCCTTCCAAGTGACCACGAAACTGCACACTATTCGATATGTCGACGCCGAGGATTCCGATGCTAGCTGAGGCGGCAAGGGGAGTGCCTTGAAACTGAGGAGATACAACAAAGGGGTTCTTTTTTGTTTTTAATTGAACTGGACTAGATTAGTAAAAACAGCCATAGTTGATTGATCGCACAAATAGTCGGAGAACAGTGAAGGAACACACAATTAGGAATAGGATCAACTCAATAAAAAAGGAAATTGGAAATAAACACAAATTCGCAATTAAAACGTCTACTTACAAGAGCAGTCGTTACTTGACTAACTGAGGATCCGAAGATGTGACGAACCCGCCCTGCTACTTGAGTACTGATCCTAATTAGTGTGAATAAATAGCGACTTTATGTGATTTACTAAGCTGATTGTTCTATTGAATAAAATTCTATTCACTAGGCGCTACCTGAGAGTCAAAAAAGTTAAGTTTTTTTTAGATCCCGCGGCGGCTTTTGCTAAACGAGTCCCCGAAAGTTAATTTGTGCACGTGCACATGCACAGTAATTCTAAAAACTAATGAAAACTAATAAAAACTAAAATCTAACGAAAACAATAGTGCATTAAGTGCATTATTTCGGTCATAAAATAAAAATATTCGTCCGCAATTTGCTTTGTACACCCTAATTCCAAGAGTTGATGAAACATCTACGTAAAAAATACCTCAAAAGAAAGAGCAATAACTAAGCATGTTTTTAAAAACGTTTAAACAACGAAGGCTATTTTTTTATGGTGGCATAAACACAACATTTCTTTAATTTCTTTTTAGTTTCGTAAACTTAAATATGCGTAGAATGTTTTTCTGATGATGAAGATGCTTGGAATTTATTTTGTTTGAGTAATCACACATAATAATCACATGAGTTACATAAATAAAAAATTATAACTTATCAACTGTTACTGGACACGATTAGCAATTAATTGGAAAAGATGGGTTTTATTGTTAAAAACCTTAGAAATTCAATTTAAAATAAAGGAGCAGACTTCGTCTAAGAAAAATTTATCTTAATATGTTCTAAATAGTTTTAGGTATCATCTCTGGCTTTGCACCCATCTTCCAAACAATCTGTATATCAATTTTTTGTTTTGCTGTCCGTTAGTCTCGTTAAAACTTGAAACTGGCTCAAACGATGAATTTTTTGTGTGTTCGATTATTATATAATTGTATTTGGAACCTGGATGGTTTAGATTCACTATTGGTCCAGACCAAAACCCGACAAAATCTTTTCTGAACCCAGGTTCAGAAAAGATGTTGTCGAGATCCAGAAATCACCCGTCCGGATCGCTAGTCGGTAGCGAAGCCTCTAGAGAAGCTAATAATATCAAGTAATAAAATAACTCGTAAACTGTTTCAAACTATTTTAAATTTCCCGCGCGCTCCTCTGTTCTACACAGGTAATTAATCATCGCGGCAAAACTGCTGTCAACAAAACAACAAAAAAAAAAGGAGCTCTCAACTCAACTTGATTAGTCATCCATCTCGCACGCGTGGGTTTTTACCGGACTTTCGAGAAGACGATCGCTCCCTTTCTTACCTGTGGCAAAATGTTCTATAATAAAATATAACTACGATTGTTTATATAGCAATTAGTATGGAGCCATAAGCTGGGCTTTTGGTGTGAAGTTAGGGGTGCGTGGGCGATACGTTTGCAAGTTCACTTCACATTTCAATGTTTACTCTGTGCCAAAGATGTTTTATAGGTCCAGATACCGTGTACGCGCGTCTAAAACGCTTCCATTTCAAAGGCGCCAATACTGGTGTATTCGTTCGATCGTTCCTCCATTACGCCAGCGACGTTCATTGC
This sequence comes from Parnassius glacialis, assembly GCA_033319125.1. Lineage (NCBI taxonomy): Eukaryota > Metazoa > Arthropoda > Insecta > Lepidoptera > Papilionidae > Parnassius > Parnassius glacialis. Next base: position 21,716,824 of record JAVANC010000019.1, read on the forward strand.
GAACATACGTCACGCAGCGGTGTTTTTAATTTCGCAAAATGACGGTTTGTGCTGTGTAATCATGTAAAAATTACTCTTGAAAAAAAGATAAGAATAAGAACATCACTTTTCATTAATAAGTATACAATGTTATGGTGTATTTCTTTGCCAAAGAATACGAAAGCTAAATGTCAATACAAGTAATAATACTGCGCAATAATATTCGAGTGTTGCCTAGTCTGCCTAGAATGTTTTTACCATTTTTTAATGTCATGATCAACCGGAAAGTTTATCTGTATAGGGGTTTTAACGGTCTAATTTTACAGATTTTACCCAACCTATAGAGTGTAAGGTACCTGCGGGTAATAAGGCCTAGTTAAGGGAAAATCGAAAATAAAATCAGAAATATCTAATTTGGTCCACAGATTTTAATAAAAATCATTAGTTTAGTACAGTTTCTATAAAGTATGAACGAATTATTGCAACATTTGCCATAAAAAAATTTAAACATTTCTAATAAAAGGCTATTAGAAATGTTTCAATTTTTTTTTAAATAAGTAATAAAAAAATAACTTAAAAATAACTTGCTAGTAGGCCTTATTAAAAAAAATATTTTTTTAAAATAAGGCCTACTAGCAAGGGCTAAGGGCCTTATTTTACTATGGTAGGATAATAAGGCCTACTGAATGTACATACGTAATATTTTTAATATTTGTGATCACATGAATGCAGCAATTAAGACTTAAAATTCTAAAAAAATATATAAATTGCCTCGCCTAACAGTATTTATAGTCGTTATTATAATGATGTACAAACTCACAACCTGACTCACTCCTCGTGATTATCATCATCAATTATAGGTTTTATTACATATCTTCAATATTTTAGTGCGATGTTCGTACCTACATAAAACACATATTAGAAACCATTTCCCCATACACACTTGCACACAAATGCAATATAAAATCTCCCACATTTTTGGGTAATCGATTCGCACTGTTATTACCGAAGTCACGCACATTAATGCAGCCACGGTACGTAAGATATGCGCGTCACGTGGTACTCACGCAAACATGAATCAAAGACTGGCATCACTATGAACGGTGCGGTGTGTTAGCAACACGGTATCTGGACCTATAAAACATCTTTGCTCTGTGCGTTTACTTGAGCGAATGAATATTGCGAATTGAAAGTTTCTGCTTTTTTTTAAGATTTTTAGTGAAAATGAAGGATAACAGTCAGTGGCGTAGCGTGCCTTCGAGGGGCCCTGTATCAAAATTTGTTGGGGGGCCCCAATGAAGAGTAAAGATTTCATAAAAGGAACAAAAACGCTTGCATTGAATTCAAATTATTATATATTGATTTTAAGTTATTCATCATCATCGTTACAGCCCTTCATAAGTCCAAGGAATGAAAAAACGAATAAAGGAATAAAAAACATATACATAAAAATGGTCTTCAGTTCTCTATGTACACATAAATTATCGTCAATTATCACGACAACGGCAAAAGAGTACTTTTGCCGAACTAGTGGAATTAGTAAATTCCACTAGTTCATCATCATCATCATCATCATAACAGCCCTTCATAAGTCCATTAAAGAGCATAGGCCTCACCCAAGGAATGCCACAAAGCACGGTCCTGAACCACCTGCATCCATCGACTTCCTGCATGTCTTACCAGGTCGTCACTCCATATAGTGGGGGGACGCCCTACACTTCATCCGCCGGTACGAGGCCGCCACTCGAGAACCTTTTTCCCTATCGGTTGCCGGTTCTTCGAGCTATATGTCCGGCCCATGGCCACTTCAGCTTACTAATTCGTTGGGCCATGTCGGTGACTCTGGTTCTACTGCGCATATCCTCATTTCTAAGTTTATCACGCAGAGAAACTCCGAGCATAGCCCTCTCCATAGCTCGCTGAGCAACCTTGAGCTTCCTCATCCGGCCAGCAGTGAAGGACCACGTCTCAGTTCCGTATGTCATCACTGGCAACACGCACTGGTTGCACAATTTCGTTTTCAAGTTTTGAGGTATACCTGACTAGAAGATGTGCCGTTATTTCCCGAACGCTACCCAGTCGAGTCGAATCCCTCGATTGACCTCTCGGTCGAAGTTGGACTTACTTAGTCGGACTATTTGTCCCAGGTAAACATAAACGTCAACAACTTCGAGCTTAGAGCTACCAACAACTACCGACATAGGTGTGACATGGACATTAAACATGATCTTTGTTTTGTCCATGTTCATCTTAAGACCTATCCGTTGGGAAAAACTATTGAGGTCATTAAGCATAGTGCTTAGGTCCTCCAGCGATTCTGCCATAAGGACTATATCGTCGGCAAATCGAAGGTGAGTGATGTACTCGCCATTGATGTTAACACCGTATCCTTACCAGTCCAGAAGCTTGAAAACGTCTTCCAATGCAGCGGTGAAGAGTATCGGGGATATAACGTCACCCTGTCTTGCACCTCTCTGCAATTGGATAGGTTTCGTACTCTGGTTCTGTACTCGGATAGCCATCGTAGCCCTACTGTACAAGCACTTCAGCACTTCGATATACCGACAGTCAACTTGGCATCGCTGAAGGGACTGCAGCACCGCCCGAATTTCGACGTAATTTTGATTGAAAGTCTTTGGGCTTTCTCATAGTCCACATACGCCAGAAATAGTGGTAAATTGTACTCCTCGGACTTCTGTACAATTTGCCGAAGGGTATGTATGTGGTATATGGTGCTAAAGCCTTTTTGGAAACCGGCTTGTTCGGGAGTAATGACTCTCGAAAACAGCATGTAGACGCGGCTCAAAAGGGAACTCGGTCTGTAGTTCTTCAAGAGAGCGTTGTCACCTTTCCGGAGTAGTGCCACCATGGAGGACGGAATTAAAGAGCTTCTGAAGGACATCAAGTATCGGTTTTCCACCCGCTTTCAGAAGCTCCACTGTAATTCCATCCAGCCTGGGATCTTGCCGTTTTTAAGATGCTGGAGAGCCATTCTAATCTCGCTCAGACTGACGTCCGAGATATCATCGGAATAGTGTCGGATAAGACTCGCTCTTGGATCGTTACTCACACTTACGTGTGGCTCCAACGATGATGTGTACAGCTGCCAATAGAACCTCTCAATCTCACTCAAAACCTCAGGTGTCCCGGAAACGACGCTGCCATACTCGGTCTTCAGCTTCGACAGTTGGCTCTTTCTGGCAGACAGATCTCTTGCAAAGACTTGGGAGCCCTGGTTCTGCTCGATCTTTTCTTTAATACGAGCAGAATTAAAGTTGCACAAGTCCCGCCGCATGCATTTGGAGATCTGTATGTTCAGTTGCCTGTACGCTGTCAAATCTACTGAAGACTGCAGCTATATACCCCGTCTAAAAGCCATTGAGATTAGAGTGTGATCGGAGACTTTTTGTTTCTTCTGCGGCGGGTCTTGCAAAACTTAGCTCAGACCGCATGGACAGTTTCCACGAGCTTGTCATTCATATCGTCCATTGTATTGCAATCTTCTAGGCACTGAAAACGGTTTCGTAGCTCGAGCTGAAAGGTTTCTGGACTTTGGATTAGAGCACGAGAAGGACGGAGCGTTGACTTCATTAGACGTGACTTCTCCAACTTAACGTTTAGGTTCAGTGTGCCTCTCACCATTCGGTGATCGCTGCCGGTTTTCACCCTCGCGATCACTGAGACATCACTGAATAGTTGTCGTCTGGTCGTCATAATAAAGTTAATCTCATTTTTTGTCGAACCGTCGTGGCTCGACCAGGTCCACTTCCTGTGGGGCCGCTTCTGGAAGAAAGAGTTCATCATAAAGAGTCCTTCTTTCTCCATGAAGTTCGCCAGCTGCTGGCCCTTTGGGTTCCGTTGCCCTATTCCGAATTTCCCTACTTTCAGCTCACCGTTCTCTCTTGTGCCTAGTTTTGCGTTGAAGTCTCCCATTAACACCGTATAGTGGGTTTTGGAGGAATGCATTGTTCTAGAGATATCCTCATACATTTCTTCCACCTCCTCATCGGCGTGTACCGAGGTTGATGCGTAAACCTGTATAACCTTCAGCGATTACCGTTCGGTGATTCTGAGTATAAGGTCCGCAACCCTCGTCGACACACTCCCAATCTTTACAACGTTGTTAACGAGAGACTTGTGGACGATAAATCCGACACCTCCTTGGGACAGATGGTCGCCCTCCTGGTGATAGAACAAATTGCCGGATTCGAGGATTACCGTGACCTCCCCCTCTCTTCAGACTTCGGATAATCCTATGACATTCCAGTGCAACTTGTCTATCTCTTCTTCTAGCTCCAGGACCTTCTCGTCAGTCCTCAGGGTGCGTGCGTTATAAGTTGCCATGTCGAGTCGTCGTAGGTGGCAACAGAACCTCCACCGGAGACTCTTAGCACCCCCTGCCTCGCTGTTACCATGGTCGCCACCTTAGCCAGGAATAGCGGGGCTGCCGGGGACTGGGGGCCATCTCTTCGTTACTTTCATGGGGGTATATTGCCATAGTTGCCACGCTTGGCGAGCGGGTTGGCAAGCGCAGTTTTTTTATTGTTGTTTTGCTGTTATCAGAAAGATGCTGCTGCCCATCCTCTGCCTCAGTTTCCGTCTGTCGCCTTTTACGACACCCACGGGAAGATATGGGGTTGTGAGTATTCTTACCCGCCACTACACGGGCTTATGAGTTATTACTTACAATAAATACTCCTAGGAACTAAGCTAGCCAAACAATTTAATTTTCGTGCCTTTTGTTCGGCGAACATAGCTGAAGACGATTTCAGTTTTACTAAATTCTTTACTTCTTTAGAGAATAGTGATAGCCTTTCCTGTCCCATTAGAAGTCCTTGGAGTTTTTGCTTACACACGTTGGGGGCCCCTGTAGCCCGGGGGCCCCGTATCATTGATACGGCTGATACGGCGGTAGCTACGCCCCTGATAACAGTGTTCCTTGTGATGAATTGAAGTGTGTTAAATTGCTAATCGGCGAGGAAAAGGTAAAATCTTCAAACTTTGATGGGAAATATATATGCATATGTTTTCACCAACATTTTACGCGGACGTAATCAAATATTTTCTTAAGAAAGAGAGACGAGTCGATTTAGATAATAATTTTTTTTAATTTTGTACATAGTTTGTTTGTACTTTATTCATGCTTTTCTTTTGTTCATGTATTGCATTGTATGTAAATATCTTTTTCTTTCGCTCAAGTAAACCCAAACGGCTTTTTTCAAAGCCACCGAAGGTATGTAATTGCTGATATGTCATACAATCTATCTAGCAGTAGCTTTCTGTGTGCTTTGTTAAACACGTCCTCGACAGCACTGAATATGAAACTGAAGACTGGAGACAGATCAAGATTGGCGTATTTTTATAAAACTGCTAAAAACAACAAAACCATATCTTGCGCTTGCCCTAATTTGGCGCCCTAGCTTCGCCACTGTCGCTAGTCTCTTAATAAATTACCTCCAAGCAGAAAGGCCCGTGTTATTTACGACGCTGCTGGTAATCGTTTGCGAGATATTACAGTAATCCCATTTCACAACACACACATTACAAGGCTATACGAGTCATATCTTTGTTTACCTCTCCTTTTCTGCTTAAAATTAAATCTTTGCTTGAACCATCTTCTTAACTATTACTGCCACGTCACAGAACGCGTATGTGAGCTTCTTTATGCGAAGTGTGTTACAGTCGCAGATATTCATAGACTTCCGAGTTACTTATCATAAGGTGGTCTTAGCTCGCTTGTAACCCAATTATTATACAAAATAAAAGAGACCGATAGTAAATAGTACAATACCAATAGTAAATCCTTAAGCACGCGCTGTCGCAACAACCGGGATGCAATTCTTTTTTGTTTTTTGCATAGGAAATCGAGATGTCAAACTAGAATAATCTAGTATCTAGTATTACATTTATTCGCTCAAGTAACTTATCTTTTAAAACTTCTACTCTACATTGACTTTCTATTGCAGAATGTATAATCTATAGATTTTCCATAGGGTAATGTCTACGCATACCCACCTCGCGAGAGCATAGACGGGTTACGTCGCACTCGCACAGACTGAAACTCCATTGTGTACCACCTTTGCCGCATATTGAAAGGGCCACGGGAACGATTTTGTGCATATCCGAGGTCCCACCAGCGACGGCCGCCCTTTTCAGACCCTTTCGAGAGAGAACAATTCCTCTCCTTGTTAATCTACCTGCTCGCAACAACTCCACCTGCTTAATTTACCCACGAGTCCTATACGTGGTGGCCATGAATCCAGGGACGAGCACTCGGAATCACCAGCCTTTCAAACCCCTACGGTATCGGCGCCGGAGGTTTCTGCCGCGAAGGATAGGGAGTGCGATGCCTCGCAATACCAACACTGTTCTTTTCCCGTTGCCTCACAACTATGGCATCAGCGGTGCGGCTTCGCCAGTTGCGGAGGGTAAATCAAACGATCCGTCGCTATACCAACACTCCACTTCCCCCACGACTTCACCTCAGCTGTGGCGAGAAGGGGACACTCCCTCCCTCATGACAGTCCACCAATACACATTCGGCGTGGGTTCGGCAAGCCCTCTCAGAGCAGCCATCGCAGCCAAGCCGATGGCCTCGAGCCAGCAAAATGGGTTCCTCTTTGTTCACCGTAGATTATCAAACCACAGCTACTCATCCTTTCCGCCAGTTTAGTTCTATTACTTTGCTGTCGAAATTCTTTATTAACACGTGTATCAGTATTTCGTATCAGCGTTTATATTATCACATCGGACTAAAGGAATTAGTCGTGCGGTATGTGATGGCATTAGCATACAAGTAAATGTATCTGCGGGCGTGAAGTTAGGTGGAGCGCGTAACGCTTCCGCACTGTATTGAATTCGGTGCCAACGATCCCGCTCCCACCGCTGGTTCACGTTCGTGTGATTCCCAAATGATAGCAATCTCGCTGCGTGTGCTGAACATGGCATGGCACTTTGAAATATCTCAGCGCATTGCTTTTACGCAGTAACACTTTGTCTTGCTTGCTACTATGGCTTGAACTATTTATTACTGTGACATTCATAATTTGCACATTTCAACATATTATGTACTCTGCGATATAGAGACTTCACCTTAGGCAAAACTCGTTGCATCGCGAGATAGATACAATCACAAAAGAAGTCCTAAAAATTTTCAAAATTAAAAAAATCTATAATCTATATCCAAGTGAATTTTGGGAGGGGGAAGAAAAGTATTTTTAGTTGAAATGTAAAGTAAGTAATTCTTTTAAGTATGCGTCTTAACTTAAGTGCAGTTAGTATTTGTTTTTACTGTTGGGACACTGTGCCTAGCAATTATGAACTTCAACAAAGCTCCAAGTCCAAACAAACTCCGATGCATACGTACGTTGAAGTGGTAACTTTTAAGTTAGATATTTACTTTTATCCGTAAATCTTTTAATATAATATGTTATTATGTAAGACATTAACAACTGGTTATGTAAATAAAATTAAATATAAAAATTCTAAAAATTTGCACCCACTGTTTATGTGCGTGCAGAGATATAATTATGTTTGTATTTTCTTTAAGATATTAAGATTTCATTTGTTTCAAATTCTGACCTAAGTTGTTTTAATGTACGTATAAACAAAATCGTGTAAAGCCAATATGCATTGCCAAGGGCGGAAGCTTCGGTTCTGTCAACATGACAGATTTCTACCCGGCGCTGTTAAAGCAAATAATATTTTCAAATGGAAGAGGGAGCGAGCCGAACTGAGATATCTATCTTGTACTACAAGTAGTAGATATCGTCCATTGTATTAAAAAACTTTAAAAAACGATATCGTAATTTGAGGTGAAAGTTTTCGGGTTTTTTTATTAGAGAACAAAGGGGACAAACTTGCAAACTCAATATTAGATTCCTCACAGATGCCTGCGATTTGCCACAGCGGGCGGGGGCTGCTCTCCTTCCGCACCTACGGCTTTACGAAAACACTCTAGGGGTAGGGCAGGCACGACTACGTGAAGACGGGGCATTCTGATTCGGTTTTAGTACAGATTCGACCTATCCTATCTATAATATAAAAGTGATAAAGAACAAAAAATGCCGTTTATATCTTATAGTAAGGTAAGGGTGGTCCTGAACCCGATAATTCCCAGAATATTATCGTCATCTACATCCGACCTCAATAATATTTCAGCACTTAATTAGCACTTAATTCCTTGCTATTAATATTTATCGCATATCTAATAACTTCATTGCCTTGCTAGCGACACGTTTTGCTAGCAACGCAAATTTTAACATTTCATTGCGGTGAAAATTTTAGAAGACCTAATTTTTAAACTTGACACCTAATTAGCACCTAAAAAGCCCCTAATTTTGGGTTTTTCTAAATGCAAATTCCTGACTTTGCGTTGCTGGCGATACACAACTCCGCTTATGGGAGATAGAGTTCATCCCTCCTTTTCCTCCGTGCCTCTCCTCGGTGCCTCCGTTTCCATAAAGTCAACTAGCCGTTGACTCCTAGGCTTCCATGTATTATTTCAAATTTTCCTACTTTCAGCTCACCGCCTTCTCTTATGCCTTAATAAAGTGCATAAATTAATAACTTATTAGTAAACATTAAAGAAATGAACACATTCATCATCATTATCATTGTTGCATCCTTCACGTCATATTAAATACACTATATACCAGGAACTTCACATTTCCACTGCTGAACACGGGAAGGCTTGCGGCAGGAAGGCCCGAGGTATAGCATGTGTTACGGTCCTGAACCACCTGCATCCATTGACTTTTTGTATGTTTTAACAGGTCGCAGGCAGTAGTGAAAGCCCACGTCTCAACTCCCATATTTCATCACTGGAAAATTGTCCGAATATTATATGTCCCTCGCTCTTTTGTAAAAGAGGTGGTTATATTGCCATCTATCAGAAGCTTTAAGATTTTTCTGACATTTCCCATATCTACACGACACCCACAGCACGAAATCTATTGATGAATTTTCTAAAGCCGCCACCACAAGTTTTATACGATATATTTATATAATATTATGTCTTTTTTATAATGTTTAAGTTGGCTTTGTTTGACTACGATTACATCTCGTGGCAAGTGTTGATGTAGATAAAGTTGCAGTAAAAGCCTATTCAGTCTTTCGGAATGCTCAGTATAGGTACCTATTGTAACAAAACGATTGATGTTGAAATGAAAGGATGGAAATGTTCTTTTTTTATTTTTAGCGCCTATTACTGTAGGTAGTACTTTCACACGTGTCGGAAGATAATGCCAAAAGGAATTAATTTCGCCTTTTGCAATTTTTAAAATTATGCGGTAGGTATTATTAAATAAATAAATTAATTAATAATTCCTAAAATTGTTGTTGCCCATAATGCCAAGATGGAGAAGAGTTTAAAAAAAAGTTAAAAATTTAAAAATTTATACCTATTATGTTTCGAAATAACTAAATGACATTAAAAACAAAGAGTAGTTTTTTCCAGCGCCTACTAGAAAATAGGCACATAATATTTATTTGTATAGAAATAATCCAAATAAAATAGCAGGCGCTTAAAAGAGAAGAAGTTAGCAAAATTGTTACACTCCTTCTGGAGTAAATATAAATGGATGACGTTTTTTGTGCGTGATATAGCTTGCAATAGAATGGTAAATTTAAAATCTATCATACAAAAAAGACCATTTCATCGAAATTCTATCAGGGTTAAGGCCAATACTAATATTGCAATTAAGGCTAAGGCCTGAATGGTACGAAATCGGCGGGGTGTGCGAGGTACCTATCGGTCTGTTTAGCATAGGTACATTAAGAACCCCCCCTTCCGAACGGGTTTCCGCCTTGTCGTGGCGGGGGAGCTTAGGAGCCGTGGCTTGGTCACCCGCGGTGACCAAAGAGGCACCCCTTGGCTGGACCGTGGTGTAAGGCCGGCCCGAGGTGGCCACTCCGAGTGGGCTTGACGAGCCCACTTCGGATATGTGTCGATGGACTGCGGTGAGAGGAGTGTCCTCTACCCCTACCGCAGCAGCCGAGGTGGAATCGCGGAGGAAGAGGAGTGTTGGTGTGGCGATGCGCCACTCGCCCTATCCTCCGCATCTCTGACGGGGCCACGCCGTTGATGCGGTGGTGATGGGGCCGCGGGGGGAGAGGAGTGCCGGGATTGCGAGGCGCCGCTCTCCCTACCCTCCGCGGCCGAAACTTGGTTGGCGACGGAGACAGATACAGATTCGCCGCTGGGGTCGGGAAAGCGGTGGCTATTAAGCGCTCGATTTTCCTGGCCCCCATGGCCTCCGCGTATCGGACTCGGGGGGGGGGGGTCCGATACGCAGGTGGAGTTGGAGGCCGTGGAGGGGGGCGTGCCTTGTGTTCCTGGTGCACCTTTCCTGAGAAGAAGAATGAGGAGGAGAGGTCCTCCCCGGAGGAGCGAGCGGCCGGCGCTGGTGGGGCCGCGGATGTGTGCTAAAGCGTTCCCGTGGCCCTTCCAATATGCAGCGAAGGTGGAAAACCATGGGGTTTAGTCGGTGCGAGTCCGACATAACCCGTCCTTGCCCCCGCGAGGCGGATATGCGTAGGCATTTCCCAATGTAAAAAAAGATACATTAAGAAAGGACATCACTAAGGCTCTCTTAAAACGTCTTATACATGGTCCATCTTGAGCTACGGGCTATTGCGCGAATTTGCGCACAGGTGGCATGACATTAGAATAAGGCAAGACAGACTGTTGGAAGAAAGGCCTGACGACGTAGGCGTAATAGTGCCGTCAGCCCCAGAAGGGGGAGAATGACAAACTGGGACAAGGAGTAGATTAAATAACTTGTAGAGAGTCAAGAAAGTGCATGCGGGAAAGAGCAAGTACCGCGTGCATCTCTCGTGATTCGGCCCATATAACCGCAAGGTTGGTGGGGCCATGGGAGGTGGTGGTCCATGTTGAGCTTAGTATATTATTCTGTGCAGTCAGGACACTGTAATCCAGAGGGTATGTCTTTGTCCTGCACGCCGAACGCACCGCCCCGCTGCACATTAGTCACGGGGTATCAACACAGAGAAGGAATTTTTGTTGCCGTTAATCTTTGTTTTACATTTTGATTTAAATATTCTTACACATAAACTTTCAATTATCAAATTCTTTCGAAGTACGCTGCTGACGCAAAATAATTAATATTTATACAATAAAAATAAGCTAGAAAACGAATGCTTAATATAGTGATTTATATCTATTTGTTTTCATATATTCTACATGTTGTGATATGGAGAATGTGCAAGTTTGAATTCAGGTGTCAACTTTACCTACGCGCGGCACATTTGACATTGACTTTAGAAAGAAGCTCTGACAACCAAATGTTTTCGGAAAATCCGTCCAAAACCGTCATTTCAATGCCAAATATTGTAATAATGCAACAGACTGGTAGTGGTCAGCAGCATCTCTACGAGCATCTCGGCTCTGCTATTACTAATCTACTTGCTCAGGTAAGTTTGGGTAAATCAGTCAATAAATGCATGTTATGTCTCCTAACAGATTTTGAAAGAGCTTATGCTGTAAGTGACTACCTAGTTGGTTGATAGCGTTTGTCAGTTATCCCGTTAGATATATTTCGCTTGAATTACTTATCATAATAAACTAATAATTTAACAGTCGTGAATGATATTGAAAATTTTATCTATGCTACCCCGTGTTAAGAATTTCGATTCCGCAAAGCGTGACACATGGCGGAGAGCGCAGGAGTAGGTACTTGTAGGAGCGGACACATAACGGTAACATTAACGTTTATCGTGTTCTTGCCTAGGTGCATAAGGTATGCCGTGTCCTAGTGTCTACCATGCAAGTATACAAACGAAGCAGGGTTAACAATACCCGCGTGGGAAGCTTATACTTGCACCGATGATCATAACAGTTAGGTATGCCTACAAAAGCACAACTCACATTTAAGCAAGATATAAAATAAATCAGTCAAGAATTTAGTAATTGCTTGTAAATTTATGCGAATTTCGAATAACGTCGTGGTATGCTATGAGCATTCACCACCTCCCTCCCCCGCTTCCAGAGGGTAGCCTTGCTTTGGGCGCAAAAAAAACTTACCGCTCACTTAGAGGCCAGCTTGCTACATATTTATTTATCTATGGGCCAGCCTCCGCATAGTCTACTTCACCTGACGATGCCTCGTGTAAAGACGAAACACGTGTCGTATTTTCGAGAGTGGTGTGTCGTTGTGTGGTAGTGCTGAGATTGGCAGTGACAGGTATAGTGCACGCAATTGAGGGAGGGCGGGAGGTCTCCTTAAAATTAGGCAGGACACATCATTTTCTTTCTTTACGCGGGATTAAGCAAAATAAATCATAACAACCTCATTAAGTTCGAAGGTATTTTGGCCGAGATCCTATGTTGTAACGAGGTCGGTTTATTATTCACAAGTTTCTTTACGATGTTTTCCATCATCGTAGAGCATGTGATTAACACATAAATTGCAATTAACAACTTCACTAGGAGCTAACACTGCTTAAAACATATACAATTATTTTTACTGTTATAAGGGAGATGTTACAACCACAAAATACTATAATATTCTATGGTAACAACTTATATCAATGTCAACTCACTGGCACGTTGTACTCGTTAGTTAACGGACAAGACCCTGGGTACCGAACTTAAAGTCCTTAAACTAGTGATAGGGGAGCAAAATCATCACTGCGAGGTTCTGCGCTCATTAACCCACATCTGTCACCTCAGACTACTAAGGCCGCGTTTCCACCTGCAAGAACACACGCGGAAGTCTTGCTTAAGTTTCTTGCAATACTGTTACCATAACGGATAAATTCTTGCAATTTTTTTCAATTTAGATTAGAGTGTTGTTGCAGGTAGAAACGCGGCCTTAAAATTTATTTGCCATATTCCATATTAGGTATGTATATCTCAAAATTAAACGATTGAAGAGATTTGTAATGACTTAAAAACATAAATAAAACTTAAAATTTTTGATCTATATAAGACATTGTAATAATAATGATAACACCTACTTTCCTTTTATTGCAAACATGAACATCGATATGGAAAACGAAATAATCGGGCTATAAAATATGATATAGGTAATGCATTCTATGAAGACGGAGATGCTCATCAATAATGAATTACTCTGAATTCCTATTTCAAATCGAGTGTACTTGGTTTTTTGCGGGATCTTGACCAGATCTTTAAATAATGGTTTGAAGTGGATTTTAATATGTAAAAGTTATGTGATTTTGTGTAATTAAGTGTCTGAGCATATGAACTATTAGTGGAAACGGTGAAACAAGTGCTCCGATGGTGATGTTATTCTCAATATAAGGTATGTTTCTGCTTAGGCACCTGGAGATACTATCGCCAGCTGTCAGCTGGCTTAGGTTGCCGCCAAAATCTCCCAAGGGCTGTGCAATGTATCGCATCAACATATTGTTAAACAGACTAAGGATTATTATCACTTGATACTGAGATAAATGAAGACATGGCTTAAAGGACAAGCATCCAAGCCAAAATCTGAATTTAAAAAATCGAGTGTACTTTTTGCGAGATATAAGAAACTGTATAAATATACTTCCTGTGTAAGGTAGTTAATATACTCTCTAAAATAGACCGATAACAGTGAGAGCGAGATCCAGGGGTATGAAAGTTCTCAGTAGCTTGCTTTTATGTTGATACTAATGCCATCTAACAGTCGTTGTAAACATTATTTAACCCACTATTTTTACTAATAAATAAAATACCGAAGGCTAAATCACGCTATCAAAGTTTTGAAGTAATGCAGTATATAGAATAAATCTTAATCCTTAAATACGAAGCATTCCAAGCCATTAACGGTAAATTCAACGGTCATTATGAAAAAGTAAAATTATATATAATCTATAGTAAAGTGTTCCGTGTAGTGGCGGTTAAGAATATCCACTACCCCATATCTTCCCGTGGGTGTCGTAAGAGGGGACAGTGGGAAACAGGCCCGAGATAGGCAGCAGCATCTTCCTGATAACAGCAATATTACAATAAAAAAACTGTGGTTGCCAACCTGCAGGCAAAGCGTGGCAACTATGGAAAATATCCCGCCGTGATGAAGGTTACGAAGAGACGGCCCCCAGTCCCCGGCGGCCCCGCTATTCCTGACTACGGTAGCGATCATTGTAACGGTGGGGCAGGGGGTACTAAGAACTGACGAGAAGATCCTGAAGCTGGTAGAAGAGATAGACAAGTTACGCTGGCATATTATAGGATTATCCGAGGTCTGAAGAGAGGGGGATGACATGGTAATCCTCGAATCCGGCAACTTGTACTATCACCGGGAGGGCGACCATCTGTCCCAAGGACGTGTCGGATGTATCGTCCACAAGTCTCTCGTTAACAACGTATTAAAGATTGTGAGTGTGTCGACGAGGGTTGCGTACCTTATACTCCGAATCACCAAACGGTATTCGTTGAAGGTCATACAGGTTTACGCATCAACCTCGGCACATGCCGATGAGGATGTGGAGGAAATGTATGAGAATATCTCTAAAACCATGCATTTCTCCAAAACCCATACGGTGTTAATGGGAGACTTCAAAGCAAAACTAGGCACAAGAGAGAACAGTGAGCTGAAAGTAGGTAAATTTGAAAAAGGGCAACGGAACCCCAGGGGCCAGCAGCTGGCCCACTTCATGGAGAAAGAGGGACTCTTTATGATGAAATCTTTCTTCCAGAAGCGGCCCCACAGGAATTGCACCTAGTCGAGCCCCGGTGGTGCGACGAAAAATGGTATTGACTTCATTATGATGACCAGACGACTACTGTTCAATAATGTCTCAGTGATCGCGAGTGTGAAAACTGATAGTGATCATCAAATGGTTAGAGGCACACTGAACATAAACGTTAAGTTGGAGAGGTCTCGTCTAATGAAGTCAACGCTCCTTCCCCCTCGTGCTCTAATCCAAAGTCCCGGAACCTTTCAGCTCGAGTTACAAAACCGTTTTCAGTGCCTAGAAGACTGCAATGAAGTGGACGATATGAAAAATAAGCTCGTGGAAATTGTCCATGCGGTCGTAGCTAAGTTCTGCAAGACCCCCCGCAGAAAAACACAAAAACTCTATGATCACACTTTTAATCTCATATGGCTGTTAGACGGGAAATGAAGTTGCAGTCTTCAGCAGATTTGACAGCATACACGCAACTGAACAGACAGATCTCCAAATGCATGCGGCGGAACTTACGCAACTTCAATACAGCTTGTATTGAATAAACGATCAAGCGGAACCAAGGCTCCAAATTCTTTGCCACAGATCTGTCTGTCAGAAAGAGCCAACTGTCGTAGCTGAAGACCGAGTGTGGCAGCATCGTTTACGGGACACCTAAGATTTGAGTGAGATTGAGAGGTTCTATGGGCAGCTGTACACGTCATCGTTGGTGCCACACGCAAGTGTTAGTAACGATCCAAGAGCGAGTCTTAGCCGACACTATTCCGATAATATCGCGGACGTCAGTCTGAGCGAGATTAGAATGGCTCTCCAGCACCTTAAAAACGGCAAGGCCCCAGGTGAGGATGGAATTACATCGGAGCTTCTGAAAGCAGGTGGAAAACCGATTCTTGAAGTCCTTCAGAAGCTCTTTAATACCGTCTTCCATGGTGGGATTACTCCAGAGGCGTGGAGCAGAAGTGCGGTGGTCTTGTTCTTCAAGAAAGGCGACAGCGCTCTCTTAAAGAACTACAGACCAATTTCCCTTCTGAGCCGCATCTACGTGCTGTTTTCGAGAGTCATTACAAATCGTCTCGCACGCAGACTTGACGACTTCCAGCCTACCGTACAAGCCGGTTTCCGAAGAAGCTTTAGTATCATAGACCATATACATACCTTTCGGCAAATTGCATTACAAAAGAGCGAAGAGTACTATCTTCCAATTTGCCTTGCGTATGTGGACTATGAGTAATTCTTTGTATCCGTTGAAATGTGGGCGGTGCTACAATCCCTTCAGCGGCGCCAAGTTGACTGTCGATATATCGAAGTGCTGAAGTATTTGTAAATTAGGGCTACGATGGCTATCCGAGTACAGAATCAGAGTACGAAACCTACCCAACTGCAGAGAGGTGTAAGACAGGGTGACATTATATCGCCGAAACTCTTCACCGCTGCATTGAAGGACGTTTTCATGCTACTGGACTGGAAAAGATACGGTATTAACCTCAATGGCGACTACATCACTCACCTTCGATTTGCGGACGATATAGTCCTTATGGAGGAATCGCTGGAGGACCTAAGCACTATGCTCAATGATCTCAATAGTGTCTGTCTCCCAACGAATAGGTCTTAAAATGAACATGGACAAAACAAACATGTCGTTTAATGTCCATGTCACACCTATGTCGGTAGTTGTTGGAAGCACTAAGCTCGAATTTGTTGACGAGTGTGTTTACCTGAGACAAATAGTCCAACTAGGCAAGTCCAACTTCGACCGAGAGGTCAATCGACGCATTCAATTCGGCTGGGCAGCGTTCGGGAAATTACGGTAATTCTTCTCGTCAGGGATACCTCAAAACCTGAAAACGAGATTGTACAACCAGTGCGTGTTGCCAGTGATGATTTATGGATCTCAGACGTGGTCCTCCACTGCTGGCCGTATGAAGACGCTCAAGGTCGCTCAGCGAGCTATGGAGAGGGCTACGCTCGGGGTTTCTCTGCGTGATAAACTAAGAAATGAGGATATCTGCGGTGGAATTAGAGTGACCGACATAGCCCAACGGATTGGTAAGCAGAAGTGGTAATGAACCGGTCATATAGCATGAAGAACCGACAACCAAAAAAAGGTTCTCGAGTGGCAGCCTCGTACCGGTTGGCGAAGTGTAGGGCGTCCCCCCACTATATAGAAGACGACCTGTAAGACATTCAGGAAGTCGATGGATGCAGTTGGCTCGGAACCGTGCTTTGTGACATTACTTGGGTGGGCCTATGTTCAGCAGTGGACTTGTGAAGGGCTGTAGTGTGATGGTAAATTAATCTATGTTGTTTCGATCAATAAACATATCCTTATAATTTTATTACAGACAACTTGATATACTAGTCAGAGAAACTACTCGCAGGAAACGCTTGCTTGACAAACCGTCGCGAGTGCACTTGCTACGTAGTTTACATCAGCAAGTTAAGGTACCTGAACCAAGTAACCCACTTGGATTTTTTTTTGAGTTTTGATTTTTTTTAATCAATAGTTCATCGTTTGTTCGTTATTGTTCGAACGTCAAAATTGTTTGTTCATCTTTTAATTATTTATAATCAATTAAACAAACATCCTTAGGGTGGCCCCCCTTATTGTAAATTTTTACTTTTAGACCTTAAATAATTAATTTTTCCTAAATATTGTTTGTTCGCTCGCTATTGATGATTGTTCGATCTTAAATACATCTCGAATACAATATGATCGAACAATCACCTATATTTCGATCGATCGATCGATTGATTGTTCGATCGGAGCATCAAGGTCGTTGTAGACAGTGACAGCCTATTAACACTGGTGTTCCACAAGGCTGTGTGCTATTGCCAACGCTGTTTCTTCTGCATATCAATGATATGTTGCTAACTGGTAACATTCATTGCTATGCGGATGCAAGCACTGGTGATGCTCTATATCATAGATAAATAAATATGTAGCTCTATATACCAGCCGTGCCAATATTTCTCGGGAAAACGTCGCCGAGTACCGGAACAAACTTGTGTCTTAAGTCGAGTCTTTTCTGAACAAAGTCTCTGATTGGGGCGACTAAATATAGTCCAGTTTCATCCTCAGAAGACAAAAGTTTGCGCATTTACCGCTAAAAAGAACCCCTTAGTGTGATCTCCTCAGTTTCAAGGCACTTCCCTTCTTGCCTCAGCCAGTATCGCTATCCTCGGCGTCGAAATATCGAGTAACGTGCATTTTTGTGGTCTCTTGGAAAAGGAGGCCAAATTGGCCTCTAAAAAGCTTGGCGTGCTCAGCAGAGCGGGACAGTATTTCATGCTGGCACACCGCCTGCAACTTTACAAGGCGCAGGTTCGGCCTCACATGGAATACTGTTCCCATCTCTGGGCAGGGGCTCCCCAGTGCCAGCTCCGTGACCGCATCCAGCGCAGAGCTGCTCGAATCTTCGACGACCGAGTCCTTTCCGATCGGCTCAATTAATTGGCACTGCGAAGAGATGTTGCATCTCTTTGAATTTTCTTTCGCATTTACCACGGGGAGTGCTCTGAGGAATTGTTCGGATTAATCCCAGCCGCCAAATTTCACGAACGCACATCGCGGCAGAGCTCCCGATACCATCCACACCATCTGGATGATTGGCGGTCCACCACTGTGTGGTTTAGAAGATATTTTCTTCCTCGCACAACTTCCTTGTGGAATCGATTACCATCAGCGATTTTTCCGGACCGATACGACTTAGGGACCTTCAAGAAAAGAGCCTACTCCTTTTTAAAAGGCCGGCAACGCATCTGCACTTCCCCTGGTTCCCCTGGTATTGCAGTTGTTCATGGCGGCGGTAGTTACTTACCATCAGGTGAGCCGCATGCTGTCTATATGCCGTATGTCAAACAAAAATTATGGAAGACTACATAGTCAAATGTTAAATAATGTAATATTTAATATTTGACTTTGTATTTCTTTAATCATACACAACTAAAAATTTATATAACAATTAATACTCTAGTAGCGGTAGCATTTTTTTTCGTTTTAATATTAAATAACATCATGTAAACGCATACAGATATCACCTGATGAATACTAGAAGGTCAAAGACCCATGGCATTTGAAGGCGAAGATAGGTAGTTTAAACGTTGCCAATTCAAATTACTCAAATAAAGAAAAAATCAAGCAAAAAATATACTTACGGTTAACAATTTAAGGCATAATTTTATGCCCGAAATTAATAACAAAAGGACCGCGGGCTGCGGGTGTGTAAGAACAAATTTAAGCGAAAAAATTACTTAAAATAAAGGACTTAAGACGTAATTCTCTATGCGTAAAGTGACAAGAAATGGGATGGTGTGTCGAAATTCATATTTTTCTGGCCGATGCATAATGATAATTTAGTACATATATCAAAGAGAAATTTGTATTTATATTTATTTTTAATTTAACTTGTTACATTCCAAATATTTGTACTTATAGTTTTTTTAACACATAATTAATAAATAAATTAATAATTTATTTTAAATCATTATTATTCTTATTTTAATAAATACGTTGTTTTATCTAGTTTTTTAATTTTGACAAAACTAAATACACTATCGATAACGCTTATCGACAACAATAATGCGCATCACTATGCTCGCCCCTAAAGCCCGTGAGTGGGAGAGAGAGCGAAATAATCCGATGATTTATGAGCCAAACTGCACGGACAAAATAATTCTAGTATGGCTGCTGTCATCAGGAGCGGCCGTAGCTGGCGTTGCGTGAGTTCGCATATGCCTTTGGGTATTCGATTTGCAGCCAAAAATCAATTATGTTGCAATCTACTTGCTTGCCGGCTACATGAATGCCTTTTAACATATAAACATGATAGTAGCTGGCATGTGTAAGTTACAAGCATGTGTATTCCTGCCTTCACCTTAACTTTTTCATGAAAATACAGATTACTGTGCGGGACAAGTGAAAACAAATAGTGATAGGATAATACATAAATAAGACAAACATTTTTATATTAATGGAATAAATATTATAGTTAGGTTGTACTTCAATAGGATATAAGCGTTTATGTTATATTAATAAAGATTATAGTTTAGAGTTACACATAAAATAGCATATAAGCATTTTATGTTAAGAAAATAATAGTGTAGAGCTTCATCATCATTACAGCCCTTCACAAGTCCACTGCTGAACATAGGCCTCCCCCAAGGAATGCCACAAAGCATGGTCCCGAGCCACCTGCATCCATCGACTTCCTGCATGTCTTACCAGGTCGTCACTCCATCTTGTGGGGGGACGCCCTACACTTCGCCTACCGGTACGAGGCTGCCACTCGAGAACCTTTCTTCCCCATCGGTTGTCGGTTCTTCGAGCTATATGGCCGGCCCACTGCCACTTCAGCTAACTAATCCGTTGGGCTATGTCGGTCACTCTGGTTCTACTGCGGACATCCTCATTCCTAAGTTTATCACGCAGAGAAACTCCGAGAATAGCCCTCTCCATAGCTCGCTGAGCGACCTTGAGCTTCCTCATACGGCCAGCAGTGAAGGACCACGTCTCAGTTCCGTAAGTCATCACTGGCAACACGCACTGGTTGTACAATTTTGTTTTAAGGTTTTGAGGTATTTCTGACGAGAAGATGTGTCGTAGCTTCCCGAACGCTGCCCAGCCGAGTTGAATTCGTCGATTGACCTCTCGGTCGAAGTTGGACTTACCTAGTCGGACTATTTGTCCCAGGTAAACATACTCGTCAACAACTTCGAGCTTAGTGCTCCCAACAACTACCGGCATAGGTGTGACATGGACATTAAACATGATCTTTGTTTTGTCCATGTTCATCTTAAGACCTATCCGTTGGGAGACACTATTGAGCTCATTGAGCATAGTGCTTAGTTCCTCCAGCGATTCTGCCATGAGGACTATATCGTCGGCAAATCGAAGGTGAGTGATGTACTCGCCATTGATGTTAATTCCGTATCCTTTCCAGTCCAGAAGCTTGAAAACGTCTTCCAATGCAGCGGTGAAGAGTTTCGGGGATATAACGTCACCCTGTCTTACACCTCTCTGCAATTGGATAGGTTTCGTACTCTGGTTCTGTACTCGGATAGCCATCGTAGCTCTACTGTACAAACACTTCAGCACTTCGATATACCGACAGTCAACTTGGCACCGCTGAAGGGACTGCAGCACCGCCCAAATTTCGACGTAAACAAAGGCTTTCTCATAGTCCACATACGCAAGACATAGTGGCAAATTGTACTCTCCGGACTTCTGTACAATTTGCCGTAGGGTATGTATGTGGTCTATGGTGCTAAAGCCCTTTCGGAAACCAGCTTGTTCGGGAGGCTGGAAGACGTCAAGTCTGCGCGCGAGACGATTCGTAATGACTCTCGAAAACAGCACGTAGACGCGGCTCAGAAGGGAAATCGGTCTGTAGTTCTTCAAGAGAGCGTTGTCACCTTTCTTGAAGAACCACTGCACTTCTGCTCCACGCCTCCGGTGTAATGCCACCATGGTGGACGGAATTAAAGAGCTTCTGAAGGACTTCAAGTACCGGTCTTCCACCCGCTTTCAGAAGCTCCGCTGTAATTCCATCCTCGCCTGGGGCCTTGCCGTTTTTAAGGTGCTGGAGAGCCATTCTAATCTCGCTCAAACTAACGTCCGGGATATCTTCGGAATAGTGTCGAATAAGACTCGCTCTTGGATCGTTACTCACACTTGCGTGTGGCTCCAACGATGACGTGTACAGCTGCCCATAGAACCTCTCAATCTCACTCAAAATCTCAGGTGCCCCGGAAACGATGCTGCCACATTCGGTCTTAAGCTTTGACAGTTGGCTCTTTCTGGTAGACAGATCTCTGTCAAAGACTTTGGAGCCTTGGTTCCGCTCGATCGCTTCTTCAATACGAGCTGTATTGAAGTTGCGTAAGTCTCGCCGCATGCATTTGGAGATCTGTCTGTTCAGTTACCAGTATGCTGTCAAATCTGTTGAAGAATGTAGCCTCATCTCCCGTCTAACAGCCATGAGATTAAGAGTGTGATCGGAGAGTTTTTGTGTTCTTCTGCGGCGGGTCTTGCAGAACTTAGCTCCGACCGCATTGACAGTTTCCACGAGCTTGTCATTCATATCGTCCACTTCATTGCAGTCTTCTAGGCACTGAAAATGGTTTTGTAACTCGAGCTGAAAGGTTCCGGGACTTTGGATTAGAGCACGAGGGGGACGGAGCGTTGACTTCATCAGACGAGACCTCTCCAACTTAACATTTAGGTTCAGTGTGCCTCTAACCATTCGGTGATCGCTGCCGGTTTTCACCCTCGCGATCACGGAGACATCACTGAACAGTTGTCGTCTGGTCGTCATAATGAAGTCAATCTCATTTTTTGTCGAACCGTCGGGGTTCGACCAGGTCCACTTCCTGTGGGGCCGCTTCTTGAAGAAAGAGTTCATCATAAATAGTCCCTCTTTCTCCATGAAGTCGGCCAGCTGCTGGCCCCTTGGGTTCCGTTGCCCTATTCCAAATTTCCCTACTTTCAGCTCACCGTTCTCTCTTGTGCCTAGTTTTGCATTGAAGTCTCCCATTAACACCGTATATTGGGTTTTGGAGGAATGCATGTCTCTAGAGATATCCTCATACATTTCCTCCACCTCCTCATCGGGGTGTGCCGAGGTTGGTGCGTAAACCTGTATGACCTTCAGCGAATACCGTTTGGTGATTCTGAGTATAAGGTACGCAACCCTCGTCGACACACTCCCGATCTTTACAACGTCGTTAACGAGAGACTTGTGGACGATAAATCCGACACCTCCTTGGGACAGATGGCCGCCCTCCCGGTGATAGAGCAAGTTGCCGGATTCGAGGATTACCGTGTCCTCCCCCTCTCTTCGGAATTCGGATAATCCTATAATATGCCAGCGCAATTTGTCTATCTCTTCTACCAGCTCCACGATCTTCTCGTCAGTCCTCAGGGTGCGTGCGTTGTACGTTGCCAGGTCGAGTCGTCATAGGTGGCAACCGAACCTTCACCGGAGATTCTTAGCAGAGAGCTTATATTTGTATAATAGAATTAGTTGGTCACTTTGTATAGTAGAACTAGCTTAAGGTAAACAATGTAACGTGACTCAGCATCGTCACTTGCTCTGTCACGCCTCGCGCTGATTGGTCGACGCCGTTTGTACAATACTTACACCGTACCTATTGACCCAGCCGAGGTAGTATAAAAGAGGGGCGATTTTCGTCGTTCGACCGGTTGCTAATAATAGTGGGCTTCCCCTACATATTAACAACCTATTAAAAGCCAAGAAAGCTGCTTTCCGGAGAGCAGCAAAATACCCCACGCCCGAATATAGGCACACGGCTAATCGTCTTCAACGAGAACTCCGTTTCCGCCTCTCTGAATTTCGAGACCTCGAAAAAAGTAAACTCATGGAGAATATCTCTCCCTCTCATACAGCCTACTATCGGATGGCAAGAGCCCTCCGCATAGACGCTATCACCCACACTCCCCCTCTCTCCCGTCCCGACGGTACGGTAGCCTTCGAGGACGAGGAAAAGGCTGAGTGCTTTGCAGACAGCATTGCCGCTCAATGCTCTCCTAGCTCTCAACCCGTTGACCCTTCACACGTCCAGGCAGTGGAAGATGAGGTCCGCCGCCGGAACTCACCCCCTACAGCCTCCGAACCTATCTTTGTGTCCAATGATGAGATTTCATCCCTCATCAAAGGACTTAAACCCAAAAAGGCTCGGGGCGCGGATGGCATCTCCAACCAAGCCCTTAAACACTTTCCTGAGCAGGTGTTAACCTTTTTATCTATTATCTTCAACGCCTGCTTCAAACTTAGTTACTTTCCCACTACGTGGAAAGAGGCAACTGTGATTGGTATTCCCAAGCCAGGCAAGCCTCTCAACCTCCCCTCCAGTCATCGCCCCATTAGCCTCCTCAAGGCCATGGGCAAGCTCTTTGAAAGAGTCATCCAAAATCGCATGAGGCGCCATCTGTTTCCCACAGACGGTGACCCTCTTATCATTCCCCATCAATTCGGTTTCCGAGCGAAACACTCCTGCCCCCAACAAGTTCACCGTATTGTGGAATATATCCTCAGCGGTTTTTATCCCCGTCGTCATAAGACTATCGCGGTCTTTTTCGACATCGCCAAAGCCTTTGATAGAGTCTGGCATACAGGCCTTATCTACAAACTATACAAAATATGTCTCCCCGATCGTCTAGTACGTCTCGTGGCCTCTTATCTAAATCATCGTACCTTTCGTTTTAGACACGAAGGCACGCTATCTTCACAGCGCCCCATCAAAGCTGGTGTCCCTCAGGGCTCAGTACTTGCTCCTCTGCTGTACATCCTGTTCACCAACGATTTTCCCATTCCGCCGAAAGGTGTTCAGCTCTCCCTCTTCGCAGACGACACTGCTCTCTACTGTAAAGGTATCTCGCTACCTTTCATACGGAACAAGGTCCAAAAGTCAGTTGATGACCTAGGAGCTTGGTTCAAAAAATGGCGCATCGATGTGAACCCGGAGAAGAGCTCCGCCGTTCACTTCGATTATAAACGACGCCGTATCAAAAACACTCCACCAATACGTATGCTAGGGACCCCTGTCCCCTGGCATACGTCTGCCAAATATTTAGGTATCACTCTAGACACAGGGCTAACTTTCAGGCCCCACGTCAAAAGAGTAACCCGTCACGCACGTTTTTACCTAAATAGGCTCAACAGTATGTTGGGCCGACACAGTAAAATGTCCCTCAGAAACAAGCGTACCCTTTATAAGGTCTGTATACGACCAGTCATGTCCTACGCGGGCCCCATTTTTGCCCACGCTAACCCTAAAATTATTAATGAACTCCAAGTAGTTCAAAACCTTTTCTGTCGTCGAGCTGCGAACGCACCTTGGTACGTCCGTAATGCCGACCTTCATCGGGACCTAGAGCTCCCTACAATTCAACAATTTCTTAAAAAACTCTCTGAGAACTTCTTCAAAGCCTCAGAGTCGCACTCCAATCATCTTATTCGTGAGGCAGCTACTTATGCAGCCCCACTCCCCTCTCGCTATCGAGTCCGCAGGCCAAGAAACTCTCTCTCGGACCCGCCTAATAAACTGTCAAACGACCTGAACTCCCTCATGGCGGCTCAGGCCAACTCTAATTAAATTATTCATAATTAATTTGCCTTCGTAGGCACTCCCTCAGCGGCTCGTAGCCGCCTGCGCCCTCTTTTCCCAAAAGAGGGTCGCTTCCGATACGGCATAAGAAGCTTTAAACAGCTAGTTGCCACTCCCCAAAGGCGGTTTTTAGCGGGTATCACTTAGGTCCCCCGGTAGGCAGTGAGTCCCGCATAACCAGGACAGACCGGCTGTCGTGGTATGCGTAATGCATTTTCCGCCTCCCTCTGTGGTAGCCCATTTCCAATTGTTTCGGGCGCAAAAAAAAAAAAAAAAAAAACGTCGTTCGACACAGTCGGCGGCCAGCTACCTCAAGGAAAACATCGAATATAGAAGAAAGAAAATATCTCAGCGGTTTTATTCTCCACCAACCCAGCACACAATTGTGCCTGTAGGGCACAATTACATTATCTTAAATCTATATAGAACAGAACACTGTCAAACAAAAATTATTGAACACTACATAGTCTAATATTAAATAATGTAATATTTAATATTTGACTTTGTATTAACTGGACACAAATTACTCATATTTTAAAGTGACCTTTCCTATGTGTAATAAAAAGTTTTGGTCACCTTGCTAGAAAGAGATCAAATCAATTCAAATCAAATCTGTTTATTTTGTAAACATAGGTTAATTCACAGATCTCGATATGTACATAATAAAATGTATGGTAGGTTCTCTATGTCCCACCAGTAGGCATACAAAATATAAAATTAATAAGTGCATCATTAATTAGTAACATTCATATTATTTTTTTCTCTTCTGAAGATCTTCTGAGATAAACGGTCTTGGTAGTACATATCCCTGTCGGCTCGTTTATTTGATAAAGTACTCAGTCCTGTTTGTATAGTACGTCCATAGGCAAATTTGAAGATATTGCCAGTCGAAAATAGTCATTGAATTACCCCAAGCTCAACGCTTGTTGAGCGGCTGTAATTCATCTCCTGTATAGTGTTTTCTTGTTGATTATTTCCTGAAAAGATCGGAGATTGTTCATAAGATTGTGTTGCGATATTAATATTTTAAAATACCTATTTATTTATATATATATATATATATATATATATATATATATATATATATATATATATATTTATAGTATAAAAATATTAGTAATAAACTCTATTTAATAAAAAATCGTTTTTAACACTAATTTTATATTATGACATAAACTTCGATGAAAAAAACGTTATTATTATAGTATTTTTTATAAACCATCTAAAATGAAAACAACCAATAAACCACGAATTTAGTAAAATATCATTTTTTTTTTGACATGAACTCTTATTAGTGTGTGCATGGACTGTTGCAGATGACCCCAATGGATGAATCAGTTGAGCGGTCAAAGAAGTACTAATAGTATTAGTACTTCTTTGACCGCTCAACTTGTTGTCACTTCAGTTTTATAAAAAAAAATATAGAGATGTAAAATCTGAGTGCGCATGACATTACCCGTTTTAATTTATGCATCCATACCAAGGAGATTGTAAAATATATTATAACCTCCTTGGTCCATACTCCATAGGTCCATGCACAGGCTAATATGATGCTTAGGTCCATGCGTAAGCATTGTATTAGTCTGTGATAGCTCCATAGATTATTAAAAATATAGGAGTTTTAGCGGGAACTTGACCGGCGACAGATTGCTGCTCCTGTATTACTGTTTAAATAATGGTTTGAACTGAATTTTGATATGAAAAAGTGGTGCAATTTTATGTATTAAATGTCTCCTCATGTGAACTATTAGTGGAAACGCTGAAACAAGTGCTCTGATTGTGATGTGATTCTCAAGATAAGGTGTCTGTCTGCTTAGGCTCCTTGAGATACCATCGCCAACTGTCAGCTGTCTGCTGGCTCAAGTTGCCATCAAAATCTCCCAAGGGCTGCACAATATGACGCATCAACATATTGTGAAGCAGTGTACTATGAAGGGTAATAAATATACATTGTAATTTCAGGCTCAGAAGATCTAGAACCCAGAGCCGTAAAGCCAGTTATTAAAAATATATTTGATTGTATTGTACGTCATTGACATGTGTAAGACAAAAATGGTGTCCGTATACCAGCTGGCACTAATTTTCTAATGATATAAAACCTGACGATTTGTCTGATACTGATATAATAAGCTAAGTGTTATGGCGACTGTTTTAGATTTGGTTAAACATTACCAACATGCCATAGAAAAATATCCTAACGACGAACAGAAAGTAAGTTCAGTTTATGGATTTTGTCCCTTGTTCCCTTTTTTTCAAATGTCTTAATAGGTACTGCGAACAGTGATTGTTTTAAATTCTAATTAGGTACTTTTGGTAAATTGTGCAAATTAATTTCGGTACATTTAGAAAAATAATTATATTAATATTAGCTTATAGGGATAAGCCACATAGCAACAAACCTGTGAGTTTCCACAAATTTTTACAATGTCTTCCAATAGATAGCTTTATATTAAAGCTTTGTTTAGTAACCTTTCTTAAAATGTACATACATGCCTTATCACATATACAAACCTAAAACTCATTATCCACTAAAATAATCAAAATATACAAATACACAAATCTATTGGCTGCATGATAGATTCTTCCTAAGATATTACCTGTGAATACAAATGTACGTGTTAGAGCCAAGCTGCAGCTATATTTAAAATATAATTGTAGCACGAATGGGTCGGCTCGACCGGGCAAGGACCACGCTCTCACAGAATATCAGCGTAAATTAGCAGCTTAATACTGCTGTGTTTCGTATGGTGAGTGTAGAGAACCGGAGACCCTTTTTACTGGAAAAGAGGCATTCCATCTTAGTCCTCAAGGCTGACAACGCATCTGCATTTTGACTCACAAATGAGGATAGATGTAGATGTCTATGGGCCACAGCAATCACTTACCATTAGGTGGACTGTGTGCTCGTTTGTCAGTTTTGTTCTATAAAAAAAAAATATGGTGTTTAGGGACAACATATTACAATTTATTGAAATGTTGACTCTTTAAAAATGCTTGATTATTATTTGGCACCTGTTTGGAGTTGTGATTCTGTTGAATTATGCCACTTACTGTAAATGGATTTTGTTATAAAGCTTTAATGAACCTAATAAGTGGGACCTCCATTTATTTTCATATTAATTAAACTGCAAATCTTAATTAGGGTACTAAACTATCATATCATTAACTTCATACCTTTGCTATTTTTAGATTTTAAAATGCATTGACAAGCTATTTAATTTGAACGTCACAGTCCAACACCTTCAGGAAACAGGTGTAGGACGAACAGTAAATGCATTACGCAAAGAGCCTGGGGAGGTTGGTCAAGCTTCCCGTGCCCTTGTTTATAAATGGAAGGTGATGGTAGCAGCTGAAGAAAGTGATCAGGAAAGTGACCACAGGAATGATAGTGAGCTTCAATTATCATGAATTTTTTGTATTTGGATTTATGTAATGCTTGCTTCTTATTGAATTTTCACTAAAATTGAATAATATTTAAATGTATACAATCATAATTTAATTGAATAATTTATGTATAGGAATAATTATTTTACAACAAGCTTGAAAATTTTAAAAATTTGTGCATGATGTGTTGTATATTTCACTGAATGATTTTATTGTCACTTATCATACATTAAACATGTACTGGATTATTTCAGAAGTTACACATTCAAGTTTGTCATTTTTATCTTATTTTAACATGGTTTTAAAAACATTTTATTTTTTGTTTGATTTCGTTTTTATGTACAGTAAATAACTCATAAATTAGCAATAGAGATGCAGTTTTAGACCTCTTTATTTTGGCTTAAGTAGATTTAATAAAGAACTTAGTTTTGTTTTGCCATTTTTGGTCAAATCAACCACATTAAAATAACAAATCATTAGAAAATAAAGCTAAATTTTAAAATATTAAAATCTTTACAAACAAATTTGAATTCAATTTCAATTAAAGAGTATACTGTAGGTATTTGTTGATGGTTGAAATATTTAACTTATTATTAATACCTTGACTAACCTTCACTTTTTTAGGGCTTTAATATGAGTGCAATTACAAATTAATTTTTATTACTAATTGCATCAGCTTAAACCCCTCTCATGTGATATAAATGAGCAATAATTATAGTCAGCTGTGTGGTTATCGCATAGCAAAATTCAAAATCTTATATTATTGTCATCATCATCATCATCATCATTGTTACAGCTCATCACAAGCCCACTACTGAACATATGTTAACCCTGATTAATGCCACTAAGCATGGTCTTGAGTTCTTCATCTCTTAAGTTGTCACTCTATCTAATGGATACATTTTGCTTACCAGTACAAGGCTGCCATGACCCTTATAAATAAATAAATAAATTGCTTTTTGGTTCTTCAAGCCATATGGCCAGCCCATTGCCACTTCAGTTTACTTATCTTTTGGGCTTTGTCCATTACTCTGGTTCTTCTACAGTCATCTTCACTAAAAAGTCTATCACACAAAGAAACTGAGCATTTCCATAGCTCGCTTTGCCACCTTGAGCTTCATCATGTGGCCACTGGCCAGTGGTGTAGAACCTACATTTTGGATGCATGTGTTATAATCTAAACGTTATCTAGCAGAGTAGGATACGTCAGTTGAACTCTCGATTAAAGTTGAACTTACCTTGTCTAAAAATTTATCTCAAATAAACATACTCGTTAACAAATTCACGCTGTCCGTTTCTTGAAGAACAAGACCACCTGCTTTCAGAAGCTCCGCTGTAATTCTATCCTCGCCCAGAGCCTTAGCATTTAATTGCCAAGCCTTTGAAGAATGGTGTCTGATGAGACTTGCCCTTGGATTGTTACTAAATGTCCAACATCAATTGTCAATCTCGTTCAAAACCTCAAGTTTCCCGGAAATGACGCTGTCGCTCCCGGACAGTCGGTCTTGAACCTCGAGACTTGGGACTTTCCGGCAGATAGATCTCTGGCAAAGACTTTGGATCCTTTATTCCGCTCTATAATTTCATCAATACGAAATATATTAAAGTTGCGTAAGTCTCGCTGCATGCATTTGGAGGTATGTCTGTTCAATTGCCTGTATGCTTTCATGTCTGTTGAAGATTGCAGCTTCATTTACAATTTAACAGCTATGAGACTAAGAGTGTGTGATCTGAGAGACTTTTGGTTCGTCTGCGACAAACAAAAATTACTTTTGACCGAGTGGACAGTTTAAAACTTATTGTTTATATTGTTCAATGTATTGCATTGTTCTAGTACTACTAAAAACGATTTTGTAATTCGAGTTGACTTTTCAATGTTTTGGATTAGAGCATGAGTGGGATGGAGCGCTGATTTCATAAGAAGTGACCTCACCAACTTAACGTTAAGGTTCAGTTTGCCACTCACCATGCAGTGATCGCTACCAGTTTTCGCCATAATAAAGTTGATCTCATTTTTCGTCGACCGTAGAGGCCGCTTCTGGTAGCTCACAAACCTTTTCTTGTATACAGTCCCCTATTAACACACCATTTGTTAGGTTTTGGAGAAAAGTGTATGGCTCTAGAGATATCCCCATACATTTGCTTCACCTCTCCATCGGGTTGTGCTGAGGATGGTGCATAAACCTGTATGACCTTCAACAAATATCGATTGATTCGTAATTTAGTTATTTATTTATATCAGCAACAAACTACAGTGGCCACATAGACAAAGGAGACAGTGAGGATAATGCAAATAAGCCTAAAAACAGGGATGATCAATATGAGAAAACAGCAAAATCTAACAAGTCAACAAAAGATGGCCACAAACAAGAACATATGAATGGTGATTATAGTGGAACTAAAAGAAAATATCAAAGCAGCGAGGTATGTCATATAATTTAAAACATTTATAATTTCATTTCAGTAATTATTATAATTCCATAATTAACGCATTTTTCCAATTTCTTACAGGAAGAGGAACCTGACACTAAAAAATCCAAGCATTCTAGCAGTAGTGATGATAGATACAAGAGAAAACAAATTAAACATGAACCAGCAACTAGTGGAAGTGACACACACGACACAGACCTGTCTCAAACAGAAGACAGTGAATCAGATATATCACAAAGATCACAAGAAAACAAAAAAGACAAATATAAAGTAAAGGAGGAAAAAAAAGAATATGATAAATTCTCGTCCTCTTCTAAGCGATTTTCAGAAAATAGCCATAAAAGTCATAAAAATGATTCTGCTTCTGAAAAATCACATAACTCTTCTGACAAACATTCGAAGCACAAGTCAGAATCAAGAAAATCTGAAATGTCTTCTTCAGGCGAAACATTAAGTAGTACACAAAAGCGATCAAGATCAAAAGACAAAGAAAGCAGCAGTTCTAATAAAAAAGAGAAATCAAGTCATAAATCGGTCGAAAAAGAAAAGAAAAAAGACGAATCTTCAAGTAAACATAGCAGTAATTCAAAGAAGGAAAATTCAAGTAACACTGATAAACATAAAAGTCAGTCAGAAAAACATTCTGACACATCTAATAAACATAGTAATTCCAATCAAAAAATTGAAAAGAAAAAACACAAAACCTCTTCAGATAATGATCCATCAAATGATAAGCACAAGTCGAAAGAACGCAGTAGTAGTAGTAAACACAGTTCTTCAAGTAAAGAAAGGTCAAGAGACAAAGATACATCTAAAGAGACAGACCATAGTCACAAAGCTAATAAAAAAGATTCTCCTGATAGCAGTTCAAAAAGTAAAAAGAAAGATAAACATGAGAAAGACAAGAAGGATATAAAGGACAGTGAAAAAGTAGATGATAAGAAAAAGAAACATTCAAGCTCTTCTTCTAAATCTAGTAAATCCAGCTCCAGCAAAATAAAAGAAGATATATCAAAGAAAAAACAAATAAGTGAGGACAGTGATGATGGAATTGATTGTGAATCAGGTAATTTTACAAATTTTCTCAGTGTTGTGCCCAGGCTTAGAGAATAGAGCAAGTCAAATATATTTTATGATATTAAGTTACATTGTTATATTGATTCTGGTAAAATGGAGCGAAGGAGAGCCTGCTACAATTCTCTTTTTCGGGTTGTATTTAGTTGGCGGCGTTGGGTTGGCGGACTTCGCATTTAGACATGTTATAAGACGAGATTTATAAGATTTAGACATGTTAGAAAATTGTTATAAAGAAGCTTCTTTATAACAATTTTCTGAGTCACTGATCACAAGGTAAATTAGCACAAAAATTTTGCTACTACAATTTCAGTGGCTCCGCCACCGAGAATCTCTTTTTCAGCCTTGAAGTCCATCTGGGTAGGTTACCACCCTCTTTACTATTTGTTGCCGACAAATAGCAGTGCTTGCACTGCTTTATTCCGGTCTGAAGGGTACAGCTACTACACTAGCTATACATAGCTACTGCACAAATGAATCTAAAGTAAGTAATAATAAAAATCTAAAGTATCTAATTTTATTGACGCAATGTGCTAAAGATCAAAAAGAAATACTTGTCAAACATGCCAAAATAAAATAACTGTTCCTTACCAGGGCATTTCATAAAAAGTAAGAATAAGTATGTCTTAAGTAATTTTTAATTATTATCTTCTTCTATTTATAGTCTTCTTTCTAAGCATATAATTTAGTTTCCTAAAAACACTGAGCACCTAAAATTTTCGTACTGCAGGGACTACTTACTGTTGCAATATCTTCAAATCTGTCCTCTCAGATTCTCTCGATAGCTAGAAATCACTATGTGTAAAGTCTGAGGAATATTGAAGATGCCAAATATTTTAAAACCAGCATCTAATTGCAGCCATTGCAACGACGGATTTGTGAGCCGGGGCGTTATCTTGGTGAAACAAAACAATTAAAGCATACACACACTAACACTCGTCACCGTCAACTTAATTGTGAATTATCTTTATAGAATAACGCTGAGAAACATATGGTGCTGAGATCATCAGTCCACCCTGCCAAGCATTGCAATTATGGAAGATGGAAATGGAATATTTGAGAGGGTGTCATAAATAGCGGTAGGGCTATTTAGGAGCTAATGATGAAGTGAAGATGATTATTATTAATCGTTGTTTTTTTTTTTTACTTCACAGGTGCTAGTTTTGCTGAAGCACTAGGAATGATTAGTCCCACTAAACCAAAAAAGAAATCTGCTACGACGAAAGACGTTCACTCACCTAATACATTTACTGATGTAAGTATTTTCAACAAAGTACTATAAATTAAGTAGATGTAATATCTTGTTGTGTAACCAAATATCCTATTAATTTTATTTGTTGTCGATAACAGCGAACGCAATCATACTAAACCTTGAAGTCGAAAATAGAAGTTAAAGTTATTTTGACAAGCTTTATTTCTTTCCATATTACAATTAATTGAATCATAGTATTGCACCAATTTGATTTTTAATTTTAGACGAGAATATTTTTGTTTGTTTTAGATTTTTGTATCTGTATAAGTACACTGTTTTTTATTTAAATCTTGTCACAAAACAAGTAAAATAACAGCCTATGTATGAACGTCCCACTGCTGTGCTCAGGCCTCCTCTCAATTCTGAGAGAGTTTTAGGGCAAGGAAGTGTCCGCCGCGCTACCGCAATGCGTGTTAGCGGACTTCACACGTCTTCAAAATTTTTTTTTCTCAGATATGCATTCTCTCGATGTTTTCCTTCACCGCAGAACACGTGGTAAATCAGCACTTAAAATTGCAATTAACAATTTCTGTTAGTGCCAGCGGATATCAAACCTGGGTTGTTTGCGTACTGTGAAATTTACAGCGACTTCACCTCATTATAGGTGTTAATATTTTTTCTCCGTAAGTCGGATTTCTATTTTAAGGATAAATAATATAACAGGGGCCATATCGGAGTTATATGGTGGATCGTCGAGCTCAGTGAAACCGCATTCCTTAATGGTATCCTGGGAAACATCCGATGTGTGAACCGGATCATTGTCATGAAGCAACAACTCTCGCAACAATTTCTCTGGATGTTTTTCTTTAATGACATCCCGCAATTGATGTAACTAGGAAGCATAGTAAGCGCCTGTTACTGTTGTGCCATAGTATAAAGACAGGGGAAGTACGTTATCTTCATACAAACGCACTGCGCGCGGCTTGTATGTGTGCGCCATAGTATCTATGAGGCGCCGCACGCACACTTAAACAAAATCTCGAAGTATTTCTCAGTGCGCCAGTCGAGGCTAATACCGCACGAGGTTCGCGCGTCACGTAAGCGAGTCACTTATTATAGCATATAATTTTTACTTGACGATGAGATACCTACTTACTTATTTTTGTTGTATTATTTGTCTATCAGACAGAGGAAGAATAGTAACTAAGTACCTACTTACGGTTATAAAATCGTAATTAAAAATAAGTAATTGACTAATTGTGAATCAGATAAATAGAGCAAAGTTCGAATAACAACAGAACAAAAAATTGATTACAGTCTAAGAGGCAGGCGTTAGTAATTTTATGTTATTGTACGATGTTTTTTTTTACAATATTTTAGTCGCTTTATTAATTTTTTTTATTATAGATGCCTATATATAGGGCCGGACTTTAAACTAATGATTTGGTGACAGTGACAACCCTGAGACAGTAGGCAATTATATCATGGATTGTGCCGGAGTTAACCTACTTGGCCTCTCTTTATACTATGGTTGTGTTGAGTTCTTTAAAATCCACCAGTAAAATTCCTTCGGAATCCAAAAAGATTGTAGCCATAATCTTTTTCTGAGATTGAGTCACGACGCCAACCAATCGATTCCTTTTTTAACAGAGGATCATGATAAAGAACCATGGTTTTACCACCCGAAACAATTGAATTCAAACTTCTTTCTGTCGGTCTTCACAAAGGGGTAAAAACTGAGTAGAGCACTTCACTTGTTCTTGGTTTTGAATAGCGAAAAGAAGTTTTGGGACCCACCTAGCACTGGCCTTATTCATACCCACTGTTGTTTCTATCTGTTAATTCTTTAGTCTTTAGTCGTCTATCTTCCCTTACTGTATTTTCCACAAATTTAGTATTTTCAACCGGAAAGGCCTTGGATGGTCGTCCTGGGTCTCTTCAATTAATTATCTTCCCAAGCAAAATTGTTTCGCCCATTCTTTTACGATGGAGAACAAAGAGGAAGAATGCCCGTACACAGCATCCAAATGTTGTTTGATTTCCACCGGTGTCTTCCCCTGTTTTGTCAAAAATTTTATCCTCGATTTTATTCATTTCGAAATTTTTAATCGACAATCTGACTTTATTAGGCTATTGGTCAAATACGCAAACGCTACTCAATTTTACGATGTCGTTAAGTCTCGTGGTGTCACAGTCACTTTGACTTAAGAGTGATAGAGATGGCACGAGACTTAGCGGTATCTTAAAATTGTGCAGCGTTTGAGTATTTGGGCATAATATATCACTGTAACATATTTTTTTTGTGGTTAGGTAACGAAATATTCAGTAATTTAATGACATGAAACTTTTGTATCTTTCATTAATCTAATGTGGGTTGGCCAGAAACTTTTTGACCTTACCTAATATGTTCAGCTGCTAGGCACAGACGTTATCTATTTTCTAAAAGTGTTTTAGGGCAAGAAAGTTTTCTGTTTTGTTTTTGCTTCTGTTTTTTTTTTTAAAAAAAACGTAACCCCACTCTAGGCAGTTTACATACATAAATTGCACTAGGGCAAACATCCAGACCTGGAACAATTACTTGTAGGCCATACAAATACTTGTTCCGTGCGGGATTCAAACCCGAGGCCCTTAGCGTCGTAACCCAATACTAAACCACTGTGCCAAAGAGCCGTCAAAAAGGAAGTGTCCGCCGCCCTGCCCCAATACGTGTTGACTAGGGATACCATATGTCAGGTTTTATCCTAACATGTCAGGACTTTTGGGCACTTGTCAGGATTGCTGTTGGATTTAAGAAATGTCAGGCTTTTTCAAAATTTCTATAAAATACAAAAACTTTTTTAAGTGGGCGGGATGATATCTGCGACATTGATCGCGTGAGTGTAAAAAGCAATAATTGATTTATTTAATTTTTCCACAGTAATTGATTACGTTTGCAACAAATTGCACTTTTCTGCGGAAATCAGGTTATTTGTTAGGACTTTTCAATTTTCTATCTGGTAACCCTAGTGTATGCGGACTTCACATGCCTTCGAAATATTTTTTTATTTCTCATACATGCAGATATCATCACGATGTTTTCTTTCACCGCCGAGCACGTGGTAAATGTAATGGCACGTGAACTCCTCGCTTACGCCTATATGTTATGACACCTTGCGCACCGGCGTTCACTCCTGGTTTCTCTCGGTTCTCGTCGGTCGGCTAGGCTTGTGCATCATTTGGGCGCTGAACCGAGTGTTAAATTATTTTAATTTTTCATTGTCTATCAAACTACTCGTCCAAATAACATGCTATAAGGAGTTTATCTCCATAAAATTTTCTGTACCTAATCAAGGATTTTCGAAAACCTGAAAGTTTGTATGAAAAATTTAAAAATGGGTGGGCAACTTTGCCACTAGCGAAAAGTTTGTTACTTCCAACACAACTAGAGGAGCAAATCATAACTCTGAGTATTTTGTATTATATTATGTGGTAAACTTGCTTTCATCCTTGATGTTAAATCCTACTATTTTCATTAAAAACCCCGATGGCAAAGTTGCCACAAAGTAAGGTTATCTTTGCCATTTTCTATTTTTGAGTATTTTGTCTATTTAGTTATTTTTTTTAGTCACTTATAAATACCAAATCTATAAAGAATAAGTATAGTGTCATATTTAACATTGAGGCCCAGTCTGGTAGTACCTTTTATGTAGGAAAATTGGTCCTAAAAAAATGGCAAAGTTGCCAGGTTTCACGGTAACGAAACATCCGAACATGTAACAAGTTTTATATAAATAACGTAAACGACCAGGACTACACGTCAAAAATAACAGTGAGGAATAGAAATATTTATTTACAACCAAGCTAAAACAGTTAACTAATAATTAAGTTGATTCGAGAATAGTTTAGATTCACAATTGTAGCCGGTAGGTATCGCTTTTATCGAGATCCAGAAATCACCCGTGCGAAGACGGGGCGGTTTGCTATTATATAATATATTTTTCTCCCTCTTTGTAGATTTTTAATTCACCACTGAATAATAAGCCTTTCTACTTACGAACTACTACGAACGGTCGGTGAACGGAAATTTTGCAGCCTTATCACCACGCTCAACAGAAACGAAGAAGTTGGCGTGTCATCCCGTTACACCTTTAAACTTATGACATACATAATAAAGTTGTTTGATTTGGCGGTAGATTTTTGACGTTCAAGAGATATTTAAATGAGTCTAAAATCCACTGGAGCCAACATCTTGGACACGAATTGTTGGTTTTCGTCTTTGTAGATTTAGTTCTGTTATGATTGTTCTTGTGTGTGACACTGCACACTCTTCATTCTTTGACCATATATTGTCCTGCGTGCTTATACCTTCTACGTAGTTGATGTAAGAACCGGGCTTTGGGATAAGAAGCTCACCTTAAATGTTAGTTACGCGGGCTACTCGAATTTGATTTTCAGTGTCGGCATCACTAAAATCGATAAAACACTTTGAATTGCTGATTTATCACGAATATCGAAGAAACATGAAGAAACATAGAGAGAACGCTTGCAATAAAATTAAATGATGCGTAAACGTGTAAAGTCCGCCAACAAACATTCGTATTTTTATTTCATTCCAGTTCCGGCATCCAAAACATAATGACAACTAAACTATTTATTTCTTTTCCTTAATTATTTTTACATATACATCAAACAAAACTTTATATTTATATGATATATGTTGATGATGTACGATGTTTTGGGTCCTAAATAAGTTGTTTAACATTTTTTTTTTATATTTACAGCTTAGCCCAGCATCTCTACTAGCTCCAACTGCAAAACTCGCGCCCTTACCGCCTTTAGAAATCTCCGCTTTACCAGAAATCTCACCTAACTACAGGCCACTGCCCCCACCAAAACTATTGCCGCATTTCACAGATGAGGATGCCATGAATCAAGTTATATCTTCTAAAAATCAAAGGTATTTTTAGCCATAACAAAAATATTTCAAATTAATTAATTTTTTAAATTAATATTTCCCTGTCTCTAACTCACACTGGTCTTCTACAACGGTAGAATAAATCTCATAATGATGAGAAGTCATTCTCAAGAAGTCATCAACAAAAGCGAAACCTGATAAATAATAAGTGCTGATAGTTATGAAACCATACGACTCTCGCCTAACATCGTCTACATGTCTATTTGAAAAATACTGCCGCCTTCCTAGATTATCTTAGTGAATTTCTAATAACTGACACTTTTTTTACTGATAACGAGATAATTTTTTTAGACCTCAAAGAATACATTCGTTTACATATTCACAGCCCTTCACAAGTCCATTGCTAAACATTAGCCTCCCCCAAGGAATGCCATAAAACGCTTGCACTTCCTACATGTCTTACCAGGTCGTTACTCCATGTAGTAAGATCCGTCCTACACTTTGCTTACTGGTATTAGGCTGCCACCCAAGAACTTTCCTTCCCAGGGATAGCAATGCATTATGATTCTTAATTGAAAAAGATGTATGGAGTAGCAACAGCATCCATGTAACATCATGCTTACTTCTTTTATATTACTTATTTTCATACATAGAATAAAAAGAAGTAATGGTTTATTAAGCTACTCTCAAGTACGGCAGTTCGACAGGAAACATCAACTTAGATATCAAATTTACCCAGACCGACAAGGAAAAGCTGTCAGTTTCCGTCTTTAATGCGATCGCTAATTGATAAACACGGCTAATTGTTCCATTCTCAGAGAGAAACCAGGCATATAATATGAGTTTTAAAGATAAATGTTCTGCAAAATTTGTTACACTGTTGTGTTTTATATCAAATACTAAACACAGTAACAATATTAAAAGCACAATAAATTTAAAGTAAACATCATCTACATTATAGTTAAAAAAAAAACTAAAAACTGAAACAAAATGTCAACTATGTTATGGAGCGTTTTTAACGATATTTGTTTAAAGATAAGTTATATTATTATAACAATAATTTTAAGAAAATAATATATGTGGCCCGTTTCAGAACAAAGGTTTACTCAGGTAACAAAGTTCTCGGAAAAATACCAACCTTATATGAAATGTGCGTTCACATTCTTCAAGAACACATTGATGGTAAGTAAGACAATCTTTGTAAAATTAACACTCGCGTGTGTGTGTGTGTGTGTGTGTGTGTGTGTGTGTGTGTGCGTGCGTGCGTGCGTGCGTGTGTGTGTGTACCTACCTAGTGTGCGTGAGTACCTAGTCACTGTGGTTACCGCACATTTTCTTTTTTCATATATTAACATCGCAGTTGTAAATATTTGTTATAACAAAAATAACTGTTTGGGAAGTGGCACCACAAAGCCACAAGTACACTGATAAACTGCACCTAATATGAAAATGCAAATAGTTTTGTGAAAACTGTCGCTCTACAAGAAGAAACACATGAAGAAACTTTGATCATTCCTATATAACGTTTACTTTTACATTTACTTCCCTTAGTTATTTAGTATTTAGTCGCTTTACATATTTGTAAATTCTTTTGAATTAAATAAAGTCTTTAATTTCATTTGTAATTTGGATTGTAAGTAATTTTTTAATTTGTTTACTATAAAAGAAAAACCGCTTAGTAATATGAACCACAAACATACCTGCAATAAATAAAGGAGAATGACCAAAAGTGGTACCAAAAAGTCTCGTGCCTCAAGACCAACATTTTATAGTAATTAGTTTCATATTATTTTATGACATTTTTCGTCCGGGGATTTGATTTTTGAATAGGGAATTTACTTTTAACTTTAAAAGTATGGATTTAGGGTATAGTCATTTTTATTGGATGTCTCAGTCCATGCGCTATGTCTATGGTTTTACTCCCTATAAATGACGTTTATAGCAGGCATATCGATTCAGTTAAAAAATAATCGATCTCCGATTCGATTCAAACATACCAGAATCGATTTTCGATTAAATATAGTGTTAAATGAAAGATTTTCGATTAATCACGACATTTTCTAACATGCCTAATATAGACACAGAACATTATTAATGATAATTTACTAAATACAACTAATTGAATAGAAATAAGATTAAATTAATAAACATAACATCACGCTTGTATTTCCCCGAAGGAGTAGGTATGTAGTATTCCCACTATTCATCAGTTATGTTATACCTCCCATGTAATGGGGTTTGAGCCTTTTGCTATACACTGGGCACGAATCCAGACTCTGTGCTACGACTGGGAATTTAAATAGTGCAAACTGCAAATGAAATTTATTAAAAATTGCGGAAGTAGAACAAACCTTTTTACGTGGTAGAGCCACGCTACAGCTATATTATTGTTGTAGGACGAATGGGTCGGCTCGACCGGGGAAGGACCACGCTCTCACAGAATACCAGCGTAAAATAGTAACTTTAATACTGTTATGTTTCGTATGGTGAGTGCAGAGCACCAGAGACCCGTTTTACTGGAAACGAAACATTCCATCTTAGTCCTCAGGGATGAAAACACATCTGCATTTTGATTCTTAGTCGAGGATAAATGTAGATGTCTATGGGCCACAGCATCTACTTACCATCAGGTGGACTGTGTGCTCGGTTTGTCACCTTATCTATAAAAAAAACCTCAGGGGTGTCATATTAAGAAATTTGGGTTATAATAATTCTTTATATAATATGATTGGCATGAAACTGTATAAGATAAAAAAGAATTATTTTTAGCTCTTGAATATACTGGCGGTGTGCCATACGAAATATTAAAGCCAGTCGTCGATAAAGCAACACCTCAACAACTATTTATGCTTGAACACTACAACCCTTACTTAATGGAGGACACAGATCATTTGTGGCAGAAATTTTGTGAGAAACACTTCCGTAATAAGCAAAGACAAGAATTGGAGACGTGGAGAGAAATGTACATGGTAATTTTATCAATAACTTTGTTA
This sequence comes from Parnassius glacialis, assembly GCA_033319125.1. Taxonomy (NCBI): domain Eukaryota; kingdom Metazoa; phylum Arthropoda; class Insecta; order Lepidoptera; family Papilionidae; genus Parnassius; species Parnassius glacialis. Next base: position 21,757,550 of record JAVANC010000019.1, read on the forward strand.
CACTATGTTAAATCGTTTCTTAATGTTAATATCAATATGACAAAGTAGGCAATCATATCTGTAATTTTTTAAATATTGTTCATGCGTCTTGGTAAATGTTTTTAATATTGCATATTTTTACATAAAATTTGCAGAGATGTCAAGAAGAGCAGGAATACAGGTTGAAGTCCCTCACAGAAAATATAAAGATTGCTCAAGAGGCAAAGAAGGCTCCCATTAAACAAACTAAAATGGCGTATGTTGACACCATAGTGAAGCCACCGCGAAACATAGCGAGAAAGCAAGTGAGTTTCAAAAAAACCTTGGTAAAATGCGATGCCAATATAATTATATATTATTGTCTATATAGAAAACTAACGTAATTTAATGTTTACATTAGATAAAACTTTTTTGTTTTTACTCGTGCCAGAAATGCAAATGTTATAACTGATTCAGTTTTGTGGTATAATTACGGTGAAACCCCGTTTTCACTTATGGAAATGTCTAATGCTAATGATATAAGCATCTTGTGTTAACACCACACATAAAATACCCAGCTCGCCGACTGAAAGCATCATCAAAGTTGCTAAACTCCTTGTACTGTAATCGTCCATCTAAGAGTGAAAGTTTACAACAAATTCTCACAATAGCTGAAACCCACATGCAGTGGTAAGCTCCTTGCGGCGTTAAGAGAAATTGAGATTTTAACTATTTTCAAATGTTAGGACCATTTCGATTCAGACTAAAATAGGGTTTGATTTGGATTAGACTAACAAGACATTTCAGGCCACAGTATTAAATCAGAGTTTTGATATAAAAATAGTTATAAAGAGCTCACAGTTCACCCAACGACTACCGGTCATTTATTGTCTATAGACACCTATCCATCCCAGATTAAGAGTAAATGTAGGTTAAAAATACATTTGAAAGTCAGAAGAATAATAAGTAAGACCCCGATACAAGTAAAACTTATTCAATCCACGACTTTTTCTGCCACCAGGGCGGCGCTATTTAGGAATGAGGTGATATATTTTACAGATTTCATAGCGGGGGAAGTTAATTTGTTAGAAAAGTGTAGAGGTTAATGATTATTTCTGAAATATTGGTTATATTTTATATTATATATTCGAAAAAAGAAGAATTAAAAAACCTAACACTACCCAAAGAATTCTGAAGAGACCGAAATAGGTGAAGATCTGAGGGTGCAAGGTCAGGACTACATAATGGATGCATTAACACTTCCCAGCCAAGCTCTCTCAATTTTTGCTGAGTATCCAAAGATGTATGTGGTGTGGCGTTATCATGATGAAAGACCACTTCTTTTCTGTTGATCAATTCCAGTCATTTATTTTTCAATTTCTTGCTTGAGTCTCATTAGTTGTTGGCAGGAGACATCGGAATCGATAGTTTTGCCCGGCGGTAAAAGCTCATAATAAACGATGCTCTTCCAATCCCACCATACATGCAGCATCACTTTATTGCATGTTAATCCGGGTTTCGCTACAGTCTGTGGAGCTTGACTACCCTTTGACCATGATCTTTTTCGCACGTTCTTGTCGTAGGTGATCCACTTTTCGTCGCCAGTGATCGATCTTTTCCAAAATGGTTCGGTTTCATTACATTTCAATAGAGAATCGCAAATGAATACACGATTCATTAAGTTTCTTTCAGTGAGCTCGGGTGGTACCAGAATATCGAGCTTTATTGTATAGCCAGACTTTTTCAAATGGGTCAAAACTGTTTTGTGGTCAATCCTCAATTCCTTGGCTATGTCGTAACTACTAATATGCCGATCTTGCTCCACTTTTTCAAAAATGGCATCGATTATATTCGTATGAGGGCGACCAGAGCAAGCTGCATCTGACATCAAAATTCCTGGACTGAAAACGCGTGTGTTACTCTTACTGACATTGCATTATGTCCGTCAACGTCACAAATTTTTTTCGCGACTTGTGTAACTTTTTTCCTTTTTTGTAATAAAACTTCAGAATGTATCAAATTCCTTTGTTACGAGGGCGGCACTGAAAATTTCGGAAATCAAGGAAGTGACACAACATTACTATTTAAAAATGTATTTATTGCTTTTCGAAGTATTCTCCGTAAAATTTGACACATTTTTCCATACGATGGAACCAATCATTGAAGCAACCATTCCATTGGAAGTTGGGGTCTCCAAAATGGCCGTTTTGTAGGTGTCCACAGCTTCTTCAGGTGATGAAAATCTCTGTCCACGCAATTTATTCTTTATTTTAGGGAAAGTATAGAAATCATTAGGGCTTAGGTCGGGGCTGTACGGCGGATGGTCTAATAATTCTATGTTTTCTTGCTCTAAAAATTTTTGTTCTGTGTGCGGTGTGAGAACTTGCATTGTCGTGATGGAGGATTATGCGGCGGTTGCAGTTCTCTTTACGGAGTTCAGAAACGACCTGTGGCAAACAAATGCTAGCATACCATTCTGCATTTACCGTTTTTTGTCCCTCAAGAGGAATAGTCGCAACATGGCCGGTTTTGGAGACAAACGTGGCCACCATTTTTTTTGCAACACTCCGTGCAACAATTTTTGTTGGCTTTAACTCATTTTCGAACACCCAAACTCGTGATTGGTTTTTTGTTTCGAGTTCGTACGCGTATATCCAGGATTCGTCACCTGATACGATATCGTATACAGCATTTAAGGATCCTGCGTGGAATCTTTCGAGAGTTCTGACGCACCAAGTAACGCGAGCCGCTTTTTGCTCTTCACAGAGCGAATGCGGTATCCATCGGGAAAACAACTTTTTTACACCTAATTGTTCATGCAAGATTATGTATTTGACTCATGCCAATATCTAAAGTTGCCTGAATTTCGCGGTATGTCACATGTCGATCTTCCTCAATCAGCTTACGCACAGCTTCAACGTTTTCTTGGGTGACTGCAGTTTTTAGACGACCTTGACGGGGATCATCACTGAGCTTGACACGTCCACGTTGAAATTCAGCAAACCAGCGATAAATTGCGGTTTTGGATGGGGCTTCATCACCAAATGCAGAAATCATCCGGTCAACACACTGTTTTTGTGTCGCTCTTGAATTTTCTCGAGTTAATTCCATTTTCTCAACGACTAAACAAGTTTGACAAAACCTTGTGACAAGACCAAGAATCTTTTTTTAAATAAATAGATGGTATTCGATTTTTAAAACCAAGGTGTTTTCAATTAAAAAGATTTTAATATGACAGGAACAGTGGAAATATTCCATTCCCGATACTTTTAGTGCAGCCTATGTAGTAGATTCACTCATTTTGGCGGGCAAAAAAACAATTGAAAAATGGCGGGAAAGTGGTTATTACTTTTTCTTTTATTTATTTATATTAAAACCAGCCAGATACAAACAGTACAACCCAAGAGATTTTTCTTCAATTTTATACAAACAAAATACGAAGAAACTTTTCCCCATTCTATTAATTGAATTTAGAACTGAACGCAAAATAATTGATTTGGCAAATTATAGTGGCTAACATTTCTCGTGCTAGTATAATTTCTCGGTAATTTAAGTTTCTTGGCAATTAATGGCTGTTCATTTTTTTAACGAAATGTTATAAGATGATATTCTTGAATTCTTGTCCATCAATGTTAAAGTAAAAATAACAGTAAAGTACTATGTGATCATTAGTTGGGTTCCACTATAATATAACTCTGCTTCTATATACTGATATCGTCCGTCACAATCAATGCAGCACTTACAATTAAAAATCTTTATCATTAAAGCGCTATTCTGTAGTTTATCATTTAAAAAATTCAAACCCGAAACCAGTCAGTGCTTAACTAGTGCACCGAGCGTCACTACCTTTTGATAATAATATGCGAATCCCACTCTCTTGCTGTCGCTCCCTTTCGTTCAGTTGGTCTATACCCTGCATTAGAATAAAGAAAATGATGATAATAATTATAGTAGAGGTATTATAAGAAGTATATATTTAAGAGGAAAAGCTCAGATTACCTTTTTACCTTTTACCTGACGTTTTATTTGATTTTTGTAATTAGGTATTTCAATAGCTAAGATATTCAAAATTACTAGTTTAACTATCAAAAGGTAACACTATCAAAATCATATTTTGTAATACATTTAGTAAAAAATATTTAAAAATCGTTCTAGTTTGAAATAAGACGAGAATACGGAATCGTGATTTTATCAAACTTATTTAGACATAACACACATCCGCTCGCATTTCCTCATAAATAAACGAGATGAACATATGTACAATACTATATAGGTCAAAGAAAAGATTTAGTTCAAATAAGTTTGTAGTTGTTGTGTTAAGTTAATAACCCAAATAAAAAGCTTTAACTATATTTTTGTTAATTTAATTATATATGTACCATTATTATTTTCATTTTAAGGCACTACATGGCACCGCACACACTTCATCAGCTAGTCCTGCGGCGAGGGTAGCTTCGCTAGCCTCAGCGCCCAATGTCCTTCGTGGGGGATCCGTCCGTCCCCCACCGGCGGCTCCAGTCTCTACCTCTACTTTTAGCAAGCCGAAAAAAGCACCACTCATGCAGAAAGCACTCCAGTTCATGCGAGGGCGCAAGCGATGATTATTTGTTTTATTGTGCCATGTCTAAGGTAGACCATTTTTAATGTACAATAAATTTACAATGTCATCACAAAAACAAAAAAAAATAACATTGACTGTAAACAGAAAAACACCAAACATTATTTTGCTAAATGAGGGTAGAGTTATATGTAAATATAATATATTCATGATAGAAAATGGGCTAGTATAATAATTACACTTAAAAGAAATATAGCTTTAGTCTAAAATCGTACAGTTTTTTTGAAAGGAAATTTACGCTTAAAAATGAAAAAAAAAACAGACGAAATAATATTATGTTAAAATAAGATGTTAAGAAAATAACAACAAAATAATTAGGAGGTTAGTTAAATTAGTTGATAATCATCATTCATCCATTACAACCTATTCACTGCTACTTAAGTCTCACCCTTAGATTGCCTCATACGGGATATATGCCATAGATGCCACGGCTTATTCCGTTTATCCACTCTAGGGTGGATACTTGGAAACGCGTGTTCATCTATCCATCCCAGAAGGGGTTGATGATAATCTGAATTCGTAAATTATTTTTTCTTCCGATTTTCTCCCTCGGCTATGAAAAAACATGATAAAAACTGGCCCAAGGTACTTATTAGATATTAGCATACCTATAAATATATATACATACTTCTTGTTTGAAAGGTCAACGCTGAAATAAAAGGAGTGCCTCACAGGATTACAGTTTCACTTGAATCTTGGCATAGTAAATAATTATATCTTCGAATGAAGTGACTCACAATAGTGATCGAACATCACATGGAGGTCATGACAAAGCTATTTCAACCACGTCATCGTACGACGTTCCTGTTAGATAGTAAGGTAGTTAAATAATGTAAAGTTAAATAAATAAAACAATACAAAAAGCAATTTAAAGGCAAACATCCAAAAGTAACGTTTTTGAAATGCTTGCAAAAAACGCACGTTTTGTAGAAAAGAAACACAACGATTGCAAATGTACATTAAAAGATAAGAATTTATCCAGGATATCAAATTACGTCTACTCAATAATTAATTTACAGATTGTAATTTCCTGTATTGCATAATTTATTAACTACTGCATAATATTATTTAAAACGAGGAAGTTTAATTTGATTTAAATGCAACACGTAATGCATGGACTTAATCGGTTCAGTGCGAATGACACGCGAGTCGTGTCTTTTTAAAAATCGTTATAACTCGCTCAAATGGCTTTTTTGGAAAATTTATCCAGAACAAAATATTCATTATTTTGCAAGTAGTTCATGCCTACGGCTTCGTTTCTGGATATTTTGAAAATTTGAAATTTGTAGGGGTTGACAACCTTTTTACTTGGTACTCTTTTTACTTTGTGGGTTTTCAATCATGTTGTTGGAAAATAGTCTAATAAGTAACAAATAATAGCACTCATTGCGATCGCTCACAAACTCGAGTTGTAAATAAATTTCTGGAAAACAAGTCTCCTGTTAAAAAAACAATGCATTTGTCTTATTGTTTAATTTTGCTTAAAATGGTTGAACTGTCGTCTTTTTACTATCATATGACCGAAAAGACCTACGAAGTACCATGTGCTCTTGTGATATGGTATAAGGTTTATTTTTGCTTGAAACAGTTTGAAACCGTTCATGCATAAAAAAAGTTCGCTAATAACTTTGTCAATCCGCTGCCGTATAGCGCCGGCGTTTATTTCCTTTTGAAAACACTTGTTTTGCTATTCTTACTAACTAGACGTTTTCAGATCGACTTCACTTTTACATTTGTATAACATTAAATAATATTTAACATTTGTAAATATCAATGAATCATAAACCTTATTTTTTTCCAAATTGAGGATCTTGATTGTTTCATATTTACAAATGTTATTATTAGGTGAAATTTTAATTTAATAAGGACCAAGGATTTCCAGGGTGATTTAGCTGTACCTACTTATATGATTTTTGTATAAAACAAAAAAAAATAGTACAAAAGGTTTGTAATCTCTGCATAAAAAAGTCACTTACTCTCAATTTCAAAGAAAACATAGAAAAACACGTAGTTACCCACTAAAAACAAGTATCCTTCCGTTTGTAACTGATGTTTGATGTCAAATAAACTTAATTAGGTCTCAACAAGTTAAAAAACCATAAAAAAGAACATTACTTTTACACATGGCTGATGGCACAATAGGCGTGTCATTAAATATTTGTTCGCCGCTACAGCTAAAAGTTGTCAAAAATTGGTGCCGCAACGAATCGGTTAATAAGCTGTGACGGTAACGGCAATACGTAATTATAGTATGGTATGGTATACGTGGTTATTAAAAATTAATAATTAGTGTGTATGAGGAACTGTATTTGGGATAAAAAGTCGGAAGAACAAATAAAGATGAATTCCGATTACCCACCCCGTCTGGAGTGGATAGATGAACACGCGTTTTCGAGTATCCACCCTAGGGTAATTTTTTCAGGGTGGATAAACGGAATAACCCGTTGTCACGCTTGGCACGGGGTGGACAACCGCGTAATGATTTGAGCTCTTTTTTTAAACGTTACCCCAATACTAGGATTTTCTCTTGTATCGTGGAAGCAGTTTACAAACAAACAAACTGCATAAAGACAAACATCCAGATTGGGAACAATTATCTGTAGGCTATATAAATACTTGTTCTTTGCGGGATTCGAACCCACGGCCCCAGCTAAGCCACTGCGCCACGGAGCCGTCAAAACTTAACAGGAAGATGGTGCTGCTCATCCGCCACCAACGGGATAGTATGGGTTAGTGGATTTTCTTACGCCGCCACTACGTGGATAATTCAAGTGACAAGAAGATCAAATAAAACCAACCTTCCGCTTATTTTGTGAAAAGCTCAATACATCCAGACCCGAAAACCAACAATTTGTGCTATTGCATATATGTATAATAACCTCTAGGCGCGGCATGTCCTGGTCTACGTGGTCACATATTTTAAACATAACGTCAGTTGATCATCCAAATGTTTGGGTTCTCACAACAAAAATTGTTACGGAATAACTGTTATAGAGCTGGTTACAAATGCAAATGCGTTTCGAACGTGAACAGTGAAAACTCTGTGTTCACTGTTTGTTGTTTCTTGCCTTATGTACGATATTTCCACCCGCGTCTGGGAGTACATGGTTGCGTTATCCGTATCACATAATAATATTTATTTATTATATTAAGACCCTAGATGGTTATGTTACCACACATTAGATTTTAGTACACACATAATTCTAATAAATAAAAATTGATAAATTTATTCAGAAAGATGTTTATTAAATTTATATACTTAAAGAATAATAATATCATTTTTGCTCTAGGAATACTTGATATTGCTGTCATTGTCCCAATTATTCATCAATTGATTCTGAACTTTCAGTATGTGTATTTAACAAATGCATTGTATAATCCTAGATTAAAAAGTTTTGGAAATATATTTAGACTTTATTAGACTTTTTATTTTATTAACATTAAATTATTTTAAGCTCTATAAAACGTTTTCTTTTTACAAGTTAAATTATTTATCAATTTTCTTTTGCGAATATGGGTGATAAAGTGACAGGTGGAAAATACACAAAACTGAAACAACATACCCTTTATATTTTAAAAATCAATTTGTATCGTCATGTCAAATTCACACACATCGTCATACATTTTTTCTATCGATTTTAACAATTACAAGTACATATTAACAAACTTAACTTTTTGTGTACCTTGTTTTGTGTGTTGTGTGTATGAAATAAAAACAGTTTTGTTCCTGTGTAACCAAAAAGTATGTGAAATACATTACTTAAAACTATGTTAATCAGAAAGAAATTGATTTCTAGAAAACATTTTTTTATATTTTTAATTTTATTACACTATAACAAAATTACATATTGTAAAAAAAAATAACGGTCCACCTTTTGGTAAGTGGATACTGCAGCACATGGACATTTAAAACCAGCTGTAAATTAATAAGACTTGTTACCAGGCGTTATAACGCTCTCAACCTTCAAATCAGAACAAAATTATCTACAAGTTGTTAAGTTTTTGTGACTGTTAACAATAAGAAAAGTATTCTTTACCTAAAATTGCAATAGTTTATTAAACTGACACAACTTCAATAAAAAGACAGAAGGTTGTTTGTTTTCTTGTAAAAAAAAAACTTGTGATGTAGTCGTAGAACATATTTTTAGTAACATTTTCATCAAAGACAAAAGAATGCACTTGCAAGTATAAAAGGATTCACATAGAAGGGAGCATTATAAAAACATAATCAAAGCTCTTTATCTATTCTAACATCTATTGTATTTTACAAAAATAAGAAAAAACAACAGTCAAGGTGGTAAAGAAAGCATATCAAGTCAGTTAATGTTTTCATATTTTTTTATTTTTATTTTATTATTTTTATTATTTATTATTATTATTTTTATTATTTTTTCGATCAAAATGTACACTTTTCCTTCATTTATTGTATTTATTATTCATTGAAATGAATAAAGGATTAATGTTTTGCTCTTAGCATTTTTTATTATATATTTATTTAAGTATTACAGGTATATCATTTTGTGTGTGTGTGATGGATATTGTTTATGTACATTGGTAATTATAAAATTATACGCAAAACAAAATTCGTAATTTATAATATTCAATAATATATATTTAAAACGAAATAAACTCTGTCTGTTTTTGATAATATTAAAAAGATATCGTTTAAGAGGATATCCGGGTAACGCTTTGTTCATCTTTATATATAAAAATTACGTGTCACATTTTCCGCGATGAACTCCTAAACTACTGAACTGATTTCAATGAAATGTTTCACAATGTGTGCAGTTTGGTCCAACTTGATAAGTGACCCTCAATTTTTTTTATTGTGAATTTATTGATTTTTTTTTAGGACACATGGTCGTCAGAAAGGGCAGAACAACGTCTGCCAGGTCAGCTAGTTTTTATATATAATATATTGCTTCTGTCCATGTGTATGTGACTGAACTCCTCCTAAATGGCTGTACCGATTTTGATGAAATTTTGTAGTGTGATTAAGTTGATTCGAGAATAATTTATATTCACAATTGGACCCGGTAGGTGGCGCTGTTGTCGAGATACAAAAATCACCCGTGCGAAGCTGTTTTCTCCCTGGATAACGAAACTACAGCAAATATTTTTTAACAATACCATCACTGTCTTTTTTTCTTTTTTTTATAGGATAAGAGTGACAAACGAGCACACAGTCCACCTGATGGTAAGTGGTTGCTGCGGCCCATAGACATCTACATCTATCCTCGTTTGCGAATCAAAATGCAGATGCGTTGTCACCCGTGAGGACTAAGATGGAATGCCTCATTTCCAGTAAAAAGGGCCTCCGGCCACCTGCACTCACCAAGCGAAACGCAGAGGTAAACCTCTACTTCACGCTGGTATTCTGTGGGGTCGTGGTACCACCCCGGTTCGAGCCGGCCCATCCCTGCGACAGCAAAAGCTGCCGCGTGGCTCTACCACTGTTAAAGCTCTACCACTGCCATATTCAGTTTTTTTTCATAAATTAATTATTTTAAACACTAAAAATATTCTGAAATTGCCTAGTTATACCGCCGTCATCAAACAATATGATCAGTCCAAGCTGCGGTTGTCTCTCGAACTGCGTGACAGTAATAGATCTAAAACTAGTTTCAAATGTATTGCCGCCCGGATTTCCTCTTAACTACTGCATGACTTTATTTGATTATACAATCATGAGATATCTTGATCTACCTCTATTTGAACATTATAAAATATTAAAATATATTTTGGAAGTATAATTCAATTTCTAGAACTTCTCTACTGTCTTTAGGAGATCTCTTTTTAATTTTTTTGAGTGTTTTTGTTTGTAACCAATAGGGAAAACATAACCAATAGAAATAACAGAATTATGAGACATGAATCATAATGGTTTTAAACGTGTAGTATATCTTTCATCTTTATTGTATACATGATACATATATATATTTATACATTTTTGTAATAAAATTAAGTAGGCTAATTATGTATAGTAATAAAATTTGTTAATAAATTATACAACATTGTATACAGTTCCTTTTAAATTGTAAATATACCAATAAGGCTTTATGTTGTGTTATTCTTAAATACAAATTTTACATTACATAATAAAGAAACACAAAACCTTATAAAAATCTAAGCTCTCCCCATTTAATACATTCCAAATAGAATAACAAAATCATACATAATATATTTTTAACGACGATTTATTAACGAAATAAAGTGGGTAGACATAAAATAATTAGTTAAGTAAAAATCCCACAAATGGCTCTATAACATTACGGCTATAATATGTACTAAAATATTAGTTGTGCGGTACAAGAGCAAGGCACGAGCGATATGTTATAAATATTTCACACACTTATTGACATTCGAATATTATAGCAAACTTTTACAAGAACTTATTCTAGATTCCACATAAAAATAATTGTTTCAACTAGTGAGTAGTGACTCAAATAATATTACATTTTGAATAATACTACTTTTACGGATTTTATCGAGTTTAATTAAGTTATTTTATATTCCCGACGTTTCTTCGGTTGCTGGAAACGTCGCTGGAAACGTCACAGCAACCGTAACGTCGGGAATATAAAATAACTTAATTAAACGCGATAAAATCCGTAAAAGTAGTTTTATTCAATGTGTAGTGTTCGCGTAAATATCATCATCATCATCATTCATTCATCATTACAGCCCTTCACAAGTCCACTGCTGAACATAGGCCTCCCCCAAAGAATGCCACAAAGCACGGTCCTGAGCCACCTGCATCCATCGACTTCCTGCATATCTTACCAGGTCGTCACTCCATCTAGTGGGGGGACGCCCTACACTTCGCCTGCCGGTACGAGGCTGCCACTCGAGAACCTTTCTTCCCCATCGGTTGTCGGTTCTTCGAGCTATATGGCCGGCCCATTGCCACTTCAGCTTACTAATCCGTTGGGCTATGTCGGTCACTCTGGTTCTACTGCGGATATCCTCATTCCTAAGTTTATCACGCAGAGAAACTCCGAGCATAGCCCTCTCCATAGCTCGCTGAGCGACCTTGAGCTTCCTCATCCGGCCAGCAGTGAAGTACCACGTCTCAGTTCCGTAAGTCATCACTGGCAACACGCACTGGGTGTACAGTCTCGTTTTCAAGTTTTGAGGTATACGCGTAAATATAAGAAATCATAATATTACATTTCCTTAAAAAAAACAAAAAGATATAATAAGTAAAATGTTTTATAATATGTAAATGATTTATTAATCCTAACCAATATTACAAGTTTAAACTAAGTGTAAAACTAATATAGATGAAGTGTGTGTGTGTGTGCGTATGTGCCTGTGCGTGTGCGTGTGCGCGCGCGCGCGCGTGTTTGGTGTGTGTGTGTGTTTGGTGTGTGTGTGTGTGTTTGGTGTGTGTGTGTGTGTTTGGTGTGTGTGTGTGTTTGGTGTGTGTATGTGTTTGGTGTGTGTGTGTGTGTTTGGTGTGTGTGTGTGTTTGGTGTGTGTGTGTGTGTGTTTGGTGTGTGTATGTGTTTGGTGTGTGTGTGTGTGTGTGTGTTTGGTGTGTGTGTGTGTTTGGTGTGTGTGTGTGTGTGTGTGTGTTTGGTGTGTGTGTGTGTTTGGTGTGTGTGTGTGTGTTTGGTGTGTGTGTGTGTGTGTGTTTGGTGTGTGTGTGTTTGGTGTGTGTGTGTGTGTGCGTGTGCGTGTGTGTGTTTGGTGTGTGTGTGTGTGTGTGTGTTTGGTGTGTGTGTGTGTGTTTGGTGTGTGTGTGTGTGTGTGTGTGTGTGTGTGTGTGTGTGTGTGTGTGTGTGTGTGTGCGCGTGCACGCGTGCGTGCGTGCGTGCGTGTGTGCGTGTGAGAAAGGAGTGTGTGTTATTTTTAAGATAGACATTAAAAATTTTGGCCGGCCACATACATACAGATTTCCGTTTCGGAATTTCAAACGGGTCTGCCACACACATGCGGAATCCCGTTTTGCCTGCAAAATTTCGAACGAAAAACTACCGTACGTGTGTCGAATCGGAATCTCGAAACGGAACGGACGGAACTATGTGGCGGGCCTTAGAGCTTGCTTACATTTAAAACGCGTAAGGTCCCAAAAAGTTTATTTTATTTGTCTTTGGGCATAAGACGAGTAAAATTTGTCTGGTAGTATAATTCGACCTTTTTTTCTTAATTTTTGAAATAAATTTAAGGTACTGTTAGGGTACTTATGTGTTTTAAGAACAGATTTTAAAATATATTACTTTAAGCACATTTACTTCCGAGAACAACTTGCTTGTGGGAAACTTAAAAGGCTTAGAAAGCATAACTTTCAGCATATCTCTTCGAGATCTTTCAATGCTCAAGTTTTGCAAGTGCCTCCCCAAGCAGTAAGACAGTATGACAATAGCGAATGGCAGAGAGCACTATATATGGTTTTGAGTAGTTTAAGACTAGCCAATCGGTATGAGTATTCAGAAGAGATGGTGAAGAAGAAAATATAATAAAATATGTTTAAATAAAACTAATTTTACGGATTTTATCGGGTATATTAACTTATTTTACATTCCCGACGTTTCAAGCACTTTACAGCACCCCGCGGGGTGCTATAAAGTATAAAATATAATATAAGAAATCATTATGAAATATGTTTTTAACATTCTAAAGGATAACACCAGAAAATTACCAAAAAGAGAAGTGGATCTGCTACAGATAATCCAAGAAATGGTTTGCCTACGAGAGCCTCCCTTTTCTTTTAATGTCCATACCACCTAGAACTAGATTTTCCAGCATTTAAGGTGGAAGCTCCAGGGTGGCCCGCGAAATTCAAATTTTCTTGCGTTTTTTGGAATTTGCAGGTCAGGGTTAGGTTGTATATTTAACAAAATATGATTCGCGACCGTAGCGATTGCGTTTACAGAATTATTATCATTAAAATCACCAATACAACCCTGTAAGTTCATATTAGCCCTTTGAATGAATTTTTCCAGAAAAATTGAATTTCGCGGGCCACCCTGGAGCTTCCACCTTAACAAGTTTTTTATTTGTTGTCCATTCAGTTGTTGACCATTGCGCTGCCCCAATGCGTGTTGGCTTCACGTCTTCGATTTTTTTTTTCTTATATTTCAGACATGCAGGTTTCCTCACGATGTTTTCCTTCACCGCCGAGTACGTGGGAAATCAGTACTTAAAATTGCAATTAACAATTTCATTGGTGCCAGCGGGGATCGAACCCGGGTTGCTCACGTACTTTAAAATTTACAGCGAGCACTAACCATCTGAGGTATCACGGCTCTACACAATAAATAATAATAACAATATTATATAATTTCTGGTCATAATATTATAATAAATACATACATACTTATCATATCACACATATTAAAAATAATATTTTGATTTATTTGTAATTTCAATCCTTAGTAGTAATAAAAATAAAGGCTTATTTGTATATATTATAAAAAACAAAATCGCTTCTGTACACTTAGATCTACCACTATGACACTATGATAATATCTAGACCACTATGAAGCAGTTTAACTCAGTAGAAATAACCACCTATTTATTCGCTTGTTTTACGATATAGTAACATCCAGAGTATGGTAATATCAAAGATGTTTTATAGGTCTAATATATAAGTAAGGTAACATCTGTTGCTTCCAATTTGAATGAATATGTACGATATGAATGTAAGGCCCGACGCATACATACGGAATTCCGAACGAGTCGGCCACAAATACGCAATCCCGTTTTGCCTGCAAAATTTCGAACGAAAACTACTGTACGTGTGTGACGGGTCACAGATTTAAGGCCGGCCACATACATACGGAATTCCGTTTTGGGATTCGGTTTCGGAATTCCGAACGTGTCGGCCACACACATACGGAATCCCGTTTTGCCCGCAAAATTTCGAACGGAAAACTACCGTACGTGTGTGACGGGTCATAGATTTTATATGAACTTGCTGCGTTCGGAATTTCGAATCGGAATCTCGAAACGGAATTCCGTATGTATGTGGCCGGCCTTATATGAGCTTGCTGCGTTCGGGATTCCGAATCGGGAATCCGACCTACAACATTTGAACAGCGCCAATTGTCAAAGCCTTGACAGATGGACGGATAAGTATACTTGAAATGCATGTTGGTGAAATTTGAATTCATTGTTTCGCAACTGTTATATTTAATTGGTAATGGTGATTTTCCAGCATTTAAGGTGGAAGCTCCAGGGTGGCCCGCGAAATTCAAATTTTCTTGCGTTTTTTGGAATTTGCAGGTCAGGGTTAGGTTGTATATTTAACAAAATATGATTCGCGACCGTAGCGATTGCGTTTACAGAATTATTATCATTAAAATCACCAATACAACCCTGTAAGTTCATATTAGCCCTTTGAATGAATTTTTCCAGAAAAATTGAATTTCGCGGGCCACCCTGGAGCTTCCACCTTAACAAGTTTTTTATTTGTTGTCCATTCAGTTGTTGACCATTGCGCTGCCCCAATGCGTGTTGGCTTCACGTCTTCGATTTTTTTTTTCTTATATTTCAGACATGCAGGTTTCCTCACGATGTTTTCCTTCACCGCCGAGTACGTGGGAAATCAGTACTTAAAATTGCAATTAACAATTTCATTGGTGCCAGCGGGGATCGAACCCGGGTTGCTCACGTACTTTAAAATTTACAGCGAGCACTAACCATCTGAGGTATCACGGCTCTACACAATAAATAATAATAACAATATTATATAATTTCTGGTCATAATATTATAATAAATACATACATACTTATCATATCACACATATTAAAAATAATATTTTGATTTATTTGTAATTTCAATCCTTAGTAGTAATAAAAATAAAGGCTTATTTGTATATATTATAAAAAACAAAATCGCTTCTGTACACTTAGATCTACCACTATGACACTATGATAATATCTAGACCACTATGAAGCAGTTTAACTCAGTAGAAATAACCACCTATTTATTCGCTTGTTTTACGATATAGTAACATCCAGAGTATGGTAATATCAAAGATGTTTTATAGGTCTAATATATAAGTAAGGTAACATCTGTTGCTTCCAATTTGAATGAATATGTACGATATGAATGTAAGGCCCGACGCATACATACGGAATTCCGAACGAGTCGGCCACAAATACGCAATCCCGTTTTGCCTGCAAAATTTCGAACGAAAACTACTGTACGTGTGTGACGGGTCACAGATTTAAGGCCGGCCACATACATACGGAATTCCGTTTTGGGATTCGGTTTCGGAATTCCGAACGTGTCGGCCACACACATACGGAATCCCGTTTTGCCCGCAAAATTTCGAACGGAAAACTACCGTACGTGTGTGACGGGTCATAGATTTTATATGAACTTGCTGCGTTCGGAATTTCGAATCGGAATCTCGAAACGGAATTCCGTATGTATGTGGCCGGCCTTATATGAGCTTGCTGCGTTCGGGATTCCGAATCGGGAATCCGACCTACAACATTTGAACAGCGCCAATTGTCAAAGCCTTGACAGATGGACGGATAAGTATACTTGAAATGCATGTTGGTGAAATTTGAATTCATTGTTTCGCAACTGTTATATTTAATTGGTAAGTAATTATTTACAAATATGAATTATTTACTCTTTTTGTTGAAATATGATTAATTACGTATATTAAATATAAATACCTATAATAGGCAAACGTAATAGGTTTTTCACAATAACGCGTAATTTAGTGATTAGCAAACAGCAATGGTAGCCACCGTACTATAAAAGTAAAAAAAAGTTTTCAAAAGTAGATATAAATTGTATTGGTTTTATTTTTACAGAAAATGGAAAGAAGAGGCTTATTGAACTGGGAAATTGAGAATGCCTTATCGGAATATGTTGGTATACCTTTTTGATGATGACATTTATGCGGGTAGCGATGGTTCGGATATCGAAGATGAGGTCTTCATTGAAGGACAGAATACGACAATGGGAAATTTTTCTCGGAGAAGACTTCAAAGGTACAAACCTGCGTAATTCGGAATTTGACAGCGTAGATGACACACCACTAGCCAGATTATCTTTTTCTCAGCCTTTAATTCCATCATCATCACCAAAATCACAACCAGGACCATCTACTGCTCAGGTTGAAATACAGGCTCCAAACTGGAAAAAATCCTACTCAATTCTACCTGCTGATGATTATGTCTCCACACATCACATACCTACTTACTGACTTATCTCTAGCCGCTCACAGAGAATTATCTCCATTAAATAAATTTCAATTATTCTGGACAAAAGAGTTTGTTCAATATATTACATTTCATACTAACTTATATACAGAACAAAAAGAAGGACCTTATAAGCCTGTCACAGAAGAAGATATGGAAGTTTTTATTGCTCTCAATTTAGTAAATTTAGTGACCGAGATTACTGGTCTTCTTCACCTGACTTACGAAATTAGTACATATTATCATTCATGCATTTGACGAGATTTTCCTGGATTCTAAGGAACTTACATTTAATAGATAACAACTTCATTCCTAATAGGAAAGATCCTAACTATGACAGATTGTACAAAATCAGACCGTTTATTGATAAAATTAGAGATTCATTCATAAAAAAACTATATAACCCTACGAAGAATATTGAAATAGATGAGTTAGTGGTGAAATTCAAAGGAGTTCAGTATATGCCCAAAAACCCAACGAAACGAGGATACAAGGTTTGGACAAAGTATGCATCTACTGGCTACTGTCTTGACTTTGAAATATACACTGGGAAAGTGGGGAATAAAGTGGAGTAAGATTTAGGAGGCCAAGTTGTTAGGAAGTTTTGTGTAGGCCTAGAAGGAAGACACCATCATGTATATTTCGACAATTATTTCAATAGTTATTTGTTACAAGCTGAGTTACGACAGATGCAAATTAATTCCTGCGGAACTGTAAATGCTTCTCGTAAGCACCTACTGGAACTAAAAGCAGACAGTAAACTGGTGAATATGATTATCATATCAGTAATAATGAATGAATACCTTATATGAAATGGAAGGATAAACGGTGTGTTTATTTGTTGACAAAGTTTCATGATCCTTTTTTTTATAGGATAGGGTGACAAACGAGCACACAGTCCACCTGATGGTAAGTGGTTGCTGTGACCCATAGACATCTACATTTATCCTCAATAAAGAATCAAAATGCAGATGCGTCGTCACCCGTGAGGACCAAGATGGAATGCCTCTTTTCCAGTGAAATGGATCTCCGGTTCTCTACACTCACCACACGAAACACAGCAGTGTCAAGATGCCATTTTACGCTGGTATTCTGTAAGAGTGTGGTCCTTCCCCGGTCGAGCCGACCCATTCGTGCTACAACTATACTACTAATATAGATGCAGCATGGCTCCACCACGTATAAAAACCCTAAGATTGATATTAAAATTACTAGACGCGAAAGAAATGGCGACGCTGTAGAAATGAAATGTCCGGTAGCTGTCAAAGATTACAATAATAATATGAATATTGTTGATAAGTTTGATCAAATGAAGAGGAGCTACGCAATTAATAGAAAATATTAAAAATGTTGGCAACGCTTATTCTTTCATTTTCTAGACTGCTCAGTTGTAAATGCATTTTTTCTGTACAAGGATCTTCAAGACAAACACAGGCCTCGATAAAGTTTGTCTAAAATATTTTAGATGTAGTGTACAAAGACATGTTAGTGCCTGCTTATGTTAAGAATAAAACACTAATCAAACGCAGAAGCAATCCTTCATCACCCAGTTTAGCTTCTATAAAAAAGCACAAACCCAAAGTGCCCCAAACAGTTCGACTAGATGTCGTTAATCATCAGCCAATTCGAGGAACTTTCAGGCATTGCAGCAGATGCAGTTCCAAAGAAGAGCCAGTATGTACTATTTGGGGCTGTAAAGTAAGTGGAAAATCTTGCTTTGAAGATCAACAGTAATCTTTATCTTTTATTGAAAGTGCTAACAACTTTCGTATTTTTTATGTATGTATAATATATGAAGCATTTATTGTTCCTAAATGTGTAAAACATAATTGTTTGATAATAAAATATACAGACAATATTTAGCCATTTTCCTCATAGTGGTCACCCACGATAACCAACCTGTATATAACCCCACCACCAACCTACATGAAAAACCGACAAAACTACTTATAACTATCCTTACCTTATTAGGTATAAACAAAAATATTAGATTTCCTCTGAAAATTAAAATCTGTGCCGCATAGTTAAACTACACAACAGATATTAATGCGATTTTCCTCAATAAACACAATGATTTAAGAGTAAGGTTTACGTGTATAATATATGAATATTATATATTATATAAATCTTCTGTCCATATGTATGTGGACTCAACTCCCTAAAAGGCTGGACCGATTTTGGTGAAATTTTGTGTGTGTAATTAAATTGATTAGAGAACGGTTTAGATTCCTAATTGGAGCCGGTAGATGGCGTTTTTGTCAAGATCCAGAAATCAACAGTGCATAGCCGGGGCAGATCGCTAGTTGAATATAAATAAAAATTCAGTTCTTAGCTGTTTCTACGTTAGAAAAACTTTTTCATATTATAAATGACCACCCTGTGACATACATACAAACTTGGTGGTTGGTAATGTTTTCATTTTTTTTGCGCGGAACCTTAATTCTTTTTCTAAAATAATAGTAACCCAAGTTACTCCTTATAACATCAGCCATCTTCCAGTAAAAGTCCCATCAAAATCGATCCAGGCGTTTTGGAGATTAGCTACAACAAACAGACAGACAAAAATTTTACTGTTTTTTATTATAAGTACTGTATACTGTTATAAACTTTCATATGCATTTAGTAAAAAGCTGTTATTTTGGCATTACAAACAGGCACTACAATTTTATTTATTTGTATAGAATCTTTATACAAATGAACATAAAATAATATCAATATAATACTACATCAATATTTCGGAATTTTGATTTTAACTGTTTTTCATAATCTGTATTTATAATTCTTGGGCATTGGTATAGAGCTAAAAATTTTAAGTTCTTATAATATTCAGATATGGTATCAACAATAACTGGTGAAATATTTATTATTCGTGAAAGACTCAGGCTTTGCAGCACTTTCATATTAGGACTGCTGAGCATTTGGAGCAATACTAATTCAGAAAAATTTAAGTTATTCCACATCTGTAAATGTTTTATTTTATTCAAATTCACCAATGATATAATTCCTTTATCTGTAAGATTTTCACACCTTATAATAGCCAAATCCTTCAATAATGTACACTGTGATAATAATTGTAAACAATGATCATCAATAGAATCACCACCGTAAATATGTAAAGTAATTATACTTGTTTGCTTACACAAAATTAATTCCTTCATATAATCTAAAGTAAGATTTTTAATTTTTTCTATAAGAATATGATTTAGGTATTGACAATGCAATAAAGAATTACAGTTTGCTAAAGAGAGACCAAAATCAGATAAAGCCAAGAAGTTAAGATCTTTAAACTGATCATAATAAATAACTAAATCTTCATTACTTAATACTAGAGAATTCTTTAAATTTATTTTCTTTAGATTTGGCCACTTCTTTATGTCATCTTCAAATTCCTTACAAAGTCTACACATAACCAACTCAATAGAGACAAGATTACAACATTTTTCCATGATGGATTTAATATCTTGGTAGTTATACACATACTGCAGTTTCAAACAAAAAATAATTTGACTATGGCTGCAAATTATCTCCAAATTTTTTTCACTTACTTCACTCTGGCCTGGTTTTCCTGAGTAAATAATAACAAAATGACGCCATAAAGTAGTATCGTGGGCTAGTTTTCTCCAGTGTCTGCAAACTTTCTCACAAATAAGTAAAGTTTCTAGTGGTAGAAACTTGAAAACATATAGAATTATTTCATCGGGCAAAACACCAATCCCTTCAGACGCTTCTTTGTCCCAAGCCGTCATTCTGTTAACTTTAATGTAAGTATAAACTTTATTTTCGAGGACTATTTATTTAAGTAATTAAAATTAAAAAAAAACATGCGTGAGTGTCGTGAAACACTCGGTTGGAACGAAGTTCCTTTCGTAGTATATTATTATTGATAAACGTATTACATATATTATTGATTAACAAATACAAATAAATGAATTATGTACTAGTGTCTAATATAATGAAGCGTCATTTAAAAAAATCTTTCGTGGCAAGATAAGTATAAGTACGAGGGAGATGGATATTATTCCATCTCGCTTCCTTATAGCCGCCAAGCCCGTCTACATACACTTTCTGTAGACCTTGCTGTAGACACATAATATGCTCTTTGGTCACTACACTTTGACTACGTCAGAAGGGGTCGTGACGGAAAAATCTTACACTTTTTGTCGCCTAACCCGCATCCGCCAAAGCATAGATAAATAAATATAGCGCCAAATCCGTACCATCCGATAAGGAACTTCGTACCAAAACTTCGTTCCAATAACAATTTTGTGACATTACGTACACAGACTAATATGATGGTTACGCATATTACGTACCTGAGTTAGCTTTTGTTTATTAAAAAAAAATTCGGAGACGGAAGAATGGTATTACTTACTGCAAATGTCCGCAGTTACTAGCGAGCGAATACAAATACATCATCAATTGCGTTGTTTCTTTCTACAGAAATGAAAATCATCGCAGGTTATATCTAAATTTGGTTTCAAATTTAAAAATAAACTTTCACTATAACATAGAGATAATATATTATATTATTATCTATATTATCTCTATGCACTATAACCTATGTACTATGTTGTTGTTGTTGTTGTTGTATGGCTCCCTTTACGGCTCTGGGTTCTAGCCCTTCTGAGCCCGAAGTTACAATGTATAATTATCCTTCATAGGACACTGCTTCACAATATGGTGATGCGTCACATTGTGCAGCCCTTGGGAAATTTTGACGGCAACTTGAGCCGGCAGACAGTTGACAGTTGGCGATGGTATCTCAAGGCGCCTAAGCAGACAGACATTATCTTGAGAATCACATCACCATCAGAGCACTTGTTTCACCGTCTCCACTAATAGATCACATGCGCAGACACTTAATACACAAAATCGCATCACTTTTAGACATCAAAATCAACTTCAAACCATTATTTAAACAATAATACAAGAGCAGCTGCAATCCTCCACTGTTCAAGTTCCCGCCAAAACTCCCTAGGTACAAATTCTTCTTCTTAATAACTGGCTTTACGGCTCTGGGATTTAGCCTTTCTGAGCCTGAAGTTACAATATATTATAATAATTATCCTTCATAGTATACTGCTACACAATATGTTGATGCGTCCCATTGTGCAGCACTTGGGAGAATTTGCCGGAAACTTGAGCCAGCAGACAGCTGACGGTTGGCGATGGTATCTCAAGGCACCTAAGCAGACAGACACCTTATTTTGAGAATAACATCACCATCGGAGCACTTGTTTCACAGTTTCCACTAATAGTTCACATGCGCAGAGACTTAATACACAAAATCGCACCACTTTTACATATCAAAGTCCACTTCAAACCATTATTTAAACAATAATACAGGAGCAGCAAACCGCCGCCGGACAAGTTCCCGCCAAAACTCCCCCTTCCTGTATAGGACAGTTACTATACTCTTTGACTCCCCCTAGGTACAAAGCTCTGCACAGACTATAGATTACTCTGTATATACGCACAGACTACTTAGAGTAATGCCTCCTCTACACTACTCGCGAAGAAGATCGAAGTTGGTTGAATTTATTATTTTTGTTTTATATTATTTTTTTTTTAATTATCAAATATAAAATAGATTAAAAGTCATTGTATTGTCATAATAATTATCATAGATAATTTTCTCAGTTTGTTTCTAATTTAGCATTTGAAGCATTAAGGTCTCTTTATAGGGACTCTAGTGCTTGTTTCAGGAACAACGGGGTCTACTCAGACTGGTTTGGCATTCATAAAGGTATCAGACAGGGCTGTGTAGCTTCCCCGTGATTGTTTAACCTATTTTTGGACAGTTGTTTGCAAACTTTGAAAGTTGAAGAATGTGGGTTGAGAATGGGTGAGTTAATCGTCAAAAGCATTTTGTACGCCGATGATCAAGTCATATTTGCATCGTTGGTGGCCGAGTTGCAAATGATGGTTACTTTAATGAACTGCTCATTAAAAGAAAGGAGTGTGACAGTGAACGCAAGTAAGACGAAAGTGATGGTTTTTGAAAGAGAAGAAAGTAAAACGTTATGTGAAATAAGAATAGAAAGGGAGTTGATTGAGCAAGTGGACGAGTTTGTATATTTGGCAAGTTTATATAGCAGGGATGGTAGATATGATAAGGATAAAAACGATGAGTGAACGCAGGAAATAAAGTGAATGGGGCTCTACGCGCTATTATGAAAAGTCAGAATGTCAGTCCCTACTTTAAATTATGGTAGTGAAAGTTGGGTCTGGCAAAAGTCGCATGAAAATAGAATAAGTGGTATAGAAATGCGGTCATTAGGGAGTATGCTAGGGCTGAATCTTAATGACAGGGTGAGAAATAGTGTGATAAGAGAAAAATGTGGTTTGCAAGATGACGTTGTGACCAGGGTTAAGAAAGGAATGCTTCGGTGGTTTGATCATGTAGAAGGAATGAACGAGGAAAGAGTGACAAAGCAAATTTATGTTGCAGAAGTGAACGGCAAAGTCGGGAATGGATGCCCTAGATGAAGGTTTATCGACCAAATTAGCGATATATTGAAAATGGGCCAGATTAGAAGTACCCTTAACTGACGAGCGTGTATGCGTTGATATATGGATGTAAAGGAGGCGAAAGAGTTGTCTCAGGATCGTGCCAAACGGAAGTCCGTAGTCTCTGCCTACCCCTCTGGGTGACACGCGTGAGTGTTTATGTTTTTTTTAGAATTTGAGTTATTTATAAATTATATTATATAAGTAATTTCATCTTCTAAACATTTCTAATTAATTCACTCATCAGTAATATTTATAACGGTATTTTACTTATTTTCATATTAAAAAAATATTTGGCTCGTATAATTCTTACGCATTAAAACTGTTGCTAAATTCAGTTTTCATAAGCAGTAGGGATAGACTACCACCATTGTGCAATATTATAAAAAACATAAAAACAATTGCAATAATTATTGAATAGCCGGGTACCCACCTAGCGCACTGCCTCGCGAGCGAAGGCCTCAATGGTATTGTTTGAAACTGAGAGCCATGCCTCGCGAAGCAGTACGAGCCATCGTAATTCCTCGAGCATCCGAAATGGACAGTCATGTAATTGCAGCTGCAGCTACTTTCCTAGTTGCTTATTGTTTTAAAAAAACGAAAACAGCATTTTAGATCCCACAGCATCTTGTACGTACCGTATAGTTGAATTAAACGAATGGACTCATCCTGATTGCTCATGATATTATATAATTTAAATGACTTCAGTAAAACTAAAACAAACACTATAGCCTCGCGAGCCAAAATATCATCGTACACACCAAACGAACAGCGAACATTGAGGCAGCTTTGAGCGACCGTTTGAGTTTACCGACGACGTATGGTTCGCGGTCGATCGGCGCTCGGCTGAGGCAGTCCAAGGCATGTCCACATCAGCCGAGGCATTAGCTCGCGACTGCCGCGCGAGCCTGTGCGCTAGGTGGCTAATGATATTCGTGTTGTAAACACTAGTAAAGTAAACTAAAATCAAGTGTGTTATTACTCCTCCTGCGACTCCCGTAATACTATTGTTGAAAATGTAATCGTTTATTTATATAATTTAATCAAATTTAATAAATATTTATTAAATTTGATTAAAACCTTATTTATAAAATCCCATAAGGCTTGTTATTTTTCTTTCAACAAATAAATTTTAACAAGTTAAAATAATTTCAAATTTTACTTGTAATTCTCTTAAATTTTCCGCATTACAATTTCTGACTTTAAAAAACAATCGTTTAAACGTTTGTTAACATGATTGTTTGAAACGACGCTTTTTTAATTTTAAATTTATAGTCCCTTTATGATTATAAATCATATATCATATGAGTGTGCTCCGACCATATATTTGGTTTGAAAAGTGCGCCAAAATCAAGCGGATTGATCGGTCCTTGTTTATTTCTCCATCTTATTCTAATGAGGGCTAATAATTTTCTGCTCACCAGATGTCGCTAGTTAACACTGAGGTAAAGTTTTTTGTTACGCAACGTCATTTAATTGAGAAGTTAGTTTTTAATAAAAGTATCTATAGTTTCTACAGTATTATATTAATACAGAAAATAATGCCTCAGCAGTTTGCACTTTAATTTTTTGCACTTTTTTAACTTTTTTTTAATTTTTCTACTTTTGTGAATATCTGTTGTTTGGTATATTTATTTTTAATCTAATTAATATAAAATATAACTAATAGTACAGAAAGATACATTAATCTTTACATTTTCCAAACAAATTAACTTTCGCGCTATGAAATCTGTCAAATATTATACCTCACTTTTAAGTGGCGCCGCCCTGGTGGTAGAAAAAGTTGTGGATTGTAATTGGTACTTTTAGCGCTTTTTTTATTTATCCTATGTGTAGACAGAGAAATATAGATATATTTCTCTGTCTACGATCCTATGCTACCGCAGCGCTACCCTTATTGGACGCGTTTTGACGGACACTTATAATAGACTTAGTATCTTAATAGTATATCCTCCTATAGTCAATCCTCTATCTACGACACCTATTCATATATAGAGATAGTCCTCCTTCTACTCTATACTCCATG
This sequence comes from Parnassius glacialis, assembly GCA_033319125.1. Taxonomy (NCBI): domain Eukaryota; kingdom Metazoa; phylum Arthropoda; class Insecta; order Lepidoptera; family Papilionidae; genus Parnassius; species Parnassius glacialis. The sequence continues at coordinate 21,782,830 of JAVANC010000019.1, forward strand.
CCTCTGTCAATGTCAGAGCTAGAGGTGGGCGCTGCATATTGCTAGCTGTATACTGTTACTGCTACGAAATCTATATTATTGGTACAATATCTAAAAACTGATAACCGATTCGTTCGAAAACGATGTATTACAACATCTGATATTTTCGTACCGCCGTGAGGACAATTTATCGCTTAGCATCGGTCGGTAGCTAGATTCGCCGTGTGCCACAGAGCATAAGCGATAAAGATATATACATTAGATTCGTCCGGCCTAGAAAAAATTCAGTAGTAGAAGCGGTGCAGCAATTCCTTGCTAGTCGCGTAACCCAATAATATATGATTTAGAACCTTATCTTTGTAATTTTAAGAACTCTTTTTATGATGTCGTTACGTTATAAAGCTAATTCATTAACTTTAATCTTATATATATATATATATATATATATATATATATATATATAAGTTTAAAGTTTAATTTCTGTTACCTAATAATGATACATTGCAAATACTATTGTTTCTTAAAGCCTTAAATCGAGTACATATCATATTATTTTATCTAGAATTATATAACAATTTATTTTTATTTCTTTCAGAATAAATGTAGTGGAAGTGGAAGTGGAAAGTTGCGGTTTTTATTCTTTTAAATACATTTTGCGTTGTAAATAAATAATAAAGACAATGTAAATGTCTACTATTTTAATTGAACTATTTATAACTATTTAATTAAGATCATATTATGAAAATTATTTACAAAAAAGAATAACCAACTACAACCGAACTTAGTGAAGATTAAGTTAACCTGACGTCATCATAGTGGGCGTGGCTTCAGTTAGTATACTGTCAGCATTTGTCCTGTGCGCTTATGTGCTGAAAATCGCAAATCAGTGTATTTTCGTAGTATTAAGAAGAAAAGGATGAAGTTTTGTGTTTTATCGTATAAAAACTACACATAACACACAATTTTACCAACTGACAGAGTAACTGCATTTTTAGACCTTTAGAATCTTTATTCCATACACACTAAAATACAATTCACAACGGAGTTAGAGGCAAACAATTCTTTAGCTTTCCTAGATGTTATAGTCATCCGAAATACTGATAGCTGTACTGTCATACTGTGAATAGAAAAACACCCATACCAACCGATATTTAAATGGTGAATCACACCATCATCCATCACAGTTAGCTACCGTGGGAAAATCTTTGTTTCAGAGAGCACGATGGACCTGTGACAGAAAACATCTGGCAAGTATTGCAAGACAACAAGCTTCGGGTCCCGCGCCTACGGCGCAGTAACCGAGTGAAGCCGGCCACAGTCGAGCGTGTGCCTGCTGTACTACCCTATGTCAGAGGAGTCACAGACAAGGTTGGCTACATCTTGAAGCGAGCTTCCATTAAAACATACTTCAAGCCGCCGAAGAAGATTAGTCAATTTTTACCATCCGTCAAGTGTCATATCCCTCTACAAGATGCAGGAGTGTACAAGCTGGATCGTCAATGTGGTCTCTCGTACATAGGACAAACAAAAAGATCTATTAAAACCCGCGTGAAAGAACATATAGCTGACTTAAAGCACCGACGTTCCGGGAAGTCTGCAGTGTGTGAACATGTTCTAGATCGTCCCCGCCATTACATTAGATTTGATAGACCACAAATCCTCGCAAAAGAACACCGCTTCCTACCAAGAATAATTAGAATAGAATAGAATAAGTCATTTATTGTGCTAGTTGTCACACACTAGTTGTCGGTTTAAAAGATTTAACACTATACACTATACAAAAGTAATTAAGTATCACCACAACCTGTCTAGATAAGGCTTACAATATTATCAAAATCATGGAACTTAAAACATTATCTCATTATTCATTAAATCAAATCAAATACATAACACAGTTAACCCCTCACCTGATATCGGTCATAATATGACCGCAAAATGTAAGCCCTTACTTGATACCGGTCATATTATGACCGTGTCGCAAGCTCCGAATTCAAGTCTGTTTTCTTAAACCAATTGATGTTTTGGATCGTGTGAGCAGGGCAGTATGGCTCTATAGTCTGTGCTAATTCATTTAAGTCAGGTAGAACAGACTTCCTTTAAGATTTTAGAGATGTTTTTACGCGGCCAAAAATATCTGTATGCGGAAATTGTTGTTTTTCTTGACATTTCACTATAAAAAGATATAAATATTTTTAAATATTTGTATTACTATATAATAAGAGGTTAAATAAAATGCAAAAGAAAATCTATGTTGTTTAATTTTTTTTTATTCGATAGGAAAGTCCGAAATAAACCTTTTTTCACATTCACTTGCATACTATTTGATTAAAGTACGATATTTTTTTATTGAAAATAATATCATGTTGTAGATAATTTATCCACGAATCCAACAATATACAATATGTGGGGTATTTATACACGGAAAGGTCACAAAAACCAATAAAGTGGAACACTTGACAAACGGCGCGGCCACGGCTCGAGTGCCGTATCAAGTAACGTCTCGCAGCACTCGGCGCGCGTATCAGGCGAGGGGATAATAAAGCATAACGTCATACAATGAAATATTTCAACAAACGTGGATAACATAGACTCAATCCTCTATCTACGGTGCGCTAGCACTTCTTACTAGTTTGTGATCTACGGTGGATAATAAATAATAATGTCAAAAGTACAATGGAATGAGGGCATCCACAACTTTTTCTGCCACCAGGGCGGCGCCACTTTACAGTGAGGTAAAATATTTGACAGATTTCATAGCGGGGACGATAATTTCTTAGGAAAATGTAATATTTAAGGTTTCTTTCCGTATTGTTAGTTATATTTTTTATTAATTACATTAGAAATGAATAAACTAAACTATAAATATAACTTAAAGTAGATATTTAAAAAATAGATATAAAGTGCAAAAAATTAAAAATCAAACCACTGACGCATTTTGTTGTATATTAATATAATACTCTAGATAATGATAAACTATTATTTAAAACTAATTTCATCTCATTATGCCAGTATAATCTAAGTCTATGAATGGAATATTGATATGTCAAAATACATATAAGCTTATAACTAAAACGTAGTGATTTTAATACTCTTTGCTTAAAACATAATTCAGAAAATATTTCAAATGTCAATTAATTTAGAATAGAATGTAAGCTTGTAGCTCAAATAATCATTTAAGGAGTAAAAACATCTTTCAGTCAATAATTCTAATAATTTATTCTTAAATTTTTTATTTCTAAATCTTTTAATTTGTCAGGTAAATGATTATATATTTTTGGTCCTAATGCATAAAAACTTTTTGAGTAAAAGGTTGTCCTAGATGTGTGAAACGGTATAATAGTAACATTATTCTTTGTTTGCCTCGGGTGCTTAGCAATGTGCTAGTTAAAATAATGTAAATTACTTTAGACGAATAAGCAGGCTTGGTATATGTACAATGAGGGCAGATTTAGGATTCTTAATTTTACAAACAGAGGTCTGCAACTGTCTGTTTGTTTGGCACCAAACATTTCTCTGAGACACTTTTTTTGCATACTAAAAAATGGCAACAGGTTAACATTAGCCGCGCCTCCCCAATGTATGATACCATATCTTAAGAGGGCCCTTCCCAGCCCGTCTATCGTCAACGCGAGCATGATTAAAAAGGTTGTTGTTTCATTCAACGCAATGTTAGAAAAAGAGGCAAAGCGAAAAGAGAGAGACAGCGCCTAAGCGTTCGGTTGGCATTCGGTAACTTATGGCCTTGCTACTATGGCGCATAGCTATAGTTTTGTAAATTTCTCTGCATGCCTACATTTAGTAGGTACCGTATTATTTTATTATATTACTCTTTGTCTAGTGCAGACGTACCGCTCGGAGATATGTGTGTGTGTTGTTTTTTACCAAACTACGTAACGTACGTACGCTATTTTTGACATGGATATTATTTATGTTATAATTATAAATATAATATATAAATGAAATTATTTACGTTATAAATAATTTTCCATGTAAAAAATAATATGTTGCAAATAAAAAAAACTGTCACTCAGAGTCGGCCAACTCGTGTGTGTAAGTACACTCGGCGACACATCAAGCTATACATTTCCAGTATAACATGGCCTCGCTTTGTTTCAATTTCCCGTACAATAAGAGTACCGCATAAACTGGTTTATATACCTTGATTGGTCGCCGTGCGTACAAGCCCGGCACGCAAACATTCACAATATATTAGTCGGCCGTTACACGCGCAAACATCAATACTCATACATAAACTGGACTCAGTTTTGTTTTAGCAGGGAGTTCCATCCAACTTTTTTTGTTCGTCCATGTTATACCTAAATAGAGCACGAAAATGTAAAGGTAAATAATTTATTCTGCTTATGGAGTAGCGGTATAAGCAGAATAAACTCTTTACCTGTCTAGGCTGTTTGTATTTAGGAAGCTGAAATTAGGTAACGTACCTACTTGTACTGTATGTAAATATCTCCAAATGTATCTTTGTTTAGGTACTAATTTGTACTGTAATACAGGTGGTTGATCACAAATAAAGTAGTCTAAATAGAGTTGGGTATAAATATATATTTTTATTCTAAAGAACTTTGTTACACTTAATGAACAATACATAAAACAACCTGGTTATCGAGACGATTCCGATTTCCGAACACAAATAGTTTACTGTCAGAAGTGATTGAAAATTTAATAAAAAAACATATTATTATCTAATAACAATAGTAATATTCTCAATAATAATAAAATAGATCTCCTTCAAAATCCTTATCCAAACAAAGTTTGTGACCGTATTCACAAATGCCAGGTTCGTTTCACATTATAAAATAGCTAAACCTTTCGCTTGCAAAATCAGTGTCCTGTATAAAAAAAAGATCGTTGTAGTAGGTCAAACAGATGTCACTAAAAATTAAATGCAACGGCACATTGACGTAGCGCAGTCAACAAATTGAATACCTACTAACAATTCCGAGAGGCCAGAGAGCCGAACGCGTGCGCCACCGGCGCTCGTCATTCAACTCCCCCGTCTCACCCTGCCCCTACCCCGCACGACTAGTCCCCCGCATACCTCTTACCGCCACTTGGCTAATAAGCAAGTGAGAACGCGATAATATTGAACGAAAAATAGTGTGCGGAAATTTCGTAAAACTTGTTCCAGGAAATACGTGTTTTACAGTAACCCACAAGCTTGTGAAATAATTTTTTTTGTCATTTAGTCAATCTCCATTATATTGGCGAGGTTTCTATAAAATATTTTCTTTACTTTTACTATTAGTGAATACATTATGAACGTCCAAAGTTCAGGTAAAATTTATGCAAAAAAGCAGATTTTTGGAGGCTTATACTGAATTTTTGTTTCTCCAAATTTAGATTTTTTGTTTAGACAGGAACCTAGATATAGTGAACAAGACACCTATTAGTTCAAAATTTTCAAAGAAAGATCTATTACAACCCCATGATCTCATACAAGCGTTTAAATGAAAAGTTAGACGGGTTGGCCGCTCTTAAGTTGGTGGCAACGCATCCATGATAAGCAGTAAATGCAGCTTTTTGTGAGACAGTTTGTGTTAATTTTCTTAGAGGATAAACAAATTTACTAATTTTACTTGTAAGATATTCGGTATGCGGTTTCCAGCTTACACATTCATCAACCAACACACCAAGGAAACGTATTTGTTTTACTCGCTCAATCAAATGCCCCTCATACTTAACAACAACAGTCTCTTGTTTCCGATTTTGGGGAAGATAAAACTACATATATTTTGTCTTATCTAGGTTTATGACGAGATCATTAGCTTTCACCCAATTGATAATATCAGACAAAGCTTCAGCAATAACACATTCGTATGGTTTATTGCTGTTATTTTTTATCATAACAGTAGAATCATCTGCGAAAAGGATCATTTCATGCTGCACATGTCTAGGTAGGTTATTGATGTACAATAGAAAAAGAAGCGGCCCAAGTATACTTCCTTGGGGTACACCACACTTTACAAGTTGTGACTGAGATCGTACCTGCACTTTAGATCGATTTTCCTCATTAACATAAGAGATTTCTATGCATTGAAATCGGTTATTTAAATATGACGATACAAGACCAAATATAGGTCCTCTGATACTTTACATATATAACTTTTGCAGAAGCTTTTCATGATTTATGTAATCAAACGCTTTTGACATATCCATAAAAATAGCAGTTACTGGAACGCGATCGTCGAGGCATTCCGATACAACTTTTATCAAATAAAATATGGCTAGATTCGTAGATCTATCCTTTCTAAATCCGTATTGCTCGTCTGCTAGTAAATTGAATCGTTCGCAATAATTATATATGCTTGTATATATGATTTTCTCAAAAATGTTGGAAATGACAGAAACCAGAGCAATTGGGCGATAATTTCTACAATCTTCTTTATCCCCTTTCTTGAAAATAGGTTTAATTACTGTTATTTTTAGCTTATCAGGGTAAATCCCATTATTTATAGATAAGTTGATAATGTGACTAAGCGGCCGAGCAAATTAAAAATTACAAAATTTTAATACTCTAGTGGTTATTTCATCGTGACCAACACTTATTTTATTTTTTAAGCTATTAATTATTTTAACTATATGATCTGGCATTGTTGGATTCATAAACAATGAATTTGATATACGTTCAATGTTACTTCTGTAATTTATTGGTTTGAAGTTCTGTACAGGATTCATAAATGTATCATTAAAAGCTTCTGCAATATCACCTGGTTTAGTAATGGTCTTCCCTTTATACGTTACACTCTTCAAAATTTCTTTTGGCTTTGTGAAATTATTTGAATTTATTATCTTCCACGTAGATCTTGTTATATTTTTAGATTTGTTGATATAATTGTTGTTTTGAATGCGTTGTGATTTATTAATAACTTTTTAAGTGTTATATGTGCATTATATTTAAGTTTATCATTTTTAGATTTTAATTGAAAGTACATTTTCCTTTCCAAACCGAAAGCGCGAAAGAAAGTAGCATTTTTATATTTAGGTTGAAAATGGTAACCCCAAATGGCGTTATGGGCCGCTAAATTTTAAAAAAAATTTTGTGACGCTAAAACAGTCGTCTGTTTCGTGCGCATAGACCACGTTCTTCAAGTGTTTTCGATCTGTTTTTATTTGATTACCCGGCTTTCGTATAATGAACTGTTTCTGCTTTTCAAACTGACATCGGCGCTAAATCGGACTTCGATTGTGTTTTGTATTGCGTTCTTTTTACTTTTGGTGCATAATAATGCCTAAACGTGGACAAACATTGAAAAGTGGAGCCCGTGAGTTAATCATCAAGCTACAATATTACTTTGAGCGGGAGCGGCAAAATGGCGGACCCCTGTTACCTGTCGAACAAGTACAAGAACGCGTCTCTCAGGCGCTTGGAGTTAGCAAACGAACGATAACAAATATTAATAAAGAAAAGTTCGGCTCTACTGGCACGGAAGACAATATTTTACGTACTCCGAAGAAGAAACATAGAACTAAACCCGTGACAGATATTGACACCTTTGATGCCGATGCAATCAGAAATCATATATATGGTTACTATTCCAGAAGTGAATATCTCAACAGGAAGAAGCTTTTGGCAACGTTAAGAGAAGCTGGAGTGTTTAGCGGGGGTAAAACTGCTTTAACCAAAATCTTAAAAGATATTGGTTTTTCGTATAAAAAAACAGACAAAAGAAAAATTTTATTAGAACGATACGACATAATTTTCAAAACGGATAAGTTTTTTGAGAGAAGCAAAAAATTTTTAACAGTGGTAGAGCCACGCGGCAGCTTTTGTCGTCGCACGGATGGGCCGGCTCGAACCGGGGTGGTACCACGACCTCACAGAATACCAGCGTGAAGTAGAGGTGTACCTCTGCGTTTCGCTTGGTGAGTGCAGGTGGCCGGAGGCCCTTTTTACTGGAAATGAGGCATTCCATCTTAGTCCTCACGGGTGACAACGCATCTGCATTTTGATTCGCAAACGAGGATAGATGTAGATGTCAATGGGCCGCAGCAACCACTTACCATCAGGTGGACTGTGTGCTCGTTTGTCACCCTTATCATATAAAAAAAAAATATTGATAGCTGGGAATATTAAATATTGGGGCCGTGTTCATTGACGAGCCATGCCTAAACGCCAATCACACGGTTTCCCGTTCTTGGATCGACGTCGAAAGTACCAATGGGTAAGGGGGCCCCACTGATAATATGCCACGCAGGTTCTGCAAAGTACGGCTTTGTGGAGAACGCGTTACTGGCATTTCAACCAAAAACCACAAATTACTACCACGAGGAAATGAATGCCACTACATTTAAAGAGTGGTTCCAGGACGTGCTTTTGCCCAGCCTACCAGAGCCTTCTGTAATATTCATGGATAATGCCTCCTATCACTCGGTTCAAATACAGAAACCACCTACCCAAGCTAATAAAAAAGAAGAAATGGTGGCTTGGTTACAAGCAAAAGTCATTGACGCAAATATGCAGGTGCTAAAACCAGAGCTAATTAAATTAGTTGTGCAAATGTGCGATACGAAATCGATGAACTGGCTCTGGAATACGGTCATCGCGTTCTAAGAATTCCACCGTATCATTGCCAATATAACGCGATTGAGCTAATTTGGGCTCAAATAAAAGGTTACGCCGCCCGTCACAATACTTCCCCGCCATTCAGCACGAAAAAGATGATGACCCTATTAAAAGAAGCCTGCGGGGAAGTCACAAGAGATGACTGGGCAAAAGTTGTTGAGAAGACTAAAAACCTGATTGTGGCACATTTTGACCAAGATATCAGGATTGATTCTGTTATTGATAATAATATAATTATATATGTAGGCGAAGATGATGATGAAGACACCACCTCGTCAAGCGAATCGGAGTCTGATTAATATTCTGTACGCACATTCAATTCAATGTACTTTATTGCATAGAAATACAGATTGTAACTTTGTAACAAAGAATAAATAAAACAATTTTATTATATTAATATTACCTTTTTTGGTTTCCACTTAAATTACTAAAATATAAATTTTAAATGATTCCGCCAATTTAAAACGAAAATAATCTTAAAAATAACGCGGCGGTTCATTTTGGAGGAACGGTAACGAACTCAGTGTTATGTTGTGCCCATCACTAGTCGTGACTAACTGATAGGTGTCAGGAATGCATTCTATGAACGGCCGAACTATAGTGTGAGTGATGCATTGTATGGTTTGCCTCAAGCTGTCCACTAGTCTGTTATAATCTTGTGACATCCTGAAGTCATAATCTCCAATTAGAATAAAGTGTAATTAATCAGTTTTTTGTCAAGGCCTTGAATTAAAACTAATATACCAGCATTTGTTTTTATATAATGACAGAATTCAAAATCTTTAGAGAAATAGTTTTGTGCAATGCCCTTTATATTATTTTTGTTGTTGCTGCTGATTATGCATAGCTTTCTAGTGTAACAGAAACAGAAACAGAAACTTTTTTATTCAATATAGATTATAAATAATACTTATTGAAAGTCACTCTTTTGTATAATTACCACTGGTTCGAAAAAAACCTCTGTCCTGGGAAGAACCAGCAAGAAACCCAGCGGGACTTTTTTTTAAATAACAGCTTACAATCATGTATGTTACACAAATTAACAACACAACAAATTAGAAATAGCTTGGGAGCGATCACCTCACTTCCAGGGGTTATTATCATCTATAAATTGTTTAATATTATAATAACCCTTTTTATACAAACTTAGTTTAATAAAGTTTTTGAACTTTGAGCAGGTCAAATTTTGTATATTTTCTGGAATTTTGTTGTAAAAGCGTATACATCGCCCCAAGAATGAATTACTGACTCGATGGAGTCGAGTAACTGGTACTACTAGCTTGTGTCTGTTCCTAGTATTTACAGAATGAATATCACTTATTTTTGTAAAACTACTTTTATTTTTGTGTACGTACATTACATTTTCATAAATGTATTGAGAGCCCAAAGTTAATATATTAATTTCCTTAAATTTTTGTCGCAGCGACACTTTAGGCTTTAAATCATAAATTGCTCTTATGGCCCTCTTCTGCAAAACAAATATAATTTCAGTGTCAGCTGCGTGTCCCCATAGCAAAATACCATACGACATTATGCTATGGAAATAGCTAAAGTAAACTAGTCTAGCTATTTCAACACTAGTTAGACTTCTAATCTTTTTTACAGCATATGCTGCAGAACTAAGTCTGCTTGCTAGCTTTGATATATGGGGGCTCCATTGAAGCTTCGCGTCTAGTGTGATTCCAAGAAAAATGGTGGTATCTACAAGACTCAGTTTCTCCCCATTTAAAATTACATTAGTATTTAATTGTTTGACATTTGGAGTCATAAATTTCATACATTTCGTTTTAGTGCCATTTAAATGCAAATTATTGACATTGAACCAATTCACTAATTTAGATATAGCATTATTTACTTCGTCATATTTTAGCAAATGTCGACTTAATTTGAAAATTAAAGAAGTGTACTTCAAGGGTATCGGTTCATCAGTTCCGCATTGCTTACTTTTTTCCCCATTAATTTTTTTATATTCATTTACATACTTTGTGTTGTTCTTTATGATTTATTATTTAATTATGGTTTTTACTTTCAATATTATTTAGGGGTTTCCTTATTTTCAACACTGTTAACTAGGTTTGATTCTACTTCGTTAATGCTTTGTGATCTATTTGTACTTGATACATTCTTAATCTTAGATGATAATATACACTCACATCTCTCATGCTTCGACTTAAATTCGGCTATTTATTTTTTTAATATATAGTTTTCTGATATCAAGTCTTCAATCTCCTTGTCTGCATTATCAAGTTTTATTTGTAGTTCACATAATTTTTCATTTAATTTGCTTATACAATCTTTGGTATTTTTATCAGTCAGATCACTTCCACCTATGTCCACGTGTGTTGGAGTTGATGTTAAAGAAGAGTATTCAAAGTTCTCATCGACAGATAAGGAGTCAAATGAATTAGAGGCTTCTTTATTCGTAATTATTTTCTTACGTGTAGTAACATTTCTGGTAGCCGTTTCTAATCTCTCAGTTAGAGGTGAGGACTGGTTTAGCACGCAGTCATTATCTTGTAATTTTTTTACACATGACTTAAACTGGAATTGTCTTCTTTTATTTGGACTTTTTAAATAATATAATTTCGGTGAAATGTTTGTACACTTCAAATGATAGTATTCATCGTAGTTGGAACAAATCAAAAACTCTCTATCAATGATTGTGTCATTACATGCCTTACGTATTTTATCAGCCATTTTTTTAGTTCTTTACCAATAATCAGAAAAAAAAATAGTACAAATTTTCTAAGCACTAAATAAAGTTCACTGACAGTTCGAGAAAAGGGAAAAAAATAAAAAATAAAGTTTTATTGAAACTTAATAAGAAAATCAATCGTTTAAAACTGTCTAAATGCAACAATTCCACTCACAAAATAGGAAAATATTTAGTTTAGTTATATAAAGCCTAAAATAAATTATAAATAAAATTAATTATAAAATGTTTTCACTGGGTTTGGAACATGAGCCATGCGTCATAGCATACGTTGCGACATATGAGCCAAGTCGCTTTAATAGTAACTAACGAAACAAATGGTCCGTATATGATTAACTTATTCGAAAGATTTGGCGGTAGTTATTAATAGAAGTTATTAATTTACACTAATCACTATTTCACTTAGTTTATTGATTTAAGTAGAAAACGTTTTTTATACACTTATTCGAATAGTCGATTTCACGATAGTTCACTTTTAAGTAATTTTAACTTGAATTTTAATCACTCAAATCTTGTGAATTCACTCAATACCGACAATACCGTATAATGTTTTCTTCAATATTACGTCGATAAACAAAGTTGAAACAGTTCACCAACGTTGTCACATGAAATTTAAACAATTAATTACATTTCGGTTGAGTTTTTAACCCGGAGTAGCTGTTAACGTGACGGCAGGGCCATTGAAATTAAAAAACATCCTAATAACAATCGGGAAGATAAATGGGTGCTGCCATCTGCTTGGGATCCTATAATTAATAAAATTAAATCCAAACCCAAGCATACCACTGCAAGACTTCAAGATACTGTAAGCTCATTCTGCGTAGATTGGACCAAAAATTAATATTTAAAAACTGAAGTTAGCCGGGCTAACTATGACATCAGGACGTCGAACACCTCAGCCCCCCCCCCCCCCCGTGAACACGGGTGCTAAAAAGTCGGGAATTAAAAAGTTAAAGTAAACGCGATAAAATCCGTAAAAATTAGTTTCATTTAATGTGTAGTCTTCGCGTAAATATAAGATATCATTACATTTTGTCTTATTGCCGTTTAAGAGCAAATAGTTGGCGTTAAACCAATGTACTAATTTCGATAGAGCATTATTTACATCGTCATAATTAATTGACTACAATGTCAGCAAATAATACTATATCGTGAGTGTCCCCTACAAGATAAGGTAAGTCATTAATATAGATTAAAAACAGGAATGGGCCAAGAGTCGAGCCCTGAGGAACGCCCATTGATACTACCGATCCGGAGGAACCCTTACCATTGATCACGACTTTTTGAGTTCTGTTACTTAAATATGAAGTAATAAGTCTAAGCGCCAAAATTTTTACACCGTAATGTTTTAGTTTCCTGATTAATGTCTCATGATGAACACAATCGAAAGCCTTGGAAAGGTCACATAAAATACCTAAGGTATCTTGTGAATTCTCCCAGCCATTAAAAATATTTATCATAAGCTCAACACCGGCGTCAGACGTCGAGCGACCCTTGTAAAATTGGTTTTTATGAAGTAATTTATTTGTATTAAAAAAAATTAACAATTAATCCAAAATTATTTTTTCAAAACTTTTACTGAGAGTTGGTAGTACAGAAATAGGTCTATAATCAGCGGAGTCCAATGTATTACCAGATTTAAATAAAGGTATTACTTTACTACACTTCATTAAATCAGGAAACACACCAGAAACGATACAAGTATTAAAAATAATAGCAAGATGAGGTGCAATTAAATCTATTATGGACGCAATCACTTTAACGGAAATCCCCCACAAATCTGCGGTTTTCTTTACATCAATGGTTTTAAATTATTTTACAATATTATGCGGCAATACTTTTTCAAATCTAAATTCTTTTAAACAGGTATTAAAAGTTTTAAGTTCAGGTAGGAGCCAGGACTTAAATCAACTTCTTGATGTCAACATCAACAGTAATCCTGACAGTGACAGTAACTTTTTCAAAAATTGGTACTACAATAATGTCATACTGCCACTGATAACTAAAACCAAAATAATATTAAATTAAAATATATATTAAAATGTTTATTTAGTTTCCAGAAGTTTTTATAATCAATACAAGGGTCTCCTTCTTTTAAGTGCTTACGCAACCGTATCAAAAGGAGCCGCTCTTCCATAACATTTTCAGTTATTGCAGATTAGGTAAAGTATCAAGCTTATTAGTCTTGTCTTGAGTAGTTCGCGAACGATGAACGAATAGGAAACTTATCCTAGCACTGTACTAGAAGAAACGTTTCCGAACGCTGATTGTTAATCGGTCGAACAGCCCTTTTCGTACACCTACACTTGCAATATGTAAGACCGCGCGTTTGAGCGAGAGCGTAGGAAAGCAAGGGAACGAGAGAGTCGGTGAGTTGAGTATATGTCTAAAGGTACAGTACACGTTGGTCGAACGCGCTCGCGGAGTGCGTTCGGCCAACGTGTACTGTGTTGTTGTGCGTGTTTTTGGCGTTTGCTGCCAACACTCGCCGACAAGCCGTAAAGTGTCAGTTTTCCGTGCACAAATCAAAGAAATTTAAGAAAGTTACGCGTCGGAGTAGACTGCAATGTCGGCTTAATAAAATTGTTTCATGAACTTGGCGATATGGACTAATGAGAAAACATTTAGGTTCATTGATTTTTATCACAATGAATCAGTTATATGGAACCTAAAACATGAGCAACATAAAAACGCCCTAACGTCCATCATCATCTAGCTACCAACGCAGAATGAAACACGCCAACATGTGAACGGCAACACGCGCTCGACCAACGTGTATTTGAGCCTTAACATTCTGTTTAAGTAATGACTCGGTGACAGTTGGAGAATTATTCAATGACTCTGTTGCCAAGATAGGAACATCAGTGAAATATTTCTCAAACACCGCTGCAACTTCTTGATTTGGTTTAGTCAATTCATTATAAATGTTTAATTAATAGTTTGAGATACGAGGTTTCTCTTTACCGGTTTCGCTGTTAATTATACTCCACGTCATTTTAATTTTATTCTTAGCCATCTTAATTTTGTTACTATTATATGTAACCATTTGGCTGTGAAGCAAACTCTTTTAAACATTTTAGAATATTTTTTTACCTATTCTTTAAAAAACATCGAAAAGATTATGATCTTTCATGGTATAGGTGATATAACCTTCGTCTGCTTTTATGAATTCCTACTGTCGCCCACTTGGCGTGCTCAGCAGACTGGGACAGTATTTCATGCCGGCACAACGCCTGCAACTTTACAAAGCGTAGGTTCGGCCTAACATGGAATACTGTTCCCATCTCTGAGCTGGGGCTCCCCAGTGCCAGCTCCTTCCACTTGACCGCATCCAGCGTAGAGCGGCTCGAATCGTCGACGACCGAGTCCTTTCCGATTGGCTCGGCTCATTGGCGTTGCGAAAAGATGTTGCATCTCTTTGTATTTTCTTTCGCATTTACCACGGGGAGTGCTATGAGGAATTGTTCGGATTAATCCCAGCCGCCAAATTTCACGATCGCACATCGCGGCAGAACTCCCGATACCATCCACACCATCTGGATGATTGGCGGTCCACCACTATGCGATTTAGAAGATGTTTTCTTCCTCGCACAACTTCCTGGTGGAATAGTTTACCACCAGCGATTTTTCTGGACCGATACGACTTAGGAACCTTCAAGAAAAGAGCCTACTCCTTTTTAAAAGGCCGGCAACGCATCTGCAATTCCCCTGGTGTTGTGGTTTTTAATGGGTGGCGGTAGTCACTTAACATCAGGTGAGCCGCATGCTCGTTTGCTCCCTCTCCTATAAAAAAAGCTCATTAAATGCCTTGCGACTGTTTAAAATTGCGACTGTTCTGTCAAATAGCACATCTGAATAATATTAATTATTTAAACTGCACTGTAGTTTAGAAAGAAAAAATAGTTAAATATCGCTCATCTTATAACGTCATTAGTAATTTAAATAATTAGAATCGGGTACTTTTTGCAATATAAAAAAACTACACCTTGCTCGATTATAAATCTACCCATTGACCTAGACTAGGTCTATGAATGTACCATCGTTAAAAATGCATAAAATGCAATGATAAACACATAAGGTTAATAAAACCAAATTTGTTATATGTCGATTGCACCATCCCCCCAAACCCAGCCTATGAATTTGGAGTATATATAAAATAAAAAATACTGACAGACGTATTTTAACACTGTCACTGTCCGGTTTCCAGACACAATAGTAAGACAATAGCAGTGCCCCAGTTTTGAAATCATTCTTATGCAATAATTTATACTAACGTAAATCTTACCATTGAAACTTGTGTAGTGAAGTGTTAAAGTTACGAAAGTTAGAATCAAGAAATGTATTTATTATATATTTCTTAAACATTTATTATTATAGATTTCTTAAACAATAAATATCGGGTTTAAAATTTATTAGCTCTTTGTAAGTTTAAGCTGTACATTACAGTTTTTTTCAACCTAGCTTTGGTAGTCAATTCGATTGTTTATGTAATTTGATATAATTATATAATGCTAGTAATTCGATTAAATGAAGGAAAAAAATATTAGTTAAGCTGGCAACATTAAGTACGCCACCAGTCCATGAAGTTATAGATAAAGATGGAGACCACACTCCGAATACCTACTTGAAGCAAAAAATATGTATTACTATCTCGCTCTCTGTGGGCAGACCCTCCCTTTCTAAGTAGGTAACCTTTATTTTATTTTTCCCAGGATATCGCTATAAGTAGTTGAGTTACATTGTTTTATTTATAAATATCTATATCTCTGTTTACTACTAAGACCTAGCCTATATAGATTATATATTTTTGTACAATTTTTTTGGGAATTGACTAGTTTTATGAAGATAGGTTTTCATTTCCATGGGCAGAACCGGTATTAAAATATGACCACGCATTTCCGTCACAACCCATATAATGCCGAGCCTATTTAGAAAATGTGGAAAATAAATATATCAGAGAATATTTTATAACTACCATTTCGATAATGTATTTTCTGGTTATTGTATACAATTCCTAAACGGTACCAACGAAATATAAAATTAAAATTTATTATAACCCCGGGTGATCAATGAATTGGGCAAAATATACCTGATTTATTGTTCAGACAGACTAAATCTATTTCTGGACAATTATTTAAAAAAAATATCACGAGGACTAAAGCAGCGTAGCGGAGCTCCTGCCTTAGCCTTCTGACCTAACCCATCCGAGTCAGGTTGCTCTGAGCTAAAATGTGTATAATACTATATCCCACACATCCAGTTCATTTTAAGAATTATCTACAATTCCTAGGAATTCTATATAATAACGGATTTCATAGATTTTTAGTAACATATGTACTATAATAGGAATGATAATATATTATTATTTTGAGTTGTTATCAGGAAGATGCCACTGCCCATCTCCTGTTTCATTTTCCCTCTGACATCTCTTACAACACCCTCGGAATGATATGGGGTAATGGATATTCTCACACCGCCACTACATGGTTTGTTAAAAACCTTAAAAAAATAAATAAAAACACTTTCCATATTAAAATTATTTATTGAAATTTTTCACACCATGTTGATTACTCTGTGGCTTTTTGAAGTCCTTACAGATATAAGCAAAACGCCCTTGAATAATATTTTCAATTTCTGACTGACCCGTATACTTTTTAATAGTGTCCATTAAAAAAGACCTATCCTGAATTTTTTAGTTTGGCGCGCCACTTTTTGCTTAAGAATCTTAGTTTTCGTCTTAAGTATTTCTTCTTTAGTACACTTTATTTTCACTTGCACGCCCCTATCAATCTTCGCGGGATCGTCGTATTCACTGCTGACCTAAGAAAACAAGAAAACTTTATGAAATCAGTATTTTTAGCATCGTACATCGTATTGCTCCGTTCATAAGGGTCGTAGCGTGATGTTAGATAGCCTTCCTGAAAAATTGGTTTTAAAGATGCAAAAAAATATTTTCAAATCAGACTGGTATAGTTCCAGAGTTTAGAGAACTCAAACAAAAAAAAAAGAAACAAATAACTCTTCTACATCATAATGTCAGTACAAATTTACATCACTTAATAGGTAACACATAATACACCGGAGCGCGCCTTCATGAGCACGCATAAATGAAGCATCAAACAAGAAGCTTTATGCTTAGTGTCGTAGTGACGGTTACCACACTGCAATTGGCACTAAAGAGTTTAAATATGTATGTGTTTTAAGCTATATAATACATTATGTAATGTAATATTAAAGTCATAATAAATACAAACAAAAGGTATGTATTTAGTAATAAAGGAAAAGGAAACTTACAGGTAATTTGTTAAGATTGCATAAATTTTCAAGAATTTTTCGACATTGTTTTTTACTAGTTTGCTCTTCAATATTAGAGCCAATACATTTTCACTTCTGTTTCCTTAAGTGCAGAACTACTTTCATAAATGCCAGAACTAGTGCTTGGTACAGCCAGAGCAGCTATTTGCACAATAGACTCTTCATGTAATGTACTTGTTGTCTGCAAATAATAACATATTTTACAAAATGTTGTTTTAAAACATACTTTTAAACTACTACATTTCTAAATACATAATTATTATAAACGTAATTAAAGTATCAGAATAATGAGAAACAAAGACTAAATAAAAATAAATTGTCTACCAAAAGAATATATTATGTTACTAATTTCTAATTTAATATTATGAAATCTATGAAATCCGTCATTATATAGAATATATAGGAAGTGTACATAATTCCTAAATTTCATGCGTATCCGGTAACATAATAAGAAACATGTACATATAATTAGTTAAGGTCACACGGAAAGTCTCAGATACATCGTCAATATGGTCACACTACTTCAGTGCGATTTCTTTTAAACGAAAACAATAAAATTGTTCAAACTTAATTGAATTCAATGTAAAACTATTTGATTTTGCCAAAGTTATAATTTACAAATATGTTTAAAACACGGATAAAACGTTTCTGCAAAAAATTAAGTGAAAATACAAAAAAGTATGTTTACAAGTATTCAATGCCAGAAGTCACTATTTAAACACACGTGTGAAATCTTATATCACCTCCTGGACACCAACTACTGCCGCAACCACGTACTACACAAGTTTGCACCATTTCTTGAATTATAACAATAAATAACTTTAAATATCTCAAACGACGCTGTGAACAGCTAAGTAAAGAACCGCCCATTATGTTGACATATAGGGCTAATGTTGCCACATTACCAAACCCTTAGGAAATGGGAGTGTAATTCATTGATTTGTTAACCTGATAATGCATACGAGACCTTCAATTTTGGAATTTTTAATGTAACTAATCGTAGATCAACTATTTATTTATTGGTACATTATTTTACAGAGCTTAACTTCTGATTTAGTTAGTGTGGAAATTATTTCTAAGAATTTACCGGGAGATTCAAATATTACATAGCAATATTGTGTTCCACACTAAAAAGAGAAGTCAGACCACAGAGAGTGAGATAAAGATACGTAGGTATTTGACTCAAGCTGTTGTTCCAAGTGTGGCCTCCATCTTTATCTATAACTTCATGCACCAGTCGCGCGCAGAGTTATCTTGCGCGCACTATAGACTAATAGACTATAGTTGCGTTAGTTGTGTTAAATTCTCTTTGTTTGTGGCTCGTGCCTTGAGTACTCTGTGGCGTAGCTTCTAGGTAAAAACAGTGTTTTCGCTTGTAGAAATTTCGCCCTTCTGAGGGTAAAACGAGTATAATTATGTATGGCTTGTAATAATAATTGTAATATTATACAGGGTTATTTTTCAAATAGTAGCCAAATTTTAAGCTTAAGTTCAAATATATAAATAATAATATAGCGTTATTGCAGTTTTTGAAAATACGAGTAAATAAAGCTTCTAGTTTTATTTGAAACATTAGGAATTGAATGTGATTTATGGGCAACAACTACACGTACGTGCGCTCCTCTGTCAATTCACAATGTTTTGCCGACCGATCGACCCTTAAGAATGTGTGCGTGCGTAGAAAAACACTAGGTGTTAGATATTTATTAATGACAATCAGTTACAATAATGCATTACCACGCATTTTGAATTTAAGAGATAAAAAGAACGGCATGTTTGAGATTTTTTTTAAATAACTTTTCTTCATCATTTGCCTTTATTATTGACCTTTCTCTGCAAATTTGGCCGGTTGTTGCAAAATAACCCTGAATATGGGCTATTTTATTTCTACAGGAATTTAGGGCAAAATATAAATCAAGGCGGTATTTGTTTATTGAAGACAGCACCCAATATATTCCGTTATTCCATTTATCCACCCTAAAACATCCACCCTAGGGTGAATACTCGGAAACGCGTGTTTATCTATCCACCCTACACAGGGTGAATCATCGGAATTCACTTTTATGTGTTCTTCCGATTTTTTACCCGTAGTACAGTTCAACAATAAATATAATCATACACTTTAATTATAAATTAATTTTAAAACTATTGGTAAATCTAATTGTGCATGCCCTAAGCGCATTAAAAAATACGTGTAACATGATTATACGGATTTTTTTTAAAGTAGTTTAAATACACAAGTTTTCTCTAATAACCTTATTATACTTCCAATTTTCCAATAATTTTATATCAAACTTCTATTTAAAAAAAGTTTGGAAAATCCAAAAGTGCATTTCTCATAATGCTCATATGATCATCTTTCAGGTCACTCCATAAAATCCAAGACATATTTAAGTATAAATATATATGTACATCCTACTTTTAGTACGTACTACTGTTATTTATTCTGCACTTTTAAAATATTGTAATAAAAATCTCTGATTATTATAATAATCAAGTATGTATGAAATTTGGTTATTCGAATATTTTGTATTTGTACAGCGATCTTTTTGAGCCACTGCAAACAACTGATACAGAATCCACTCACGACTGCGGTTGATACCGGACTGAGTGAAGCAGTCCATTTAGTAAACTAAATTACATACAAGGCTGCTAAAACACCGAAAATTTCCACATTTCGCATTCGAAACAAATTAATTATAACTAAACAAAACAAAATTAAACTGCTATTTACATTCCATGGCTTTCCACGTGATAGATGAAGAGATTGAAAATAGGTTAAGTTAAACAATTTATATTTTCGAAAATTATCGTGTTTACCACTCCATGCAGACTTGATAAATCTACACCATAAGCCACTAAAACCACTTTTTTATGTAGAAATAGAAATTAATAGATTAAAAAAATATTAATAAGTTCAACAATCATTTATCTTTCTGACAATGTGCTTATTTATATCATTTGTATGTTCAATATGATTGTTAGATACGATTTTATGCTACAATATGTTGGAAACGTAATTTTTAGGCGCTTGTAGAACATACCCACGCGCTTTGCGCTTAAAGCATGCAATAATCACAGATTCAAACAAAAATCATATTACTTATTACATTTAAATCAAATAAAATAATATTATTTTATAATTTATACATTTTGCAATATATCCAGGAAATTATCAACATTAATTTTGTTATTGAATAGATGTTTTTTTTATATTTGTCTTTAACTTCTTTTAAAATTGTTTTATGACAAGATTTCATTGGATTAGTAGTTCTGTGAGGCACTCTTTTTATTTCAGCTTCTTTCAAACAAGAAGTATATTTATATATTTATAGGTATGCTTATATCTACTCGCCAGTTAATTGTATTTCTATAAATGTCTGTACAAAGCCGTCAGTGAAAATCGGAAGAAAGATAATTTAGGAATTCCGATTATCCACCCCGTCTGGGGTAGATAGGTGAACACTCGATTCCGAACCGAACCTTAGGGTGGTTTTAAGGTGAATTAATGGAATAACCGGATATATTATTTAAATTTAAGGCACCACCAATTTAATAAAAGAAGATTCACTCAAACGCTTAATGAATGTAAGTATTCCGTCTAATTTTAGTGTAGTATATTAATTATGCTATTACTTTTGTTGAGATCAACATCGAATTTAGTTGTATTATTCTTACAGTTGGTTTGTTTTTCATTATTCATTGCGGAACGATTAAAATGAACGAATTACGAACGATTATACTAACCCTCAAACGCATATAACATTTGATGAAAACCTCAAAGTGGTCATTTCTCTTTTAGTTACAGTTCCATCTTCTTATATTAAATATACATAACTTAAACACAAACATTCACGCCTGTCACCCAAAGGGGTGAGCAGAGACTACGGACTTACATTTGGCACGATCCTGACACACCACTCTCGCCTCCTTTGTATTATTCTTGTAATATTATGGAATAATAAGTAGTAGATCCCAAAAATGTAAAGAAAAAACAAAAGAAATAAACTCAAAAATTATATTCTTAACGGCATGCCTCATATAAAACTGGGAATGCTAGCAAACTATCGCTTAATTTTGGAACCTAACAGTGCCATGTCTTTCAAAACTTGACATGATATTATGTTGCGTTTTATTATGACTATGTTCCTTAAATGCAAGAATTTCGAATTTTTTTTAGGGATATTTATGACCCTCCTAAACAAACTTAGGGTAAAATCAAATTATAAGTGAAAACACTGGATCGTAGGTCGTTTATTCTCTCTTCATCTTCATTCGAATATTACTCTGTGGTTCGTCTTCGTCGGGCCGGGTCGTCACTGCAGTTTATCAAATTACACAAATAATCAATTCGTGTATTCTAACTTTGTGTAGGGCGACCCGATTCCTTACCCGACCAGAGTACTTATTTCCTATCAACAATGTTGCATTTGAAGAACATTGCAAAATCCGTTGTTCCGCCTCTAAAAAGCTCTATTCAAAATGAGGTAGTCAATAACATGCTCAGAATTACGCCTGCAGCTGTTAACGTTTGCTGTCGAACCTACGCAATGCATGAAATTCCAGACAGGCTCAAGGATATACCAACGAGCGCAAACCCGAGATTTTTTGATATGGTGGAATACTTCTTTCACAGAGCGTGCCAGGTAATTGAGGACAAATTGGTTGAAGACATGAAGTCCAGAGTTTCAATAGAAGAGAAGAAAAAGAAAGTAGCCGGTATATTGAAACTTATGCAGCCATGTGACCATATCTTGGAGATTCAATTTCCTTTAAAGCGTGACTCTGGAGATTACGAAATGATTCTTGGGTACCGGGCTCAACATTCTTCACACAGGACCCCGACAAAAGGAGGTAAATATCGTTTTTAATTGCTTGAAATTATTGTAAATTGCCTTATTTCAATATAGTAATATTAAATATACTGTTAGTTTTTGTTAACAGTATTTTTTATTTATAGCCAGGAGACACGTGATGTTAACGATCGTAGGTATCATTACGTAGTTTTTTAACCAAAATTTTTGTGCGCATAACCTGTAAACATATATTAATTACATAAAAGAAGCTTTGTGGTTATTTCTAGTTCTAATAAACTGCTAATATTATGTACACCGGACAATCAGGATATCATTTATATTCCTGCACAAAGAGATAAAAGACCAAAGATACACTTATATCCACATACACATACGCTACTCAATTTTAAGAAGCCGTTAATTCTCGCGCTGTCTCTATAGCTTAAAGTCAAAGTGACTATTACATCAATGGACTTAACATCTTTAAATTGAGTAGCTTTTAAGTATTTCGCCATTAGAGTGTTAGCAGCGGTAAATGCAACTTCAATAACATTTTGTTCTAAGTATTATATTTGTTTTGATAAAGATGCCTCCGTCTCGAGCCAGTCACTTATGGGTTCTTATGGTTTAGCCTTAATCATCTTCACAAAATTATCTTAAAGAAGAGACCCTAAATTATGTTATGCCTCCATATTAAGTCCTCTGATAATGTCTCAAATTAATAATAACTGTTTAAGGATAATCAATTTCTATGTAATATTCCTAACAATGTTTTAACAAAAATGATTAAATTTCCACAATTATAATTCCTGAGAACCACCCTTTCAGCTATGGAACTTCTCTTTAATGATTCATCTTGAGGATAATAAGATGCAGTCTGAGGATTTCTTTTTTAAATATTTATAATTCTCTGTTATAAGTCGTCTTATCAGGCGACCGGTGGTCACCGGTGACCCACGCTGCCTGATAAGACGGTTTAGTGCGGGTCACCGGTGGCCCACGCCGCCCGATAAGACGGTTTAGTGCGGGTCACCGGTGGCCCGCGCCGGCGTGAACGTGTTAAATGATATGTAAAAGCAACAAAAGGTATAATTCATCCAGAAATTAGATAACAGATAAAGTAATTTTTAAGTATTTATTAAGCTATCAAAAGTAATTAATGTTATATATATTTAAATAAATAATCATCCAGCTGAAAAGAACAATAATTTAAGTCAAAGTTATTAAACTATGAAATCTATGGTACCAAAATTTTGATAAAATCTTACTGAAATAGAAATACAAAATCTTTTATTTTAATGGGGTTGTTATAAACTAATTTTCCTAATTCCACATAAAGAAAGAAAAAGATGTGTCCTGCCCAGATTTAATGGGACCAGCCCTCATTCATGTGCACTATACCTCTTGATGTCACATATATAAGAAATTTACTCTATGAAAGAACAATTGCTTCCACCACAGTCATACTAAATGCTATTGAGCATTAATGCTGGAACTAAGCCACAATTTTATCAGCTTCAGCTGCATGCCTTCACAACAAACCCTTTCAAGCACCTGACCAGTGTGAACCCTTTTATGAACTATTATATTTTCTATGAACCTTTTTAATTCTTCCACGTTTGGAAGTTACGTTAGAAATGAGTTGGGGAGTGACTAGAACTTTAGGCCTAGTCAGTTTGAATAGCCTATCATGTAGAGGATGTCATGGGGGTCACGGTTGAATAGGGGCAAAAAGTTCTCATTACACTACAAGGGGGTTAAAATGGCCAAAACCCAAAAAATTTTAAATTATTATTTCGGCTATAACTCCGCCTCCTTCGGAGGTTCTTACATAGTCTTTACTTGCCGCACCCACTTGTTATTGTAGAATCTTATGATGGACTTATAATGATTTCCATTCTTAAGCGTTTATATTACTTGCAGTCCATTCTTAATCTGGGCTGCAAGTAATATAAACGTTATTTAGAATAGGTTTTTAACATGAGTATTATTGCTGTTGCACTGTGCCCGAACAACTGATAGAGGCAATCAAGACAGAAAACTTGCACTTGGACTAACAATACCTATGAATACCTCGACTGACTGCCTCGTTGTTCTAGTGATTGTAAACGTGGTTGCTGATCATGATGTTATATTTCTGGGTGATATATCCTGGGTTGGGCCAAAATAATTTATTAGGTTTTTCTGTCAACAAATTCTGAGTCAGTAAGTTGGTGGTGTTTTACTCCTGTGCCTCAGAATGCAAGTAAAGCTGTTGGTCCTGTGCCTGATCTCTCTCCAGTCGTGTCACTTACCGTCCCATCGAACTCTGGAGTAGAGAGTGCACTTGTTCTTACGCATACACTAGCGCATACTTTCTTGTGAAGATGACTAGTCTTTGAGACTGACTGCTGTGACCAAAACTCGGTCTGAAGGACATTAGTTACTTTATTATTTATGAAAATTGATGAAATTTTCATCCCCCATTTCTAGTCCTCCAAAACTGGACCGATTTATTTCAAAAACATTATAAAAAAATATAGCTCTATCTGTAATGGTTATTTCTAATAACCGTGGTATAACTGGGCAGTTTTAGTTAGAAAGTTGTTAATATTTTAAATAATTAATTTATAAAATAAAAAGCAAAACAGGAACATTGGTAGTGGTAGATATAAGTTGTGTCATAAAAATCCAGGGAGGAAATGGGAATCAGTTTGTACGTACTAGACACTATCCAGATATCCTCTTAAATATTAAAAATGAATTAATGGTGGTATCCTCAGAGAGAGCAGGCCTTCATGGCATATAATATTGTTTATTCTTTAATCACTCTTCGACATAAGGAAAGTTTGTGAATGAAGAGTAGTCGAGACTGTCTATGAAAATTAAACTTAGTATAAAGTAAAAGCAGACTTTAAAGAACTGAAATGAATTATATAATTTCACATTCTGAAGTCGGGTGTTAACATATAGAAGAATTTAAGCCTTTTCAGTTCTTTGAAATCGGCTTTTACTTTTGAGTGGAGTAAGGAAATATCACAAGCTCATAGAGAACAACAAGGATATTGTCTAAATAGTTCAGTAAAAAACTTCATCCCCTACCCCTTGGGGGTGGCGTTTTTCTCCAAATTTATATGGGTCATTCCTGAAGTATATTCTATTAAATAAAAATAGAAATATCGAAATCGGTTCACAATTAACGTAACATACATAAAAACGGAACATACAGTCAAATGGAGAATCCCTTTTTGAAATCCACTAACCACTGTTTTGATTTCTGGATCGGGGCACCCCAGTGCCAGATCCTTTCACTTAACTGCATCCAGCGCAGTGGCTCGAATCGTCGACGACCGAGTTTTTATTGATCGGCTTGACCCACTGACACTGCGAAGAGTGCATCCATTGCATGTTGCATCCATTTATATATTCTATCGCATCTACCACGAAGAGTGCTCAGAGGAATTGTTCGGTCTAATTCCAGTCACTAAATTTCCGCTAAAAACAATCGCACATCGCGACCATACTCGCGATACCATCTCAATGATTGGCGGTCCACTACTGTACGATTTACCAGAAGTTTCTTCCGTGCACAGCTTCCTTATGGAATCGTTTACCACCAGCGATTTTACCGGACTGAAACTTAGCGACCTTAAAGAAGAGCCTACTCTGTTTTAAAAAGCCGGCAACGCATCTGCAATTTTCCTGGTGTTACAGTTATTCATGGGCGGCGGTAGTCACTTACCATTTGGTAAACCGCATGCTCGTGTGGCCTCCACTTATACACAAAAAAGATAACCCTCGAGTCTCTAATGTAACGAGTAATGAGTCATTAAGGATACTATCGCGCCGTTGTCATGCATTACAAATCTGTGTCTGAAATATTATATTAAGAGATTATTTTCAAAATTAATAATAGCATAGCAGAGTGGACGAATAATGGTGTGAAAGTGGATCTTTAATTAAATCTCTTGCTTACGATCTTAATTATTATATATACAGCATACATTACATAAACATAATTTCGAAATACCTACTGCCTTTTATTCAGGGAGTTATTTGCATGCCAATTAAACATAAATAAACACTTTAAATTTTTGTTTGTCTGCCTGGGCACAGATCAATGGTCTGGGTTAATATTCGGAATGGCTAAACCGATTGTAACCCCCTCCCCCCTCCCTCATTGATTGAAAGAAAATCTCAATAATTTATTATTAGTTTACTAAAGAAATACTCATTCGATTTCTTTGCTTGCTCCGTGTTTGTTCCATCATGCTGAATACGCGCTCGTAAGAAGCGTTAGAGAAAGGAATGGAAAGAACAAATGGGACCATTTTTTTTTCAATTCAGGACAGGGATTTCTGTCTTTGAATTACATAAAGAACCCAGTCAACCCAGCATAAATTCACTCAATTTTTTTCAACGAGCTATGGTTGAATCTCACGCTCAGGTCCAACCTTATCGTGCAGTTTGTCACTATCTAAGTCAATATTTAATAATTCCTGGAGTTTAGTAATGCCTGTCCATGTGATTGGTTCTTTTAGAGATTAAAAGTTTCATTGCTCGGTATTCCGGATTTTCACCGGATCGTACAGACACCGCCGTATCGAGAACGTGGACGGCGAGACGAACAGATTTACATCAGCAGCGCCGCGTTATGTGTGTGTGACCGCAAAGCGAGTGAGTAGCGATACGTGCGAGCGAAGTATGCGTATAATTTTTGAAAAGTGAGAAATTATTGCACCCCGGGAGGTTAACCATTATCACTGGATTCAATGCGGGAGGGTTAGAAACCCTAGCCAGGAGTGATCTAGACTGAATATTTTACTCGCAAAAAATTTTTTTTGAGAAATCATAAAATAATTAATATAAAATAAATGGTCTTTGATGATCATTTTAAAATCTACATAACGCTATATTAATAGATCTTACCCAGACGATGTATATTAGCTGGGCCGAAGCATCCTATATTTTTTGAGAAGGCATAAAATAGGTAGGAAGAGTGGTATTAGTAGTTTTTAATTTCGAATTCACAGACTTTATATTTCCTCGAAATATATCCAGGTATACTGCGATGTTTTCTTTAACCGCATAGCACGTAAGAATACGACATATAAAATTGCAATTTATAATTTGATAAAAAACTTGTTGAAATAAATGGTCATTGATGATTATTTTAAAAAAAGCAGTAGTAGTAGGTAGTATGCGAACTATCTGAGCCTAAATCGCGTTATCAAAGTTGTAAAGTAAAAAGCAGTATAAGTATATAGAATAACTCCGAAATACCATTCGGAGCGTTGACCGCTCCCCGGGCAGAACACCTTCCCCGATTGGAGATCACCCCTCTTCCTTCCAATTACAACACAATCATTTTGCTCATACTTGAAGAATGACTTCAACTGACAAAATCACTACACTGATTAAGACTTGTATATTTGTCCCATACCATTCATCCTTCATCATGATGGAACTTTGGTGAGTCGTGTTCTAGCTCGCGATGGTTTCTAAAAAACGATACATTGCGACCCATGCCGCCGGGTACAGCTATTACAAAAATAAAACAAGGATGACAATTACTACCTACTCAAATTGTCGCACTTCATTAAATCAATTTGTTAATTCCGCTGACCTTTACATTCGTTCTTTCAAATGTGTTGCTGTTGTTTATGTGGAATATTTGCCACTCGTTATTTTATAGATGTTTACTGATAAATTAGTTTAACGATTTTAATACTTTAAAAATAGGTTTTAATGGTCAACCTTGAAACGTATCTTCTAAGCCCATCAGCACAATATTAATTTTATTTTAATTTATTAATTTATTTTTTTTTACTTTATTTTTTTTTATTTAAAATTCATCTAGAAAATAGACCTACAGTCCCTTGGGAAGCATGGATCATCTACATACAGCCTCTTAGAAAACACGGTCCTTGACCACTTGGCATCTGTCAACCGACGAAATCGAGAATACATTCCGTAGACAATCGTCTAACACTGCCTCAAGCAAAATATAATATGTATTTTTTTGAACTAATGGTATGAAGTCACTCAGCCGAACTGTTGGTAGCGATGACTATATAGCGACCGTAATAGTAGATATCTTTTATAATTACACATTGCGTCAATTTTAGGTACCTGCAGTCGAGTTTTGTCAATAAGAAATTACTTAGCCTTGCGTTTAGGATGTTATTGTGACTAGAACCATTGGATAATCACTTCAGATTCAAAGTTCCTTAGTTTTGTGATGTTTTAAGTGTACATTTCTTCACCTAGAATTATCGTTGACATTCATTTATCTCATGGAACTTTTCTAGCTTCTTTATTTTGCCAATTTGACCCAGATAAACGTGCAGCGTTTTATCGTTGTTATCAAAACTTGGTGCTAAGTCTACTCTGTAGATTAGACACACATCGTTAATAATCTTGGTCGTAGCAATCATAGTAAATATTCGGAACGAAACAAAAATCACAAACAATCGCATATACGTGGTAGAGCCATGCTGCAGCTATATTAGTAGTATAGTTCTAGCACGAATGGGTCGGCTCGACCCGGGAAGGACCACACTCACAGTATACCAGCGTAAAATAGCAGCTTAACGCTGTTGTGTTTCTTATGATAAGTGTAGAGAACCGGCGACCTTTTTTTACTGGAAATGATGCATTCCATCTTAGTCCTCATGGGTGACAATGCATCTCCATTTTGATTCGTAATTGAGAATAGATGTAGATGTCTACGGGCCACAGCATCCATGTACCATCAGGTGGACTGTGTGCTCGTCTGTAACCCTTATCCTATAAAAAAATCTCGGGTCGATTCATCGATCAGTTATGAGCTGTCTGATTTGAGTTGGTACAAAACTATTATTTGAGTGTTTGTTTTTTTTTTTATATAAAAATATATTGTAACCTCATTATATGAGATTCATAATGTTTACGTAAATGTAAAATAGAAATAATGATAAAGGCGGCCAACCGTCCTGGAGCCCTGGGTAATTTAACAATTTTCCACATTTATGACAAAACCTTACTCTGTAGCTTTTTGCGACTTTGCTGACAGCGCCTTATTTAAATATAATTAATGAAAAATAGGCTCTGTCAGCTGTTAGTAACAATCACAGATTTTGTATCAAATGTAACGATGATATATTTAAATTCTTATTACATAACGATAATATCTGAAAGATAAAGCCCCGATCAAATGGTCGACAATCGTTAATACTTTTGACAACAGGAGGCGTGGCCGTGACGTGTTTTGCGTCAGTGTTGCGCAATAGAAAATAAATATTGATTTTAACACCTATTTACCCCACTTTGGATTACATAAGGAACGAAGGTCAACAGAACCGCCTGTAAATTTAATAACATCACAAACAATCTTAACGCATTGAAGTCACGTTTTCGTAGACTTACAGTAAATATAAATGTTGAATGATTACGTCATACTTGTCTACTTGTTGATCATGTCACCTGACTGCTAAATAGATTTAGGTGAACACCCACCCACCTTATCACATAGTAATTTTTCATACACATTGACACGAAAGTTATAATACTGCTATTTTTAAATATAGAAGGCAAAACAAGTGTTAATAAAGGCTGTTACACAAATGTCAAATATAAATAGTTTTGAATTTTAACATCAGTATCGAGTATAAGTTCGGTATGGTCAGTGTTGAAATTTATCCTAACGTCAGATTATCTTAAACTAACTACTAAAGAGTATTTATATAATCACTCCGCTTTATAGGTACCTACCATGATTGAAACTACG
This sequence comes from Parnassius glacialis, assembly GCA_033319125.1. Lineage (NCBI taxonomy): Eukaryota > Metazoa > Arthropoda > Insecta > Lepidoptera > Papilionidae > Parnassius > Parnassius glacialis. The sequence continues at coordinate 21,812,961 of JAVANC010000019.1, forward strand.
CGTGAAAAATTTAAAAATAAACTGACGTTCACACTTACACACCTCCCATTCTCTTAATAATATAACATACACATGCCAGTTACATAACGGCGAACTGAATAATCAACTCTTTTACTAAAATAGATGAACACAATTTCTATTTTGCTAACAAGAAATCGCTGAACGAAATCGAGGCTATGCAGAAATTTTAAACAAAAATAAAAATTGCAATTAATTCTAATGTTCTTTCATATATTTCGTATTACATATTAGAAAGTTTCCAGTTTCTGATTTGTTTTTTAAAGTTATCTTGGCGATATTAACACATTATATTTTTATAAAAGGCAAAATTATTTAGAGTTCAGATAGGTTATTAAAACTTAGGTTTATCGTAAGAGGCTACAGAGGGAAACAGGAGATGGACAGCATCATTTTCTGCTAACAGTTTAAAATAATAGAAACTGCGGTTGCCATACCGGGTGCAGATACATCTATGAAGGAGGCCTATGTTCAGCAATGTACTATTAAAGCCTGTAATGAATGGGTGGTATTTCAGTCGATTGAATTTAAATTAAAAATTTTGTCTATTTGACTGGATGCAAAGTGCAATGTCAATCTTTGGTATCAGTATCGACCATAATTTGACGTGTTTGTTACATTAATATCTAATTTTAGGATACAAATTGTTATCATAATGAAAAAGCATAGTGCACTTGCCGAGTAATTTTCACCGTTAAACGATTCTTATTCGATGAACCGTGTAGTGGCGGTGTAAGAATATCCACTACCCCATATCATTCCGCGGGTTTCGTAAGAGGCGACAGAGGGAAACATATCAGGAGATGGACGACACCATGTTCCTAATAACGACTAAGAATAACATGCGGTTTTATTTTTTGTAACGTCCATAGAGAGCGAAAAAAATTCATTTCTTATTCACTGACTGACGGGCGTTGTTCTACGGAATGGTTGACTGACCATTTTATTTATTAATAATATACTTAGTCAGTAGTAGTTACTAAAAAAAATCACGCTTAAAACGAATTACACCCTTATAAACCTCGCTACGTACATACATTACAGCTGACTGACTAACTGTGTCCCCATAGGACGTTAACTGACTATAATAATTTTGATTTATATATAAAAAAAAAAACAAAAGTTCATAAAGTTTCAGCCTTAAGAAATTGATTTTATTTCGGTGTTCACGACATGTTTGACCGCGCACCTGAGACACCTGTTCTAATATCCGCTTGACTGACCGTAGTATTTTATTGTAAATTATCACTTGAGAAAAACCAGGCTTAATAAATTCAGAGACTTTTTTAGTTCTGCCTCTGCGTCTACTCTATGAGTCAAGTTTTGGGGGAGGCCTTGTTCAGGCTGTAACGGTAACGGTAAACGATTCCTATTAGTTACACAATCGCTCGACTTATAATTAAACTCGATTTTTACTTTTAGAATAATCCAATTATGTTGTCCCATAGGTATTCGATTCTCAACGGACGTAACGAGGGACGAAGTGAAGGCGCTGTCTGCCTTAATGACCTTCAAATGCGCCTGCGTGGATGTTCCCTTCGGTGGCGCCAAAGCTGGCATTAAGATCAACCCTAAGGAATATTCCGAACATGAGCTGGAGAAGATCACTCGTCGTTTTGCACTCGAGCTCGCTAAAAAGGGATTTATCGGTAAGACTTTTTTGATCACAGAAAAATAAAACTAGTAATCCAGTATCAGCTCAGGGGCCTACTTGCTTCGAAATTCACTTAATACGAGCAATGCGAAAGCAAAGGTTCTTGATTAAATCTTGATTAAAAACTTGATAGTGGAATAAACATAGAGACAAAAATAGCGTGATTTAAAAAAAAAAATTATAAGGTACTTGATTACAAAAAAAAAATTTGCGATAGTATTATTATCCATTGAGTCTATCTCTTTCACCTCGTTGACCGATCATCAATCATGATTTGAGTATCAAAATCAAATCATGATTGATTGATTTTTATATTTTTAGAAATTTCTAGTGCAGTAAGTATATTGACAGCTTGGTAGCGCTCTGGAGAAACATTTGACTGGAACGCTATATATGGCCTTAAAACAATTGTTTCGGGTCTGATAATTTATTAGTGCGTAACACATCGTTTAACCGTAACTAACCTTGTTGCATAATTTGTCAATTCATTTATTACAGCCCATTAAAAGTCCACTCCTGTACGCAGGCCTTTGCAACAGATTACCTCATAGGGAATATTTGTCAAAGTTGTCACAAAACAGATGGGTCAGTAACCACAGTTTTTTTTAAATGTTTATTTAATTGTTATTAGGAAGATGCTGCTACCCATCTCCTGTTTCAGTTTCCCTCTGTCGTCTCTTACGACACCCACGGGATCATATAGGGTGGTAAATTCTTTCACGCCGCCACTACACGGAATTTAAGATGTTTTTTTATAGTATAAGGGTGACAAGCGAGCACACAGTCCACCTGATGGTAATTGGATGCTGTGGCACATAGACGTTGACATCTATCTATCTTAATTTTTTTACACTGATCATACGAAACAGTGCATTAAGTTGCTATTTAACGCTAGAGTTCTGTGAAAGCGTGGTCCTTACCCGATGCATTCGTGCTACAACCATAACATAGTAATAGCATGGCTTTTCCACATATACTCCTTCCATATATACTTTTAAGTTTATATTTCAAAAACCATACCCTCTTGTAAAACTCTTTTCTAATTAAAATGTAGATCAAAAAAATTACAGGAATGGGTTTATCGTCATCATTACAGCCCATCACATGTCCACTGCTGAACATAGGCCTCCTGCCACCTCCACGTGCATTTATCGACTACTTGCATATCTTACCATTTCGTCACTACATTTGGTGGGTGACCGTTGGCCGTTCTACCTTTCGCTTGCCGGTATGAGGCTGCTACTCTAAACCTTTCTTTCCCATCAGTTGGTGCTAAAAAGGGAGAGGTTATACTGTCCTAATGCCTATTGAGGCAGACGCAGATATTTTTTTTGACAAATATGAGTGTGCACGGGACATTCGCACGTAAGCTGCGAGTATGTGTAAGTGCGTGACGTCGTAGCGATCGTGACGATAACTTTCGGCTAAGTAGACGAGAGAGAGAGAGAAAGAAATAACTGGACATCTGGGCAACAGATATTATACTGGCACTAGTGTACGTGCACAAACTCAAAAGTCTTAGTCGTGCTAACCTTCCTCCACACACGCTTATCCGATAATGCCGTAGGCTGAGACGTAGCTTCAGAGGCATGGCGTAAAACAATAGGCACAACATTTGTGTTTTGCACCAATATTTTAATTTTAATTCAGGATGCGCGGCGTGGTAATCTAACCACAAGACCACGCGATCGTACTCAATTAAAATAGGCCACCATCATGATAACTAAAAAAAAAATTGGCAACTCAGGGCCCGGCGTGGATGTCCCTGCTCCCGACATGGGAACAGGCGAGCGTGAGATGTCCTGGATAGCAGACACGTACGCCAAGACCATCGGTTACAAAGATATCAACGCTCACGCTTGTGTCACCGGAAAACCAATTAATCAGGTATGATGCTTAAAGTTCATTCCTTATGTTTTATGGTCAAGTTATTTCTGTAGCCCTGTAGCTTTTACAACTGCTTAGATCTCAGGACTCGAGAAGTTCTTGATTTTTTCTACTGAAGATTAAAATTGTTTTATTTAATAGTGTTAGATGTCAGGAATGTTTTTCTCGTTAGTAGGTAAGTAGTCCGTCTAGAGAGAAAGTACCCTCTTACCTAATTCTGCCGTCGAGCAGCAGTGTTCTTTTCTTTTTATTCTTTTGTGTTTTTTTTTTATAGGATGAGGGTGACAAACGAGCACACAGTCCACCTGATGGTAAGTGGCTGCTGCGGCCCATAGACATCTACATCTATCCTCGTTTGCGAATCAAAATGCAGATTCGTTGTCACCCGTGAGGACTAAGATGGAATGCCTCATTTCCAGTAAAAAGGGCCTCCGGCTACCTGCACTCACCAAGCGAAACGCAGAGGTAAACCTCTACTTCACGCTGGTATTCTGTGAGGTCGTGGTACCACCCCGGTTCGAGCCGGCTCATCCGTGCGACAGCAAAAGCTGCCGCGTGGCTCTACCACTATTTAAAACTGTTCTCAAAGAAAGTGAAGAAGTAGTATAATTACAATGTCAGCTTGATAGGTCAGTTCTTAAGCGTTTAATTGCGGTGCTGCGATCCGCGGTTTCAAATCTCGCACGGAAAATCTATCTATAAGGATTATTTGCGGTTCATACAAATAGTGTATGAACCGCAAATAATCCTTATAGGTCGTGATGTATTTATGTGTAATTTATATACGTCAAACGAAATTTTCAGTGTGGAGGTAATTCTAATAACAAAGACCAATCGCTCATATCATACCATAAGGTAGACTTTTATCACTGTATCATATTAAAGAAAATTGTGATGATCACAAAATAAACTTACTACATAGCATGTCTGTACCTCGGTGCTTATATTACACTGCACGGCTAAGTAAGCTATCGAAATAATAACGTAGCGAAACAATAAGTAAAAACAGGTTTAAAAACAGAGGAACTTTTTGTATCAACGTAATGTCCGATCAATTTGTAGTTTTTTTTTAATAGTGACTCAAGCTTTTTGTTAATAGCTCAAGGCTAAACTAAACCAACTAGTTTCTTTGCTGTGGCGACAATAAAATATAACAGGCTTATTAAACTAGTGTTTATAGAATATAGTTTTATTTAAGTTCTTATTCGTCTAGCCTACGCATTAGATGCATGATAAAACATACACATAGGAAACTAGGAATGCACAATTTTTATTTTATTAATAATACGAGTGGTGATCCAAAAGTAATGATAATCGGTTACTTCAGGTCCGCATAAAAATCCAAAAAAATAACTAAAAATACTCACTAGGTCAGCCTAAAAAAAAATCATATAAATAGATCACGATTTCCGGGAGATAGTTTCATTTGAATACGAACTGTCAAAGATATAACATCAACATGGAGAAAAACGAAATTAGAGCTGTCATCAAGTACCTCTGTTTGAAAAAAATGTCTTCAAAAGACATACACAGTGACTTAGTGGAAACATTGGGGGACTCTGCTCCTCCATATTCTACAGTTGCACGCTGGGCCAAGGAGTGTTTAAACTGGGCAGAACATCCACTGAAGATGAATATCGCGAAGGACGCCCATCCACGTCCCTCACTGAAGACAACGTGAAAAAAGTCGAAGATGTTGTGTTGGCAGATCGAAGAGTGACCATCAAGCATGTAGCTGAGGTCACAGGGATCTCATATGGCAGCGTTCAAAGAAACATTGCGAACGAGTTGCATATGAAAAAGGTCTCTGCGCGTTGGGTACCCAGAATGTTAACCGACGAGCAAAAGAAAAATCGAGTTGACATTTCGAGGGTCAATCTTGAAAAGTTCCAAGCAGATCAAGAAAATTTTTTGTTCCGTTTTGTGACTATGGACGAGACCTGGATCCACCATTTTGATCCTGAAACGAAACAACAATCGATGACTTGGAAGCGAGCTTCCTCACCGAAGCCAAAGAAATTCAAAGTTTCAAGTTCGGCGGGAAAGGTTATGGCACCTGTTTTTTGGGACGCTCAAGGCATAATTATGGTGGAATATTTGGAAAAGGGAGCCACTATTACGGGCTCTTACTATGCAGACCAAATAAGAAGATTACGGGAGGCCATTAAGGAAAAAAGACGCGGCAAACTGCGAGCTGGAGTGCTGTTTCACCAAGACAACGCACCGGCTCACAAAGCCGTAGTTGCGATGGCTGCCATTCAAGAAACGGGATTCGAACTGCTCGAACACCCTCCCTATTCGCCAGATCTAGCTCCTAGTGATTTCTACCTCTTTCCTCGGCTCAAGGAACGCCTCCGAGGCAAGAAATTCGAAGACGATAGCGAAGTAATGGCCGTTGTTGAAGCGTTTTGGGAGGGTCAAGACAAATAATTTTTTTCAAAGGGAATCCTGGGTTTAGAAAAAAGATGGACTAAATGTATTGATTTGTTAGGAGACTATGTAGAAAAATAAATAATTATTTTAACTTTAATTACCGTGTTTTATTTTCATTATCATTACTTTTGGATCACCCCTCGTATTATTGTATCCGGAGCCGTACTTTTATAATGATTGCACAACATCTCCGTAGTGGGGAGTTAGAGGAAGTAGTGGGATGTTTTTTAAAGGAATAAGGGCGACAAATAGCTCTTAGTTCACATGGTAAGTGGATGCTGTGGCCCATAGACACCTACCTACACATATCCTCGATTAAACGATTCGTTGCGGCACCAATTTTCGACAACTTTTAGCTGTGGCGGCGAACAAATATGTCATGGCACGCCTGGCGTGTCAAGTGCTACAGACTATTGTGCCATCAGCCATGTGTAAAAATCTCTTTTCTGGGGGCACGGCAGTGCCCCCGCCAAGTCGAGCAAAAAAGCGGCACGGCCTTACCATCCTTTTCTCGAAGCAGTTCAGGCCATTTCCGAAACTCTATAACTTAGTAGGCATTGTATAAACTCGGTATATTTCAAATTTCATTGAATTTGAACCAGTAATTTAAGAATTATAACTAGTCAAAGTTTCTTAATTTTGTCACTCACTGACTGACCGATCATCAAAACTCTAAGGCACTTCTAGCACACATAGAAACTTCAAATTTGGAATACAATTATTGTTTAATATATAAATCAAGGAAAAATTAAAATATTTAACAATTTCGGTTCAGTTTTCGAGAAACACCAACTGCATAAATAACTTTGTAATCCCATATAAACATATAGTATTACAAAGTTACATTTGCAGTGAATGAATCAGTGTACCTATATATGTATAATGGAATAATAGGTGTAAATAGCTACCTAGATATAACTATCTACAAAAAGAAATGAGATGCCATCAAAAACATAACTTGTAAAAAAAGCCAAGTCTCGCAACTCAGTTCTTCTACTGATATATTAAATTAGATTGTTTAGTAGTTTAGTTCAAATAGATGACTACGCCGTCGTATATATAAACTATATATAAGCTAACGTAACATGATATAAATATATTGTATTCTAATTCTTTTATTAATTTTCAATTATATAGAAAACGTCAGTTTCGATATTTTCGGAAGAAAGCTTAGGAGTCCCATAGGCTCATACAAACCATAGGCTAAATAGCCTTATACCTATATATCTTCCCATATGCAAATTGCAAGCCAAATATTGGGTTCAAGAAAAATAATAATTTAAAATTAAAAATTTTGTAGAGCCGACGTCAATATAAATTATTAAGATTAACTCAAAAACTATTGGTCAGACCTTGATCAAATTCATATGGGACCACATGTGAAGCACCAGCTTTCAAATAAAAAAAGAATCATCGAAATCGGTTCACCCAGTAAAAAGTTATGAGGTAACACACAAAAAAAAACAGTCGAAACGAGTACCGTCTCCTTTTTGAAGTCGGCAGAAAAAATAATATGATGCAACGAAATAAAGTGGCGCAGATTCGTAGAATAACTGACAACAGACATACAAATCTATTAAATTGATGTACGATTTGAACCAGTATACGTACTGTTGAGCAACATTCTTATCTACCGAAAATATTTCAGAGAATACAAATATTAGAATAAATATTCTTTCCAGCTTTTTGCTAAAAAGTAGGAGACTTGTAACACTTGGTAATTACCAGGTATATGATTTACCAAAGTATGAGTATTATAACAAATATAATATATCATCATCTTGCCCATAACAGAAAGTATGTACGAGGGAAGTTTAAAAAGTTCGCGGAATGTCAGGGAAGGATAATGAAATGAAACATTAAACTATGTTTCCTTTTCAATGCACAATGCATTTCTTTTCATAACACTTAATACATTTATTAGATGTGTCAAATGACTTATTAATACCGTCTAAAAAAATATTTGTCTTGAGCGTCAAAATAGGCTGAAATTGCCGACTTCATCATCGTCACCAAATTTTTTTCCACGCAGTTCTTTCTTCATTTTTGGAAACAAATAATAGTCGCTTGAGGTCAGGTCTGGGCTGTAGGGTGGGTGGCGCAGTTGTTCCAAACCGCACCGGGGAATAGCAGCCGTCGCAACTAGGCTTGCCAACCGTCCCGGATTTTCCGGGACGTCCCGCTTCTGGGTCAATTTTGGACCGTCCCGGCGTAACCCCTTGCGGGACGCCTTTTGTCCCGAAAATCAGTGATTATATGATATTAGTATCTATCTCGTACCAACTACACCTTAGCCGTAGCTTCGATACCACTTTCAAATGCATCAGTAGAGAGAGTGTTTTCTCTCTGTGGAAATGCATGGACAGACAGCAGAAATAAGCTGTTTGTTGACCACGTCAAAACTGAACTACAAATTAACATTAATTTTGATCAAAAATGCAGTGAATTTTATACCTACGTATTGCAAAACAAAAACTTGTTAAAATGCGCAAAATCGCAATAAATACAGTTTTAAAACAAAAAAATAAGTAAAATTTAAAAATTTAAAATGTTTGTCAAACATTTGTATTTTCTTTTTTATTAAATGATTATACAGGCTGGCCCATAAGTCCCTTGAAATGTAAAAAAATAATTAAAAAAAAACTAATGAAAAAGGTTTTTATTTTGTCATAATCCTTATAAAATGGGAATTATTTTTTGAAAATTACATCATCTAAATGTAATCCGTTACGATCGCGGCACTCCTGTAAGCGACGTTTAAAATTATCCATCACTGCGCGGCAAGTAAGCTCTGTAATGTTTGCCATTTCTCTTTGGATATTTTCTTTCAGGACGTCAATTGTCCGCGGGTTGGTTTCGTACACTTTAGTCTTAAGATAACCCCATAAGAAAAAGTCCATTGGGGTCAGATCTGGACTACGTGGTGGCCAAGGAATATCTCCTCTTCGAGAGATCACTTTATTAGGGAAAAGTTGACGGACGACCAGCATAGCGACGTTAGAGGTATGGGCAGTTGCTCCATCTTGTTGAAACCAGGTCGGCGTATTGAAGCCTGGAAAATTCTGCAACTCTGGTCTAAAAAAGTCCTGGATCATAGCTACATACCGTTGTGAAGTAACAGCAAGCGCGCGGCCTCTGCCGTCCTCAAAAAAGTAATGGCCTATAATGCCATGCGCTGACATAGCCGCCCAAACTGTCACTTTAGGGCTATGTAAGGGCTTTTGATGTTTGCGATTTGGATTTTCGCAACTCCAGTAGCGACAATTTTGCTTATTGATATGGCCGTTGATGTGAAAGTGAGCCTCATCAGAGAATAACACGTTATTAAACGAAGTAAAGCGGTTCAACATTTCATTTGCGAAATTTAGTCTGTGGGTAGTGTCAGTATCTTTTAATTCCTGTACTAACTGAATCTTGTACGGGTGAAGATGTAAATCTTTCTTTAAAATTCGCTGTAACGATGTTCTGGGGAAGTTTAATGCACTGGAACGCTTACGAGTAGACTGGGTAGGATTTTCACGAATTGAGTGTTTCACTACATCGATGTTATCTTCCGTCCGTAATGTCCTTGGTCGACCTGACCGTTGTTTATCCAACGTCGAACCACTCTTTTTGAACTTAATAATCCAGTTCTTAATCGTTTGAACACTTGGAATGTCTTTAAAGTTGCGTAAATTCTGATATTCTCGAAATTTACGCCGCGCAATGGTAGCCGAATCATTGTTTCGATAAAACTCGCGCACACAAAATGCACGGTCCGCACCGGTGAAACGCTCCATGGCGACTGAATTCCCAGAAACCGTCGGTACTCCCCCCGCACCGCGCGCGCCACTCATGCGCGCCTTTTTTTATTTTATTCGAAATTTACATTTCTAACGACTTATGGGCCACCTTGTATTATAGTGTTTTTTTCTCTAACCAATTTGTACGTGGTGTGTTGTGTACCGCGTAATATACCCAAGTCCCGGATGTCGAGCTGGGTAATCCCGGAAATGCCTTTTTTGGAGTTGGCAAGCCTAGTCGCAACCTTGGCTTGTGTCCACGGGCGCATTGTCGTGCAAAAGGAGCACGCCTTTCGTAAGCTTTCCTTCGCCTTTTTTCTTGAATAGCTTCTTTTAATGGATCTAATAAAGAAGCGTAGTATTCTCCCGTTATGGAGACACCACTTTCCTTATAATCAATCAATAGGATACCTTCTGTACCCGAAAGAGCGTCACCGTGGTCTTTCGGGCCGATTGAGACACCTTATACTTCTTAGGAGGGGTGTTGCGCCTTTTTTATGTCACTGCATCGACTCTTTCTTTGACTCAGGTGCATAATGGTGAACCCAAGTTTCATCGCCAGTTCAATTCGGGCCATAACTTCCTCTTTTTGCTCTCTACAGCGGTCCAAAAACTCGCGATAACTTTCGACGCGCTCGTGTTTTTGATGCGCAGAAATTCTCGGAACCCATCTTGCACAAACTTTAGTCATGCCAAGGTGTTGATGTCGAAAGTTTAAAATGGTTATTTCTGATACTCCAACTAATGAGGCAAGCTGTTTTTTTTCTTTAGCCGAGCATCTTCCGATACAATTTTTTCGATTATTTCTGGCGTTGTAGCCTCAATTAGCCGTCCAGATCGCGGGTCGTCTTCAATGCAGTCCCTCCCTTCTTTGAAAAGGACGTTCCATTTATAAATCATGGTTTTCCCAGGAGCGGAGTCCCCATAAACAGCAGACATCTCCTGAAAAATGGTTTGAGGTGTCTTTCCTTGATTGATAAGAAACTTAATGATGGCGCGATATTCAATTTTCTCCACAAAAGTTGGAAGTAAAGTTGCAGCCTATTTACGGTCCCACTGCTGGGCACAGGCCTCCTCTCATTTCTGAGAGGGTTTTAGGGCAAGGAAATGTCCGCCGCGCTGCCCCAATGCGTGTTGGCGAACTTCACATGTCTTCGAAATATTTTTTTTCTTATTTCTCCGACATGTAGGTTTCCTCACGATGTTTTCCTTCATCGCCGAGCACGTGGTAAATCAGCACTTAAAATTGCAATTAACAATTTCATTGGTGCCGGCGGGGATCGAACCCGGGTTGCTCGAGTACTGTGAAGCTTACAGCGAGCGCTAACCATCTGAGCTACCACGGTTCTAAATTAATTTTCTCCATAGTGGCTAGTTTCTTCCCTATTGACTTGTTTATTCGTTGATAACTCAAAAGTTAATGACCCGATTATCCTTGTCTTCTGTATATGTGCTATTTAACACACAGCAGTTCTCGGCCCTCGGGGCATCCCCCATTGCCCAGATTCACGTCGCGATACACAATTATGTACCGGTTGTGGGAGCCGTCACGGCATTGTAAGTAACGCAGCGGTCCGGGGTTCGGTTCCCCGGTCGCTTTAAGTTGGTGTCAATAAAAGGTTAAAGTTGTTCTTATCCGGGACATTGAGCGTTGTTACTCGACTCTCTAATCTATATAGAGAGGAGTTCTCTTGATAGAGGTCGCCCGTCCGGGGCCTGGGCATGTAGAGGTGCCAAGTTGTTAAGGTGGGGGTGTGGTCCGTTGTCTGCCTGGTCGAACATGCCGCGCGCCAGCTGGACCACAAATCCTGGATCGTTTCCATCTTCAGGGTGGCTGCAATGACGTCATTCCGGACGTACCGACCTGTACCGACGATGGTTCGTAAAGATAAATTCTGCTGGGTCTAAAGTCGATGCGTGCCAGGCCGGAGCAGCGTTTGTTTGTCTCGGTGTTATGTAGAGTTTATATAGTTTCAGCTTTTTCTTAAGCGTTAGCTTGGATGCCAGAACAGGACAGAGCATCGCCCACGCACATCTGGTGCTGCGGACAACGAGTACGACGTGCGCGGTCATGCGCAGCATCCTGTCGATCCGACATCCAAGATAAGTCACGGCCTTCTCGTACGCGATCTCTTGGCCCCTGAGCGTCAGTGGAGGTGGTAGGTTTCTGAGGCGGCGGGTGAGCAGTCGTCTTTGACGGCCACCTCTACTCGTCCAGCCATGGTGGCAGCAGGTCCAGCAGACGCTGCATCCTGGCAGTGGCTATGTGAGCTCTTCTGGACGATGTGAAATAGGCGCTATCGTCCGCGTATAGGGCCAACTCTACATCGTCCTCCCATTCGCGGAGTCCTTCGGGAAGTGGGATGTCCGCAGTATACCGTTGTAGAGTCGATCTATCTCTACAAGTAATCTATCGGGCAGCTGTCGGGAGTGCAGAGTTGGTAATCCCGTCGTGCCCCGGCGCCTTCCTCGGTTGCAAGCGGATTACTGTCCTTCGCAGTTCAACGGGGGAGATGAACACTCTCCTGTAAACGGTGGCGCGGGCGACGACAGGAATTTCCGTACGCTGTTCTCCTTCCGGGCATGAAGCTCCATGAACTCCGTACTTGCCAGGTTCGGCATAAATTGCTCCTCGAAGTGATCTACTAGGATATCCGTTCTACCTTTGGCCTCGTAACAACGTTTGCCCACGTTGTTGGTCAGCGGACAGACGGGGGTCTGGTATTGGTTAACTGTCGGCTCAATTTGTAGAGAGACACATCTTGCTTTTCCGCTTTCTAGATGCGCAGCTTGCAGGCCTTTCCTCTGTGGGCCTAGATTGCAACCGACAGTTCATCCGTCAATTGGTTGAGTCTAGAATGGCCCGATAAGGCTGAAACTTGGTATACATACTAACAATGAGTCACTCAACTAGCGCTTACCTGGATGAATAAACTCACCCTCGTCAACCCCGCCATTCCGCGAACTTTTTGACCTCCCTTCGTAGGTAATATTAGGTTCTTAATACATTCTTACCGCGACAGTCAAGGAATGTCATGAGAGGCGACAAAGGTAAATGAACAAAAGGTGGACAGCAGCAGCTTCCAGATAAGAACTGAAAACAATGAAAAACTGCGGTTGCATGTTCGGCTGTGGCTGGCTGTGTTTTCGCGTCTGCGTGTGTGCGTGCGTGTGCGTGTGATACATTATGTATCACAATTGTGTACAATGTGTCGAAATGTAATGTTACGTGGGAATAAATCTAAAGTGACATCTTAAATTAATAAATTTTTCATTTCCCAAAAACATACACAGAGTGTTGAAATATCATATTGTGAAATAGATGTCTACAATTATTCACTTTAAACATGATACTTATAATTTTGTTATTTAGTGAGGGCCACGTACATATTATAACGATTAATTATAATGTATAATTTTTTTATTTCAAATTGATTTATTAAGTCCATAAGTAAGTAAACTGCAATACAACTAAATTTATAAAACAAATTTACCACATTATAATAAAACTGCTATTTATAGCTCTGGTATAACTGTAAATATCTGTATCACTTGCTGTTCATTATATGAGCAATATTTATATATTAGTTGTTTGTTGGTAATTACGTTCTCGAATACTCTAGAAATTTACAATATAACAAGGCGAAAAATCGATCTAGCTACAGGTTTACCACGCCATAGTTTGATTCCTGCAATGGGGTCAGATTTTTTTACTAGGTATTAGGACGTCTTTTATGCCTAGCAGTACATCTGGGTGGATACCACCCATTACTGCTGCTTTGTAAGAAGCTAGGAGTAGATGTCCTGTCCATGGACTGCAGTAGTCACTTACCACCAGGTGAACTGTAAGTTTGTATGTCGCTTCAATTATATATAAAATAATTTAAAATTAAAAATTTTGTACAGCCGACTTCAATATAAGCGACTTCAATATAGGTTATTTAAGAATAACTCAATAACCATTGGTCTGACCTTGATCAACTTCATATGGGACCACACGAGAACTATCAGCTTTCATATAAAAAAAGAATCATCGAAATCGGCCCGCCCAGTACACAGTTATGAGGTAACACATAAAAAAAAAACATACACCCGAATTGAGTACCGTCTCCTTTTTGGAAGTCGGCAGAAAAGGATCTGAAGGCGATAGTAACGACGGATCCGTCTCAAACTACGGCTGAGCTGTTTGATCATTTGCGATAAATCGGTAAAATAAAGAAGCTTTACAAATCTGTATCTCACGAAATGATAGTTCGTCTCTCATTTCGTAAGATACAGATTTGTAAAGTGAGAGTCTAGCGTCCAAATTGCATAATATTGCTGAATCGGCATAGTAAGAAGAGAACTTGAGAAGTGGATCTTACTATAATCGTATGCGTTCATTACAGTGGTAAAATCCAGATGCCCAAATCACCAATCAGTGCCTTAAATGAAAGATTAGCCAGAAGAAGAATACATGGTGACAGTTTGGTGTTCTACTCTTAGTGTAATTGACTATTGCTCCCTGCTATCTAGTGCCACAATTACTGCTGACCGTTATTACCAATAATTGCAAATGATAGTGGAGAAGCTGGCACTCAAACTAGATGGGTGAACCGCTCTTCGCTATTGATTCTATATGTCAACGTTTAGTCACATATACACACACAACAGATATTGGCAGGATTAGTAGAGCTGAAGCCCATCCTCATTCAACATATTTTTCAACACAAAATTAACACACCAAAATTAGAAAACTTTGGCAAAAATTTCAATTCTGAAAAAGAAGCTAAGGAACTTGCGGTGGAGATTATTATTGCTCTGTGGTAAAGAACGCCTTTAATCGGTTCTTGTGCTGCAAAATTCTATAGCACAAACTATTTTTATAATGACTGCACAACAACTTCGCAGTGGGGAGGTAGAGGATTATTAGGAAGTTTTTTGTATGGAATAAAGTCTACAAACGTGCACACAGTTCACATGGTAAGTAAATGCTGTGGCCCATAGACACCTACATAAATCCTCGTTTAAGAATTAAAATGTAGATGACTACGCCGTCGTATACATAAAATATCTTTAAGCTAACGTAACATATTATATAAATATATTGAATAATCCATATACTGACCTTAACATGGTTTTACTTAATTGGATTTAATGGCTGACAAACAAGAATTCATACCTCGTTGATATGCCTATATTAACTCTTCTGAAGTATCGTCGTATTTTTAGATCTAGCTTATATTGTGAAAATGGGTAACCTTCAATTTCGTTCATAATATTATGATAATTAAACGTTTTTAAACGTGTTAGAGCCATGCTGCAGCTATAATAATTGTATAGTTGTAGCACGGAATGGTTGGGTCCAACGGGGGAAGGATCACGCTCTAATAGAGTATCAGCGTAAAATTGCAGCTTAATGCTGCTGTGTTTCGTATGGTGAGTGTAGAGAACCGGAGAGCAGTTTTACCGGAAAAGAGGCATTCCATCTTAATGCCCAGTTTACGTTATTCCAGTCCAGCGATCGAATCCAGCGCTAGATTGCTCACTGGAAAAATGTAAACCGACGCTAAAATCAACTGAATCCAGTAATCATTCCAATCCAGTAACTGGATTGGCGATCTACTTTTTAAATCCAGTGCGACCAATCCAGTGCAACTGGAATAATGTAGTCGGCTAAGCTAGTGGGGACTAGAAGAAAGGATTTATCAATGGTGAATCGAAACTGATCTCTTCATGAAATCATTGTCACTGTAGTGTTCTCACTTCTACGGCTTCTAAATGACTGGAATAATGTAGGCGATACAGATCCAGTCTTGCACTGGACTGGATTCTCGCTGGATCACTGGACTGGAATAATGTAAACCGGACATAACCCTCACGGCTGACAACGCATCTGTATATTGATTCGCAAACGAGAATAGATGTAGGTAGGTGTCTATGGCCACAGCAATCACTTCATCAAATCCAATCAGGTGGAATGTGTGCTCGCTTGTCAGCTTGTCACCCACTATCCTATAAAAAAATATGTATGATGAAAAATCTAATATTATGTTTTTAAGAAATTTGAATAGGCTAACTCTAGTGTTTTTAGTTTTAGGGAAGAAGTCAAACCAAAAGGATTTTAATTAATACAATAAATTAATTTAATTATAACACAGTATTTTCTGGAAATAACATTGATGCATTGTATTTGAATCTACAGAACTGGTTTCTATGGTAATTATTATAATACATAATGTGTCTACATAACAAAGCAGAATCTTGTGTTTTGTAGCCATTTGATATTAAGCCATTAATTCCTTGTTTTGTTAATATTATATTTCTATATTCTTATCATTAAGTGTTAATAAATATATGCAAACATTTCTATTATTATCTTATCCATTTGCATATGTCATCAGTTACCAGCTAACCAGTAGTATAAATTCATCAACATATTTTGTACCAGTGGCAAGTTGTGTGTTTTGTTCTATACTTTATTAATAGGTATATTTTTAATGAAAAATGCTTCAAATGTATTTTAATACTATATGTGAGGGATACATGCTAAAACATAAACAGACTTATAAGAAAACTGTTTAAGTAACGCGTAAAGACTGTGGCCCGGGCATAACGTTTACTGTGAACTGCGTAATTTGTAAGATAGGTGCTATAGGCTGTTGCTGCGCAATAACTTGTTCTTTTATTACTTTGTGTGTTACCACTAACAATATATAGTTCATTACTATTACTGCAATTTTATTTAAAATTCCAAGAACTACAACACATTACCGTCACCAACCATACCTTAATAAGAAAAGATCGTCAGTGCTGCAGCGTATATTCCAGCATGTCATGTCAAGCATTTTGAAGCTCTGTGAACTTGAAACCCGAACTAAAAAAATAATAATTGATACTGACATATTCTACAAATAACGCAGATTGTAATACCGTTTATTCGTTTGTAGTCCTGAAAAATCTTTTGATAATTACTAAAAGTTGTAATTTTTCATGAAATATAATAATTTTCGAAAAATCTTGATTAGCAATGCGTTAAGAATCGTTTGTAGACGATTGTAATACCTACTAAAAGATTTTTATTGTAGATTTTTTTATTCTAAAAAGAGTTATAATTTTAAAAACATTGTAAAGATAATAAAAATTGATACATATTCTAAAAACAATGCAGGTGATTGTAATAACCTTAATTCGTTTGTAGTTCTGAAAAATCTTCTGATAATTTATAAAAGTTGTAAATTTTCAAGAAATATGAAAATTTTTGAAAAATCTTGATTACCAATGGGTTAAGAATCGTTTGTAGATGATTGTAATACCAAAAAAATTTTTATTGTCGGACCTGAATCTTGAAGGATACTATTATTAAAAAAATCTATCACCCAAATGAACTACAAACGACATAGATGATTGTAATACCGTTTATTTGTTTATAGTCCTAAAAAATCTTCCGATAATTACTAAAAGTTGTAATTTTTTTAAAGTATTTTGAAAATATACATATAATTTTGATGAATAATACTGTTAAAAAGCGACATATACACTCAATAAATGCAGGCCCAAAAACCCTTTGCGTTTGTGCGGAATATTGACTCCAACTTTGATTCGAATCAATATCCACAGGGATCGAGTATGCTTCATGCTACCCCATGTCCCACTTTGAGCGGGACAGTCCTGCTGTTAAGCTTTGTGCCCCTCTGTCCCCAAAATACGTAAAAATGTTCCGCTTTAACAAAGTTGTAGCCAAAAGTGGTTGCAGCGTGGGTAATGTGTTTTAAAGTACATTGGTATGTCTGTAGTTACATTTTTTAACTAATGGGCTGGTTGGAAGTATTTAAACACTTCCAAACTAATGATCACTAGTATACGAATTTTCACATAATAATTGAGAGTACATTTTATGTCTGCCTGGTAGTAACGATCGAGTCAAAAGACGTGTTAATTTCTAAAATCATAATAATTCAAGTACGTCTCACCCTGAGGGAAAAAATAAGTGGTCTCTAGTGTCAGAGACAATCCTAGCCAAATAGCCGGAGGGAGTACCTCAAGTATGTGTTAGTGTGGTCACTTCTGGCATTGTAATATTATCTCACGATGAAAAATCGAATAAGAGAACATCAATATACAATCAAAAATATGTGTGAAATATTTTGGTAGCTAGCTAATCTTCAAATAATTGTTCAGGGAGGTATCCACGGCAGAGTTTCGGCTACTGGCAGAGGAGTGTTCCACGGATTGGAGAACTTCATCAATGAAGCCAACTACATGAGCATGATTGGTGAGTCACTGGCGCTTTAAGTAAATACGTTAAATATTACTTTATTATTTTAAAATGTCCAGTTTACAGAAAAAAAGGTACATTTGCGTTCATGAACTTTATGCTACGATTCAATGTCAATAGATATTTCTATATCACACATTGCCAGTTCGATATAGAACTAGTTTTTGTGGAGTGCTGAAGCTATTTACAAAATTATCTTTAGTTACAGGTTATGTAATTATGTTTTCAATATATCATTATAATATTTTTTCAATAATTCATGATGTACGATACGAGTTACGAGAATATTATGATGAAACCGATTTTTTGTCAATATTATTTACACAATAAGACTCTTATATATTATAGATATATTATTAAAGAGTAATGTCATAGAAATGTATTTAACCAACATAAAAATAAAACTGTATCTTGCAGTCAGTAATCAGTAATTGAATGAGACAGTTATTTTTAGTTTTTCCGTGTTCAGGCCGCTCGTGAAGCCATTTGTCACGGTTAACTTCGCTTTAGCAGTTATTAGCAGCAAAAATACGATATATATAAACATATATATTTATTATTCTTTATAAGCCTGTGCAAGTCAACATCTGGACTGCAGTCTCCCAGGCTGCTTGCACCTTGTGCAAATCTGCGTATATAATCACTCTGGAGGTAAAATTATTTTTGGCGTTAACCAGATGACTGTATCGCCAGCTATCGGGAGCCCTGATATCTTTCTAGGTTTTGCCTCTTATACCTCTTACGACAAAAACACGGGGCGAAATGGAGACATTAATTATTATTTGCGGCATTAATTATAGATTAGCGCTTACCTAAAATAAGTATTAATTATTTTTATACCCATCTCTTTCTAATGCTATTTAGGGAAAAGAGAGAGCAACTTTAAGCACTTTTTAAATTCCCGTCGATTTTTACGAGTAAAGTCAATAATATTTATAGTATGCCATTTATAATTTTATACTTAGCTAATAGCTATCTCTTTCCTAGGTATATACTTAGCTAATAGCTATGTCTTGTCTCTATCATTGCCTCGTGACTACAATGTTACAAAACAGATTTGAGATTCATGTGTTACGAGATAAAATGCTACTACAGCGTTGATTCATCCAATAATAGACCGCGCGAAACGTTTCTCGATCTCATAATAGAAAATGGGCGCGTTACAATGCTACGAGTGTTTTTAATAAAAAAAACTTATGAAATATGTTATCATTGTGAAACTATGTAGTCAGTCCTCATTCTCACAATCATAAAATCCCGATATACCTACATACGATACGATATGTAATAAGGATTTATCTTTTAGGATTTATATTTACGTAAGAAAAAATTATGAGAGATTCCACGTGAGCGAAGCCGCGGGCGGCCGCTAGTACTTATATCATTGCATATTTTCAGGAACAACCCCTGGTTGGGGCGGCAAAACATTCATCGTACAGGGCTTCGGTAACGTGGGATTGCACACATGCCGTTACCTCGTTCGCGCTGGAGCTACTTGCATTGGAGTCATCGAACACGATGGCGCCATTCATAACCCTGAGGGAATCGACCCTAAGGTATTTAGACAATTGAAATTTTCTTATATTAATCTTTGCCTTTATTGTAATAAATTACAGGCTTAAAAATAAAAATAAACAACAAAATTACCTAAAGGTGTCTCATCATAATATTTAATCTTAGTAAAATTACCTGACTCAATGACCTTGACGGTAAAGCAAAGTCAAGGATTGAACTTTATGCACTGATAACCTTTTGTTTGGTTGTCACACAGCGAGTTCCGAATCATAATCCGAAATTATGAGTATGTTAGAGTGACACTAAATTATAAATCTGTTGAAAGTCTGTTACCAATGGAAAAGTTATTTTAATTTTGCGTAGGTATAAAGTTATTTGGTAACTTGAGGAGATGGTCATCTCATTTCACAAATTTGTTATTTAATTATAGCAACTGAAGATAATGTCAGTACTGTGTAGCGCATAAAAGTTTTGATAAATGAGTAACCGGCCATTATATTTACGGCATAGACATTATTTATGAGTCAAATATAAAAAAAATCACATGAAAAATAACATGCAGTCGCATAGATCGGGGCCATGAAATAATGGTGTATTATTTGACATCCTCACCATTTACGTGAGGTGTATGGCAGCGTATTCGTCGCGCCACCAGCGAAATGAACAAAAGTAGGTATATTAGGCTGTTTAAGATTTCGAACTACTCCATGATAATATGTAGAACAGCTGCGTACAACAACACGGAGCGTTGGCCACTCCCTGAGCTAAACGCCTTGCCCGTAGTCTCCGCTTTTAACTCCAACTGCCTAAGCTGAATAAATTATAAATAACGACTATATTCGAAAAGACCGTGGTAAAGTTGGCCCTTATCTTATACCACCATAATTTGCATCTTGATACTTGGTATAATTTTGATTGTCTAAAAACAGTGTCATTCATTTCGTTCGTATTCTTTTCGTTTTTTTTGTTTAGAAATAAAGCGATCGACTTTTTAGTGAAAAATGCCAACTGCACACAATTAAAGCATCATAATCTAGCGTCTAACGTGTACCTTATTATTGCCAGGTGACGCATTCTCCGAAAGGCCCATATTCGTATTTATCTTGCCCATTAATCCGTAACAGTCCACTGCTGATTATATATTAATACTGATTATATAATTAGCGTGATTAGCAGGATCTCTCTCCCACTTATGAGCTGCTCCCCCGTCGTCAGTCTGGCGTAAACGAAATGGTTATACCGCTATTTATCGAAAGCCATGAGATCTTTCTGAGGTTTTTCATAATCGCCTCTCACGACACCCACGGGATGAAGTGAGGTCATGGATTCTCTTAATCCGCCATCACACGATGTGATAAGTCCAATAGCAGACTTAATATGTTGGAATGCCCATGAAACAGACGTACGTATTAAAGAACTTCTTTAGCTCAGTCTATAAGTATCTGGAATTGAAATAACATGTCTATTTTTGTCCAGGTGTAACCCAAATACAACAGTCATTGACTGACCGTCGCATTTCGAAATAATACCCATTAGGTGCATAGCTTGCATTATATGTATTGTACAATTAATAAATAATGATCTAGTAGTAATTATAATATAAGGATTTAAGAGGCACGATAATAATAAATTTGGTTATCATGATATATTATGTCTCGGGGTTATGGTGAAATCAGGTCTTAGATCAAAAACTTAGGCTTTTGATCGAGAACCAGAAGAAGACAAAGTTGTTACTTAATTTTATCGTTAACCTGAACAAATCCTGTCTTTTGATCAATAACCTGATTAACTATAAACCTGCGACATATATATTATATTTCCGTGTCTCAGATTCTCAATCATAACCGTATAGTGGTGGTATAAAAATATCGTGGGTGTCTTCATCACCTTCCCAATGCGAGTCGTATTCACGCATGAAGGGTTCCGTACCATCGTAAAACATATTTCTAGTATGGGAGCCCGTTTTAATTTTTAACTTATTTTTATTATTTGTTGCCATAGCTGCAACAGAAATATACATTCTGTCAAAATTTCAACTGTCTACCTATTACGGATCATGAGATACAGCCCGCCGACAGACGGACGGACGGATGGACAGCGGAAGCTTAGTAATAGGGTCCCGTTGGTTACCCTTTGGGTACGGAACCCTAAAAAACTGTGGTTGTTAACCTACTTGCTAAGCGTGGCAACTATGACAAATATCACCCCTATCGTGGCGACCTATGTCCAGTGGTGGACTTTTGATATGCTGTAACGGTGGTAAAGGATATTTTTTTATGTTGCTACCGTCGCTCATATGGGATAAATTAAGCCTATTAAATGGAAGATAAGAAAAATACTATTGCAGCATAAGATAATAAATGTACAGTCAATTAAATTATAATTTCCAATGGCGATTCTGATTTGGAAACTTCTTTCATTGAAACACGTGAACAAATTCAATACATTTAAAAAATGCGGCTCATAAGACATGACTATATTGCACCAACGTATATTTTCAGGCTCTGGAGGACTACAGAATTGAGAGCGGCACCATTGTTGGCTTCCCTGGCGCGAAACCATACGAGGGCGAGAACATGCTCTACGAGAAATGTGACATCCTAGTGCCTGCCGCTGTTGAACAAGTCATTCACAAAGAAAATGCTCACAAAATACAAGCAAAGGTAACTAACTTTTTCTAAAATATAAGTTGTATGAGTAGTAAACTGTAAGTATAATTTAATTGATTAGTAAACAGTAAGTTTCTTCAGTAGCAGCATTAAAACATGCAGGGAATTGCTGAATGCAATTGGCTCAGGACGATGCCTTGCTAAGCCACCTGGAGGCTATGTTCTGTGAATTTGTAAAATTCGTATATGTAATGATGATAATGAGTGATAATAAGCTGCTATTTTACGCTGGTATTCTGTGAGAATGTGATTCTTCCCCGGTCGAGCCCATTCGTGCTACAACTATACCAGTAATATAGCTGCAGCATGGCTCTGCCACGTAAATTTCTTTACGCGGTAGATACTGCATCCCCCGATCTACTTTCATTTCGGGATTTGCTATGACAATGGTTTTTAAAGATTAAGATTATAGAATCGTTTGAATAGTTAACGCCAAGTTGGTGAAACCAAAAGGTTATTTGTCAAATTTAATACAGTTAATATTAATGATTAAAAAGAAATATTATTTTAGGCCAGTGTCGAAAAAATTACCTTTCTTTTATTTTTGTTAAAAAGTGGGAAAATCATATTTCGTGTTTAAAAATAAAGTTGTTTATTCAATTTTATTACGATAAACAGTTGTCGAAATGATAAGATATTATACAGTATATTATGTGTGTGTGCTGAACTAGCTAATATTATCAAAAACTTTAAAAAAACATTTCCGCTTCAGTGATGTAAACAATCTGAGCAAACGAGATAATAATCTTGATCATGGAAACAACTTTATATTTTTTTAAAGTAACAAAATTAAAGGTTTACATTTAATAAAAAGCGTTGTAATAAATGTGTAACCTTTTTATATAAGTACAATAAGTTACAATTTAATGAATTGGTTGTCATATATACATCCTTAGCAATCTATATCTATGCAAATAAATAAAATTGAAGTGTTTCTTAGTAATGTTAAAATAACAGCTTTTTACAAAACGCATATGAAAGTATATACTATACTAATAATAAAAAAAGATTTTTAAAATGTTTGTCTGTCTGTTTGTTCTGGCTAATTTCAGAAACGGCTGGACCGATTTTGACGAGACTTTTATTTTATAAAAAGAATTAGGGTTCCGTGCAAAAAAATTAAAACCCATGAAATTGTAGTAAATTCCACGCGGGCGTAGTCGCGGAGCACTGCTAGTCTTACCTATTTCTGGTAGAAAACCGCAATCCCTTACAGGCTTTAGTGACATTACTCCACAGCCCCCACGGGGTAAAATTATAAATAATGAAGACTACACCTTCTTTTTAATATGATCTGAATCACTTCTAGTTTATACATTATAATAAAGCTGGAAGTTTTTATCATAATAAATAACTCACATAACTGGCCCCCCCCAGTGACAAACCGGCCCTGTTACAATCTTTGCCATATTATTTTAATTACTAAGTTGATAAGATAATTTACATTCGCCGTATTCTTGTGGATTACGGCAATTCATTATAAAGTACAACACACATTATGACATCATTAATTGTGTTGGTATTGGTAATCAAAATCAAATCATTAACTAGTATATGTGCTTAGTTCAATTCTATTGTATTCAACAATTTCCTGATCATGTCTGCCATCCAATTTACTAAATAGATTTATGTGATTAATGTAAATTACATAATTAAAACTCACTTAACACTTTTACAGTGTTTGTTACACAACTAAAATTTATCTTTCATTATTTTTCAAAAATATGAAGTAAATGTTTCTCCTAGTTATTTAAAATACAACAGATGTTCGGCTATTTCAAAAGAATTCTCAATTTTAAGCAATTTATGTTCTTTGTACTAATTATCTACTACATTTAGATCATCGCTGAAGCGGCTAACGGCCCCACAACACCAGCTGCTGACAAGATTCTTATCGATCGCAACATTCTGGTCATTCCCGATCTGTACATAAACGCCGGTGGTGTGACTGTCTCCTTCTTCGAGTGGCTCAAGAACCTCAACCATGTCTCTTACGGACGTCTTACATTCAAATATGAACGGGAATCCAACTATCATCTGTTAGGTGAGTCGTTTATTTTAGATTATACAAATATGTGCCCAAAGCAATAACATCTACCAATTGAATCATATGTTAATATGAAGCAAATGAATATGAATGTCTGACTGACTTGTTGATCTAGTGGTCGTAAAGGCGGTTTCTGATCATTAGGTCCCTGGTTCGAATCCCGGGTCGAGTCAAAATCACGCTACTGGGTTCTTTTGTCAAGAAAGTCTCAGTAATAACCCGCAGGCAGGAAATTGACAGTGTTTCACCCCGTGCCTCGGAAAGCAAGTAAAGTTGTTGGTCCTGCCCTTCAGTTGTGTCGGATTACCTTCCCATCGGACTATGAGAGAATAGAGTGCATCTGTGCATACACTTGGGCACGATAGAGCCACAATCTAGCAAATTAATGCCTACAGCACAAATGGGTTGGCTCAACCGGAGCATATAATGCTGCTGTGTTTCATATGGTGAGGGGCGAGAACCCTTTTTTCTGCTAACAAGGCATTCCATCTTAGTCCACAGAGGTGACACAGCTCACAAGTGCATTTGTAATTTGATTATTATTCAAAGGTAGATGTAGATTACAATGGGCCACAGCAGCTTCACCACCAGATGGATTGTATGCCCGTTTGCCACCCTTACTTTTAAAAAAGAAAAACTAACAAATTTAACAATTAAGATTATAATATGTTGTGTAATATATGAAAATGTTGATAACCTGGATGACGAATTTACGGTTTAATCATGCTCATTTAAATGTTCAATGAAAAATTATTTTTAGGTTAATGTTTAACGTTTTTGAGCTCAATTTAGATAAATTTTCACAGAATTTTCCATTAAAAAGACAATGAAATGATGGTAGCCAATCATAGTGTTAGACGACTGTTCCTAAGCAATTTCATTCAACTCATATATTAGGAGTATATATTGATTTAATAACTTCAATTTTAATAAAGAATGAATAATTTCACTGTACTGTGGGTGGTGTAAGAGGCGACAGAAGGAAACAAGTCAGGAGATGGGCAGTTGCATCTTCCTAATAACAGTTAAAAATTAAAAACAGTTGACAACCAGCTTGCCAAGTGTGGCAGCTATGGTAAATATCTCTTCTATTAGGCAATCTACAGGGACAGCTTACGTTCAGCAGTGGACTTTTGATAGGCTGAAACGGTAACAGTAACTTCAATAATATTTTAGAATATATTGTTTGTCAAACAAGGATTACTTATTATAGGGATTACAGGGTTGCCAATCCAACTAGTACTATATAATACAGTATCCTCCTGTACAAATTTTACAATTGTTTAGGCCTTATCGGGACTTTGGAAATAAAATGAGTGGACTGTATTAACAATAGATTTAATGCCGCAAAACCTCTAAACAAACATATTATGAATTGAATTATCAAGTGGCCGTCTGCTACCGCTCTCGCAGCTGAGGGAGGGGAGGGACGGGAGCGCCCGCGCTGTCGCGGGGTCAGCGACCGGCCCGCGGCCCCGCGGCCCGCGCGTCCTCCATTTCGGCCGAGGCGCGATGACGTGCGCCGACACAATTTAAAAAAATGTAATAGTAGGCGGAACTATAGTGAGCGTGCAAGTGCTAGTCACCTCCTGAGGTATGTGAGCGGCGGGACGCGGGAGGTTCAGTTGTTCGAGCCAGTTTGTTTCAAACACATGAGAAAATATCGTAATATGGGTATAGCGTACCCATATTACGATATTTATCTCATGTTTCATTTACGATATATATCACGATAAGTGAAAAATATTATTTACAATGTACACCGTTTTTTTCTCAGATGAAAAGGCTACAAGGGAAGTATGGAACAGAAATATGATATCAACATTAATAAATGAGTACAGAAACAGTCGTGAGACGGGGGAGGGTGCGGTTGACCAGCACTTCCGTGCAGACTTATACTATAAGTTTATAAAATATTAGTTTAAACCACACTACTATATTGTTATGTGCGGGTTCTGTAAAAATGCCGATTATGATGAGAAATATACGCAGCACTCCAACTATCTTTCTTTTTTGATTGAGGGGCAATATATTATGATGATTATAATATTATCAATCAACATCCTAGTCGTCATGATAAGACTAAACGGGCCAAAAAAATAAATGTGTGTCTATTATTTACGTAGAAGCATGAGTCTATCTCATCGTAATATATTTTTTGTTTATTTTTTTCACACAGAATCCGTACAAGAATCCCTAGAAAGGCGTTTCGGCCGCGTTGGAGGTCGCATTCCAGTGACGCCTTCTGAATCCTTCCAGAAGAGAATTTCCGGAGCTTCCGAGAAAGACATTGTTCACTCTGGTCTAGACTACACTATGGAGAGATCTGCAAGAGTAAGTTCTAGTTGTCTTTTTTAGCAATATAATATTGTCCCGTGTTGTTGCACTAAGCAAACAAAAATAATACAAATTGTATTAAATATCGCAGTAAATTGAGAAGTGTTACAGTGCTAGTTGTTAGTAGGACATTAGTTAATTATTGTTTTGAAAGTGCTATGATAAAATAAACCAGTTGACTTTTATTTAAATTTTTATTAATTTTAATTAATATTTTTTTTATGCGATGAGGGAAACAAACGAACACACAGTCCACCTGATGCTAAGTGGTTGCTGTGGCCCATAATCATCTACATCCATTATCGATTACGAATCAAAATGCAGATGCGTTGTCACCCATGAGGACTAGATGGAATGTCTGGTTTACAGTAATAAGGGTATCCGGTTCTCTACCATACACTATATCTCACCATACGAAATACAGCAGTGTTAAGCTGCTATTTTACGCTGGTATTCCGTGAGAGCGTGGTTTCCTCTGTCGAACCGACCCATTCGTGCTACAACTATACCAGTAATATAGCTGCAGCATGGCTCTACCACGTTACATTTAGTTATCTATGATATATACATAAATCAATTTTCTTTGTTTGTTTGGATTGAAATAATGTTTATTTTAACAGGCTATAATGAAAACCGCTATGAAGTTCAACTTGGGCCTAGATTTGAGGACAGCGGCGTACGCCAACTCCATCGAGAAAATATTCACAACATACGCAGACGCCGGTCTGGCGTTCTAAACTCATTTACCAATTTGAAGTATTGTCTGCATTTTATAGACTCTTCATTTAGTCCCCCTGAGCTCTGAAGTGTAACTTTTAAGACATTATAATCACAGTATTTTTTTCTTTGTTGAAATCATGTGCGTTTTTACTATATGTTAAGAGAAGCTTTGTTAAACTTTTAAGTGAAAATGTAATTTTCGATTTGTATCGTCTTTAATTTCGAAATAAACTTGTTTTACTGTTAATTTTTTGTTGTTTCATTTATTTTTAAAATTATTTTCGTTACAATGGATAAAATACCACATAAAAATAATGTTTGGGTACCAAAATAAGAGATGTGAGTACTAATAATAGATCTCTTTGAAAATAAAAGTTATAGTAACAGTCCATCCCACAGCTGGGCACAAGCCCCCTTTCATGTCTGAGAGGGTGTTAAGGAAATCCGCTGCGCTGTCACAATGCGTGCTGGCGAACTTTACGTCTTAGAAAAATGTTTTTTTGTTATTTCTCAGACGGCATGTTTTCCTCACGATGTTTTCCTTCACCGCCGAGCACGTATTAAATCGGCAACTTAAAATTGCAATTAACTATTTCATTGGTACCGGCGGGATCGAATCCGGGTTGCTCGTAACTGTAAAATTACAGTGAGCGCTTAGCCACATGAGTAAATAAACGGAACAGAGGTAAAGCTTCATACAACCGCGCGAATCGATTGCACTACTACAAGCACGTGGGGCATGTGTGCGTGAGCACTGGCCGCTTGTCGCGTACGCGGCGAGACTGGAAAAAACCGGTTACGCTGGCACAGCCAGTGGGTCGGACGCCCCGTGTCCGATGTGCGACGGTCATGCGTCCAGGAAAATCGAGCACTCAAAAACACTATCTTCATGACCCCAGCGGCGGATATGGTCTATTTTTTTTTATAGGATAAGGTGACAAACGAGCACACAGTCCACCTGATGGTAAGTGGTTACTGTGACCCATAGACATCTACGTCTATCCTCAATAAAGACTCAAGATGCAGATGCGTTGTCACCCGTGAGGACTAAGATAGAATGCCTCTTTGCCAGTAAAAAGGGTCTTCGGTTCTCTACACTCACCATACGAAACACAGCAGCGTTAAGCTGCTATTTTACGCTGGTTTTCTGTGAGAGCGTGGTCCTTCCCCGGTCGAGCCCACCCATTCCTGCTACAACTATACTATCATATAGCTGCAGCATGGCTCTACCACATAAAAATTTGTACCACGTATTATATTAATACACAACACAATGCGTCAGTGGTTTGATTTTTAGTTTTTTGCACTTTATAACACTTTCAAAAAAATCGGCTTTTAGTTATATTTTATAGTTTGCTTTATACATTTCTAGGTATTTCTTTAGTAATCTGCGGCATGAATATATGGTCGCCGAGTGGGCGAGGTAAGGGGGGGGGGGAGTTGTAGAGTCACCCCCCACTTCCATTTTCTGCCGGACGTGCTTTTTTTTTATAAATTTTTTAAAATCTCATTTTGAGGTTATGTTTTTGTAATGTTTTTGACAATATAAACCTGATTTGTGGGGGGAGAGAGTTGGGGGAGGGTAGCCTAACGCTACTCAACGTGGCGCAGGCGAGGGAAGCTCGGTCGACGGAGCCCTATTTCTGGATGGTTTATAAAAAAATAACCACGAAGGGGATGGAGGGGTCTGTTCGCTCGCTTCGCTTGCTCACTCGACCCCGCCATCCCCTTCTAACCTAACCTGTCTGGGTCGGGGTACCCCAAGCCCCGAGCTCGGAAAATAACAAGCAATCGGTCTCCAGAGAGCTCTCGAAAAACAGGAGGCAGATAATAACAATAAGGAGCACATTCACGTAAACTGATGTAAACTCGGAAGCACGGAATGACGCGAGTCTCAAAGTCGAAAATAAACGTAAAACGGAGTGATTATATTCTCTTTGGTCGAGTTTATCTCTAACTGTCAATGTTCAGTAACTGTAAAAGTTCAGTTTCAGGTATTAATCAGTGATTTATGAATATTTTTTGAAAATAAATTGAAATATTTCGATGCAGCTCCGGCAACTAAAATTGCATGGGGGCGCTTGAGGTAAGCCCCCTTGACCTCCCCACAGTCACAGACTCTCTAATAATTAAATTGTTATTTCGTTTTCGTATCATTTTAAAATGGATATAACCTCAAAACTATAATTATCTATATCTCGAAAACTAAAGATTCCCGGCATAAAAAGCAGCTAGATGGTAATCAATAAATAGCATCATTGCCTATCACCTAAAGCTAAAATGATCACTTAAATCGTGCCGCAGATTACTAAAGCCGACCCCATTTCTAATATAATTAATATAAAATATAACTAATAATACAGAAAGAAACCTTAAAGATTACATTTTCCTAAGAAATTATCATCCCCGCTATGAAATCTGTCAAATATTTTACCTCTTCCAGTTTATAAAATGTACTCTGTGTTTACCTCACTGTAAAGTGGCGCTGCCCTGGTTGCAGAAAAAGTCGTGGATGCCCTCATTGAAGACATGGTTTAAAAGACAAGCATCCAAGCCAAACATCTTAATTTAAAAAAATTAATGGTTGTTGTTGTTGTTGTTTTTATTATTCGCTCGAGAGAGCAGGCAAAAGAACTGTGCCATACAGCCTTGTCTTCATGTATAATTTTCCTTCATATTTCACTGCTTCACAATATGTTGATGCGTCACATTGTGCAGCCTTGGGAGATTTTGACGGTAACTTGAGCCAGCAGGCAGCTGACAGTTGGCGATGGTATCTAAAGGCGCCTATGCAAACAAACAGCTTATCTTGAGATTCCATCACCATCAGAGCACTTGTTTCACAGTTTCCATTAATAGTTCACATGCGCAGACACTTAATACACAAAATCGCACCACTTTTACATATCAAAGTCCACTTCAAACCATTATTTAAACAATAATACAGGAGCAGCAAGCCGCCGCCGGTCGAGTTCCCGCCAAAACTCCTAAAAAAATTAATGGGTTAAAAACACAGAGTCCTTGCTCATCAATCGCTAATAAAAAAATTATACACAATCCCATCAAACAAAATATAATCACTACGTTTAAATCCCATACAAAAGTTCTCTAAAAACTGTCACCAATTGTTTTTACGTAATTCTAGTTGAAATAAATATACATTAATGTAAATTCAACCTTAAATGCATTGCCTAAGTTGTATTTACAAATACAAAGCTACGAAAGAAAAAGCAATAAATTTTTATAACCGATACTGGTCAACCTATACTTAGAATAATAACACCTAGAAGCCGAGTCCGCGTCCGTAATGCGAGGCAACTCAAACTAAGCCAGTATGGCTTAGTTCAATACTCGGCCCGTTAGTGCTCAAGGTCGTGTCGTGTTGACAACAGTTCCCGAAATTTTAATTAAAAATGACGGTTTGTGCAGTGAACGGATGTCACAGCACATCAGAGAAACACAAGAAACATAATGACATTACATTTCACGTGTAAGTAATACTTTTGAACTTATATTTTTACGTAAAACATTCATCAAAAATAAATATGAATTTTTAAAAACTGACACATGACATTGTAATATGCCTATATGGAAATGTTGTCAGTGGTAGAAAAAATCTCCCACTTTTTGTCGTGTTATTAAAAATAAAACACGTCAATAGGAATTAAATACTTATAATAATAATACTTCATTTTCCGAAAGATTTGATGATGAAGATAAAGAATTGACTCAACACTTATTGAAAACACCGATTCCAAATGATGTCGGATTTGAAATTACACGGGGGTAACGATGATCCTAACTGCAGAAACCACATTGTTGGCTATATTGCTGGAAAGACATCTCACAACCCGAGTAAAATGTAAATATTGCATTGATAATATGCTTGCAAAAGAGAAACTTTGGTTCCATAAATCGGTATGTATGAGGGATAAAGGTGGATTGGTTTACGCCTCAAAAGAAGTTTATTCTATTTGTAGTGTTGCTGAAACTGATCTGAGACGTTATCTAAAATAAAATTCAGGCAATATTTTCGAAAAAGAAGTCACACTTCAAATTATGAGAAGATTCATAGGAGGAACTCGTATTTTTCTATAGAACACGTTAACTCCCACTTCCATGATTCGAATTTGACGAGACTTATTGTCGAGCGCTACTTAAGAATTAGACTGTTCAAAAATCCAAAAAAGAAAATACTTTACGATTCGTTGCATCAAAGCGGCAGTTGTTCAGGAAACAGTTTCAGTTACAAGGCTACTGATATAAATGATTTTAATATTCATTTGTGTTTTTCTTATAAAGTTTTCTCAATAACTTTAAGCTGGAATGCATCTACTGTGTAAAACCTGCCAAAATTAAAATGTTCTTATGTTTTTCGTATTGTAGCTTACGTTATGCATGCAGTGAGGCGCGATGCACCATTATTCGACGATTATTAAAAACAAATTAGTTAAAACAAACTGAATAATGCATACTGAATTCACCAATCGTTCGTCGAACAGTCGTGTGTCGGGCATCGGGCGGGTGTGTATATTGAACTTGCATTAGTCATAATTATAACGTCTCTATTCAGTTACAAAGAAAAATATGCTACAATCACATTTCGATGGATCATAAAAGTGCTTGGCTAGACAGGCAAATACCCTATTCAATAATGTTTTGAATTTGGCGGACTACACTTCGATAACAGAATTCGAACAAACTTATTTTCACATTTGTATCAGTAATACGTTACGTCGTAACTGTTAGTTTAATATAGTTTCAACTTCCCTACTTTTGGGGAAAAATTTAATGTATTGGGAACATTGTTTTTTCACTTGTGTGCGTTTCGTCTAGCATAAACACAACTTGCTTACGCAAACATAAATTTGTTCTTGCCTCACCTTAGAGTATTCAACTAACAGGAGACGCCATGCGCATAAATTTCCAAACAAAAAAGTCTGTCACTTCTAACGGGAGGTGAGGTAACGCACACTAAGCAAATCGTAAACATTGGGCCACGTCGTTACGCACGCACACAGCATAATACGAGCACACGATTAAGCAAAACGCACACAACCTTGAAAATCTCTCATAAATGTCTCATCGTTACAGTGCATAAACCATAAACAACTAGTGCGAGGGCCTTGTCGATGAAATTTTATGCAAGTTACATTAGCAAATTAAATAAAATAAAAATGAACAAATGTTTAATGTGTAATATTACATTCAAAGTAAATTTAAAAAAATACATAAGGTACAAAATAATAATACAAAATTACCAAAATTAAAACAAATTGAAAAAGTATTATATTATATTTAACTGGTTTTAAAAGTGAATAAGTTTGGTATATATGTGACGAATACACTTTTTGGGATCACTCTTTTTTTGCGAGGTAGCTAATTCTAGTGCTTGCATATTTTTCCATCACCAAGTTTGCCAGTTCAATGTTATGTGGAACGTAATCATTATCGAAATAATGTTCCTGTATGCTTAAAAATATATAATATGCCTAGTCTATGAAATATTTTTACCAGTTTTTAATGTCATGATCAACCGAAAAGGTTATCTGTATAGGGGTTTTAAACGGTCTAATTTTACAGATTTTATACAACCTATAGAGTTAAACCGTTTTAAGGCTTAGGGTTGAACTACATCTGGCAGCACGGAATCGCACTTTCCTGTGCTTCTATCCTTTTTGGTCACTCAGAAACGTTATTTACTAGAGCAAGAAAGAGAGCGGGAGTGTATAGTTTCACCCTCAAAAAGCCGATTGTAAACCGGTTTCAAAAATTTATCTATCATTCTTGACAATCCATACTAATATAATATTATAAATGTGAAAGTGTGATTTTTTGTTTATTTGTTTTTGTCCTTCCTTTACGCAGCAACGGAATGGAGCAATTAAAAAAACATTAAACATTTGCTATCTCTGGGCCGATGTTTACGCTTAAACAAACATACTTTTTTTCGTCATTTTACTTAGGATTGAAAAATAATTAATGTCGTCGTAAAAAGCGGCAATATTTTGTGTTCTACAGTACAAAAGTGTAGTAATCTGTATATATTTAATAATAATAGATTATAAATTTGACACTGAGATTATTTGTTTGTCCTTATTTATTTATTTAAGCGCTAATAATTCGTGTCTCATCTGAAAACAACAATTTGGTTGACACCATCTAAGACGA
The DNA here is from genome assembly GCA_033319125.1 of Parnassius glacialis. NCBI lineage: Eukaryota > Metazoa > Arthropoda > Insecta > Lepidoptera > Papilionidae > Parnassius > Parnassius glacialis. Next base: position 21,846,451 of record JAVANC010000019.1, read on the forward strand.
TATACTTGTAAATAACATTTTAAGATGAATATCATTCACTAAACCTTCCATTTCGATTTGTTACATGTTTTAAATTTTATCCTACATAATGTAAAATAAACCTGTAGCAAAATAATAAACTTACTTCCAATAATTTCAAAGTCGGTACAGCAGTTTCATTTAGTTTCCTTTTATTATTTGATTGCATTACGAAAACCGATTTGTCAAAATGCAAGGAACAAATAGTGCTTGTTCGTTTAGGTACCCAGGTTATATGATTGCCACATGCTTTTATCCAAACTTGGTGCCTGTAAAGATCTTTTGGAAAACTGTAAAACCAAAGATCGTTTATAAACATTGTACAAAAAAGAATTTTAAATAACACCTTGGTATTATATATCAAGGTATTAATTATAGTCAAATAAAAACATCGACACTAAAGATTACAGTGAACATCACTATTATTGCCTTGATGATACCGTTTTATATACTTGAAATTACCCTTCTTTTCGTTTCATAACGTAACATAATGAAATGAAAATATCTATTTAAAATGTTTTATATACAATAAAACTATTTAAATTGATGTTTTAATTTCGTTAAAAACAATTAAAGATTATTATGATTATATGATTATTATTATGTGGTTTGAAATAATGTAGTTTTGCAAATAAATCACAATAATATTAATGAATTTAAGACTATTCAATCACACGATTTTGTCTTGTGTCATAAGAACAAAGAGAAACGACATTTGTCTACAATTAAGCAAAATTTAATTATGTCCTAGTGGTGCAAAAGTCCTTACTATAGTATTAATACTTTAAGTTGGCAACACACCCTGCTCAACTATATTAATCAGAATTTTCGTGATTTAATGCTTATATTAATTATTGAAATCAAAATAAATACATAAAGATGAAAGGTAACGTCGTCTTTTTGTAAATTTGAGGTCTGTGATCTTTTTTTACAAGAAAACACACTGCAACTCGGCATTTTTCTGGAGGTCAACTCACGCTTACGACTACTTGTTAACTGATGCCGTACGCGGCGCAACTAGTTTTATATAACGGGAATGATCCGCGCTCTCATACTTTTGACAGCGGGGAACGCTCTCCAATGTCGTCTCCTGTTAGTTTAATACTCTAAGTGCCTCACGTTTGAACGTCCGCTTTGTAGGGAACTATCGTTCTAGGTGTTATTATTCTAAGAACCTATATCAAAACAAATTCAACCATACACGCATATTTGAAAGTCAGAATTACAAAGTGAATTGGCACTTTGGTCGTAAAATTTGATTCCTTTTTATTAAAAAAGGAAAAAATCAAATTTAAAATTTGATTCCTTTTTATTAAAAAAGGAAAAAATCAAATTTTACGACCGAGGCTCGTCGCTTGGACAAGGAATGTATTTTATTACATCTTAATTTAAAAATGTTTTTACGATGATTTCTTAACAAAATGTTCGCGATGGCCAAATAGTGTTTAAAATCGAAGTGATTAAAGACAATATTAAAAGTGAAATCACCGACAAAATTGAGTGAATAGTGTTAATATAGTTTTTACAGCATATTTATAACTCTAATATATTTGTATAGGGCATCGTTTCGATAATAGTTAAGATAAACAACTTTTATTGTATAAAGAAAAATCGACCAATCAGAGCGCGTCGTATCGTAGAACTTTCTAGAAGTTTTTTAATTACCTGCGTAATAGTTGATACCGAAAATAGTGGGAATAATTTTATGTTCTAAAAGAGTTATAACTATGACATTAAATTAGCATAAGGATTATAGATTAAGGCAGTAAAAGAATATTTTGTATAATTAAACTTAATTCCCTTTTATGATAAAATGAAAGAATTAATGTACCCAAATATTATGAAAATTTGGGACATTTCGTTTAATAACATTTTAAAATGTTAATGTATTGAGTAACCTTTATGGTATACTAATAAAGGACTAAATTACCGATTTGATGATTGTGCAGGATTTAATCTTGTATAGAAAATATTGTAATTTATGGTAATTGTATAGTGAAATTATTATGCAATAAAGAGGCAAAACGGACAATGGTAAGCGGCTCACTATAAAGTAACGCTGAGGTCTACCTTATGGGCTCGGGACCCAGTAACGTTGTAGTATGAAGAACTACCAGTGAAAAGCAGTAGTATCCGGTAGTAGCTGAAGTGACTAGTAGCAGAATATAGTGAACAGTAAAAGTGAAAGTGTTAGCTAGGTGAAAAAGGTCGTAGCTGATATTCGCAGTTACATATAGCCGAAAAAGATCGTAACTTATATTCGCAGTTACACATAGCTGAAAAAGGTCGTTACTGATATTCGCAGTTACATATAGTAAAAGTGTTAGCTAGCCGAAAAAAGTGGTAACTGATATTCGCAGTTACATATAGTGAAAGTGTTAGCTAGCCCAGTTACATATAGTGAAAGTGCAGTCCACAGTTACACAAGTGATAAAATTTGCTAGTTTAGTTGATAATAGCCGCTAGTCAATAGTGTTAAGAAAACCAGCTACTACTAATAGATATTTTAATACTACCGAACAATTTAAAGAAATCTTTTGAAATATATATTGAACAACCGTAGTTGAACAATCATATTCAACAACCGTGGTCAATAAACCTTGCTATATGTATTTTATAGATCGTGCATTTTAATTTTGAACCTCATTCCACATCCCAGCAGCACCCGCAAAGACGGCAGTAGAAGTATCCTCCGGAACCTATAAGTGTAGGACGTGAGCGACTCGCGGAGTATCTCCGTCAACATTTACTCCGGAGAGTTTCGCCCTTTCGGCACACAAAATATAAGTATTTACAATACTTATATTTTTAATATTATAATATAATTATAATATATTTAATATTATATTTATAATATTAACAGTGGTAGAGCCACGCGGCAGTTTTTGCTGTCGCACGGATGGGCCGGCTCGTACCGGGGTGGTACCACGACCTCACAGAAAACCAGCGTGAAGTAGAGGTTTACCTCTGCGTTTCGCTTGGTGAGTGCAGGTGGCCGGAGGCCCTTTTTACTGGAAATGAGGCATTCCATTTTAGTTCTACCGGGTGACAACGCATCTACATTTTGATTTGTAATAGAGGATAGATGTAGATGTCTATGGGCCACAGCAACCACTTACCATCAGGTGGACTGTGTGCTCGTTTGTCACCCTTATCATATAAAAAAAAATTCAGTGATAACAATGAAATAATGATAATATTAATAATTACCGAAAATATGACATTCCATTCTTTATAACGTCCTGGACGTGTGATATTTACTAAACAAGGCATGGTTACCGTCGGAGCATTCGAATCCTTACTAGATTAAAAGCGTACCCAAATGTTAGAGTGGGCGCTTATTCGGTAAGAACATTTTTTGTCACTGATTGTATATCCTAGTTTTATATTAGTAGAAAATAAATATGTAGCAAGAACTAACCAGATGGAAGTTAGCGTAGAACATTCTTTTTTTAACTAAACTGTATGCCAATTAATTGCTCCATAAATGCTCCAGCAGAATCCGAAATTGCTCCAGCTCTATTGCTATTAGTTGATTTATAATTATTTTTTAAAAAAAATTAAGTATCGAAAATTTAATTTTGCTATAAAACATAAAATATCTGCTTTTTAAAATTAAACTAAATGCTGATTAATTGCTCCTTAAATGCTCCAGTAGAATCAGAAATTGCTCCACCTCTATTGCTATTAGTTGATTTATAATTAATTTAAGAAAAAAAAGGATCGAAAATTTAATTTTCCTATAAAACATAAAATGTCTGCTTTTTAAAATTAAACTAAATGCCAATTAATTGCTCCTTAAATTCTCCAGTTGAATCCGAAATTGCTCCACCTCTATTGCTATTCGATAATTTATAATTAGTTTTGAGAAAGAGTGATCCCATTTGAGTAATAGCGCCATCGTCAATAGAATGTAGTGACATTCTATAGTAAAAGTCATTTTATCGAATTAAAATTGATTGACTCTCAAAAGTGGTACGTATAATAGATGCTAAATGGCATAAACCCAAAAAAATAATATTGATGGGTGAGTTTTGAAATTATGGATTCTTATGCATGGAGAAAACCAACTTAATAATTTTTTTGTGTTTATGCCATCTAGCGTCTTTTTTACGTACCACCATGAGAGTTAATTAATTTTGATTTGATAAAATGACTACTTATAGAAAGAAAGAAATAGATGGTGCTATTAAAAAAAATTACGTATGTAATAGATAGTATAGCCTAGTATAACCTAATTATAGTTCGGCCGTTCAGGGAATGCGTTCCTGACACCTATCAGTTAGTCACGACTAGTGATGGGCACAACATAACACTGAGTTCGTTACCGTTCCTCCAAAATGAACCGCCGCGTTATTTTTAAGACTATTTTCGTTTTCAATTGGCGGAATCATTTAAAATTTATATTTTAGTAATTTAAGTGGAAACCAAAAAAAGGTAATATTAATATAATAAAATTGTTTTATTTATTCTTTGTTACAAAGTTACAATCTGTATTTCTTTTATTTATTTTCTTTGTTTTGTTTTTATTGGCACAAAATTATAACATTCATTGATTATTGATATAATAATGTTGTTTTAATGCTCATCAATTGTTAAAACGGTAAACAACCAGCAAAAATATTTTTATCGTAACTGCAACGCCATTACAAAGTTACGTCGTCAGTTCAATCGCGACGTGTCAGGAAGGCATTATCTGAACGGCCGAACTATAACAAACAAAACAGATATGTCTCTTCTTAAGATCGAAGAAGATGATGCACTGTGACACATATGTATATAATTTTATGTAAATAAATGAATGATACACACCATCTATGTTATTCAGAAGTCATTGATGAATAATTGAAATGTTTCCCTGTAATACAAAAGTTTCACTTCTGTCGTGTGTCTTCACGATACACACTGTTTTTTGTAACGTTTTTGTAATATATTTATGTAAGTTATACATATAAATAACTTACATAATATATATAAGTATTAATATAATTTATATTTTTTTAAATTTAACACTGAGAAAATTAATAAAAATATATAAATATAAAGCTAAGGTGGAAATTCGAATAAACGAATAGGCAACATGACAGCTAAGTGAGTGTACGAGACTATTTCTTAATACTGTAGTTGTCGCGCCTTATAAAAACAAGAAGTGGTCACATGGATTTCATATGTAGTCCAATCTAGAATAAGAAGAAAGCCGTAAAATATCAATTTTAACTAATACATACTCTATTTTAAATAAAACAAGGTAACATTTAGTCAACGGTTAATTATATTAAATAAGCAAAAACATTTATACCTCCTTTTTATTCAAATAATAATAATGAAAGAACTTTTACATATTAATATATGAAAATGGCACATTAATTTCAAAGTGAGATCACAAATTATTGTTTGCTGTGTATAATAATGTGATCGCTAGTGTTTCCTCTATTAGTTGATACACTCTTCGACCAGCAAGTTATTATTTAAAAATAAATCATAAATATATGCACGTGAACGTGCTGCACTGATCACGTCCTACTACTTTTCAACTTTTAATACTTGACATGTCAAAAGATTCATTTTTAAGTGACTTTTCTGAAATTTTAAAAGTGGAATAATATTATAATCCACCCGACCACTAACTTTTAGGTTTTTCCAAAATTGATTTGTAATGTGATTGCGGATCGATAACGATATTTTTTTTATTACTCATTGAAAAAGCATCAAAATTTAAGCACTCAACTAAAGAAAAATATTATTGTGTAGATTCTGTTACCTAGTCTAAACATAATTGACAATGACAGCTGAGTAGCTGAGATGCGACTTTTGGACTTTGGACTTTTTGCTTATTATTTTATATCAATCTAAAGGTCTTTGACCAGTGATTTTAAAGATAACATGTCCTGAGTGGGCTTAGCCCACGTAACTGGCCTTTTACTTGTATTAAAATAAAAATGTACATAAACAATTTCTATCCTTAGATAAAATAAATTCATAAAATATTTTATCTGTTAACTAAATGATGCCCGCGACTTCGTCCACGTGGATTAAGGTTTTCTAATTCCCGCGGGATTTATTTAATTTTCTGGGATAAAATGTAATTTATGTGTTAATTCAGAGTACCCAAATATATATATATATATATATATATATATATATATATATATATATATATATATATATATATATATATATATATACAGGGTTGTTACGGCCAACAGCTGCTTATCCCAGGAGTAGGATCCCCCGCGGGCCCATAGACGGAGAACGTACAAGCAGATGCTGGTCGGGCCTGCTACAGGCCAAGGTTTAAGTTTCTAATTACAATAAACAATCAGGGGGGAGCGTTGTTTTCTATAAGGGGAGCTTACTTACCTCTATCCAAAGCGACTGGTCCCTCAGGATTCGGTCAGGTCGCGTGTGGATGTATAGTGCTAGGAAAGTAAGGGTCAGTAATGTGTATCTGGGTGTGGCTGGTAGTGTTATTGACCTTATTAGACCGTTACCATCTGCAACAGTTCGGCCCTCAGCACCTCTCCAAACTACGGTCTCCTTCCGCAGTCACTTTCTTCGGTTACTACGATGACAGTTCTTTAACTCTGTCGTACGATTAACTACCTTACAGAAGCCACTAACTCTCGTTTGTTATAACGCCTGACTCGCGAAATGAACACAGAACGTACGGATCAAAGGTCACCGTTATTTCTAGAATATCAAATACCGCACTAGTAACTAATACAGTCGAATCCACTTATACAGATTCTGCGTTAAACCTAAAAGTCCCGGGTGACGCTCTCAGCAAAGAATGTACGCGCTACAATTCCCAGTCAGTATATTTACTATACGCGCCTACCATGACGAGCTCCCGACCAAAACGGACCGCGTGCTTATCTCTCGACGCGATGAATTGGACTACCTTGTTCTAGCGTGTCCTCGACACGACGGGACGTCAAAACCGGTATCGTAGAGGCGCGCGCGCCCTCTGACGTCCATTATTGACATTAGCGCTTTTGCGCGAACAAGGGTATTTTTGGAACGCTCCCGAAAACTAAGACAGGCGACAGCACCAAGTATACCTTTGATCATGGGTCACAAATAAATTCGATCCTGATGAAAAAAAAAATCATCTTTTTACAACGTTTTATTAGCTTTATTCACGCGCCATCATGTTAGTACAGCTAAATGAAACGATAATTTCATAAAAAATTTCATGAAAATACTGAAACATAAAACCAGCAGTGGAATGACTGAATGTATATCAGCTGATTAAAGGTCAATGTACGCGCGAACGTAAATTCGCGCGGCCCGCAACTAGCGGGCCATACCACAATACCTAATAATTTACAACACTTGTCTAAATACCTAACTTATCTACTTAACCTACTATTTTGCCACTGTGCTTGTCTCCACGTAGCTACTTTAACCCGAATTTACAGGTTAAATAAACCCAAATAACTGGTTCGATTCCCCGCTAATGAAAAAATACTTAAATGAAATGTAACCAAGGTTGGAGTCATGCGTTTTTATTCATCGTGTAGTTATGTTTATTATTCTCATGTATTCAGTTATGTACCTATTCAGATTAGTCCAGTACTAAGTTATTTAAAAAAAAATAGTTATGAAACAGCTTACCGCTCTAAATCCTCCGTGGTCTTATGAGATGCGGCTCAAATTGTGCTCCATTCATTTCAAGGTAGATTTGGGTGCAGGCGGGGCATTATCGTGTGGTCTTCGACACAGTCCGTACGTAGTTTCTCGAAAGAATCCACGATCCTTTGGTGTATTTCATCAGCACTATCACACTCACGATTAAAAACCCTTTCTTTCACATACCCCACAGAAAGAAGTCTAACGGGGTCAGATCTGGTGAGCGAGGTGGCCAAGCGTGTGGTCCTAGTCTGCCGATCCAGCGATCATCAAATAGCTCATTGAGGCGCTCACGGACGAACCTCACGACATGTGGAGGGGCACCATCATGCTGGAACCATGTGCGGCGATATTCAGCCAACGATAGGTCGTCTAAAATGTCAACCAACTGTTCGTTTATAAAGTTTAGGTATCGCTGTCCGTTCAGTCGTTGTAGCAGAAACACTGGTCCCAGTATGCGATCCTTAAATAAACTTGCCCTACGTTATCCGACTATCGGGTTTGGTGCCCGGTTTGTCGAACAACGTGCGGGTTAGCCTCTAGTTAGAAATACACGTGTGTATTTCTTCGGTTCCACAGGCCGTTTCTGGTAAATGTCGACTCATCCGTCCAGATAATGTGCCAATGGAACCAGGCACACGTTGTTGCTGGTATAATAACCAACGGCAGAAAACTCGTCGGTGGTCGTGATTGCCGGAACTAAAGCTTGCACTTTGTGCAATTTGTATGGGCGCATTCGATTACGCTTCAACACTTTGTGCACTGCACAGTATGACACACTTGTTCCATCCCGACAATTAATTACAATTTATTTAGCGATACTTCGTGTACCTAGGTTCGGATACATAACATGTTGCCGTATTTACAATCACTATAAACGTACGCGTTAAGCATTATTAAAACAAAAAACGTAACAACAAGAATAATACCAACACGTAATCACAAGTAATAAGAATTTAATAAATAAAACGATTGAGCTGTCGCTCGCGCACGCGTGTACAAAATCAACACGGAACTGTTTCAAAAACTACGATTAATAACGAACCCCGACAAAATTAAAACCTACTGCGTCACAGCGTGAGGCGACTCGAGCCGCCCGGGTTACATAATTGTTTCGCACCGAGCTAGATACAGGTCGAGTGGAGGGAGTATGGTTACAGTCGCGTTCTAAAGTACTACATGGTATTGGGATATTGTTTTATAATATTATAGTAAGTAATTAATTGTTTTGTTTTAGAATCATAATAGGTGCTTTACTAGCTACTTAGAACTTTGGAAAAGGTTGGAATTAAAAATGGATAATGTTTACTTGAGCATTATTTGTTATTTCTATCGTAAAACATAAAGTAGTTTGTAACAAGAAAACTTAAGCTAAGGGTGGCACGCCGTCCATTATGTCGTCTTGGGTCACATGGAAGCCAGATGTTGATGGTGTGTTGGTGTTACTGGATGCTACTTCATCATCACTTTCATCTTCGCTTGAGCTTCCGTCATCAGGTCGATCACATGGTAAGTTTTTCGGTATTCTTCCTCAACACTTTTAACTTTACTGCACAATTTTCCCCATTAACCTTCCCCTATCATATTTACCTTTTCGTTCACTAGTTCAGTCATAAAACAATAGATATAAATAATTTTTCTTTCCTTCCTTTTTAAAACATCGTCGCGAGTCGCAAAGTAAGCTGTGTATGCGACTGTATTTTTGGAGCGACCAAAGCGCGGGAACCAATAGCATGCAGGCACAGTAATACTGGCGGATTGTTCCCCCGTCGCGCCCCCTTCGTACCAATATGTGATAAATCGCTCATTGCCCAAGTTCAAGGCCAGCGTTCTTTTTTCACCGTTCGCGCGTACATTAACCTCCATTAGTCAGGTGATATCCATTCAGTTTCCACTGCTGGTTTTATGTTTCAGTATTTTCATGATTCAGCTGGAGCATTTAAAGAGCAAATAATTGGCATACAGTTTAATTTTAAAAACTATATATTTTCTGTTTTCTAGCAAAATTAAATTTTCGATACTTAATTTTTTTTTAAATTATTTATAAATTAACTAATAGCATTAGAGGTGGAGCAAATTCGGATTCTGCTGGAGCATTTAAGGAGCAAATAATTGGCATATAGTTTAATTTTAAAAATTAGATATTATATGTTTTATAAAAAAATTGATTTGCCAATACTTAAATTTTTAAAAAATTAACTAATAACAATAGAGGTGGAGCAATTTCGGATTCTGCTGGAGCATTTAAGGAGCAATTAATTGGCATACAGTTTAATTAAAAAAGTAGATATTTTATACTTTATAGCAAAATTAAATTTTTGATACTTAATTTTTTTAATTAATTGTAAATTAACTAATAACAATAGAGCTGGAGCAATTTCGGATTCTGCTGGAGCATTTATGGAGCAATTAATTGGCATACAGTTTAGTTAAAAAAAAGAATGTTCTACGCTAACTTCCATCTGGTCAAGAATTTATTTATTTATCTTTGATTATATACATGTCTAGATGCCACATTGACCGTACCAAACGGCCCAAATAAAGTCTACTAAAATTGGTAGACTCGCTTCTCACTTACGTTAGTGTCATTTGAATCACTTAAGGATAACGTGCTCACGAAAAATAATTAATTATGCCGGTTTGTGCTGTCAAATTGTATCGTAATTATGTGGGGAAAACCGTATAATAACACCAAGATCACTTTTCATCAGCATGTTTTGTTATTTAACCGCTATATTTTAAGAAAACACGAAATTTTAATTCGTTATTTTGTAGGTTTGTTTCATTAGCCGGTGTTGTCAGCTTATTACTAGGGAGATTTGGCGAAACTATGGGAGACAAAATACAAATATCATTACATCATCTTTCGATCAAGAGAACATTATTATTTTAAAAATTACATTATTTATTTGTTCAGTACATTATAATTTACCTACAAATAATAAATGAAACCCGTGACGTTATGCACTAAATAGTACTTTTCTTAGTTCTTTCTAATATTTTCGGTTTCAGATTTCCTTATTAAACAAGTATATAATCAAAGCCTCGGCCGTTTCGCCTACCCTGCCGAGGGTTCCCATCTGGTTGGGTTTTATTTATTTATTTTTGTGTTTTATTTTATTGATATTTATGTATATTTAAAAATGTCATTTATATATTTACAAAACTTCAACTAAAATACATAGATACCAAAAGTAATCATATAAATACCAAAAAAAATTTTTTTTTTATAGGATAAGGGTGACAAACGAGCACACAGTCCACCTGATGGTAAGTGGTTGCTGCGGCCCATAGCCATCTACATCTATCCTCAATTACAAGTCAAAATGTAGATGCGTTGTCACCCGTGAGGACTAAGATGGAATGCCTCATTTCCAGTAAAAAGGGCCTCCGGCCACCTGCACTCACCAAGCAAAACGCAGAGGTAAACCTCTACTTCACGCTGGTTTTCTGTGAGGTCGTGGTACCACCCCGGCTCGAGCCGGCCCATCCGTGTGACAGCAAGAGCTGCCGCGTGGCTCTACCACTGTTATATATTAGTTATTTATTCGCTAAACATGGTACCTACATCAAATATGACAAATAGTTGTACATATTACACATGCGAAAACTATTTAACATAATATATTAAATCATTATTTTTATAAGTGAGCAAGTCAAAATGTATATACTGATAATTAAAATTAAATTAAATTAAAATTACAATTCATCATTTTTATTTTATAATTAGGCAAATCAAATTAAGTATATATAGAAAAAAAATTAAAAAGTCAAATGAGTATGTACTTAATCTAATGGGACATATTCAAGAGCTGGTATCACTTAGATCGTCTCCGATGACGCAGCGCGCTTGTTAAACAATAGTAGTAACGCATACTTGTGTGCGTAATATGCACACAAGCGCTTCAAAACGGGCCGGTCGTTTTTGTTGCGATTGCAGCGCAACGCTCTATCTAGACATGTATATAATCAAAGTTATTTATCTATAAACTAGTCTCGTCAAAATATCCGAATTTGGGATTTTCAAACCTTTAAAAATTCATAACTTCGAAAATATTAACTTTATCGTAAAAAGTTTTAGGAGCTTTTTTATTTGTATTTCAATAAAATGTTCCGTTTGAAAATAACAATTCCTTTAATTGAAAAAAAAATCAGTTTAAACAATATGGCCCTGAGTTGATGAATTGTTCCATGGTAACATGAATTTATATCATCAGTAGTATAATTTAAATAGAATCGCCAAAAAAAAATGAGGTGGAATAATTATTTTCGGTAATCATGTGACGATTCCTCCAGACTATATTTCTGAATCAATTTGAACGCAATTTTATCTTATAATTCTGAATCAATCTGAACGCAATTTTAAATACGTGTATCATGTATATTTTGTCGCTGTCACCTGTCACTGTCAGTCATTGCGATACCAAATTTGCTAACAAAATTTCATTCAATTCGATATTTTTTAAATATCAAGACAAGTACAAAACAGAAAAATGCTTGTGGCCCCCTTCGTCTTTACTATACTAGTCACATTAATAAGTGGAATATTTTCTAAGAGTGTAGAATTAACATTTGAACTACCAGATAGTGCAGTAGAATGTTTTTACCAAGAAATAGAAAAGAATACATCGGCTTCACTAGAATATCAGGTAAAGCAGTGTTTTTCTTTAAATTATATTATTTTGGTAACTAAAGGTGTATCCCTGCTTTATTATTTTTCGTGATTCATAAGTGACCAACTCATAACCTTTACATTTTACATTATCCTTATAAAACTAGTGCCTACTTCATAAAAGTTATTTTGGTCGTGCTTTAGTTTACGGTCGCACGCGGAGGGGGGTGGGAGGTGGTTGGGGTGGGTGGGGGGGTAGTGGTGAACCCCTCCCTAAAAGGGGGGGATGCGGAAACTTATAGTTTCTGAAATATATTAAAAAATCTATCCTAACCTATAAAATATTGATATTGATTAATTTAATATGGTATTTGTTTAAATCAAGTGGGGAGGAGGCTCTATTGTTTACCTACCAAGCTAGGTCAATTGAGTCCTGCTATGTAGGGCCAGTATTTCTGGGTGGTTATAAAAAAAATAACCACGAAGGCTAAGGCGGGAGCAAAGCTCCCGCCTTAACCTTCTAACCTAATCTGTCCTAGTCGGATTGCTCTGAATCGGGCTGTCAAACATGATATCAAAAAACTTAACCAACTTAAAAGACCATTAAAAAATATAAATACCTTTGTTATATTTTCTCTTTGTTTTTTTTAAAGCAAAGATTTACCATATACATCCAAAAACATTTTTAGGTCTGAAATAACACGCGGTAAAAGGAGATGCAACCATTATGTTGTCTCTTTCTAATGCTTTAGAATGTCATTATGTAAATGTCAAGGGCCGAAAGCCAAAACAATACTGTTCTATACGATTCCTAGTAGTTAACCTATAAAACTTAAAAAATTAATTTCTCGAAAACTATAAGTTTCCGCAGAAAATCCTTCTAGCATTTACTTCAATGACCTGTTACCTACCTATTAAAATTAAAATTATCACGAAAATCGTGCGACCGTAATCTAAAGCACAGCCGTTATTTTGAATAATGTTTTACTTGTGACTGGTTTAGTTCATCTTATTTTCATCAAAATACATAATGTTCAATATTTTAAGTTCTAATATAAGTCTTTAATAATGCAGGTTATTACTGGTGGCCAGTATGATGTTGATGTCAAAATAGAGGGGCCAAAAAAACAGGTAATTTACCAGCAACAAAAAATGCAATATGATTCACACCAATTCACAGCTCTTAATACAGGTATGTGTACTAAAGTATATTGCATTTAATTGTGACATGTGCTAGATTGTAATTATGTTTAAATTATGTTTGTGTTGACCCAGTATTAATAAAACTGAATATTGTTTTAGGTGTTTACAAAGTTTGCTTCAGTAATGAATTCAGTACTTTCTCTCATAAGCTTGTATATATGGAACTGAATGTTGGACCTGAACAGCCTCTACCAGGAGTGGGAGACCATGCTACAGTACTTACACAGGTAACTATGTTATTCATTTTATAATACCTATAAGTACAGATAGCAGTATAAGTCCTGAGCATATCCTTGATATGCACAGTACTCAATTTATATGTTCTCTGTGGTAACGAGTATTTTAATTTCGGTTTCCACAATTTTTGGGTCATGGGTCATTTAAGTATTATACTGCCATGATATTCTTAAAATAAGAATAAAATTCATACAGGTTAAATATATTTTTATAAATAAATATAGAAAGGAATAATCTAAGCTTATTTGAGTATAGTATGTTCTGCACTTCTACACATTGAATATTTTTAATTTGCAAATGTATTTTAATCACAATTGTATCTTTAAAGAGCTTATTTGATGGTTTGTTTAAAGCTAAAATTTACTTTAACTTAGTGAACAGGATTCATTGGCTTAACTAGTGTTGCAATAACCCACCTGCCATCAGGCAGAGTTGATTTGTTTATTAGTTTAGTTTGGAATAAAAAAGTATACAAGGGTGCGTTTTTATGTTTGCGGAATGGGGGAAATAAAAATCTAAATTTATTTTTAATTTTTCAATATATTCACCTGGTACCCTAAATAATTTTTTGGATCTTTCAATTAAGTTATGTATACCCTAAAAAAAATCATTTGTCTTTGTCTAATAAATACGCTGAAACTGCTTCCTTCACTTCTTCATCACTTAAAAACTTTTTCCCACAAAGTTCTTTTTTAAGTTTTGAAATAGATAATAATCACTGGGGGCCAGGTCAGAACTATAGGGTGGGTGTGGCAATATTTCGAAGCCCACCTTCTGTAGGGCAGCCATCGCAACATGGCACTTGTGAACAGGTGCGTTGTTGTGCAAAAGGAGGATTCCTTTGATCAATTTTCCCCTTCTTTTCTCCTTTATAGCTTCCTTCAATTGTTCTAGGATTGAAGCGTAGTAATTTCCGGTTATGGAGACATCTTTATCTTTATAATTAATCAATAGGATACCTTCTGAGTCCCAAAAGACTGTCACCATGATTTTTCCAGCCGATTGTGCCACCTTAAATTTCTTGGGTGGTGGTGTGCCTTTTTTGTGCCACTGCATAGAGTCCTGTTTGAACTCGGGTTCATAATGGTGAACCCAAGTGTCATAAGAGGCGACAGTGGAAAACAGGCAGGAGATAAGCAGCAGCATCTTCCTGATAACAGTAAAATTACAATAAAAAAACTGGGGTTGCAAACCCGCTCGCCAAGCGTGGCAGCTATGTCAATATACCACCCTTGAAAGTAATGAAGAGACGGCCCCTAGTCCCCGGCGGCCCCGCTATTCTTGGCTACGGTGGCGACCATGGCAACATACATCGCACACACCCTGAGGGCGGACGAGAAGATCGTGGCGCTGGAAGAGATAGACAAGTTACACTGGCATATTATATGATTATCCGAGGTCTGAAGAGAGAGGAAGGACACGGTAATCCTCGAATCCGGCAACTTGCTCTATCACCGGGAGGGCTATCTGTCCCAAGGAGGTGTCGGATTTATCGTTCACAAGTCTCTCGTTAACAACATAGTAAAGATTGAGAGTGTGTCAACGAGGGTTGCATACAATATACTCAGAATCACCAAACGGTATTCGCTGAAGGTCATACAGGTTTACGCACCAATCTTGGCACATCCCGATGAGGAGGTGGAGGAAATGTATGAGGATATTTCTAGAGCCATGCATTCCTTCAAAACCCACTATACGTTGTTACTGGGAGACTTAACGCAAAACTAGGCACAAGAGAGAATGCTAAGCTGAAAGTGGGGAAATTTGGAATAGGGCAACGGAATCCAAGGGGCCAGCAGCTGGCCGACTTCATGGAGAAAGGGGGACTCTTTATGATGAACTCTTTCTTCCAGAAGCGGCCCCACAGGAAGTGGACCTGGTCGAGCCTCGACGGTTCGACAAAAAATGAGATTGACTTCATTATGACGACCAGACGACAACTGTTCAGTGATGTCTCCGTGATCGCGAGGGTGAAAACTAGTACCGATCACCGAATGGTTAGAGGCACACTGAACCTAAACGTTAAGTTGGAGAAGTCTCGTCTAATGAAGTCAACGCTCCGTCCCCCTCGTGCTCTATTCCAGAGTCCCGAATCCTTTCAGCTCGAGTTACAAAACTGTTTTCAGTGCCTAGAAGACTGCAATAAAGTGGACGATATGAATGACAAGCTTGTGGAAACTGTCCATGCGGTTGGAGCTAAGTTCTGCAAGACCCGCCACAGAAGAACACAAAAACTCTGATCACACTCTTAATCCCATGGTTGTTAGACGGGAGATGAAGCTACAGTCTTCAACAGATATGACAGCATACAGGCAACTGAACAGACAGATCTCCAAATGCATGCGGCAGGACTTATGCAACTTTAATACAGCTTGTATTGAAGAAGCGATCGAGCGGAACCAAGGCTCCAAAGTCTTTGCCAGAGATTTGTCTGCCAGAAAGAACCAACTGTCAAAGCTGAAGACCGAGTGTGGCAGCATCGTTTCTAGGACACCTGAGATTTTGAGTGAGATGGAGCGGTTCTATGGGCAGCTGTACACGTCATCGTTGGAGCCACACACAAGTGTGAGTAACGATCCAAGAGCGAGTCTTATCCGACACTATTCCGAAGATATCCCGGACATCAGTCTGAGCGAGATTAGAATGGCTCTCCAGCACCTTAAAAACGGCAGGGCCCCAGGTGAGGATGGAATTACAGCGGAGCTTTTGAAAACGGGTGGAAAATCGGTACTTGAAGTCCTTCAGAAGCTCTTTAATTCCATCCTTCATGGTGGCACTACTCCGGAGACGTGAAGTAGAAGTGCGGTGGTCTTGTTCTTCAAGAAAGGCGACAACTTTCTCTTGAACTGACGAAAAGATCCTGGAGCTGGAAGAAGAGATAGATAAGTTGCTCTGGAATATTACAGGATTATCAGAGGCCATCTCGCACGCAGACTTGACGACTTCCAGCCTCAAAAGGCTTTAGTACCATAGACCACATACACACCCTCCAGCAAATTGTACAGAAGTCTGAGGAGTACAATTTGCCACTATGTCTCGCTTATGTGGACTATGAGAAAGCCGTTGATTCCGTCGAAATTTGGGCGGTGCTGCAGTCCCTTCAGCGGTGCCAAGTTGACTGTCGGTATGTCGAAGTGCTGAAGTAATAGTACAGTAGGGCTACGATGGCTATCCGAGTACAGAA
Source organism: Parnassius glacialis (assembly GCA_033319125.1). NCBI lineage: Eukaryota > Metazoa > Arthropoda > Insecta > Lepidoptera > Papilionidae > Parnassius > Parnassius glacialis. The sequence continues at coordinate 21,863,337 of JAVANC010000019.1, forward strand.
CTAGAATACGAAACCTATCCAATTGCCGAGAGGTGTAAGACAGGATGATGTTATATCCCCGAAACTCTTCACCGCTGCATTGGAAGACGTTTTCAAGCTTTTGGACTGGAAAGGATACGGTATTAACATAAATGGCGAGTACATCACTCACCTTCGATTTGTCGACTGTATATATATACTGTGAGGAATCTTCGATTTTTTGACGATATAGTCCTTATGGCAGAATCGCTGGAGGACCTAAGCACTATGCTCTATGACCTCAATAGTGTCTCCCAACAGATTGGTCTTAAGATGAACATGGACAAAACAAAAATCATGTTTAACGTCCATGTCACACCTATGACGGTAGTTGTTGGGAGCACTAAGCTCGCTACCTTGTCTTACCTAGTAGGACTATTTGTCCAACTTCGACCGAGAGGTTAATCGACGGATTCAACTCGGCTAGACAGCGTTCGGGAAACTACGACACATCTTCTCGTTAGACATACCTCAAAACCTTAAAACGAAATTGTACAACCAGTGCGTGTTGCCAGTGATGACTTACGGATCTGAGACGTGGTCCTTCATTGCTGGCCGTATGAAGAAGCTCAAGGTCGCTCAACGAGCTATGGACAGGGCTATAAACCGGGCGTAACCGACATAGTCCAACGGATTAGTAAACTGAAGTGGCAGTGGGCCGGCCATATAGCTTGAAGAACCGATAACCGATGGGGAAGAAAGGTTTTCGAGTGGCAGCCTCGTACCCGTAGGCGAAGTGTAGGGCGACCTCCCACTAGATGGAATAACGACCTGGTAAGACATGCAGGAAGTCGATGGATGCAGGTGGCTCAGGACTGTGTTTTGTGGCATTCCTTGGGGGAGGCCTATGTTCAGCAGTGGACGTGGATGTTCAACAGTGGAGTGAAAGGCTGTAATGATGATGATGATGATACTCCAACTATGTCAGCGAGCTGTTTTTTCTTTAGGCAGGCATCTTCTAATATTAATTTTTCGACTTTAAATAATTTCCGAAGTGGTCACCTTGATCGGTCTTCCTGGCCGTGGGTCGTCTTCATTTGACTCTCTGCCTTGTTTGAAAAGGGTATGCCACTTGTAAATGATAGTTTTACTTGGACAAGAGTCTCCTTAAATGGATGACATCTCTTCCAGTATAAGCGCTTGGTAAGGAACTTTATAACGGCACGGAACTCTATTTTCTCCATATTTCACAATTTCTTCCCGATTGACTTGTCTGCTTGACGATAACTCAAAGACTAATGATCTAATTACAATAAAAACCGGTATTTATACTAATAATGTGTTGCTCAATTAGCACGTAATTCAGCGACATCCCCACTTATTACCTACCTACCCCTTCCGCGAACTTGAAAACGCACCCTCGTATAATACTAGCTATCTGTCCCAGCTTTGCACGTGTTGTTTCTGGAGGTTGACAACATCGCCACCTACCGGGTCTTAATGTGAATCTAAACCATCTAGGGACCCGTTTAAACACACATAAAATTTCATCAGTCGATCCATTTTTGAGTTTTAATGAAACTAACGAACAACAATTGATTATAGAGATTTTTCATATATTTATTTATTTTACAGTTGGAAACATCTGCAGAGGAAATTCATTCTGCTCTTAATAGAATTATTGATCATCAAACCCACCACAGACTGAGAGAAGCTCAAAGTCGCAAGAGGGCTGAAGATCTCAATGAGAGAGTATTCTGGTGGTCAATGGGAGAGACTCTGGCTATTGTATGTGTTTCCTTTGCACAAGTAATGATCCTTAAGAACTTCTTTAATGACCGGCCAACTTTATATAATAGAATGTAATAGTAAATATCATAGTCTATTTATTAATATATTTCATGGGTTTTATAATTTGTTTTATTTTGCTTAAGTCCTCACCATCCATCATTATCATTCCATCTTAGTCCTCACGGGTGACGAGGCATCTGCATTTTGATTCTTTATTGAGGATAAATGTAGATGTCTATGGGTCACAGCGACCACTTACTATCAGGTGGACTGTGTGATCGTTTGTCACCCTATCCTATAAAAAAAAAGTTAAACATCGATAGTTTGTTGAAAATTTCAGCAATATTCAAGGTAATGATTACATATTATTATTTTGTACAAAGAAGAATGTTAATGTCTGCTGCATTATCATACTAGCTCCAATTATCTATTGTGCTCTTTGAGCTCAAAATATGGGTGTCTAAGGAGATGTAAGAACTTCTCCAAGTTTCAACCCCACCTGTCTGAGCGCTGTTGATTAATGGATTGGATGAAACTCCGATTAATGGCAAAATTTCTATACAAAAAAAGCTAAATGAAATTCAATCCCAAATTAATAACAATTTCTATGCATAAATGTGTGTATAGAAATAGAAATTAAGAATTAGAATTGCATTATTAAAAAGAACAAACTGATTGTCATTCAACCGTAAACAAGTAGCTTGATAAGAGTCAACTTAATTTGTATTTCAATTTTAGGTAAGTACTTTCGTTAGTTTACTCAATTATAAGTAGGTATTTTAAATTATATGTTCCCATTTGTATCTACATACAGTTTGTTTTCCAACTAAAATAAGGGAAAAAATTGAATAGTTAATGCACAAAGATCAGAATCTCTGATTCAAAGGTAAGTTGGTGTAAGAAATGTGAACAATTATGTCAGATCCTAAAACAACAATTAGTGTTCTTGCATAAATGTTGTCTCAAAGGAGATTCAAGTAATCCTGTCAACAGTCTCGTGCTGAACAAAAGACTTTTAGTCACCGTGGCGTTGGCGATATCGGCTAGCGTTATCCCTGGTCTGCAAGGGCTCGCTTTCCCACTTATACGTCTCCACCTTGCACCCATTGATTCTCATATCAGATCTCATAATATCGAGCCAGCGCTTTTTGGTTTGGCGCATGGGTTGGGTTACGGGAACGCTTTCGCACACATCCGTGGCCCCTTCTCAGAAGAGGACAACCCTGCACCCTTCTCTTTCTCAGGCAAGCGTACCAGAACACAAGGCGCATATTATTCGCAATATCCAACACCACGTGCATATCAGTCGACGTCATGGGGCCAGTAAAAACGAGCATTCGTAAAAGCTGGTAAGCTTTCCTGACAACAGCGGCGGATCTGGTCTATGGCTCCGCCGACGATCAAATTTTGGTCGCGGAAGATAGAGAGAACGGCGCTTAGTAATATCAACACTCATCTTCCGCAGGTAGGGACAGAGGACGCCCCTCTCGCCGCACATTCGAAGTGGGCTTGCCTAGCCCACTCGCAAGTGGCCACGTCGGGCCGGCCCTTCACCTCGAACCAGCCATTTAGGTTATTCCTAGTTTACCGTGGGTGACCATAAGCCACGGCTACTTAACCCTCCGCCACTAAAATGCGGGAACCCTTTCGGGAGTGGGGTCTTCCTCCTGCCACAACGTTATCAAGGCATTTCCTTGCAACATACTCTACTTGCGCTTACGTAAAACCGATTTATCTGAAGCTTATCCATCTTATCACGTACTTCGAGATTGTCCCGGACGTAATCGTTACTAATGTATGCAGCTTGCAGCCTCGCATGTCCAACGAAGCATTTTAATTTCTGTAATGTGGAGCTACTTAACATGTTTAAATTAGGCCAGGTCTCACTATCATAATGAGTACGAGTCTGGCTTTCTGGTATGGGTGACTGGCTTTCTGGTTTGGGTGACTGACTTTCTGGTACGGGTCTGGCTTTTCGCTCCCTTACCCCAATATTGACTAATGACAATATATACCTAGTCAGGTTATAAATTCTGTCACATGTTTAATGTAAAATAATTGAAACAAATTTATTCATTATGTAACCATTTATATACCAAAATGAAGTTAACAAAACATAGATTCTTATGACACTAAAGTTCATTCAAAATGACCTCCGTGATTTTGAATACAGGCCTTCAATCTGCGCGGCCAGTCGTCTATCGCAGCACGAACGAGGTCCATGTCAATATCGGCGGCTGTCTTAATCAAGGATGTCTTGAGTGACTCCAAATTGGGATGAGGCTTTGAGCACGCCTTTTCCTCCAAGTGTTGCCATATCTTGTAATCTAACGGATTCAAATCTGGACTGGAGGAGGGTCAGTCTTCGTGCCGGATGAAGTCGATTTCACGCGCCGCCAGCCAGTCTTGTGTGCTCTTCGCTCTATGAACTGGCGCCGAGTCTTGTTGGTATACGCAGTGCCTGTTATTGAACATGGTATGAGAAACAGGTTCCACAAGGTTCGTGAGGACTGTATTTTGATACACAACTACATTCGTTTTTACACCTTTCTCACAAAAACGTACCTCTGTTAAGCCCCAATAAGAAACTCCCAACCATACCATGAGCGAGGATGGAAAATGACCTCGTTGGACACGCGGAATACGGTTGCTCGCTTCTTCACTACTGCACTACTGTGTGCGTACACCTTATGATTTTGTTTGTTGTAGCTCTTTTCTACAGTAAAAATTTTTTCATCCGAAAAAATAATTTCCCGATATTTTTTTACCGCGTACCGCTTCAACAAAGCGCGGCATCTCTTCAATCTCAGGTCCATTAGACGAGCATTCAAACGATGTCCTGTTTTTCTTCGATATGCCCGAAGCCCTAAGTCTTCATTTAACACCCTTTTAACCGTGGTTCTGCTTAACCCCATCTGAAGGGCCAACAGTTTCTGCTTACGTTTGGGATTTCTTTGAATTCACGCCTTCACAGCTTTTATCACTGCTGGAGTCCTAACACTTCGACCACTTCTTGACCTGTCATCTACACTAGAGTCTTCATTGTATCGTTTGATGGTACGATAAATAAATCTTTTTGTTATATTCAAATTTTTCAGTATGTCAAAAATTTGAATTGGCGCGTAACCGCAACGATGCAACGCAATAACTGCAACACGGTCTTCTTTAAGCGTCCACTTCATATTTAAAAATGAGTAAAATTCTAAAAAGTATACAGTTTTATTTTCATGAACAATTCGAAATTCGAATTCAATAAACTTTTTTGTGGCCAGCATTCTAAAAGAAAAGTTTTTACTGTGTGACAATACTTATGACCTGATTGTGTACTTATCAGTAGCGTAGTTACCCAGGGGCTAGGCGGGGCAGTGCTCCGGGGCCCCCAAGCTAAAGGAACCCCTCGGCCTCCAAGAATGATGTTCAAAAAATTATGTACTATCCTACTTGTATAAAGAATTTTCTAGTTTTAATTTTTTGACCTGGACCGCGAACGGCTCGAACTGAAATTACAAAAATTACTCCCACTTCCAGAACATAAATATACCATTGTTAAAGATAATTGTCTACTTTGTTTTATTATCTTTTTTATATAGAAGAGTGGGACAAAGGAGCATGCGGCTCACGTGATGGCAAGTGTCGACCACCGCCAATTAACAAATACAACACCAGGGGAATTGCAGGCGCGTTGCCGGCTTTTTAACCCAACTGGTAGAGGAAACTAGCCATGCAATTGTAATGAAACTCAGATATATTATGTAAGTATGTATTGTAAAAAAGAAAAAGTTATTTCTTTATTTTTTAAAAAAAAATATGTTGGCTATATAATTGCCACTACTGGTCAGCACACATGTGAAATTGTTTGAAATATGGAACAGCACAAAGAGGTACTTCACATTTGCCACATTGTATGTTGGATCTTTTGTTCTTAGTTGCGTTGCTGCATACTCGGCAGCGCCTGTATGTTTCTATGTCTTTTGGTAAGTGCTCACCAACATTGGCGAAACGAATATCTTCAGGAGCATGCGGCTCACGTGATGGCAAGTGTCGACCACCGCCAATTAACAAATACAACACCAGGGGAATTGCAGGCGCGTTGCCGGCTTTTTAACCCAACTGGTAGAGAAAACTAGCCATGCAATTGTAATGAAACTCAGATATATTATGTAAGTATGTATTGTAAAAAAGAAAAAGTTATTTTTTTATTTAAAAAAAAAACTATGTTGGCTATATAATTGCCACTACTGGTCAGCACACATGTGAAATTGTTTGAAACATGGAACAGCACAAAGAGGTACTTCACATTTGCCAGATTGTATGTTGGATCTTTTGTTCTTAGTTGCGCTGCTGCATACTCGGCAGCGCCTGTATGTTTCTATGTCTTCTGGTAAGTGCTCACCAACATTGGCGAAACGAATATCTTCAGGTACACCAAAAAGTTTCTTCTGTCGAGTGAGTACCTCTGCACTAGCCTTCCTTTTCTTTGCTAAGAATTTAGGAGCAGTTGAAAATTTTCGTTTCCGAAATGTCAAATTGTTTACTAGTTCTCTGGCAAGAGTAAGCCTGAAAATCTTTTGGCTCATGGGATTGTGTACTCTTGAATTCTTTGAGTACAATATATGCGCATTTGTGATTGCTACATCGAACAAGAAAAACAACAACCGCTTCCACCATTTCCTGCTTCGACGAGCGACATCATAAGTGGCTTTTTGCTGATCAAATTTATCAACCCCGCCCATTCGCTTCGAGTACTCTACAACTGAGCGTGGACAGGGAAAAGGTCTTTTGCTTCCATTCTTTTGTGTACGTTGACATGTAGCCTCTTCTTTCGGGTGAAAGGCTGTACTCATAATGGTCACTAATTTTATGTCTTTCCAGATCGAAAACCCTACGTTGTTCCGAACTCGCCACTTGTACTGCCCTTTTTGTAGTTGTTTCAGTTTTTTATTTTGCCTCTTCATGATTTAGCCGCAATTTCTTAGACTAGTAGGTTTCTTTACTTTGCTGTTGCTGTACTGTATATGCCATGGTCGTATAAATACTGAAAAAGGTCATAACTACTAAAAAAGTTGTCAAAGCTAATATGAGCTGAGCAACCTTCATCGATAAGTGGTTGAGCTAGAGTTTTTACCACACTTCTTCCTAGACCAGTTTCCACATTGTCTCCTTTACCAGTATAGACTTGGAAGTGAAACAAATACCCAGTCTTGCTATCTGCTCTAGCCCAAATTATGTAACCGCGCTTGACAGGTTTGAGGGGCATATTCTGTTTTAGCGCACTGCGTCCCTTGAACTTTACCATTGATTCGTCAATGGACTGAGATCTTGTATTTCGGGAATTATTTTGACACCTCTGGTTTATTTGATCTAGTAGTGGGCGAATTTTATAAAGTTTGTCGAAACCTGTTTCACCTCTTCTGTGCATCTGTTCGTTGTCATTTACATGTAGACATCTAGAAATCTTTTGAAATCTTTGGAGTGTCATGGTTTCAGCAATCTCAGGGACACATAATGCTGGATTGCTAGACCAGTAATCTTCAATTGACGGTAGTTTGTGTATCGTGTGGTCGATTTTCGGTTATTTTTTAGGGATCTGGTGCAACTAACTCTAACAGTGGTAGAGCTAAGCGGTGGCTTTTGCTGTCGCACGGATGGGCCAGCTCGAACCGGGGTGGTACCACGACCTCACAGAATACCAGCGTGAAGTAGAGGTTTACCTCTGCGTTGCGCTTGGTGAGTGCAGGTGGCCGGAGGCCCAATCCCCTCCCCCCATCAACATGGTAGTGGAATTAAATAAAAGACTACCCCAGGAGGGTACCAGCACCCCTGGAGAATCCCTCGCTGAGCATCCACGACCAAACTACTCCACTCCTGGGCGTGGGTGCTCAGGCTGCCCCGCGTATTCTGGGGGGGCCGAAATTCCGCTCAAGACGAAACCTGCTCGGGGCAAGCGGAGCAAGAAGACAAAGGCAACCCCTGCCACGCTTACCGTGGATTTCTGCAATATCAGGGGACTTCATTCAAACCTTAACGCCGTCCACTACCATCTGGAGATAGCTAAGCCGGCCTTGCTCTTTCTTACCGAGACACAGGTGTCCTCTCCGGCTGATACTTCGTATCTCTCCTACCCGGGGTACAAATTAGAACACTCGTTTGTGCCCCGGGCTGGAGTTTGCGTGTATGTCAGAGAGGACATCTGTTTTCGACGCCTCGGCAGTCTTGAAGGTACGGACCTGTCCATCCTATGGCTGCGCGTAGACAGCGACGACCATCCCCGCGTCTACGGGTGCCTCTATAGGTCCCATAGTGGTAATGCCGACATAGACCGACTCATCGACCACGTCCAAATGGCTGCAGACTCCGTGCTACAACAGGTCCCACCCGCAGAGATCGTGATACTCGGTGATTTCAACGCCCACCACGCTGAATGGCTTGGTTCTCGTTTAACCGATCATGCGGGTAGATCTGTCTATGACTTTGCTTTGGCATATGGTCTAACACAACTGGTTACTTCGCCTACGCGGATCCCAGATGTGGAAGACCATGTACCTTCCCTGTTGGACCTTCTGCTGACCTCTCATCCGGACGGATATCAGGTCTCCGTCGATGCCCCTCTGGGCTCTTCGGACCATTGTCTGATCCGGAGTACGGTGCCACTCACGCTCCAATCGCAGTTGCGATCTACAGCTTGCCGCCGTGTTTGGCACTATAGGTCAGCTGATTGGGACGGGATGCGGTCTTTTTTTGCATCCTACCCTTGGGGGCGGGTTTGCTTCTCGCCGGAAGATCCCAGCGTTGTTGCCGATTCTGTTGCTGATGTGGTACTTCAGGGTATGGAACTTTTTATTCCATCCTCTGTGGTGCCCATCGGAGGCAGATCCCAGCCATGGTTTGGTCGCTCCTGCAAAATAGCATCACGCTATAAGCAGGAGTGCTACCAGACCTGGGCTGACGCATCAACGTCTCGGGATGTAAACACCAGCGCACTTAAAAAGAAGTATAATTCCGCCTCCAGGTCCTTCAAAAGCGTCATTGCCAAGGCAAGGTCTGAGCACATCGGCAGAATTGGCGAGAAGCTAGTTCGCCTTCCTTCGGGAACCCGTGCATTCTGGTCTCTCGCCAAGGCTGTCCAAGGGAACTTCTGTCAGCCATCTCTTCCATCTCTGCACAGAGAGGACGACTCACTGGCCCATGCCGCAAAGGAGAAAGCCGATCTGTTGAGCTCTCTTTTTGCGTCCAACTCGACTCTAGATGACGGGGGGAACACACCGCCGACCATCCCGCGATGTGAGTGCTCCATGCCGGAAGTGCGATTTACACAGCGCTCGGTCCGCAAAGCACTCTTCTCCCTGGACGTCAGCAAGTCGAGTGGGCCCGATGGAGTCCCTCCCATTGTGCTGAAGACGTGTGCTCCGGAGTTGGCACCGGTTTTAACGCGTCTTTTCCGGTACTCCTACTCCCAAGGCGTAGTCCCGAATTCATGGAAGACAGCTTTGATGCACCCGATCCCTAAAAAAGGCGACCGCTCAGACCCGTCCAACTACAGGCCTATCGCCATCACCTCCTTGTTCTCCAAAATAATGGAAGCCATTATAAACTGCCAGCTCATGAGGTACCTTGAGGATCATCAACTGATTAGTGACCGCCAGTACGGTTTTCGTCGGGGTCGATCAGCTGGTGATCTTCTAGTCTACTTAACTCATAGATGGGCGGAGGCAGTAGAGTCCAAGGGGGAGGCATTAGCCGTTAGTTTGGACGTAGCGAAGGCCTTTGATCGGGTCTGGCACAAAGCGCTTCTTTCGAAGCTTCCTTCCTATGGGCTTCCCGAGAAATTGTGCAAATGGATCACCAGTTTCCTTGCTGATCGGAGCATCAAGGTCGTAGTAGACGGTGAATGCTCTGATTTCAAGCCTATCAACGCTGGTGTTCCACAAGGCTGCGTGCTATCACCGACGCTGTTTCTCCTGCATATCAATGATATGTTGCTAACTGGTAGCATTCATTGCTATGCGGACGACAGCACTGGTGATGCCTTATATACCGGCCGTGCGAATATTTCTCGGGAAAACGTCTCCGAGTACCGGGACAAACTTGTGTCTGAAGTCGAGTCTTTGCTTAACAAAGTCTCGGATTGGGGGCGACTAAATCTAGTCCAGTTCAATCCCCAGAAGACACAAGTTTGCGCGCTTACCGCTAAAAAGAACCCCTTTGTCGTATCTCCTCAGTTTCAAGGCACTCCCCTTACTGCCTCAGCCAGTATCGGAATCCTTGGCGTCGACATATCGAATAGTGTGCAGTTTCGTGGTCACTTGGAAGGGAAGGCCAAATTGGCCTCTAAAAAGCTTGGCGTGCTCAGCAGAGCGAGACAGTATTTCATGCCGGCACATCGCTTGCAACTTTACAAAGCGCAAGTTCGGCCCCACATGGAATACTGTTCTCATCTCTGGGCCGGGGCACCCCAGTGCCAGCTCCTTCCACTTGACCGCATCCAGCGCAGAGCAGTTCGAATCGTCGACGACCGAGTTCTTTCTGATCGGCTCGATACACTGGCACTGCGTAGAGATGTTGCATCTCTTTGCGTATTTTATCGCATTTATCACGGGGAGTGCTCTGAGGAATTGTTCGGACTAATTCCAGCCGCTCAATTTCACCATCGCACATCGCGACAAAACTCGCGTTACCATCCATACCATCTGGATGATTGGCGGTCCACCACTGTGCGATTTAGAAGAGGTTTTCTCCCTCGCACGACTTCCTTGTGGAATCAATTACCACCAGCGAATTTTCCGGACCGATACGACTTAGGAACCTTCAAGAAAAGAGCTTACACCTTTCTAAAAGGTCGGCAACGCATCTGCAATTCCCCTGGTGTTGCGGTTGTTCATGGGCGGCGGTCGTCACTTACCATCAGGTGAGCCGCATGCTCGTTTGCCCATTATTCTATAAAAAATAAAAAAAAATTAAAGCTGTCGTCTTTGAGTTCGGGACTACGCCTAGGGAGAAAGAGTTTTAGAAAATACGCGTTACGACCGGTGCCAACTAGTGAGCACACGTCTTCAGCACAATGGGAGGAACTCCATCAAGTCCCATTCGACTTGACGTCTAGGGAGAGTAGTGCTATGCGCACCGAGCGCTCTGTAAACCGTTCGTACCAACCTGAAGGCGAAATTATACTTCTTTTTAACATCGCTGGTGAAGCACTCCTATTATAGCACGATGTAATTTTACAGGGGCGACCAAACCAGGCGCCACAGATAATAGAACAAAGAGTTCCATTCCCTGTAGTAGATCATCAGCGACAGAATCTCGTTGGGATCATACGGCGGGAAGCATACCCACTCCTGTCCGCAAGGAAAGGATACAAAAAAAGACCGCATCCTGTCCTAATTGGCCGAAACACGGCGGCGATCTGCAGAACGCAACCGCGGTGGGAGTGTGAGTGGCACCATAGTCCACATCAGACCATGGTCCAATGAGCCAAGAAGGGCGTCGACGGAGACCTGATATCCGTCTGGATAAGAGGTCAGCAGAAGGTCCTACAGGGAAGGTGTACAATCTTCCACATCTAGAATCCGCGTAGGTGAATCAACCATTTGTGTCGGATCATATGCCAAGGCAAAATGATAAACAGTTCTTCCCGCATGATCGGTTAAACGAGAACCAAGCCATTCAGAGTGGTGGCCGTTAAGATCACCAAGGATCACGATCTCTGCAGATGGGGCCTGTGGTAACATGGAGTCGTGGAGGTGTGGTCGATTTTGGTCTGTGTCGGCATTACTTATAGAGGCGCCCGTAGACACGAGGATAGACGTCGCTGACCTTCAAGACTGCTGAAGCGTCGAGAACAGATGTCCTCTCTGACTTATACGCAAACTCCAGCCCGAGGTACAAAGGTGTTATAATTTGTACCCCGGATAGGAGAGAAGTAGCGACCGAAGAGGACACCGTTCGAATGAAATCCCCTGATGTTCCAAAAATTCACGGATATCGTGGCAAGGGTCACCTTTGTCTTATTGCCCTACTTGCTACGAGCAGTATTAGCCTAGAGCGGAATTTCGTCCCCCCCCCCCTCCACCTCCCCAAGATATGCCAAGCAGCCTGAGCACCCGCGCTAAGGAAGAGTAGGGTAGCTTGGGCGTGGATGCTCAGCCAGGGATTCTCCAATGCCAGGGGTGCTGGTACCCTTCTGGGATGTTTCTTATTTAATTACACTACCATGTTAAGGGGGAGAGGGGTTAGGCTTCCGACCACTGGCACTTAACAGACGAAGTTCATTTCTACTTCACGCTGGTTACGCTGTAAGGTCGTGGGTCTCCTCAGTTCGAGCCGGTCCACCGATTCATTACATTCATTCATTACAGCTCTTCATTCCATGTCTTACCAGGTCGTCAGTCCATCTAGTCTGGCTCACCCGTGCGACAGCAAAAGCTGCCGTGTGGCTCTTCCACTGTTATGTTGTCTGCCTATATTATTAACTATAATCTACATTGTCATTGTTTATGCGTTATACATACTATTTAGTAATAAGTCGCTTTGCTTTATTATGACCTTCAGTGGGCGATAAGGAGCTGATGATGAAATAGTTTTGCACCTTTAAAGCATTTAGTTTAGTTTAAATAGGGCCCCAATTTCATTTTTGCCCCGGGGCCGTTGGTTAGATAAGTACGCCACTGATACTTATAAAGTCAATAAATAAAAAAATAGTTGGTATTGTTGAAAAGGTTTGTTCGTGTACAGTTGTATTGCATATGATTGTTTTGTAGGTGGTCACAGTGTATGAGTGTGAGGTGTACGTAAAGCGGTTCCATAGAATTCGATACATACTCTAAAATAAATATTATAATGGATGAACAGTGGACTGTATATTTATTTCTGACTGATTACTTAACGACTGATCTGAGGTTAGCTATACTAGGGGACTGCTTGAAGAAAAGATGGTACTTTTTACTATACTGTATTACGCTATTTACAATATTCGGCACTATAACTATCTAATATGTACAGAGAGAGGTCTTCAGTTGTGGAGTCTTGATCTGTAGTCTTGAGTCTTCTTTGGAGTCTTCTCGAGTGCCGCTTCCGAAGTGAAATGGACAGCTCACAGACCGAGACGCCCTTCTTATATCTCGCAAGAAGGTGCCTCAGTCTGTGAGTAGTGCCGTGCGACGACAAATGAAGCCACACGCGCGCTGATTGGTCGCCGACATCACTGGATCGGCGCCGGTGTGCGGGGTGCGCGGGGGGTAGCGGGGTACGAAGGGGCGACGGGGCGGCGGGTCTCTAGCTGTCCTCAACATCCTCCCCCCGGCGTAGCTTGCGAGCCTCATCTTCTTTCGGGAGGACGGCGATCTTCCTGACCGGCCGCCGCAGCAATCCGCCCCTGGTCCGCACCTCCACGTTGCGCACCACGCCGTCTGGTCCGGGAAAGGTCCGCGTTATAATTCCACGCGGCCACACGTTCCTTGGCAGGCTACCGTCTGCCACCACGACGAGGTCCCCCTCTTGTAGCTGTCGCTGCTGCACATCCCGTGAGTCCCCGCGCGCAACCAGCGTCGGCAGGTACTCCTTCATACAGCGCTTCCAGTACTCGTCGGCAAGTCCTTGCGCCGCTCTTCACGCCCGACGATCACTAGGCGTGCACGGCGCGGTTACTGAAAGGCTCGATGGTCTCAGCAGCAGGAAGTGGTTGGGTGTCAGCGCCTCTTCCTCGTCGATGTCGACCGGTACGTGTGTCAACGGTCGAGAGTTCACCGTGTTCTCTGCTTCTGTGAGGAGCGTCACCAACGTCTCCTCCCGCGGGCTCTTCTGGTGTAGAGTGGCTTCGAGCGCGGTCTTCACTGAGCGCACGAGACGCTCCCATGCGCCTCCCTGGTTCGGCGCGCCCGGCGCGATGAACTTCCAGTCTGTCCGCCAAGTCAACGCGTAGTCCTTCAGCAGGGGTGCCCACTCCTCCATTGCCCGTCGTAGTTCGGTGTCCGCCCCATGGAAATTTGTTCCGTTGTCAGAGTAGATGACCCGTGGCCACCCACGCCTAGCCGCCATGCGCCGCAATGCCGATATCGCCGAGTCTGTCGTTAGGGAATAAACTATCTCTAGATGTACCGCGCGCGTCGTCAAACAAGTGAATAACGCTATCCATCGCTTTTCATGCCTACGTCCTATTGTTACCGTTATAGGCCCGAAATAGTCGATTCCGGTGTAGGTGAATGGTCGCGCGAATGCCCCTAACCGTTCAGGTGGTAGATCTCCGATAACCGCTGGCCGTGGTGTCGCCTTGCGTACCCTGCACCGCAGACATCTCCGCTCCACTTCTCTTACGGTCGGTCGTAGTCGAAGTATGTGATATCTCGTGCGTAGGTCGTTCACTACCCGTTCCCTGTTGGCGTGGCTTGCTTCCTTATGCGCCTTCTCCACAAGCAGCTTTACAAATTGGTGGCGTCCGTTCAGTAGGATGGGCCTCTTCATTTGGCTGTCCACATCGGCTGCGTCGATCCGTCCTCTAGCTCGCAGTATGCCATCTTCGAATATGGGGTCGAGCTTCCTTAACGCGCTGCCGGTTGCCAAGTTCTTTCCTCGCTGCAGTCGATTGATGTCTTCAGCAAAGCTCTCTTGTTGACTGCGCTCTATCCACATCCGCTCTGCTCTCTGGATGTGGTCCAATGTTAGTCCGTGCGCCTTTCCTCTCATGGCATCGACGAACTGTAATATCCGAGCGGTGGCCCTGACCAATCTCTCGTAAGGAGAGAACCTCTCGATGTCTGGCAGGTGTGGAGCGTCCCTGGTGTCGCTCTGGTACGCCACGACTTCCTCCAACTCGTCATCTTCATCCCCTGCCTTCTCTTCCCGACGTCGAGGCCATCGATCTTCATCTTCGTACAGGAATGATGGTCCCGTAAACCATTTGTCGCTCTCTTCCTTGTACGTATAATTTATGCGCGTTGCCTGATCCGCGATGTTGTCTGCGGTCGGTATCCACCTCCATTGCTCGGGTGACGTCTTCTCCGATATCTCCCCTAATCTATGAGCCACGTATGGGGTGTAACGCGCCGTATCGTTCTGTATCCAGTGGAGCGCCGTAGTGGAGTCTGTCCAATACACTACCCTATCGGCTACCACTCTGTGCTCGCCTTGCACGAATTCCGCGAGTCGCGCGCCTATCAGATTCGCCTGCAACTCTAACCGCGGTATGCTTTGCGCCTTTATCGGGGCGACTTTCGCCTTGGCCGCCACTAACCGTACCTTAACCGTTCCGTCGCGGTATGGTATTCGCCAATACGCCGCGGATGCGTACGCACGTTCGCTTGCGTCATTAAACACGTGAAGCTGACGCTCTACCACTCCCCCCGTAGGAGCATAGCACCTAGGCAGCCGCAGTCGTGATACTTCCTCGACGACTCGCAGCCACCTCTGAAATTCCTCAGCTGCCTCCTCGGGTAGTTCGTCGTCCCATCCGACCTTCTTCATCCGCCACAGGTCTTGCAGCAGGATCTTGGCGGTGATGGTGAGGTAGCTCAGCAGTCCCAGCGGGTCGAAGACCGACATGACTGCACTTAACGCCTCCCTCTTGGTCGGTGGCCTCTGCAGCGTCTTCACTTCGTTCGGTACCCTGTTCATGGATGTGTTGAACGTTAAGGCATCTTCATCGGCCATCCATAATAGCCCTAGGATTCTGCCTGGGCTGTCTTGTCTCAAGCCTACCTCCTTAGGCTTGCTCGCTAGTAATTCCTCCGGCTTGTCTTCTAGTAGGACTGCGTGGTTCGAATTCCAGCCTGCTAAGGTGAAGCCGGCCTGCTGGTGTACTTCCATAACCTGCCTCGCAGTGTTTACCGCTTCCTCTACCGTAGCATAACTGTCTAGGTAGTCATCCATGTAGTGACTACGTACGATAGCGTTAAGTGCCAACGGATGTGTCTCTGCGTGTGCGCGCGCGTTATGATCCCTAACACTATGTGCGAGAAACGGCGAGCTCCTCGCACCGAAAATCATTGAAGTCATAACGTATTCCCGCGGTGGGCTGGATCGCTCGTTACCTCGCCACAGAAACAATTGCGCGGGTTGGTCGCGACGGTCTATCTTTACGCGTAAAAACATTTCCCTAATATCCGCGGACACAGCTATTTCGTTCTCCCTAAATCTAAACAGAATGCCCGGTAGGTTCCGTAACAAGTCGGGGCCGTCAAGTAAATAATCGTTCAAACATTTACCGGACGCACGCGCTGCCGCGTCGAAAACCACTCTTGTCTTCCCAGGCTTGTTCGGATTCCGTACTGCGAAGTGGGGCAGGTACCAGCTCCTGGGGTCCTCTCTTTCTGTCCCCTCGGCTTCCCTTGCGTATCCTTTTGCCAGGAGGTTGTCTATTTGTGCTGTATAGGCGTCTCGAAACTCCGGCGATTTGTCCATCTTCTTCTCGATCGTCCGCAGTCTTCGAGCAGCCATCTCGTAGCTGGGAGGCATCCGCACGTCGTCGTCCTTCCATGGCAGTCCCACCTGGTATTGCTCGCCGACCTTCTTGACGGTGCGCTGGAATATCTCGACAGCGCGCTCCTCTTCCCGTCGCGGCCTACTCTTTAGCGAGATACCGATGGAATCGATCTCGTACTGCCGTTTAAGGAGTTCCGTTAACTCCTCGTCCTGACTGGCGAACGTTCGAATGTCCCTATCTAACCGTCCGCTACTGCTTACGACGTGTAATACGGTTTCACCGTCCTCCCTACACGTGAATCGCGGCACGGTTCCCTGTATCACCCATCCTAATAACGTACGTGCAGCTATAGGCTGCCTTCGACGTCCTATCCTTAAATTGCGGGTGATTATTAAATGCCAGTTGTCGGCGCCTAATAATAATCTCGGTTTGGCGTCCTCGTAGCAAACCGAGCTCGGTAGGTCGCGTAAGTGTTTCAACCGTAAACACTCTTTATTTACCGACTGCGAACCTATCTGTAAATTTGTTACTGTACGCGCATTTATTCTATACATTTCGCTGCGCGTCTTGCCACGTATGCCTATGTTAACTAGCCTGCTATCGGCCTCGCGCTGACTATTGTTTACTCCTCTAATATTCAGCGGCTTTACCGGTCCTTCCGCTCCTAACTCGCGCGCTAAGTCGTCGTCGATCAACGAAATAGTCGAGCCTTCGTCAAGCAACGCATACGTATCTATTTCCCTACCGCGTGGTCCACGTAACGTAATGGGACACACTTTCAATAATACGGACGCATTACTACCAACGTTAGACGCGACGAGCACGGTCTCATCCGGTTTTGCCGATGTCTCAGGTGCGCGGGTCTTGCGGGTGTGAAGGAGGGCATGGTGGGGGGCGTTGCAGCCGTCGACGCCGCATTTCTTCGCTCTACATTTAAATCGTCGGTGTTTACTATTCAAATAGAGAAAACACACCCCCTCTTCCTTTACCCAATTCCACCGGTCTTCCACACCCATTTGCGCTAACTTTCTACACTTAGCGATCACGTGTTCACCCCCGCAACACATACAAGAGGCACTACCGGTGTCCTCCTGGGCGGTGAACGTTTTTACGTCGCGGGCCCTATTCTCTACGCGGCGTGTTAATACAACTCGTTTCGACGGCGGCGCCTCTCGTCCTACGGGCGATTCCTTAGTCGGCGCTACGGACGTATAGGCATGACTCAACGCACGGTCAGCCTCTCTCATCATGAACCTAGACAGTGTAACGATGTCCGGTTCGTCTGCACTTCCGTAGTGCTCCGCATAATCGCACCAACGCGACCGTAAGTGAGGGCTTAGTTTACTAGTTACTTCCCTAGTCAGCATTGGATTTTGTAAATACCCTTTGCCGTCGACGTTCTGTAAAATACATACTATATTTTGTAATTTAATCGCGAACGAATTCAATTCCTGAGCGGTTTGACCCGGGCGCGGAAGGCGTTTCAGTTCTTCTAACGCTCGATCGATAATTACTTCCGGGCGGCCGAAACACTGCTCTAATGTTCGCATAATATCTGCTGGATCCTTCGCGGTAAACAGCAGTGCCGATACTACCTACCTAGCTTCACCGCGTAGACAGTTTCTTAACCTTGCCATATTTTCCGTATTTGTGAATCCATATAAACGCGTGGATTCCTTCATCGCGGCTTTGAAGGCTAACCATTCCGCGGCCGAACCGTTAAAAATAGGCAAGTCCTGCGTCTGCTTCGCGGCAGCGGGCCTGACTCTAATCATATTCTCTAGAGCTTCCGCTAGTCGCTCTATACCCCTCTCTTTCCCTCGCGGAGTAAGCGACCTATCTCTATCCCTATCTCCCTCTAGCCTACGCTGTGGCGCTGGCGTCCTATGTATACCTACATCCCTATGACACGGCGACGATAATCTACGATCCGCGTGGCGATGTGGCGATGGCGATCTATGTACACCTACATCCCTATACGGCGACGGTGATCTACGATCCGCGTGGCGATGTGGCGATCTATGTGTAGGCGATAGAGTGCGGCGTTGGACGTGCGACGGCGACGTAACCCGTACACGACGATCCACCTGGTTCATTTCTACGGCGACTCCACTATCCCTCTGTATCGTTTCTACGCGACGTGGTTGAACCTCATTCGCTACCGTCCTCCCCTGGGCATCTTTACTGTGGTCGTAACCGGTTACCCTGTTCGGTAGGGTCTGCTCTAACTCGATGCGGGGCGCGGGCTGAGACGGGCGGCAAGGCGACTCCCCCCGCACAGTCTCTACGTTCTCTAACCACCTATCAACGCGTACCCTATTTTCAACTAACTCGTCTTCGTTAATACTTTCCCTATCTGTTTCTTCTTGCAGTTGCGCGACGTCCCTAGCGTACTTCTTCTTAATAAGATCTTCTTCCAGTTGCAATTGCTTCCTCCTAATTGCAGCTAGTTCCTCCGCGGCGTTATATTCAATTTGCTTTAACCTAGCTATCGCGCTAGCTGTCGACCGGGCTGAACGAACGGAGCGGACCGACGGAATTCGAGGTGCGGGCCTATGTACGACGTCTGTTACAGGCGCGACGGTACGTACTATCGAACTAGTTTCTGTAGACGGAAGATCTTCAATAATCGCGGCGAGTGTCTCTGTGCGCGGCGCGGATGTGCTAACCTCTCACAAGCGATCGGTCGTAGACACGGACATAGCGGGGCGCGGCGGCGGGGGCGCGGGCGCGGGCGTAGATGCGGGCGCGAGCGGGGCCTGGGGCGCGGGCGCGGCGGAGGGCGCTTGTGCCATCGCGAGATAATCGGACGGGGACGCGGGTGCTTCTTCGAATATACGCATTCCTACCGGCGTGTCGTCCTCGTTCCGTGCCTTCTGGCTTCGTGTCTTCCTAATTGTCCCACGTTGCGACCTCCGGTCGTCTTCAAAAAGACGTACGTATCGTCTTCAAAAAGACGCACGTATTGGATGTCGTTCCCGCCACAAGGGCGTTACCAGATGGTCACAGTTTGACACCGTTAGGGAGCAACCACCTGGCCGCGTAAACGCGGTTAAAGAAACAAGAAATTGTCTGGAAACAGACAATAGACGTATGTGACGTAGTCGTAACAAGAAACAGGGAAGAAATTAGTACCGACGATCTTCTCTCTTCGTCGACGAACTTCTTTCTTCCTTGAAGATCTTCTATAATGATCTTCTCTCTTCTATAATTATGTTCTTTCTTCTATAATTATGTTCTTTCTTCTGTAATTGGCTTCTTTCTTGTTTCTTCTTACTTCTTGCTTCTTTCTTCTGGCTTGAATCCGGCGGCGATGGACCAAGAATATAATGGATGAACAGTGGACTGTATATTTATTTCTGACTGATTACTTAACGACTGATCTGAGGTTAGCTATACTAGGGGACTGCTTGAAGAAAAGATGGTACTTTTTACTATACTGTATTACGCTATTTACAATATTCGGCACTATAACTATCTAATATGTACAGAGAGAGGTCTTCAGTTGTGGAGTCTTGATCTGTAGTCTTGAGTCTTCTTTGGAGTCTTCTCGAGTGCCGCTTCCGAAGTGAAATGAACAGCTCACAGACCGAGACGCCCTTCTTATATCTCGCAAGAAGGTGCCTCAGTCTGTGAGTAGTGCCGTGCGACGACAAATGAAGCCACACGCGCGCTGATTGGTTGCCGACATCACTGGATCGGCGCCGGTGTGCGGGGTGCGCGGGGGGTAGCGGGGTACGAAAGGCCACGGGGCGCCGGTTCTCTAGCGGTCCTCAACAAATATCATTGATTTTGTGAGAAAATATCGATCTTTGCCCAGTCCCACTAGTAAATTTGACGGCTCCGTGGCGTAGTGGCTTAGCAATGAGTTGTTGCGCTGGAGGCCACGGGTTCGAATCCCGCACGGAACAAGTATATGTATGGCCTACAAATAATTGTTCCGGGTCTGGATGTTTGTCCTCGTGAAATTTATGTTTGTAAACTGCCTCCTCGACACAGGAGAAAATCCTAACGGGGTAACGTTTTTTTTTTTAAAAAAAGTCAATGCTTTAGTGTTCACATATATTTATATTTATAATTATAATTTTGGGTGAACACCACAGCTGTTCATCCCAGGAAGCGACTATCGCTTCGTGTGGTGGCCGCCATTCTATAATTGAAAAAAAACTGTCAAAATGTTTCACTGTCAAAAGCTACGTATATATAACTTATTTTATTTTGTTATTTAGAGGCCAATTGGACGTAGTTAAGCAGAAAGGACTCAATCCACAGAAATTCACTTTTGAGTTACAGGCGTTTGAAGTTTCAGTTGTAATTTTTCGTCTAAGCAAAAGTTATATTTTTAATATTTTGCCCATTGATTTATATGTTACACTAGATAAGTAATTGCCGCGCCAAAGCGTTGCCACTTCACATATGGCCACAGCCATATGCCCAGCGAACGTCGGTTCAGTGTTCAATGTGACGCCGTCCGAGTTAAGCCGAACGATTCAGGACAAAAAATGGGTAAATGCGTAGTGAAAGAATGCGATTCAAGGTCACAAAAACATAATAAATCAAGCGGAATCACTTTCCACACGTAATTTTTAATTTATATATTCATATTACATTTACGTTTAAAACACTAACTAATTAAATAAAATATTGAATATTGCAATTTAGCTTCAATGTTGCCTCTTTTCCGCCTTTGTGATTTTTCCACATTAGTGGGAGACTATATAATTTATGGAATAAGTTAATTTTGTTTTAAAATAAACAAGTAAAATTGTTTGTTTAAAAATAAAAACTATGTTACAACCTTTATACAAAATAATTAATTGTTCTTATTTTAGTTTATTCATGAATGGTATATTAATTATATTTTATTATTTTATTTTATATTAATAAATTTGCATTGCAAACTTTCCGAAACTAAGTCGTTGTCTACTAAATTTGGTCTTATGATATTAGCTACAAAAACATTAAAAGAGCTTCAAGGAAATAAATTATCTTCAATACAAGTTGATCATTCCCTTTTATTGATTAATGCCATTATTTATAAGTACTTAAAAATAAGATTGTACCACGAAAGTAAATTATACACTCAAACACACAAAAAATAATCCAAAAGGCAATTATATAACAAACTGATGCTTCATAGCGGAGTTTGAGAGCATGGACTATTATGAATATTTAAGCGGATTAGTATTACAGATTAAAACCATTTATATTATCTTACAAATAGACTTCCGCAGAGTCACGCCTAAATCCATTAACTATCCTCAGTATTGTTGCAAAAAAAATATAAAAACTTTTTAAAGTTGTTAAGTAGTATGGAAATTCTATAAACAAGAAAATCAACGAAATTTATTGATAACCAAAGTTTTTGTAGCTAATGTCATGAGACTAAATGTAAGAGACACAAACTTGCTGATGATTTCACAACTTATGCATATTCAACACAGATCTTGCTTATTCTTACTTTACGTTTACGTTTCTACCTTAAATTGTTTTTTTATTTGCTTTATTTTTTGTTTGATATATTAGTACAATAAAAAAAAATATAAAAAAACCTCTTTTATTTCATTAGTTACGCTTACTTCTGTTCATCTAATAAGAAAAAATACAAATTTAAAATAAAAACAATTTACTGCAATATTAAAAAAAAACTCCTTTATATTGCTCATTTTGGGTAAAATTTCATAAAGTATGCAACACCAACCCGCCACTGCATGTTTGTGTGTCTATCTTTATCTAATCTTAGGGACGATATTGTTTTCCGCGACTTGTGTAAGTGAGACAGATATATGTTTACTTTAAAATTTTAATGATTTCAAAGCTACGTCGGCGCGTTTGGATAGTGGTTACACTTTTTTCGACGCGCGGCAATGTGGTTTGCTTCTCTAGTTTTGTATAACTCAATGATTTTGCCCCTGAATCAAAAAGATAGTCAATATTTTTTCTGTCTATGAAAATAATGACATATTTTGCAATAGATTTCGAAATATTAAGTGAAATGTGGGTTGAGTCCTTACAATTAAACTTAAGGTTGTAAAGACAGGTATTTTTTACTTTCTCAGAATGGACTCAAAACTACCCATCGGCTAGAAAATAAGATATTAAAAAAAACAAAATGAATAAAATTATTAAAAAGTTATATATTTATTATCCTTGAATATAAGGCTAGGAAAATCACGTAAAACACCATTATGAAAATAAAAAAAAATAGGAAAAAGAGCGCAAAAATGAATCAAAAGAAATTTTATCATTTTTTTTATAGGATAGGGTGACAAACGAGCACACACTCCACCTGATGCTAAGTGCTTGCTGTGGCCCATAGACATCTACATCTATCCTCGTTTGCGAATCAAAATGCAGGTGCGTTGTCACCCGTGAGGATCAAGATGGAATGCTTCTTTTCCAGTAAAACGGGTCTCCGGTTCTCTACACTCATCATACGAAACACAGCAGTGTTAAGCTGCTATTTTACGCTGGTATTACGAGGGTGGATTGAAAAGTACTCGGCCTGACACAGATCCATTCAATTCTAAAAATCAAATCTACCCACATTATTTAGTTCAGTTCAGACTAGTTCATTGTGTGAAGTTCGAAACGTGTGCGATAATTAGTTGTGATTTTATAAATTTATTAACAAAGTAATCGGACATAATTTCCGCGAATGGAGCAAATCGAGCAGCGTGCCGTCATTAAGTACCTCCATAAGAAGGGGCTATCATCAAAAGCCATCCATGATGACATGGTCAGTACATTAGGCGATTGTGCTCTGTCATATTCATCCGTCAAAAAATGGATAGCAGAATTTAAGCGTGGTAGAGAGAGTGTGAAAGATGAACCCCGCTCTGGAAGGCCTTCGACGTCAACTACTGACGAAAATATTAAAAAAGTACTTGATTTAATAATGGGAGACCGCAGATTAAAAATTAGAGAGATAGCCGAGATTATAGGCATCTCTTATGAACGAACTCAAAACATCATTGTCAACGAGTTGGGTTTCCACAAGGTGTCTGCGAGGTGGGTTCCGTCCGCGACTGCTTTCAGTTGAACAAAAAAGGACGCGATTGACTATTTCACGCGACTGTTTGGAGTTATTTGAAGCCGATGCAGATGATTTTTTGAATCGTTTTGTTACTATAGACGAAACATGGGTTCATTACTGTACACCGGAAACAAAACAACAATCAAAACAGTGGAGAAGACCTGGTTCACCACCCCTTAAAAAGGCTAAGTCGATTTTGTCGGCAAATAAGGTGATGGCTTCAGTATTCTGGGACTCGAAAGGTGTGATTATGATTGATTATCTTGAAAGGGGTCAGACTATAAACTCTGATTACTACTGCACCTTACTACGTCGTTTACGAGAGGAAATAAAAGAAAAACGTCGAGGAATGCTCAGAAGAAAAGTCCTGTTTCATCAAGATAACGCCCGTGTTCACACCTCAGTACAGTCAATGGCTGAAATTCACAACTGTGGCTTTGAACTGTTACCGCATCCGCCGTATTCACCTGATCTGGCACCATCAGACTTCTTTCTGTTCCCTAACCTAAAAAAGCACTTGGGAGGTCAAAGATTTTCGACAAACGACGAGGTCAAAGCAGCTGTAGACGCATATTTTGACTCTAAGGAAGAATCATTTTTTTTCAACGGTCTAAATGCTTGGAAGGGGAGGTGGCAAAAGTGTATTGAACTTGATGGTGATTATGTAGAAAAATAAAAATATAACTGATTTAGTATGTGTTTATTTTCTTGGTTAGGCCGAGTACTTTTCAATCCACCCTCGTATGTGAGAGCGTGGTCCTTCCCCGGTCGAGCCGACCCATTCGTGCTACAACTGTATTACCAATATAGCCAATATAGCTGCAGCATGGCTCTACCACCTAAAAATTTTTGTCTCATTTTTGTCAAATTTTTGTCTCAATTTATCTCATTCTCCTCCATGTCAAAATAAAGATTTGGCCTATATCCATCAACATCCTCTCTGATTTCTGTTTCCTTTAAGGTTACTGTAAAACGCATGACAGTCTTCAGGTATTAAACTAAACATAGATCTGAGATCATCGAGCTTTGCTACACGTATGGGTTTTCCTTGGGACCAAAGGACTTCAAATTCTTCTTCTGAAAATTGTATTTAATTACCTTTGATTCTTTTCGACAAATCCAGCTTTTGAATATTAATACTCTCTGACGTCATAGTAATTAAGTACCTATTGATATTTTTTTTCAATAAAATTTGATTAGTTTTCAGTCAATTTACTTTATCTTTATTTGTACATTTTTTTCTGTTTGTTTCGTACTTAAAAAATCTTGTGTTTTCATTGTAGTAACGTGAAGAGGTTTTTTTTCTTTTTAGAGATCTTCATGATATTTATGTATTCTTCTGCGGTGTAAATCCGTTCGTGATGTTTAAACTCACATTCAATCTTGCTGAAATCACTGTCATTTGGCAAGAAGGAATGGCCGGTCTCTAAATATTTAAAAGTTATCGTTTTAAGTATTGGGTGGCTGTTAAGTATAGATTTTAGCAATCGGACTATTTTTATTTTTCTATTTTGTCCCCCACAGCAATCGCTCCAAAGGACTAGATTCTCTACGCCATCCCTCAAATGGTTTTTAATAAAATTAATGAGACACGAGCCAACTTCTTGGGCTCCTCTTACGGCTTCCCCTTCAACCCACACATTGCATCGTCTTTGACCGTTAGAGCCAACGTGTATCCCAGCGTTATAAATTCATAACTAACGTTTATAAAATACTATGTTCGTAGGTATACGAGGCAAATATAGGGTTTTTTCGAGATCGTAGTTAACACATTCAAATTTGGGATCTGTTTTAGCACGCGAGTTTTGAGACATTTGATTACGAAGATCCTCCGCTCTTATTTGATGAATATCTCTTTGCTGGATCAATAATTCTTTTTCCCCTCTGTATGATGTCTTTGTCCGAACTGTCGCTCTCGAGAACGTGAACGCTGTTTCGTTTATTTTGCTTTACAGATGAACGCGGAACATCAGTTTCCTCTCCACTGTCTGGTAAATAATCAGAATCTGTATCGTCATCATAGTCTCCAGCTTGTTTAGAATCATTGTAACTCACACATTTACTGCGCCGTCTTTTTGGCATATCAATATACTCATGTTCAACAAATATACAATACTAAAAACTATAATAATAATTAAAAAAAAAACTAAAACTAGAAACTTAAATATCATATAGTCCTACTCCCCGCGGTATCGTGCCAAGAACGCTGGCTGCGTTTCCCCGCTGAATGGCTATACTTAGCCTTTGAGCAAGGAAAGAACCAGCCCTCTTATCACCAGCAGCAACGACCAGCCGCGGATGAAGTTCCTTTAGGAACCTCACCGCACGTGGTCCCCACGGACCGATAGTCTCTACAGCAAATGGCACAAATATGTAGTCATCTCTCAGAGACTCATATTTGCGCCACTTACTCAGTTCAGCTGCCTCTGATGCCGCCCCGGCTCTAAACGAGGTACCCCTGAGATGAGAGACCGCCAGAGTGTCTACGCAAGTAGCATCCCACACTAGGGCTTTATCTCTCTCCCAAGGGACCAATGTCATACCGTCGGGTCTCCTGCCATCGTCTCTAAATATTCCACAAGGCTCTAAAACCGAGGGAACATTTATAGAGACAAGAGCCCTTCGGATGACATCGTTCAAAGAACTGTGTCGTGAAAATCTACCAGCGCTTTTCTTACATGAAAGTCCGTGGAGCCCAAACCTGTCGACGCTGCTACCACAGGGACACTGATGGGGTTGACAAATCGCCGCTCCTAGTCGGATTCCTACGGCAATGCGTAAGCTTTCCGCATCAAGTAATGTGCCGAGATTACTTGATGGTAAAGCGTGTAACCAGTGACTAGATTCCTTAGTCGAAACAGCTAGAAGGCGTGCCTTATCTAGGTCACTCTGGAGATTATGAAACAAATCCTTCTGCACGCCCCGTACTAATGGAATATCCCACTGTTTTTGTTGGTTAACTTCCAGTGGAACATTTTCACCAGGACAGAGCGTTTGCCATGTCTGCCCCGCCTCCGTAGCAAAACATAGGTCTGCTTTATTATTTAAAATTATATTACATAAGTCACTGACACTATGTACGGAAGCAAGGAAAGCAGGCAATGCAATGCTAGAAAGATTTCTCACACCAATGCCACCAAATTTTATAGGTAAAGTAGCTTGAGTCCAGGCTGTAGTATTTAAAGTTAAATTTAGAATTTTTTCAATAGCTATTTTAAGATTATTATCAATATCTTGTAAAATATCCGAACATTTCCAGACTGGACTCGAGCGGAGTAAGTATGTAAATCTAGGTACAAGAAGACAATATTTTAAAATAGTAAGAGCTATGTGGGGGTTTAATTTATACAATTTATCAACGTGGTTTAAAAACTGATCAAATTTTGTTTTTAAAACAGGTTTAATACTATCGAAAAACAACGGGGCACCTAGCAGGTATAGTGATTCCGTACTGACAGTTTTTATTCCTGGACAAATATGATTAAAATTTTGAATTAAAGTGTCTCTATGAGAAGTAGATAAATTATTGGAAAAAAATATTTCACATTTATTGCTATTTGGTTCAAGACCAATATTTTTTAAATTTTGAAAAATATGAGTAAGATCACTGAGGACGTCATCTGCTCTACCTCCCAGTGTACCGTCGTCTAGGTACCAGACATTCAGCTTGGATTTCAAATTTGAAATAATTGGTTGAATTCCCAAACTGAAAAGTGCTGGACCCAGTGGGTCACCCTGCTGAACACCGACAGCGGAATCGATAACATGGTTTTCGTAAAACAAGTTAGTATTTTGACTATAACATTGCCAAACGTAATGATAAATTTCGGGGGTATTATTAGCCACTTCTTTCAGCAAGGTTACCCTATCGATAGAGTTAAAAGCATTCCTTAGGTCAACCTTCACAAGAACATCTGCATCAGAGCTTGTTAAAAATGTACGCACTGAATGTACCGCCGCCTCACAGCCACCTCTAGTGCCAAAACCTAGTTGAGCAGGCTGAAATTTGGTCTTAAGGTTAGAGATTATGTGCCTGCAAGCTAATTTTGAAGTTAAACGTCGAAATGTGGAACCAACGGCAATAGGACGGATACCGTTATCCTTTTTTTTGAAGGCACATAATCTTGCCCCATATAAGAATGGAATGAAATTTGGATTAACATTACCAGAAAGCATAAAGTTACATAATTTTGTAATGTCTTTAAGAAGTACACCGCCGGCGTCACCGGCAGAAGCGCTTACAAGATCTTTAAGATGTTGAGGCGTAATTCCGTCAATGCCGCCAGCAGAGCCATTCGAAAATGACATAATTGCTTCTAAAGTGTCTTTTTCCGAAATTTGTAAAGGTTGCATAGAAGTCCTGGGAGGCAGCGGCAAACTCTGAGGATGTTTGACCGAAGGATGCTTTTGACGAAGGCTTTCAAGTGTTTCGACATTACGAGGAGCCAAGATGTCGTCTGAGAATAAAATACGGGATGCATTTTTTAAGTCGCCATCCATTACTTTCGACTCAACTACTTTTTTTAAATCAAATTTAGGACGTGGTCGAGATAAATGAGTATTAATTGGGTAATCTAAATTTTGAAAAGATGTCTCTTTTAGTTGAGACGTAACTGATTTATTTATTGTTTTATCAAAATGAAAATGGGAATACGCGAAAGTAAATAATTTTTGCCAACTATTTTCACTATTAGTGAAACAATTTTCAATAGTGCATGACAATGCTTTAGCAAGCTGCATCCTCGCACCTCTAGGAATTCTTTTAACCACTGGTACATTACGATAATATTTGTAAATTTGCTCCGAAAACAGGGAAAAATTTGTGTCATTAGAGGAATTGCTAATAGAGTTACGAATTTCTACGGCAGGCTGTGAAGCCGAAATACTTTTACTATGGCATCGTTTAATATGTATATTTAATCCCCTTTTACCTTTAAACAGCCTACCGTCAGCACAATTTTGACACTGTAGGAAATCCGGCTGTGACTGTAGCGGAGCAGAGACATTCATGAAAAAATCTAAACAGATCTCTACAACACTCAAAAGCCTTTATATTACATATTCAAAGTAACTTGAAATGTGCTGTACTCCACATCTTTCCCTGAAACAATCAATTACGGCCTAAATAAAAGCACTTCAACTGTAGAAAATTCTCGACAAAGAGTTTCTAGCATCTCTAATGCATTTGGTGACATCGGAGGTAGTGGTGAAAAATTACCGAAATAAAACAAAACACGTATTTCACTAATCAGTGTACGTGAATATGGCAGAGTTGCCAGTTTTTGAGAGTAATTTACCGACAAAAAGTTGCCACTTTAGAAAAAATCTGGAAGTGAATAATTAGTTATAGTTTTATTATATCCATGCCTTCTATAAACAATGCAAAACATATAAATTTATTTCAGATAAATTATTTTCTAACTCCATAAAATACTTGGCCTGTTTCACAGAATGAAGATACATTGTTTTAGTCGTTCCAACTAAAGTAAAAATTGATTCAATATTACTAATACTCATTAGACAGATATAAGCCAAAAGTTTTAAGTTATTTCAGTTGCATTACAAGCATCGGTATCAGTCATTAAATCTATTGCTTACAAAATACTCAGCCCGCCTGAGTCTATTTAGATTATTTGGTAATGTGAACTGTTCGACTAAAACCGTTTCTCTGAAACATACCAAGTGTTTTGAATCGTTTCTGATAAGCAAAAAATAATTATTTGTCTTATAGTAATCTTATAACGCAGAAACGACCCAACCTGTTTGAGTCATTTTAGTTATTTGGTAAAATGATATTTCCGATCCAAACTATTTCTGAGAAAGGATCCAATCCGTTCATTCTGGTTTTTCGATATTAAGAACATACTCATAGAAATGCATTACTTAGAAACAATTCAAGCGGATTGAATTAATTCAGCGAATACATTTTGTGTGCTCTTCATACTGTGGGTTGAGTCGGGGTTGTGAAAAAAATCAGCTTCCGTGTACGTTTTAAAAATAGGGTTTTCACTACATGATAGTTTCGATCCTCAGGAGTATGATGGTATACTTAACTGAATTTTGACCACTGTGTGGATTGAGTCCTTTCTGCTTAACTACGTCCAATTCTGGCTTACAATAAAAAGATCAGTAAATATATAAGAGAGTTATTATAATAATTATTTTTTGATTTCAGACACAATACTCATTTATATAGGAAAATATTTCTGCTGCGTCGTTGTCAACTGGCAAAGCATAACGACTACAAACAATTTTTTATCAATATGGAATAAATCCAGGGAAGTAATAATATTTGTGATAATATTTTATTTATAGAGTAAAGTGCTTTTATTTAGGCCGTAAATGATTGTTTCAGGGAAAGATGCGGGGTACAGCAGCAATTAAATATGAAGTTATGTAATATAAAGACTTTTGAGTGCTGTAGAGATTTGTTTAGTTTTTTTAATGAATATCTCTGCTCCGCTATATTCACAGCCGGATTTCCTACAGTGTCAAAATTGTGCCGACGGTAGGCTGTTTAAAGGTAAAAGGGGTTTAAATATACATATTAAACGATGCCATAGTAAAAGTATTTCGGCTTCACAGCCTACCGTAGAAATTCATAACTCTTCTAGCAATTCAACTAATGACACAAATTTTTCCCTTTTTTCGGAGCAAATTTACAATTATCATCGTAATGTACAAGTGGTTAAAAGAATTCCTAGAGGTGCGAGGATGCAGCTCGCTAAAGCATTGTCATGCACTATTCAAAGTAGTTTCACTAATAGTGAAAATAGTTGGCAAAAATTATTTACTTTCGCATATTCCCATTTTCATTTTGATAAAACAATATATAAATCAATTACGTCTCAACTAAAAGAGACACCTTTTCAAAATTTAGATTAGCCAATTAATACTCTTTTATCTCGACCACGGCCTAAATTTGATTTAAAAAAAGTAATTGAGTCGAAAGTATTGGATGGCCACTTAAAAAATGCATCCCGTATTTTATTCTCAGACGACATCCTGACTCCTCGTAATGTCGAAACTCTTGAAAGCCTTCGTCAGAAGCATCCTTCGGTCAAACCTTCTCAGGGTTTACCGCTGCCTCCCAAGACTTCTATGCAACCTTTACAAATTTCTGAAAAAGACACTTTAGAAGCAATTATGTCATTTTCGAATGGCTCTGCTGGCGGCATTGACGGAATTACGCCTCAACATCTTAAAGATCTTGTAAGCGCTTCTGCCGGTGACGCTGGCGGAGTACTTCTTAAAGACATTACAAAATTATGTAACTTTATGCTTTCTGGTAATGTTAATCTAAATTTCATTCCATTCTTATATGGGGCAAGATTATGTGCCTTCACAAAAAAGGATAACGGTATCCGTCCTATTAACTTCAAAATTAGCTTGCAGGCACATAATCTCTAACCTTAAGACCAAATTTCAGCCTACTCAACTAGGCTTTGGCACTAGAGGTGGCTGTGAGGCGAGGAATGCTTTAACTCTATCGATAGGGTAACCTTGCTGAAAGAAGTGGTTAACAACACCCAAGAAATTTATCATTACGTTTGGCAATGTTATAGTCATAATACTAACTTGTTTTATGAAAACCATGTCATCGATTCTGCTGTCGGTGTTCAGCAGGGTGACCCATAAGGTCCAGCACTTTTCAGTTTGGGAATTCAAGCAATTATTTCAAATTTGAAATCCAAGCTGAATGTCTGGTACCTGGACGACGGTACACTGGGAGGTAGAGCAGATGACGTCCTCAGTGATCTTACTCATAATTTTCGAAATTTTAAAAATATTGGTCTTGAACCAAATAGCAATAAATGTGATTTCTTTTCCAATAATTTATCTACTTCTCATAGAGACAGTTTAATTCAAAATTTAAATCATATTTCTCCAGGAATAAAAACTCAGTACGGAATCACTATACTTGCTAGGTGCCCCGTTGTTTTTCGATAGTATTAAACCTGTTTTAAAAACAAAATTTGATCTGTTTTTATACCACGTTGATAAATTGTATAAATTAAACCCTCACATAACTCTTACTATTTTTAAATATTGTCTCCTTGCTTGTACCTAGATTTACATACTTACTTCGCTCGAGTCCAGTCTGGAAATGTTCGGATATTTTAAAAGATATTGATAATAATCTTAAAATAGCTATAGAAAAGATTCTAAATTTAACTTTAAATACAACAGCCTGGACTCAAGCTACTTTACCTATAATATTTGGTGGCATTGGTGTGAGAAATCATTCTAGCGTTGCATTGCCTGCTTTCCTTGCTTCCGTGCATAGTGATAGATATAAGTGGACTGTATTTATTTGTTACTGTAGAGCTAGTGGACTGTATTGACTAAATTGACTGACCGATCTGAGGTTAACTATGCTAGGGGACTGCGTGAAGGAAAGATGGTACTGTAGACTATGTTGTATTAAATTATTTACAATACGGCTTTTCACTAATTATATACACAAAGGGAGTCTTTACTGGAGTCTAGATTCTTCTCTCTTGATGGTTTCTCTTGAGGTTTCTTCTCTTGTCGTATTCGAGTGCCGCTTCCGAAATGAACTGCTCACAGACCAAAAAGCCCTTCTTATATCCCGCAAGAGAGCGTCTCAGTCTGTGAGTAATGCCGCGCGACGATGCTGCACGCCCATTGGTCGTCGCTCGGCTCCGGTGCGCGGGGTGTGCGGGGCGCAACGGGGTATGAAGGGGCGACGGGGCGGCGGGTCTCTAGCTGTCCGCAACAGTGTCAGTGACTTATGTAACATAATTTTAAATAATAAAGTAGACCTATGCTTTGCTACGGAGGCTGGGCAGACATGGCAAACGCTCTGTCCCGGTGAAAATGATCCACTGGAAGTTAACCAACAAAAACAGTGGGATATTCCGTTGGTACGGCGCGTGTAGAAAGATTTGTTTCATAATGACCAAGATAAGGCACGCCTTCTAGCTGTTTCGACTAAGGAATCTAGTCACTGGTTACACGCATCAAGTAATCTCGGCACATTACTTGATGGGGAAAGCTTGCGTATTGCCGTAGGAATCCGACTAGGAACGGCACTTTGTCAACCCCATGAGTGCCCATGTGATAGCAGCGTCGACAAGTTTGGGCTCCACGGAATTTCATGTAAGAAAAGCGCTGGTAGGTTTTCACGACACAGTTCTTTAAACGATGTCATCGGAAGGGCTCTTGTCTCTATAAATATTCCCTCGGTTTTAGAGCCTTGTGGAATATTAAATAATAAAAAATAGGCTTATATTTTTTAAAAAGTAATAAAAAATAGGCTTATATTTTTTAATTACTAGCTGGTACCCGGCGCGTTGTTATCGCAGAAGAAATAATTGTGAAAATATCGTTTTAAATTTGGATGAGTTATAGTGATAATACTTACATTCATTGAAATCGAAGGAATATATAACTTTCAAATATCGATACGATACGGGCGCTACCTACTGTAAGTTAATTGTACTATGGCTATATAACCTTCGCGCAAGTGCAAAAAATAAGTTGACAAAATTTTACCGCAATCTGATGAACGGTATCGCAGCGCATAAAATACGAACTAACCATGAACTAACAAACATAAATTTTAATATATTACATTAGATTATTGACCAGTCTAATATAAGTAAAATAGCTCAAAGACAGAAAACAAAGCTTTTATTCTAATCGGTAGGTACATTCCTTCCTTATGAACAGGGTTCCCAACCCTCCCGGATTGCCCGGGAGACTCCAATATTAATGGTTTATCTCCCGACCTCCCGGGGTGCAATCATTTCTCCGGTTTTTCTAAAAATTATACGCATCCGTCGCTCGCACGTATCACTACTCACTCGCCCTAATAGTCAGACTTGTTGCCATAATGAGAGCCTGTCTGGCTCTTAAATATGTTCCTAGGGGATGGAGGGAAGTGATAGTCACATTCATACCCAAACCAGGTAAGAGCGACTACACAGACCCTAAATCCTACAGGCCCATTAGCCTCACATCCTTTCTCCTGACGATGGAAGAAGAAGACGATGGAGAGGATGTATGAAAGGGAATTAAGGGGGTCGGCGCTAATTAACTTACCACTACACGACAAGCAACACGCCTACAGTCTAGGCAAATCAACAGAATCGGCACTTCACCAGGTAATAACAAAGATTGAAGAGGCCATCCAAAACAAAGAAATATGTCTAGGTTCCTTCATAGATATAGAAGGTGCTTTTGACAGAACGACCTTCTCCAGGATAAAAGGTGTACTCAGTAGACATATAAAGTTGAACCGGCACTGATTGACTGGATAGTAGATATGAGCGCCACGCCGGCGCGCCGCCGTCGCCGTGAGTTCATGTCGGCGCGTCGCCGCCGCGTGAAGAACGCGGCGCGCCGTCGTGACCAGTCGCAACTTTCTTCTCGCTCACACGCGCGGTCCGACCGCATTAGTTTGCCTTGTCGCCTCGCCACGCTCGTCGCTCATTCAGTCGAGTCAAATATTTCACCGAGTTAACGTGTATTGTTGTGTGGTTTTAACAATGGCAGCAACTTCGACTGTTGCACGTAATATGGACCGTCTCAAACCGGGGTGGTACCACGACCTCACAGAATACCAGCGTGAAGTGGAAGATTTGCTTCTGCGTTTCGTCTGGTGAGTATAGGAGAACCAATCCCCCCCCCCCTCGGTGAACATGGTAACGGAATTAAATGTAATACTATCCCAGGAGGGTACCAGCACCCCTGGTAATGGAGGAATCCCATGCTGACCACTCCTCCACTCCTGAGGAGGGACTTACCACTCCTGGGTGCTCAGGCTGCCCCACGTATTCTGGGGGGAGAGGGGAGGGGCAAAATTTCGCTCAAGACAATAATTGCTCGGGGCAAGCTGAGCAACAAGGCCAAGGCGATGCCTGCCACGTGACTTTCTGCAACATCAGGGGACTTCACTCGAATCTAAACGCCGTCCACTACCATCTCGAGACGGTGAAGCCGGCCTTGCTCTTTCTGACCGAGACGCAGGTGTCCTCTCCGGCTGATACTTCGTATCTCTTCTATCCGGGGTACAAATTGGAACACTCCTTGTGCCTCGCGCTTGAGTTTCCGTATACATCAGAGAGGACATCTGTTCTCGATGCCTCTGCAGTCTTGAAGGACCTGTCCATCCTTTGGCTAAGCGTAGACAGCGATGACCATCCGCATGTTTACGGGTGCCTCTATAGGTCCCATAGCGGTAATGCCGAAACAGCCCGATTTATCGATCACATCCAAATAGCTACAGATTCCTTACTACAGCAGATCCCATCCGCAGAGATTGTGATCCCCGGCAATCGTAACGCCCACAACGCCGAATGGCTCGGTTCATGTTTAACCGATCATGCGGGGAGATCTGTTCATGATTTTGCCTTGGCATATGATCTGACACAACTGGTAACTTTGCCTACGCGGATTCCAGATGTGGAAGATCATGCACCTTCCCTGTTGGACCTTCTGCTGACCTCTCATTCAGATAGATATCAGGTCTCCGTCCACTCCCCTCTTGGCTCCTCAGATCATTGTCTACTCCGGAGTGTGGTGCCACTCACACTAGCATCGCGATTGCATTCTGCAGGCTGGCTTAAAAAGGCGACCGCTCAGACCCGTCTTGCTATGCCTATCGCCGTCACCTTGTTTTCAAAAATAATGGTTCACAGTTCATGCGGTATCTTGAGGATCACCAGCTGATTTGTGGCTGCCAATACGGTTTTCGTCGGGGTCGGTCAGTTGGTGATCTTCTGGTCTACCTGACTCATAAATGGGCGGAGGCATAAGAGTCCAAGGGGAGGTATTGGCCTTTAGTTTGGACATTGCGAAAGCCTTCGATCGGGTTT
Organism: Parnassius glacialis; assembly: GCA_033319125.1. NCBI lineage: Eukaryota > Metazoa > Arthropoda > Insecta > Lepidoptera > Papilionidae > Parnassius > Parnassius glacialis. The sequence continues at coordinate 21,898,378 of JAVANC010000019.1, forward strand.
GGCACAAAGCGCTTCTTTAGAAGCTCCCTTTCTATGGGCTTCCCGAGAAATTGTGCAATTGAATCACCAACTTCTTGCAGATCGGAGCATCTCCTCAGTTTAAAGGCACTCCCCTTGTTGCTTCAGCCAGTATCAGAAGCCTCGGCATCGACATATCGAGTGACGTGCAAGTTTTGTGATCACTTGGAAGAGAAGGCCAAATTGGCCTCTAAAACGCTTTGCGTGCTCTGCAGAGCGGGACAGTATTTCATGCCAGCACACCGCCTGCAACTTTACAAGGCGCAGGTTCGGCCTCACATGGAATACTGTTCCCATGGGCTTGAGCTCCCCAGGGCTTTATTAAAAATATAAAGCTGTTTTTGGTACCAAAAATGTGGTTTTCTTTAAGAGTTTTTTAAGAAATCTCCTGGGTATGCCAGAAGAAGCATAAAAGCAAGTTGAATGCAGTGGAGATGCGATCTCTTCGTAAAATGTGCGGCGTTACCATGGCCGACCGAAAGCGAAACGAAGAGATTCGCAATATGGCAGGTTTGAAAGATGACCTTATCACAAAAATTGATAAGGGCGTGCTTAGATGGTTTGGGCACGTTGAGCGAATGAGTGAAGATCGAATGGTGAAGAAAATATATAGCGCGAAAGTTAATATTAAAAGGTGTCGAGGTAGACCGAGACTAACTTTCGAAGACTATGTGAGCAAACTGCTCGAAGAGGGGAGGGTCAAGAGTACTCGGATACCTAGACGTGCATGTATGAAGAAGATAATGAATCTGAAAGAAGCGAAAGAGGTATGTAAGGATCGTGACACTTGGCGATCTGTTCTCTCTGGCTACCCCGTCAGGGATTGTGCGTGAAGATAAGTTAAGTTAAGTTAAAAAACCTCCTCCTGATAAAACAATATCTAAGGCCTATGGCCAGCCACGCCGCGCCGCCGTGACGCTGCCGCCGCCGAGAAAATTTTCAGGTCACGCCGCCACCGTGGAATTGGCTTTCAGCGCTCATATCTACTGGATAGTATACATGCTCAGTACACGAATAATAAAGATCAATCTCAAAAATAAAGTGAATCTCAACCAATCCAAATTAAAAAAGGCTGCCCGCAGGGTAGGATTCTCTCACCTCTCCTGTGGGATATGGTCATTAATGAACTCATCAGTAAATTAAATGCCAATGACTTCTACACAACATACTGATGACCTGACAATACTGGTCTCTGGAAAGACAGCAAGCATAGTGTGCGACCTGACCCAAGCGGTTCTCCGTATAGTGGAGAGATAGTGCAGGGATTACGACTTAACCGTCAATCCAAATAAAACGGTTCTAGTAATAATGATTTCTTATATTTACGCGAACACTACACATTGAATAAAACAATTTTTTACGGATTTTATCGCGTTTAATTTACTATTTTAATTCCGGTTCTAGTAATGTTCACACAAAAACGAATGCTGAATAACTATCATCTCCCAAGTATTTTCAGCACAAAACTCCAGCTATCCTCTGAGGTAAAATATTTAGGTCTTACCTTGGACAGCAAAGCTAAGTGGAATAAACACATAGAAAACAAAATCAACAAAGATAGTATAACTTTCTGGCAATGCAGAAACATGATTGGCAAAAGATGGGGACTGATGCCAAAAATCATACTGTGATTCAACACTGTAATTCGGCCCATGATCACATACGGCGCTCTGGTATGGTGGACCAAGACAAAAGAAGCCAGTACTATAAAGAAGCTTCAGCGCTACCAGAGACTGGCATGTATGGCTGCCACAGGCTGCATAAGGACTACGCTAACAGCAGTCTTAGAAGCGATGCTGGAGCTAACCCCGCTTCATCTACATATCTATACCACAAGAAGCGACTTTAGCTGCCATGAGACTCAAGACCTCAAGATCTTTGGAGTAAGAATAGTGGCCCTCATACAGGCATAATTGATAGAATTCACTCAAAAATTCCTATCTTACAAGCCAAGTACGATAAGATTCCTAAACAATTTGTTTTCGATACGAAGTACAAGATAAAGTTAAATGAATCCAGGCAGCCGGAAGGATTAAGCCCAAAAGAGCTTAGAATTTTCACCTATGGTTCTAAAACAAATGAAGGTATAGGTTCTGGAACATTCTTTGAAGACCTCAATATCCACATATGCACACCGCCGGGTACCTATAACAATAACACAGTCTTTCAGGCGGAACGTATGGGTATCATTCAAGCGGCCATAGCAATAGATGCTAGGAAGGTTAATGACTTCCCCATCAGAATACTGACCGACAGTAGGTCGGTACTACAAGCTCTGAGTTGCAATGTGGTGAACTCGGGACTAATATATGAATGCCATCAACGATTAAATGAGGTATGTAAAAACAACAATGTGACTGCAATGGATAAAGGGGCACAGTGGAACCAGAGGCAACGATACAGCAGACGAACTGGCCAGAAGAGGATCGGCTCTGGCCACTATAGGGCCGGAACCAATCATACCAATCCCCTTTGTTAACGTTCGTTCACTGGTACGTATACACTTCACTAATCAACACGCTCAGCTTTGGAAAAATCTAGTAGACTGTATGAATGAATGAATGAATGAATATACTTTTATTGTACACCACTAACAAAAATACAAATGTCATAACAAAAATCAGATTATACTATGTACAATTTGGCGGCCTTATCGCTACATAGCGATCTCTTCCAGGCAACCAAAGGTGTAAAGTAATACAAACAAAGAATAGGTAGGTGGTAGGTGGTGCAATATAAATATACAAATAAAAATGCAAAAAAAGATATAAATAACTACGTAATAGATGAAATAATATAAATTACTAACACATAATAAAAGATAAAGTAAAACATATAATATATACATACACATATACATATATATATATATATATATATATATATATATATATACATATACACATACATATAAATATATACATAAATATACACACAACACATATATATCAATATACATATATATACAAAATTCCTCAAACAATAATATAAAGCTGATAGATACAATAAATACATAATCACACAATCTATCCTAACGGTGTTCGAACGATTGAGACAAGTAATGCTCTTTAAGTAATCGCTTAAATATAGCAATAGTTTGTGCCTCACGTATACGCAAAGGTAGGGCATTCCAGAGCTTAATAGACTGAACAGTAAAAGATTTATTGAAAAATGATGTATTGTGAGTTGGTATACTTAAAATGAATTTTCTAGAAGAGCGTAAAGGTTCCCCCGGAAGCCCCACAAAATTAAACTTCTCCTTTAGATAGGGAGGAGTAGTAGGGTGAAATAAAACACAGTACAGAATAGAAAGTATATGCATGTTCCGGCGAAGTCGGATAGGTAACCACTTGAGACGTGAGCGAAATTGGGAAATATGGTCAAATTTGCGCAATCCAAATATGAACCGAATACTAGTATTTTGAAGTCTCTCAAGCTTATTTAGCTGGTCCTCAGTTATGTCTACATAGCTTGCGTCGGCATAGTCGAGAATCGGAAGGAGAAGAGACTGTGCGAGCATAATTTTTGTAGGAATGGGAAGAAATGATCGAAGGCGACGCAGTGAACAGAGAGCGACAAAAGTTTTCTTACTTACCTCATTCAGTTGGCGTATCCAATTTAAGGAATTATCAATATAAATACCAAGATTTTTGACATTGTCAAAGTAAGGGATAACAACTCCATCAAATACGATAGGTGGCACAGAGAACCAGTCAATTCTTGAGATAAAGCTCTGGCTACCAATAATGATAGCCTGAGACTTTTTAGGATTGACATTTAGGCCAAATGATTTACTCCACTCGTGAATAAAATTTAAATCCTTATTTAATGTAGCGATTGCATTCGGCAAATTCTCAAGAGTTGACTGGGTGTAAATCTGGACATCATCCGCATACATATGGTAGAGAGAAGATATTTTATGAGTGATTGAATTAATGAAAATGGAAAAGAGTAAAGGTGACAACACGCCGCCCTGCGGCACGCCTGCAGTAATATCACACCAAGATGAGTGAGTTTCATCGACACGAATACACTGCCGACGGCCACAGAGATAACTTTGAAACCAGTCAATTACTGATGGAGATATGTTAAGGGAACACAACAGACTCAACAGTATATCGAAGTCAACAGTATTGAACGCATTACTGAAATCCAGCAAGGTCATGACTGTGAGTTGTTTATTATCCATACCCCACCGTATGTCATCAGTAACTTTGATTAAGGCAGTAGCCGTACTATGACCAGGACGGAAACCGGATTGTAAGGAATTCAATAAATTGTGCTTATTAAGGAAAAGGGTCAGCTGTTGGCAAATAAGTTTTTCAAGGACTTTAGAAAGGAAAGGTAAGATCGAGATGGGACGGAAATCAGAGAGGTTGACGGGATTAGATCTCTTTGGAAGGGGTATAATATGAGCACTCTTCCAGGCTTGAGGGAATTTAGAGGAAGAGACACAAGCATTGAGTAAATAAGTGATAATGGGAGTAATAACATCAAGGAGAGGAACAATCATATTACGGCTAATGTTGTCGCTACCGGCAGCATTTGAGGAGATGGATAATATGGTCTTCTTAACATCACATTCAGTAAACTGACTAAAAACGAACGGAGGATAATTAGGAGTCGGAGTCACAGAAAGCGAACGAAGTGTTTGCAGTTTATGTTCGCTATCAAAAGAGTTAGAAGGATTAGAAAAATGTTGATTTAATAGTTCAAAATCAACACTAGGAGGTGAAGCATTTAGGGATGTTCTACCAACTCCAACAGTTTTGAGAAACTTCCACACCCTAGATGAGTCGCCGTTCTCGACTGATGTATGAATATGGCGTCGTTGCGCATCTCTACATAATGTGTTGCATCGATTCCTGATTTTGGCGTATTTCCTTACGTTTTCCTCTGTTTTATTCCTCTTAAGCTTTGACAATGCCGCATTCTTCTGCAAAATAAGCTTTTTTATATCATCAGAGAGCCATGGAGCAGGTAGGTGTTTAAGTCTCACATAATGCATTGGCGCGTGAACGTCATAAAGCTGAGTGAGAAGAGAACAGAACAGTTCCACTTTATCGTCAATGCATGGAGCTCTCTCGATCACTGACCAGTCAATATTATAAGCATCTTCACAAAGTTGTTCAATATCCATTCCTCCAAAATTACGTCGCAGAACTAATTTAGGTTTGATTTTAGGAGGGCGTAGTTTATACGACAGAAAAATTAAATCGTGATAAGAGAATGCATCAGCAGGACACTGTCCGTGCTTGAAAACTAAATTGGAAGATGACACCATTATTAAGTCAAGAAGGGAAGGAGTACTGTTAGGAAAGTTATGAGTAGCAGAAAGGGGTAGGATTTGCATATTACACGCTTCAATTATAGCTTCAAGTTTTATAGATCGATTATCGCCTTTAAGCAAACAGGTGTTAAAGTCACCCATCAAAATAGTGTGACTATACGTAGGGACTAGTGATTCTAAAAGAGATTCGAAAGAAGTAAAATAATTTATAGAAAGGGAGGGACTGTAGAAAACTCCAAGTAGGATTTTATTCTGAGACAGGGAGACCTCAACCAGCAAATGCTCAGCAGAATCAACAGGAGGTGGTTGACTTGACGAACTAACAATTTTAAATGGAAGGTAGGATCTAAGATAGATCGCCACGCCCCCACCACCCCTATTAGTGCGATCATTTCTAATTAGATGAAACCCAGGCAAAGAATAAGAAGTGGAAGGCAGACAGGGTTTTAGCCAAGATTCTGAAACTAAAATGGCGTGAATATTTTGGGATTCAAATGAGGCAAGCATGTCAGGATAATGAGCCGGAATGCTTTGGGCGTTAATATGAATAGCATTAAAATTATTCACACAGTCTGAGAAAAAAGAATTTAAGGTGATGTTGAGTGAAGGAGAAGCAGTTGTACTGTGATAACTATCGTCACTAAGTGTCTCATCGTTCGAAGATAACGATAGAAACAAATCACTATCGTTACAAATGTTTGAGGAGGTCATAAATACTAAATTAAAATATAAAATAAATTCTTATATATACTAAATATATATATATATATATATATATATATATATATATATATAGATAAAAATCGAAAGGTACCTATACTATTACAACCACCAGCAGCATGAAAGAGAAAGCATATAACATAACAACAACTTAAAGAAATAAAACAATCAGTTTAATATTAAAATTACCAAAAACTTGCAGTCTGATGCCAAATAAATTGTAAGACATTTTGAAACTGTAAACGACAGACTAGGCAGTATGGATTAAGATGCCTTTGCCAAACTAATAAAATAAAATAAAAAATAAGAAAGAAATCTGACAACAGGTAACAACTGTCACTGTTAGTATAAATAAAGATATTTATTTATACGTAAATATTATTAACAAAAAATTAATAAAGAATGATTAATTAATCTACCAGTTATGTGCAATAATTAAAATAATTTGAGTAACAATCATCTAACCAGTGGAAACCTATTATGAAACTTATGTCATAAAAATGAATGGCAAAGAATTATAATTTAAAACCTGATTACCTAAAAGTTACAAAAAATATATGAATTGAGCTGCTGGAGTAAATTAGTAAAAACAAAACCACAAGAAAAACATGCCACTACCATCATTTTTTAGCCGTCTTCCTAGCCCTAGCAGTAGTAACACAGGGCTTGGGAGCCGAAGATGCCGCCGCCGCCGTCGCTGCAGTCAAGGATGAGGTAGTAGGGACACCACCAGCTGCATCAGGAATGGCGATCACCTCAGCCACGGTGTACACCCGGTGCTTCGTGCCGTCGGACCCAAGCACCACAACATATCCATCTCGTGTCCAACACTGGGATACACCAAAGCGCTTCCGAGCAGCAACGAACGCCTCATGACGACCCTTAGTCATGAACTCAGATAGAGTAACTCCGCTACCCTTTAGCTTGGTTTTGGAAAACCAAACTTTGTCACGGAGATCCTGATCTCGAAATTTCACGAGCAACACACGAGGCTTGTCGCCATGGAGGCGCCCTAAGCGATGGCATCTGGTAATAGAGTCCACACGTAATTCAGGGATGTTCAGCCTCTCTGATAATACCTTACTTGTGCAATGCACTAGGTTCTCATCTTGAGCTTCTGGCATTCCATGGACAAGCAAAATCTTCCTCCTGGTCCTTACCTCCATTTCATCTTGCTGCTTAGAGAGAAGCTGGAGCTGAAGTTGCAGATTCTCAAGTGCTGACAGGACGAATGCCCTAAAGGCATTAAATTGTGCATTAATATTGGAAGAAGGGCTCGTTGCAGGGATGGATGTTCTGACCTCCCGCTGGAACTCATCCATACGTGAAGTGAAATTCAGTGTTAGTTCTTCAATTGACTTCTTAAGCAGATCCATTTTGAATATACAATTAAAGGTTACTTAAAGGTCAATGTCAGGTGACAGTGAAGTGGCAAAATAAATTTTAAGTTGTGCAATGAAAAGCAAATTATTAGTAAACAATGCTGGTGGATTTATGTAATCACAGGTACATTTATATACTTGATTGGGGTTGGCTATAGATATCCGGTACTTGATTTTAATTATGTTTTCAGTTTAGGAGGCTTGTCTGGGCTAAGCATGAACCTTTTACACTGTTTTTGAATGTCGGAAATGAGTTTTGAATTAGTTACGATAAAAATAAATTTCACTAAAAATTCCATATAACGAAACGCAAATATGACATTTTGTATAGTGTTATGAGATAAGATGTCAATAATCGATGTAAAAAGTGTTAAACGAAACGGTGTTGACGGCCATAATTTGGGCAACCATTGATGTCAAATGTCAATTGTCATTCCGTTTCTTTAGTGGTCACACGAATGTTTTTTCTTGTGCGTAGTGCTGTATTTCCTGTTTTTTTTGACGACTTCTGCTCTGTTTTTGAACTTATTTGATTTAAAATTACATTGTTTCATTTACCACTATCATAGCAGAGTTTAGGGAAACCTGACTTATAGATAAGATAGATCGAATTTGTACTAAAACTGAATTAGAACACCCCGACTCCACGTAGTCTTGTTTGCCCTACCCCTAGAGTGTTTTTGTAAGCCGTAGGCGCGGAGGGAGAGCAGGCCCCGCCCGCTGTAGCAAATCGCAGGCCCCTGTGTGAGCCGTAGCGGCTGAGGCTGGTCGCCGAAGGCGACCAATAAGCCGAAGCTGCGGAGGTGAGCATGGGTGCCTGTGATTTGCTACGCAAGGGCGAAGGGGCTGCACTTCCCGCAGCGCCGAAGCCGTTGCAGAAGTAATTTTGTGTCGATATTCCTGTGTAAAAGTGAGGTTATGATTTTACAAAAAAGAATATTACTCATAAACTATACATTTCCGCAACGGGGGAAGGGTAGGGGAGGCTTTCCCTGAACACTCCCCCTCCCCCCTCCCCCTCCCACCCCTGTACGCGAGTACCGGATGTCTATAGTTTAACCCTTGATTGTTCTAAATTTACTATATTAAAACTTTAAAAAATCAGGAACGATTTTAAATATGTCAACACACTTTTGCGCCTACCCACCATATGTAGACAAGCTAGGGAGGCCCTGCCTGAAATAAACAGTCGTTTAACCAAAGTTCTAATGAGACTGGACAAGCCGTAGATCAGGATAGTAACAAGTGCTATCACAGGACACGGCACCTTTAACAACAATTTATTTACTATAGGTGTTACAGATAGTTCCCTGTGCAGGGCATGTATGGGAGAGAAAGAAACGTCGGCCCACATGCTACTGAAATGTCCGGAGGTCGCTACGTATAGGGCTAAACATCTCGGCACGCCGGGATCACTCCCCGAAGTTGCATGCAACATCCAAAGGACTGTTGAGCTTCTTCGGGGAGATTTCATGGCTCGAATAATCACATTATTCCTGCCCACAAGCAAAATACGCGCATAGACGTGGAGTTGCAGAAAACAGCCCGTCGTAAACTAAACTAAACTATATCAGCATTGTGCTGAGTAGATAGTTCTTACCGATTCGTTGCGGCACCAATTTTCGACAACTTTTAGCTGTGGCGGTAAACAAATATTTCACGACACGCCGGGCGTGTCACAGACAAAACACATCCGCCATGTGTAATGTATGTGTGTAATGTTCTTTTTTATGCTTTTTTTTACTTGTTTAGACCTAATTAAGTTTATTTGACATTAAGCATAAGTTACAAATGGAAGGATACTTGTTTTAGTGGGAACTACGTGTTTTTTTACGCGTTTTCTTTGAAATTGAGAGATAGCGACTTTTTTATGAAGAGATTACAAACCTTTTGTACTATTTTTTGTTGTTATAAAAAAAATCATTTATATAAGTAGGTACAACTAAATCACCCTGGAAACCTTGGTTTTTATTCAATTAAATTTTCACCTAATAATAACATTTGTAAATATCAAACAATGAAGAACCTTAATTTGAAAAAAAAATAAGGTATATCATTCATTGATATTTACAAATGTTAAATATTATTTAATGTTATACAAATGTAAAAGTAAAGTCGATCTGAAAACGTCTAATTAGTAAGAATAGCAAAACAAGTGTTTTCAAAAAGAAAAAAACGCCGGCGCTATACGGCGGCGGATTGACAAAAGACTATTTATTAGCAAACTTTTTTTATGCATGAACGGTTTCGAACTGTTTCAAGCAAAAATAAACTTTATACCATACCACAAGAGCACATGGTACTTCGTAGGTCCATTCGGCCAAATTATAGTAATAAGTCGGCACGTCAACCATTTTAAGCAAAACAGATAAAGGCATTGTTTTTTTTTTAACAGGAGAGTTGTTTTCTAGAAACTTGTTTACAACTTGAGTTTGTGAGCGATCGCAATGAGTGCTATTATTTCTTCATTTGTTTCTTATTAGAGTATTTTTCCACAACATGTTTTAAAAAACCTATAAAGTAAAAACGGTACCATGTACAAGTTAAAAAAGGTTGTCAATTCCTAAAAATTTCAATTTTTCAAAATATCCAGAAACGAAGTCGCAGGCATGAACTACTTGCAAAATAATGAATATGATGGATAAATAATAATATATATGGATAAATTTTTCAAAAAAGCAATTTGAGAGAGTTATAACGATTTTTAAAAAGACACGTCTCGCGTGTCATACGCCACACACAAAAGTATTTGATGACACGCCTGGCGTGTCGCCCGCACTGAACTGGTTAATGAGATGTTATTAAGAGCAGGACACCTATAACCTGACAAATATAGACACAAAGATATCTACTAGTTTTGAACCTACCTGTGTCCTACTAACACTAATGCGATTCGATTGGCTTCAGAAGCTTTTGCAATTTGTGTTTACGCACAAATGTGGCATTTCGGCTGGCATTTGATGTAAGAAACTGTAAATGACCAGTTAAGTACTTTTTTGTTCATGGGGAAATGTAGGCATGCAGGGTCATGGACGGTTATGACCGACTTGCACCAACTAGTAATTCAAACAATGGTGATTCACCTTCACCGCATATCAATCAGCAAGGGAAACCCTTTTGTAAATCCACGAGCCCTCTTTCTACGGGTGACGAAGGAATGTCTACTAAGACCCTAATCCCCCCTCACCATGATCAGCCCAATGATTCATAATTTTAAAGTTACAGACTAGTCACAGAGCATTATCAACAGTGGTAGAGTCCCGCGGCAGCTTTTGCTGTCGCACGGATGGGCCGGCTCGAACCGGGGTGGTACCACGACCTCACAGAAAACCAGCGTGAAGTAGAGGTTTACCTCTGCGTTTCGCTTGGTGAGTGCAGGTGGCCGGAGGCCCTTTTTACTGGAAATGAGGCATTCCATCTTAGTCCTCACGGGTGACAACGCATCTGCATTTTGATTCGTAATCGAGAATAGATGTAGATGTCTATGGGCCGCAGCAACCACTTACCATCAGGTGGACTGTGTGCTCGTTTGTCACCCTTATCTTATAAAAAAAAAAAAAAGAGCTCCTCTCAATTTTAGAATTACTTAGGTCCACTCACTGCTCTTGTGATGGGACTTCCCTGGACTTCCCATATTTTCTAAATTTTAAACTTCAGTCTAACAAGCTTCAAATTAGGTAGTGACAATTATTTAAAAGCTATTTTTAATAAAAATATTTTATATTAAACAAAATAATAAATACTACATTTTTTATGTTTAAAAAATGTATTATTTGTTTCATAGATCTTTTTAAAGCTATCCGACACAATCACAAATATATTGCTTAAATTCTCATTCTAGTCAAAAAGTTAGAAATCAAAATCTGAATATTTTAACTCATATGTATTTGTGTTTATATTTATGAAATTTTGATCATCTTGGGAGATACCTAGTCTGTAAAAATTTATATTGGAAACAAAGATTGGTAAACATTATTTTTCTTCATCATCCTGTAAAAATCAACTGCTGGACACCAGTCTCTCTGGTTGTAGGGAGGGTTTGTCTTAACCCTCATGCTTGGCAGGCAGGTTAGGTTGACCAGATATTTCACACTTTTGACAGTGCTGCTTGTCACCGGTTTGAGTATTTTATGTTTGGTATAAATGAGTTTTTCTGTTTATGTATTTACCTCATATAACACCCACAGGATGACATGGTTGTGTGGTGATGGATGGATGGTTGTCTTATATTACCACCTCTAGGCTAAATAACAATATATCTGATATAAAATGATAACACTATGTGGTATGAACAAAAAGAAATAACATTTAATATCATATATTTTATTTAATATACCAAATATTTACATAAATAAACAGTTAAATGAAAGAAATTTTATTTTCTTATTTTAATAATGTGTGTACTTTAAAATTTCCTTAGACACTTCTTAGTTTTTGTTACTGACGAACCAGGCATAAAAGTCTTCAGTTTTTATTTCTTCTATTATTATTATATACACAGTCAGGTCATAAGTATTGTCACACAGTAAATACTTTTCTTTTAGAATGCTGGCCACAAAAAAGTTTATTGAATTCGAATTTCGAATTGTTCATGAAAATAAAACTGTATACTTTTTAGAATTGTACTCATTTTTAAATATGGAGTGGACGCTTAAAAAAGACCGTGTTGCAGTTATTGCGTTGCATCGTTACGGTTACGCGCCAATTCAAATTTTTGACATACTAAAAAATTTGAATTTATAATCAAAAGATTCGTTTATCGTACCATCAAACGATACAATGAAGACTCTAGTGTAGATGACAGGTCAAGAAGTGGTCGCCCTCGGTCTGTTAGGACTCCAGCAGTGATAAAAGCTGTGAAGGCGTGAATTCAAAGAAATCCCAAACGTAAGCAGAAACTGCTGGCCCTTCAGATGGGGTTAAGCAGAACCACGGTGAAAAGGGTGTTAAATGAAGACTTAGGACTTCGGGCATATCGAAGAAAAACAGGACATTGTTTGAATGCTCGTTTAATGGACCTGAGACTGAAGAGATGCCGCGCTTTGTTGAAGCGGTACGCGGGAAAAAAATACCGGGAAATTGTTTTTTCGGATGAAAAAATTTTTACCGTAGAAGAGAGCTACAACAAACAAAATGATAAGGTGTACGCACACAGTAGTGAAGAAGCGAGCAACCGTACTCCGCGTGTCCAACAAGGTCATTTTCCATCCTCGCTCATGGTATGGTTGGGAGTTTCTTATTGGGGCTTAACAGAGGTACATTTTTGTGAGAAAGGTGTAAAAACGAATGCAGCTGTGTATCAAAATACAATCCTGACGAACCTTGTGGAACCTGTTTCTCATACCATGTTCAATAACAGGCACTGGGTATTCCAACAAGATTCAGCGCCAGCTCATAGAGCGAAGAGCACACAAGACTGGCTGGCGGCGTGTGAAATCGACTTCATCCGGCACAAAGACTGGCCCTCCTCCAGTCCAGATTTGAATCCGTTAGATTACAAGATATGGCAACACTTGGAGGAAAAGGCGTGCTCAAAGCCTCATCCCAATTTGGAGTCACTCAAGACATCCTTGATTAAGGCAGCCGCCGATATTGACATGGACCTCGTTTGTGCTGCGATAGACGACTGGCCGCGCAGATTGAAGGCCTGTATTCAAAATCACGGAGGTCATTTTGAATAAACTTTAGTGTCATAAGAATCTATGTTTTGTTAAGTTAATTTTGGTATATAAATGGTTACATAATGAATAAACTTGTTTCAATTACTTTATATTAAACATGTGACAGAATTTATGACCTGACTAGGTAATAACATTACAGAAATAAAAATTAAATATTTTCTTACTACAAAAAAGTGATTACTGGTTACATAACACAGACAAATCTATTAATGGCCACGTTATTTGCAATTAACAGTTACTATTGTCCAAAATGATCCCTACCATTATGTTTAAAATAACACCAACAAAGCAAAAACGCCATTGACCAATGCACATGGATATGCTATAAGGGGCCTTTGTTCTGCGTCACCTGACATTGTTACAAATAATCTGCTTGCTGAAAGTGCAGACCAGATTACAGCAATAGCAGACAAACTTAGTCCTATTGTTCCTTGTAGTGATATAAATATTCCCAAGCCAGCAAGAACAACTACAGGCAACATACAATATCCTAAGACACTAGCAACACTTAAAATAGTAAAAACTCCCTCACTACGACTCATAAGAGATAGTAGACAATACATCAGGATAACAGACATTACAGAAAGCCCATAAACATAACCAAAATGAGCTTTATTACCTGAAAGAAAAAGACATACTGCTAAAGCTAAGCAAAATGCAATAGGACCAGCAATGTCACTATCTCTTAATAAAAAGTTTGCATCATCTGCCTTTGAATGGCCATGAAATGGATTGAGTACTGCTAAAGTTTTTTCTAATATTCTATCAGGGTATATTTCCAATTCATCTAATAGTGGAGGTTCATCAAATTCTGTTGTTGTTGTATTTGTTTCTCCTGGTATTGGTGCAGGGGTAAATATACTTGGATTGTAATATTGGTTGTTATTAGCAGAGGCCGAAGACTGTGCTTGATCGTAGGAAAAGTTTTGATCTGGAGGAAATGTCTGAAAGTCTGCAGACAAAAATTTTCATAAAATTATTTCTTATATTTTCACAAAAACTACATATTGAATAAAACTACTTTTACACCTTTATTCATGTAAAAGAAGTTTTATTCAATATATCTTAAAACTCAGACCAACAAAGAAACTTAGACCATTCTCAACTTCTTGACTGACGCACACATCTTTCTTCCTTCTTTCTTTAACATCCCGTAAAAGTCAATAATTGCACCTGAAACTATATCGTTGGTTGCAAATTATTTTAGATACTAAGGACGTGTTTGTGTGTCTTACAAAAAGTTGAGAATAATTTCAGTTTTTAAATGTACTTAGCGCAGCGGCCCTGTCTATTGGTTCGAGTCTTAAATACACAAAAATTCAACTATATATGTTATGAATAAATATTTACCGAGTGTTTGAGATGGATCTGCAAAATTATTTGAGGTGTCAAATGAGTAATTTTGGCTGTTATTTGGAGGCTGCCAAGAATAATCAGTCGTATTGCTATAGCCAGCCATTCTGAGTGTACTGTATAATTGCACACTTATAAAATTATTTTACACTAGGAAAAGTAATAATTTTGTTTTATAATTTGTATCAATTTGACAGTTTGACAAATGCGTGATTCGTCATTAGGACATTCTCAAAGAGTATAGTAACCCCGTCAGGGTCATGAAGTTATAGATAAAGATGGAGACCACACTCCGAATACCTACTTGAAGCAAAACCTATGTATTACTATCTCGCTCTCTGTGGGCAGACCCTCCCTTTCTAAGTAGGTAACCTTTATTTTATTTTTCCCAGGATATCGCTATAAGTAGTTGAGTTACATTAAGTGTTTTATTTATTAATATCTATATCTCTGTTTACTACTAAGACCTAGCCTATATAGATTATATATTTTTGTACATTTTTTTTGGGAATTGACTAGTTTTTTGAAGATAGGTTTTCATTTCCATGGGCAGAACCGGTATTAAAATATGACCACGCATTTCCGTCACAACCCATATAATGCCGAGCCTATTTAGAAAATGTGGAAAATAAATATATCAGAGAATATTTTATAACTACCATTTCGATAATGTATTTTCTGGTTATTATATACAATTCCTAAACGGTACCAACGAAATATAAAATTAAAATTTATTATAACCCCGGGTGATCAATGAATTGGGCAAAATATACCTGATTTATTGTTCAGACAGACTAAATCTATTTCTGGACAATTATTTAAAAAAAAATATCACGAGGACTAAAGCAGCGTAGCGGAGCTCCTGCCTTAGCCTTCTGACCTAACCCATCCGAGTCAGGTTGCTCTGAGCTGAAATGTGTATAATACTATATCCCACACATCCAGTTCATTTTAAGAATTATCTACAATTCCTAGGAATTCTATACAATAACGGATTTCATAGATTTCTAGTAACATATGTACTATAATAGGAATGATAATATATTATTATTTTGAGTTGTTATCAGGAAGATGCCGCTGCCCATCTCCTGTTTCATTTTCCCTCTGACATCTCTTTCAACACCCTCGGAATGATATGGGGTAATGGATATTCTCACACCGCCACTACATGGTTTGTTAAAAATCTTAAAAAAATAAATAAAAACACTTTCCATATTAAAATTATTTATTGAAATTTTTCACACCATGTGGATTACTCTGTGGCTTTTTGAAGTCCTTACAGATATGAGCAAAACGCCCTTGAATAATATTTTCAATTTCTGACTGACCCGTATACTTTTTAATAGTGTCCATTAAAAAGACCTATCCTGATTTTTTTAGTTTGGCGCGCCACTTTTTGCTTAAGAATCATAGTTTTCGTCTCAAGTATTTCTTCTTTAGTACACTTTATTTTCACTTGCACGCCCCTATCAATCTTCGCGGGATCGTCGCATTCACTGCTGACCTAAGAAAACAAGAAAACTTTATGAAATCAGTATTTTTAGCATCGTACATCGTATTGCTCCGTTCATAAGGGTCGTAGCGTGATGTTAGATAGCCTTCCTGAAAAATTGGTTTAAAAGATGCAAAAAAATATTTTCAAATCAGACCGGTATAGTTCCAGAGATTAGAGAACTCAAACAAAAAAAAGAAACAAATAACTCTTCTACATCATAATGTCAGTACAAATTTACATCACTTAATAGGTAACACATAATACACCGGAGCGCGCCTTGATGAGCACGCATAAATGAAGCATCAAACAAGAAGCTTTATGCTTAGTGTCGTAGTGACGGTTACCACATTGCGATTGGCACTAAAGAGTTCAAATATGTATGTGTTTTAATATAGCTTATATAGATAATACATTATGTAATGTAATATTAAAGTCATAATAAATACAAGCAAAAGGTATGTATTTAGTAATAAAGGAAAAGGAAACTTACAGGTAATTTGTTAAGATTGCATAAATTTTCAAGAATATTTCGACATTGTTTTTTACTAGTTTGCTCTTCAATATTACAGCCAATACATTTTCACTTCTGTTTCCTTAAGTGCAGAACTACTTTCATAAATGCCAGAACTAGTGCTTGGTACAGCCAAAGCAGCTATTTGCACAATAGACTCTTCATGTAATGCACTTGTTGTCTGCAAATAATAACATATTTTACAAAATGTTGTTTTGGTTAAACTATAGACATCCGGTACTCGCGTACAGGGATGGGAGGGGGAGGGGGGAGGGTGAGGGTGCAGGGGAAGCCTCCCCTACCCTTCCCCCGTTGCGGAAATGTATAGTTTATGAGTATTAATTTTTTTTGTAAAATCATAACCTCACTTTTTTACACAGGAATATTGACACAAAGTTACTTCTGCAACGGCTTCGGCGCTGCGGGAAGTGCAGCCCCTTCGCCCTTGCGTAGCAAATCGCAGGCACCCATGCTCACCTCCGCAGCTTCGGCTTATTGGTCGCCTTCGGCGACCAGCCTCAGCCGCTACGGCTCACACAGGGGCCTGCGATTTGCTACAGCGGGCGGGGGCTGCTCTCCCTCCGCGCCTACGGCTTACAAAAACACTCTAGGGGTAGGGCAGACAAGACTACGTGGAGTCGGGGTGTTCTGATTCAGTTTTAGTACAAATTCGGGTCGTGCTTTAGTTTACGGTCGCACGCGGAGGGGGGTGGGAGGTGGTTAGGGTGGGTGGGGGGTAGTGGTGAACCCCCCCCTAAAAGGGGGGGATGCGGAAACTTATAGTTTCTGAAATATATTAAAAAATCTATCCTAACCTATAAAATATTGATATTGATTAATTTAATATGGTATTTGTTTAAATCAAGTGGGGAGGAGGCTCTATTGTTTACCTACCAAGCTAGGTCAATTGAGTCCTGCTATGTAGGGCCAGTATTTCTGGGTGGTTATAAAAAAAATAACCACGAAGGCTAAGGCGGGAGCAAAGCTCCCGCCTTAACCTTCTAACCTAATCTGTCCGAGTCGGATTGCTCTGAATCGGGCTGTCAAACATGATATCAAAAAACTTAACCAACTTAAAAGACCATTAAAAAATATAAATACCTTTGTTATATTTTCTCTTTGTTTTTTTTTAAAGCAAAGATTTACCATATACATCCAAAAAAATTATTAGGTCTGAAATAACACACGGTAAAAGGAGAAGCAACCATTATGTTGTCTCTTTCTAATGCTTTAGAATGTCATTATGTAAATGTCAAGGGCCGAAAGCCAAAACAACACTGTTCTATACGATTCCTAGTAGTTAACCTATAAAACTTAAAAAATTAATTTCTCGAAAACTATAAGTTTCCGCA
This sequence comes from Parnassius glacialis, assembly GCA_033319125.1. Taxonomy (NCBI): domain Eukaryota; kingdom Metazoa; phylum Arthropoda; class Insecta; order Lepidoptera; family Papilionidae; genus Parnassius; species Parnassius glacialis. Next base: position 21,916,180 of record JAVANC010000019.1, read on the forward strand.
GAAAATCCTTCTAGCATTTACTTCAATGACCTGTTACCTACCTATTAAAATTAAAATTATATTATTATTATATAAACTAAAGCACAGCCCAAATTCGATCTATTTTTATCGTAATTAATTCAAAACTCATTTCCGACATTCAAAAACAGTGTAAAAGGTTCATGCTTAGCCCAGACAAGCCTCCTAAACTGAAAACGTAATTAAAATCAAGTACCGGATATCTATAGCCAACCCGTTGTTTTATATCATACTTTTAAACTACTACATTTCTAAATACATAATTATTATAAACGTTATTAAAGTATCAGAATAATGAGAAACAAAATCTAAATAAAAATAAATTGTCTACCAAAAGAATATATTATGTTACTAATTTTTAATTTAATATTATGAAATCTATGAAATCAGTCATTATATAGAATATACAGGAAGTGTACATAATTCCTAAATTTCACGCATTTCCGGTAACATAATAAGAAACATGTACATATAATTAGTTAGGTCACACGGAAAGTCTCATATACCATCGTCAATATGGTCACACTACTTCAGTACGATTTCTTTTAAACAAAAACAATAAAATTGTTCAAACTTAATTAAATTCAATGTAAAACTATTTGATTTTGCCAAAGTTATAATTTACTAATATGTTTAAAACACTGATAAAACGTTTCTGCAAAAAATTAAGTGAAAATACAAAAAAGTATGTTTACAAGTATTCAATGCCAGAAGTCACTATTTAAGCACACGTGTGAAATCTTATATCACCTCCTGGACACCACCTACTGCCGCAACCACGTACTACACAATTTTGCACCATTTCTTGAATTATAACAATAATTAACTTTAAATATCTCAAATGACGCTGTGAACAGCTAAGTAAACAACCGACATATTTGTCTAATTTATGTTGACATATAGGGCTAATGTTGCCATATTACCGAACCCTTAGGAAATGGGAGTGTAATTCATTGATTTGTTAACCCAATAATGCATACGAGACCTTCAATTTTGGAATTTTTAATGTAACTAATCGTAGATCAACTATTTATTTATTGGTACATTATTTTACAGAGCTTAACTTCTGATTTAGTTAGTGTGGAAATTATTTCTAAGAATTTACCGGGAGATTCAAATATTACATAGCAATATTGTGTTCCAGACTAAAAAGAGAAGTCAGACCACAGAGAGTGAGATAAAGATACGTAGGTATTTGACTCAAGCTGTTGTTCCAAGTGTGGCCTCCATCTTTATCTATAACTTCATGGTCAGGGTACATGTATTCTGTGATAGTAACCCTGGTATATAGTGTATTATCTATGAGAACTGTTGGACACATAGACTTTATATCTTAGTTGGACATTCTGATCTCTTTTTTTTTGGAGATTTTGGCCTGGTATCTAGACCTTTAGGCCAAGTCTTGAGTATTTTTATTCGGTTTATTATAATTTCCCCAAGCTTTGTCTTCATGTATTATTATCCTTCACAGTTCACTGCTTCACAATATATTGATGCGTCACATTGTGCAGCCCTTGGGAGATTTTGACTGCAACTTGAGCCAGCAGGCAGCTGACAGTTGGCGATGGTATCTAAAGGCGCCTATGCAAACAGCTTATCTTGAGAATCCATCACCATCAGAGCACTTGTTTCACCGTTTCCACTAATAGTTCCCGCCAAAACTCATTTCTGATCTCTCTATATATATAGATACAACCAGTACCGTCTTTACCATAAGGGCACATGGGGTCTCGTGCCCAGGGAGCACGTGCGGGGGAGAGAGGGTATCGTCAGGGAGCCCAGAAAGGCCGATATTTGTTAGTATGGAGTGTAGAGTAGAAGGAGGACCATCTCTATATATGAAAAGTGTCCCTAAAAATGTGTCCAATAAGAGTGGCGCTGCAGTAGCATTAGATAAATTTAAAAAAAAGTGCCAAAAGTAATTAGAATAAGATGGAGAAATAAACAAGGAACGACCAATCCGCTTGGTTTTATACTACGTAAATAGTTGAGATTTTGTATACTGGCATTTTACTAACTACTCTAGTCATGAAATTTTTTAAATATTTGAATTCAGCTGACATCACTCCGTTCACAACAGCTATCTTTCATATCGTAGTTTTTCAGACGCTAGCGCTATTGTGGTAGATTTTGGAACCTCTATTTTCAGTAAATAGTAGGACACTTTTTCAACTTTCGCCCCTTATAAAATGGTTCTCCTTGTACTCTACACTCCATACTCGTTAGAGAGTAGTAGGTATGTTCCTTGATTCTATCGTTCGGCCGTTCAGAGAATGCGTTCCTGAATCCTGACACCTATCAGTTAGTCACGACTAGTGATGGGCACATTAACACTGAGTTCGTTACCGTTCCTCCAAAATGAACCGCCGCGTTATTTTTAAGATTATTTTCGTTTTAAATTGGCGGAATCATTTAAAATTTATATTTTAGTAATTTAAGTGGAAACCAAAAAAGGTAATATTAATATAATAAAATTGTTTTATTTATTCTTTGTTACAAAGTTACAATCTGTATTTCTATGCAATAAAGTACATTGAATTGAATGTGCGTACAGAATATTAATCAGACTCCGATTCGCTTGAGGAGGTGGTGTCTTCATCATCATCTTCGCCTACATGTATATTATATATGTATGTTATATTATTATCAATAACAGAATCAATCCTGATATCTCGATCAAAATGTTCCACAATCAGGTTTTTAGTCTTCTCAACAACCTTTGCCCAGTCATCTCTTGTGACTTCCCCGCAGGCTTCTTTTAATAGGGTCATCAACTTTTTCGTGCTGAATGGCGGGGAAGTATAGTGTCGGGCGGCGTAACCTTTTATTTGAGCCCAGATTAGCTCAATCGGGTTATATTGGCAATGATACGGTGGAATTCTTAGAACGCGATGACCGTACTCCAAAGCCAGTTCATCGATTTCGTATCGCACATTTGCCGCTTTATTTTCTTTAACTAATTTAATTAGCTCTGGTTTTAGCATCTGCATATGTGCGTCAATGCCTTTTGCTTGTAACCAAGCCACCATTTCTTCTTTTTTATTAGCTTGGGTAGGTGGTTTCTGTATTTGAATCGGGTGATAGGAGGCATTATCCATGAATATTACAGAAGGCTCTGGTAGGCTGGGCAAAAGCACGTTCTGGAACCACTCTTTAAATGTAGTGGCATTCATTTCCTCGTGATAGTAATTTGTGGTTTTTGATTGAAATGCCAGTAACGCGTTCTCCACAAAGCCGTATTTTGCAGAACCTGCGTGGCATATTATCAGACGGGCCCTCTTACCCATTGGTACTTTTGACGTCGACGCTTGTGTATCATCCGTCCAAGAACGGGAAACCGTGTGATTAGCGTTTAGCCATGTCTCGTCAATGAACACGACATTATCCCAGTTATCAATATTTTTTGCTTCTCTCAAAAAACTTATCCGTTTTAAAATTATGTCGTATCGTTCTAATAACATTTTTCTTTTGTCTGTTTTTTTATACGAAAAACCAATATCTTTTAAGATTTTGGTTAAAGCAGTTTTACCCCCGCTAAACAGTCCAGCTTCTCTTAACGATGCCAAAAGCTTCTTCCTGTAGAGATATTCCTTTCTGGAATAGTAACCATATATATGATTTCTGATTGCATCGGCGTCAAAGGTGTCAATATCTGTCACGGGTTTAGTTCTACGTTTCTTCTTCGGAGTACGTAAAATATTATCTTCCGTAGAGCCGAACTTTTCTTTATTAATATTTGTTATCGTTCGTTTGCTAACTCCAAGTGCCTGAGAGACGCGTTCTCGTACTTGTTCGACTGGTAACAGGGGTTCGCCATTTTGCCGCTCCCGCTCAAAGTAATCTTGCAGCTTGATGATTAACTCACGGGCTCCACTTTTCAATGTTTGTCCACGTTTGGGCATTATTATGCACCAAAAGTAAAAATAACGCAATACAAAACACAATCGAAGTCCGATTTAGCGCCGATGTCAGTTTGAAAAGCAGAAACAGTCCATTAAACGAAAGCCGGGTAATCAAATAAAAACAGATCGAAAACACTTGAAGAAGGTGGTCTATGCGCACGAAACGACAACAGACGACTGTTTTAGCGTCACAAAATGGCGGCCCATAACGCCATTTGGGGTTACTATTTTCAGCCTAAATATAAAAATGCTACTTTCTTTCGCGCGTTCGGTTTGGTCGTAGTTTTATTTTTATATTTAATAAAAGTTATCTTATAGTCCATTATTTTCAAATTTTTTAAAAGAAAAACAAAACGTATTATTTTATAAAGTATAACTGTATAAGAACAGATTACGATACTGTTATTGCCTGTTATTGTTAACACAGCACTACAAATATAAAGCGCTGACATAACCTTGTAAAAGCGCAGTATAGATTTAGAAAAATATTGTTTACCAAGTTATTTGACACTCAGTTTGGCACAAAATTATATGTTATAATAATAAATATAAATATAAATAATAAATATAAATAATAAAAATAAAAATATATATCATAATAATGTTGTTTTAATGCTCATCAATTGTTAAAACGGTAAACAACCAGCAAAAATATTTTTATCGTAACTGCAACGCCATTACAAAGTTACGTCGTCAGTTCAATCGCGACGTGTCAGGAACGCATTCTCTGAACGGCCGAACTATAGCACAAGGCGTTTTCTACGTGGTAGAGCCATGCTGTAGCTATATAAGTAGTACAACTGTAGCACGAATGGGTCGGCTCAACCGAGGAAGGACCACGTACTCACAGAATACCAGCGTAAAATAGCAGCTCAACACTGATGTATTTCGTATGGTGAGTGTAGAGAACCGGAGATCCTTTTTACTGGAAAAGAGTTATTCCATCTTAGTCCTCACGGGTGACAACGCATTTGCATTTTGATTGATGTAGATGTCTATGGGCCACAGCAACCACTTACCATTCGGTGGACTGTGTGCTTGTATGTCACCCTTTTCTATATTTAAAAAAAAACAATATATTCATTCATATGTCAACGTCAAATTTTAAAATAGTGTTGTAATCTATAGCGTAAAATGCACCTCCTAGTTTTTAGGGAAAGAACATTCGTGCAACAGAAACAGAAACCTTTTTATTATAAATAATACTTATTGAAAGTCACTCTTTTGTTTAATTACCACTGCTTCGAAAAAAACACCTCTGTGCTGCGAAGAACCAGCAAGAAACCCAGCGGAACTTTTTTTTAAATAACAGCTTACAATCATATATGTTCCATAAATTAACAACACAACAAATTAGAAATAGCTTAGTAGCGATCACCTCATTTCAAGGGGTTATGATCATCCATAAATTCTTTAATATTATAATAACCCATTTTATACAAACTTAGTTTATTAAAGTTTTTGAACTTTGAGCAGGTCAAATTTTGTATATTTTCTAGAAACTTTTTGTAAAAGTGTATAGATCGCCCCAAGAATGAATTACTGATGGAGTCGAGTAACTGGTACTACCAAGTGACTGAAGTAAGTAGAAGAATGTTTGCCGCAGTTGGTTCACTACGATGATTACGCAATGTTCTCCCCATTCCTACTAAAGTTGCGCTGGCTCAGTCTCTTCTTTTACCGATCCTTGACTAAGCGGACACTTGTTATCTTGACCTAACAGTCGATCAACTTAATAAACTTGAGCGGCTTCAAAATTATTGCATAAGGTTTATATTTGGGTTACGAAAATATGACCACATATCCGAATTCCGCCATAAGCTCAAGTGGTTACCGATTCGCCTTCGCAGGAATACTCACATTCTTCATCTTCTTTACTGCATTCTGTTCAATCCGTCCACTCCTTCTTATTTGAAAGACCGATTTATATATTTAAATAGTTTACACTTTTTACCTCTACGATCTCAAAATAATCTCCTTCTAAGTACTCCTAGACATTCCTCTTCCTTCTATTCTAATTCTTTTACGGTTACCGCTATACGACTATGGAATTCTCTCCCCTTACATATTAAAGAATCTAAATCTCTTCCTATATTTAAAAATAAATTAAAACTTTATTACCTTTCCTCTTAAGTTACTACCTGTCGTCATCCACTTTTTTTTCCTTTAATCACTTATGTTCTTCTATTTATCTTTCTATATTATATTCTGTACACCCCTTCCGCTTCCTTTTAAAAATAGTATACTCTGCCCTAAGGTTGCCTGGAAGAGATCGCTGTTTTAGCGATAAGGCCGCCTGTTGTACCAATGTCCATTTAAATATATAAATTTTGTAATATGTTCCTTGGTGTACAATAAAGCATATTTTACTTTACTTTTTTACTTTTATGTTACTAGTATTTACAGAATGAATATCACTTATTTTTGTGAAACTACTTTTATTTTTGTGTACGTACATTACATTTTCATGAATGTATTGAGAGGCCAAAGTTAATATATTAATTTCCTTAAATTTTAGTCGCAGCGACTCTTTAGGCTTTAAATCATAAATTGCTCTTATGGATCTTTTCTGTAATTTTAAAATTATTAATATTAAAATTTTTGTGTAAGCTGCGTGTCCCAATAGCAAAATACCATACGATATTATGCTATGAAAATAGCTAAAGTAAACTGGTCTAGCTGTTTCAACACTAGTAAGACGTCTAAACTTTTCCACAGCATATGTTGCAGAGCTAAGTGTGCTAGCTAATTTTACATTAGAATTTAATTGTTTGACATTTGGAGTCATAAATTTCATACATTAAAGTGTTTTAGTAGTTTTTTCCGTGTTATTTAATAATAAGCTTAATTGAAATACAATATGAAATATACCAACTATGAATAGCGATAAAAAATGTAAGATTATTGTTCTAGCAAACGTCTAAAATATTACATTAAACCAATAACTGTCTAAACGTTGGTAATGTTTTTATCTTGTGTAAACACTTATCAATGTTAGAAGGGGATAAAATACCAAACTCGGTGCCTCCTTTCTAAGAAAAATTAGGAGCGGTTACAATGTTCACTCCCTATATTATATTATAACCTCCTTGGTTCGGTACCACCAACAGAATTATTGCAGAAGGTACAGTAGGTATAGTAAATAAAAGTAAGTACCAGGGTTGCCAACTTAATTTTTTAGGAGATCGTACCATAAACTGGAGAAAATCGTATTTTACTAAAAAAATCAAAAGATAAAATAGTACGCATTAAAATTTCAATAAAAAATAGAAAAAAAATACAATAACAATACTATTATAACGTTACAGCAAAATTTTACATTTAGGGTATAACATTTAAGTATCTGACACTATATACTAAAAGATAAAGTTTGCAAAAATAGACCTATTTCTAGTCATTATTTTGTTAATAAATATTTTTATCACCTTGGTCCATTTCTTTATAACAAAATCAATAAAAAGACTGAATTATACTTATTAAATAAAAATAAATGCAAAATTAAATTATTTGAATTTCTTCATCAGTTAAACTGTTCGCGCAAAAGCGCTAATGTCAAGCATCGACGTTAGATGGCACTCGGCTCGGTGGGATACGGGATGAAGTTCGTCCGAGCGTGTTGAACGGTGGGTGTCGAGAACGCGCTAGAAAAATTAAGAGTCCAAATTCATCGCTGCGAGTGATAGCACGCGGTCCATTTTGTCAAAAACTCGTAGTGGTAGGAGCGTATAGTAAATATACTGACTGGGAATTGTAGCGCGTATTCCTTGCTGAGAGCTTCACCCGGGACTTTTAGGTTTAACGCTGAGTCCGTATAAGTGGATTCGACTGTATTAGTTACTAGTGCGGTATTTGATATTCTAGAAATAACTGTGGCCACGCAAAACGGTAGTGACCGTTGATCCGGTCTCGCGTGGTAAGCTTTATAACTTTATAAACGAGAGTTAGTGGCTTCTGTAAGGTAGTTAATCGTATGTCAGAGTGAAGGGACTGTCATCGTAGAAATGAAGAAAGTGACTGTGGACGGAGAGCAGTGGGAGCGGTGCGGAGGTCCGAACTGCTGCAGATGGTAACGGTCTAATAAGGTCAATAACACTACCAGCCACACCCAGATACACATCACTGACCCTTACTTTCCTAGCACTATACATCCACACGCGACCTGACCGAATCCTGAGGGACCAGTCGCCTTGGATAGAGGTAAGTAAGCTCCCTTTATTAGAATAAAACGCTCCCCCCTGATTGTTTATTATAATTAGAAACTTTTCACCTTTGGCCTGTAACAGGCCCGACCAACATCTGCTTGTAGGTTCTCCGTCTATGGGCCGCGGAGGACCCTACTCCTAGGACAGGTAGTTGCAGGCCGTAACATTTGGCAGCAGAGCGCGGTTCCGGGATCGATTCCCGGTCGATCCCGACCATAGTTATATGTTATAGCATTTGTTATTTGTTGATTTGATTTGTGTCTTATCTTTTGTACTAACTTGTATTTGGTTTGATAAGTAGCGGTTCTTATTTGTGTAATTTCTATTCAACCCGATTTGATAGGAACTGCATTTGTTAGCTGTTAATTTTTTTTGTATTTGTTATTTTTGTAATTGTGCTCGAGCCGTATCGTAATTTGTATTTAGTAGTGATGTCCTCGCCCAAGATACTAATCCATTGCCTGTGGACTGAGTTACGCTGGGCCACCAGCGCCCATGCTTTGATAGGTCGACCGGATAGGGTTCATAACTTGATGAAGCGGTTCGAGCAGGTCGATGCTCGAAGGGCTGCAGTGGAGGAGGCTTACGCTGAGCTCGAGGATTCGGATGTGGAAAAGGGAGTCCTGGACTCCTGCTTCGCAGACTACGAGCAGTTCTTTTCGCTCACGGACGAGTTGATCGAGGCTGAAGGCAGGTATGCCGAGGAGGCGCATGAAGCTCGGACGAGTGGCCTGCCCGAGTCTTTTCGGAAGCAGCCTCAGCCGGAGCTGTTGGGACGACTCCCAACTCTGGACTTGCCAAGGTTCTCAGTGACTTGACCCCGAGCCAGAAGATGGCGTACCTCCTGGCCTCACTGGAGGGGGAGGCCCTGGGCGTTGTCAGCCATTTGAGATTGTCGGACGACGCCTACCAGACTGCTCGGGACCTCCTAGCCAGAAGATACGCCAACATCCGACGAATTGCGGACGAACATGTTAAGCAGCTTCTGAGCCTCCCGCTGCTTAGTGACCGGGCCAGACTACGTCCGGATCTGTTGGATCCAGTCTTGGTGGCCTGTAATACGTTGAGGCGGCTGGATTTACCAGTGAGCGAATGGGCCTTTTTGTTGCTCCACATCGTGCTGTCCCGCCTACCTCTCGGATTTAGAATACTTTTTGGGGAGAGGTACAGCGGGGACGAGGCCTCCTATATTCCGCCCTTCTATGACCTGCTGCGGTTTTTGGAGGAGCAGTGCCGGCAGATTGAGAACGCGGCGGATACCGTTGACGACTTACGAGCCGTGCCCAGTGAGAGGCGGAATCCGCCAGGCAAGTCGTCGTCAACCCTCTCCTGCTCCTATTGTCGAGCATCTGATCACCGGGTAACGTCTTGCCCGAAATTATTAAGTAAGTCGGATCCCTTCACGGCCACTCATCAGTCCGCTGGACCCTTCTCACTTCCGTTAGCTGAGTGGCCGCGACTGGTGCACCACTGTACCCCATTTGATGGAGGCGGCCCTAGCAAGCTGCCGCCTTAGCTCCCACCACGGCCGCCTCTACTGAGCTTTAAGCCGTCAACAGGCCACTTGTCAAGCTGTTCTGTTGCCGACGGCCTCAGTGGGGGCGTACAACCCGAGTGGTGACTGTTAGCGGTTGCGCTCTATTAGTCTCGGGTTCACGCGGTGTGGCCTCCACTTGGTGGTGGGAAGATTAGGGCCCCCTGGAGCGTTGAATCACGCTCTCAAGGGGAGATTTGGTTTGGTCGAGCACTTAGTTAAAAATTCTTTAAATTAAAATTAAAAATGCTTTTGGGTTTTCCGCGAAATTCATATTGTAGCGGTTGTGATTAAAATAATTGAATTTAAAATACTCCTTTAAATGCTGCTGCATATGTTTTGTAAATATATTTGATCACTGCGTTTCTTGTTGCACGGAAAATTGAGATTAAATTGTGTGCCCTTTTGAATGCTTGTGCGTATGCTTTGTAATTGTATTTGATTGTTGCGTCTGTTTGCTGATAGGAAAGTTTGAATTCATTTGAAATTGAATGACGCGCTATTTTGAAAATTATGTATATGTTTTGTGATAGTGTTTAATCATTTTGCTTTGTGATAAGGAACGTTGAAATTAGATAACCCTATTTGTGCCGAAGGGTATAAGAGTCAATTCTCTTTTGGTTTACATTTTGTAGGCACTGTCTAAGATATTTATTTGAAATGAGAAATAGGGCTGTCTCTTACGTTTATTGTTTTGTTTACTTTGTCAAGTTGACCTATGTGCATAGGTAATTACTTGTTTTAATTAATTCTGTCATTGAACATTGATGCTTTTGAAAAATTAGTTGAGATATGAGTATAGGACTGCTTGTCTAACAGGCTGGCTAGTTGTAGATTATCAGATGGAATCCTGAGGGACCAGTCGCCTTGGATAGAGGTAAGTAAGCTCCCTTTATTAGAATAGAACGCTCCCCCCTGATTGTTTATTGTAATTAGAAACTTTTCACCTTTGGCCTGTAGCAGGCCCGACCAACATCTGCTTGTAGGTTCTCCGTCTATGGGCCCCGGGGGACTCTACTGTTGGATAAGCAGCTGCTGGCCGTAACATAAACTATGAAGAAACTGAAGCATTACTTACTAAAAGTTAATATTACTTACCCACCCTCTTACACACACTAATGCGTTCAACATACACAGTCAGGTCATAAGTATTGTCACACAGTAAAAACTTTTCTTTTAGAATGCTGGCAACAAAAAAGTTTATTGAATTCGAATTTCGAATTTTTCATTAAAATAAAACTGTATACTTTTTACAAATTTACTCATTTTTAAATATGGAGTAGATCGCTTAAAGACCGTGTTGCAGTTATTGCGTTGCATCGTTGCGGTTACGCGCCAGTTCAAATTTTTGACATACTGAAAAATTTGAATATAACCAAAAGATTCGTTTTTCGTACCATCAAACGATACAATGAAGACTCTAGTGTAGATGACAGGTCAAGAAGTGGTCGCCCTCGGTCTGTTAGGACTCCAGCAGTGATAAAAGCTGTGAAGGCGCGAATTCAAAGAAATCCCAAACGTAAGCAGAAACTGTTGGCCCTTCAGATGGGGTTAATCAGAACCACGGTGAAAAGGGTGTTAAATGAAGACTTAGGGCTTCTGGCATATCGAAGAAAAACAGGACATCGTTTGAATGCTCGTCTAATGAACCTGAGACTGAAGAGATGCCGCGCTTTGTTGAAGCGGTACGCGGGAAAAAAATATTGGGAAATTATTTATTCGGATGAAAAAATTTTTACCGTAGAAGAGAGCTACAAAAAACAAAATGATAAGGTGTAGGCACACAGTAGTGAAGAAGCGAGCAACCGTACTCCGCGTGTCCAACGAGGTCATTTTCCATCCTCGCTCATGGTATGGTTGGGAGTTTCTTATTGGGGCTTAACAGAGGTACATTTTTTTGAGAAAGGTTTAAAAACGAATGCAGTTGTGTATCAAAATACAGTCCTGACGAACCTTGTGGAACCTGTTTCTCATACCATGGTCAATAACAGGCACTTGGTATTCCAACAAGATACGGCGCCAGCTCATAGAGCGAAGAGCACACAAGCCTGGCTGGCGGCGTGTGAAATCGACTTCATCCGGCACGAAGACTGGCCCTCCTCCAGTCCAGATTTGAATCCGTTAGATTACAAGATATGGCAACACTTGGAGGAAAAAGCGTGCTCAAAGCCTCATCCCAATTTGGAGTCACTCAAGACATCCTTGATTAAGGCAGCCGCCGATATTGACATGGACCTCGTTCGTGCTGCGATAGACGACTGGCCGCGCAGATTGTAGGCCTGTATTCAAAATCACGGAGGTCATTTTGAATAAACTTTAGTGTCATAAGAATCTATGTTTTGTTAAGTTCATTTTGGTATATAAATGGTTACATAATGAATAAACTTGTTTCAATTATTTTATATTAAACATGTGACAGAATTTATGACCTGACTAGGTATTGTACACAAAGAGATACATTTTAATACACACTAACATTTTTCTTTTTATCAAAAATACATTCTGTTAAGATTAAGTTTCACATTTTAGTTTTTGTAAACCTTCTATTTAAATTATACTAATGTTAGTTTGTTAATCTTTATATATAAAAATTACGTGTCACATTGTTTGTCCGCGATGAACTCCTAAACTATTGAACTGATTTCAATGAAATTTTGCACACTTTGTGCACTTTGGTCCAACTTGAGAGATAGGATAGTTTTTATCCCGATAAGTGACCTTCAATATTTTTTATTGCGAATTTAAGGATTTTTTTATAGGAAGGGTCGTCGGAAAGGGCAGTACAATGTCTGCCTGGCCAGCTCGTATGTAATAAGAAAGAGCACTGTCATCTGAAATACAGATATATATATATATTTTTATCTAGTTCAGATACAGATGTTCCACTAGTCATTGTAAACTAAGTATAGATCATAGAATAGTTATTTACAAACGTGAAAGTTATGTAAGTGGTGAAAATAAAGTACTATTACTATATTATACTACTATACATATTTTACTATATATACGTTATTATTACTATACTTTAAGACGAATTTTTTTGAAATGAAAAGGAGCTCGGACTATATCCACTCTGCCCTCTATCCACTCAAACGTCCAGGCGACGCGGCGACAATACACTTGAACGTCCCGGCACCGCTTGTCGCGTTTTTTATACGGTCCGATTGCGATCAGTTCGACTAAAACTTTTACCACGGAGAAAGTTCTTTACCTATATCAGAATAAAAATCACCCACAGAAAGCTAATGCAATACAGAATTTAATTACGTTAGTAATAATATTTTATTAAAATAAATAATATATAATACAAAATCTTAACGAAAAACCGACACACAAAGTTGAAGTTTTCGCATGTAGACTTCATCACATATAATAACATCATTACAAACTTTGGATTCATAAGACTTGTAGATATACTAAAAGAAAGTATCTTGAGGATTATTTTCATGTATAATACTAGTACAAAAGTATAATAAACACATTATTACTTACATTTTAAATACAGAACTCACAGTACTACCGACAAAACTAGACATAACGCTTATTTTTTTTTTGTTCTTTTCAATGGTATTTGTTACTTGGAATAGACTTTTTACCAACCCATAGACGCGTTTTTAATAAACAACCGGCTAGTGTAAAATTTATAAAGTTTTTTATAATTTTCTATAGATAAAAATTCGTCCAAATTATAGAAGTCAGCGGAGGCCGCTCTAGTCGCCCTAACCAAAGAGAATATAATCACTACGTTTAGCCCTAACGTTCAACCGGAAAAAGTTTTAGACGACTATGGTCGCCCGGACGTTTGAGTGGCTATTACAAAAACAGGGTTACTTTTACTTTTTCATTAAACATACACTCACGCTCAACAAGGAAAAGTATACTTATATCTGTCTAATAAGCCCTGAGATAATTTTAAATTACAAAATAATTACCAAAGTTCAACGATTAATCATATAAATCAACACAAACAGAGCTTTTTGAGTATACATATCATATAAATGATCTACCAGGTACGTGAGTATACAGTTGAACATAGTAAGTGGTAGAGCCATGCTGCAGCTATATTAGTAGTATAGTTGTAGCAGGAATGGGTCGGCTCGACCGGTGAAGGAACACGCTCTCACAGAATACCAGCGTAAAATAGCAGCTTAACACTGCTGTGTTTCGTATGGTGAGTGTAGAGAACCGGAGACCCTTTTACTGGAAAAGAGGCATTTCATCTTAGGCCTCACGGGTGACAACGCATCTGCATTTTGATTCGCAAACGAAGATAAATGTATATGGAGTGTAGAGTAGAAGGAGGACCATCTCCTTATATGAAAAGTGTCCCTAAAAACGCGTCCAATAAGGGTGGCGCTGCAGTAGCATAGGATAAATTTAAAAAAAGGCGCCGAAATTAATTAGAATAAGATTAAGAAATAAACAAGAACCGACCAATCAGCTTGGTTTTGTACTACGTAAATAGTTGAGGTTTTGTATACTGGCATTTTACTAACTACTCTAGTCATATTTTTTTTTAAATATTTGAATTCAGCTGACTTCACTCCGTCTACAACAGCTATGTTCATATCGTAGTTTTTCAGACGCCAGCGCTATTGTGGTAGGTTTTGGAACCTCTATTTTCAGTAAATAGTGGGACAGTTTTTCAACTTTCGCACCTTATAAGATGGTTCTCCTTCTACTCTACACTCCATATAAATGTAGATGTCTATGGGCCACAGCAACCACTTACCATCAGGTGGACTGTGTGCTCGTTTGTCACCCTATCCTATAATAAAAACAACTTCTAGACAAAAACTATATTTTGTCCTAGGTGTGACATATATATACTTCTAGATTTGGAATAAAAAAATCGTAACAAATATTATCACACATTTTGAATATGTAAGGATGATGTTTTCGAAAACAGCATACATAATCTTAGATGTAATAACTTCTATGTGTATAGGTCTGATTGGTTCAGTTCTGGGATTAATTCAGTAAATAGATTCAGTGTTTAGGGTTGATCTAAAAAGTCCATTCCTTATCACCAAATAACCAATTTTTAAATTAATCTATCTCAGATTGACATACCTACTGTTCACTTTACTTGTTTATGTTTCGATTTTCTACTTTAGTTAATAGTTTCTTTCACCATTTCGTTTCCTGGGTAAACACAGCTTTTCTTTCTTGATTTTACATACTGGTTCTGTATTTTATTGATCCTTACGTTATTGTACATTGTGAATCTTGCATACACGGCTGATCCGGTCTTGTTATTATGGAATTTGGCACAAGCCTATTGATTTGATATTGACATTATGGTTGTGTTGGTTGTGGCATAGCGGCGACAGCCATCTATCATAATAAAGACCCATATTTTTAACAGTGGTAGAGCCACGCGGCAGCTTTTGCTGTCACACGGATGGGCCGGCTCGAACCGGGGTGGTACCACGACCTCACAGAAAACCAGCGTGAAGTAGAGGTTTACCTCTGCGTTTCGCTTGTTGAGCGCAGGTGGCCGGAGGCCCTTTTTACTGGAAATGAGGCATTCCATCTTAGTCCTCACGGGTGACAACGCATCTACATTTTGATTTGTAATAGAGGATAGATGTAGATGTCTATGGGCCGCAGCAACCACTTACCATCAGGTGGACTGTGTGCTCGTTTGTCACCCTTATCATATAAAAAAAATATATGTGGTACCTTTTTTACACACGGCAGCATTCATATTATAGTGTACTTTACGACGATATTTTGATAATAATTAAAGATAATTAAAATATAAAAAAATAGTTTTTCTTTGAAATAAACAACTAACTCCATATTTCTATCCGATTAAATTAGGTAAATCCTAGTATTTGAGGCGTATTAATGTGTGCTGAAGAAAGCACTTATAAAAGTCAAAAAGTGTCGCATTAGATTCATAGTTAACTCATTTTCGTATTAGTGTATTAAGTGTCTGCGCGTGTGAACTATTAGTGGAAACGGTAAAGCAAGTGCTCTGATGGTGATGTGTCCTGTCTGCTTAGGCGCCTTTAAATACCATCACCAACTGTTAGCTGTCTGCTGGTTCAAGTTGCCGTCAAAATCTCCCAAAGACTGCACAATGTGACGCATCCACATATTGTGAAGCAGTGTACTATTAATGATAATTATACATTGTAACTTCAGGCTCAGAAGGGCTAGAACCCAGAGCCGTAAAGCAGTTATAAATAAAGTACTATCAGTAGGTATCTGGTAAGCATGGGCGTTTTCAGTTTTTAGCTGCAACGGTTACATAACCGATATTTAGTTATCAAATCGTTATTGAAGACAGTTTTCAAATATCGATATCAATAGTAATGGATTACTACTGAATCCGCAAACGACAACCGAAACATAATCGAAAACTGTAAAACCAGTGCAACGTTTATTTTACGTATTACTTCGATTATTTTAGTTTAGAAGACAGAGGCTCTAATATAATCTTAGATACAATATTTAGACATGTATGTTAATATATAATTTATGTAAATTCATTCTTATGCAGTAATATAATATTATAAATGTCTAAAATTACATTCTTTTTACCCTTATTTATTTCTATGATGTTTATATCCAATTTTTTAAAAGTGAGACGTAGGATCAGATTTTGAATTGAAAGTCTATAATTAAAGTGTATTCATAAGAAGGAAACATAATTGATGTATATAGAAAATTATTTTAGGTATTTTATTTATCAATTATTATTTAAGTTGGCGATTTTCCTTCATACTTAAATAGGCTGAGGACTAGCACAAAGTTTTAAAATTAATGTACAAAATTCACACAAATATTACAATTAAACGCATAAAAAAGTCAAGTGCGTAATTATTACGCTTTGAAAAAAAAAATTAACTAAATTCTAAACTTTCCATCTAAAACATAAACAAAAGTTGCGTATACCAAATACAATGTGGTCATACAAATCTAGGTCTTGTGTCTTATATCCTAAAGATCATTTAAATTTGACAACTCTCACAACTACAGAAACTTAAAAATGAGGTAATTTTAACCATTTAAAATTCGACCCTATTGTTAACGACCTTATTTTTAAATAAATTATGAATTATATTTCACGTTGTATGATAACTACCAAAATATCTCAAGGAAATCCATATTGGCTTCATCTCTTTCTATACGTTCTATATGATACCGTCGCAAGAAAGAGAAACAATGAATATCGACGAAGGACATCGATTAGTTTTGGGTCGTGTTGGCAATTGGCATATGGTTTCAGTTTGCATTTTACGTTTCGTACGCATGGACCTAGAAAAAAGGGCCCTTTTTTCTAGGTCCATGTTCCTACGTTGATTAGTTGGTTATAGTTGGATATGTGATAACGGTTATGTACTTAGGTTTATCGATATGATATGATATTTAATAACATAACGTTATTGGTCACGTTTTGATATATCGGTCTCATGCCTAGTATCTGGTATTATCTGTTTATCTGTTTGTTGAAAGCTATTTGCTTACATTCTGATTATTCATAAAAACGATGAATATGAGAATTACAAAATTTTATATAAATCAGTGTTCGGTTTTTAATATTTCTATAATAGAAATGTGAAAATACATTTAGGCTTCAGTTTACTTTGGATGTAGTTGTCGCGTATACCAGTGTCCTACATTTCTTATATCTGAAAGTTTCAAATGAACATGGAATGTTTCCTGCCGTTCTGTTGGATTTTCAATAACTAAGAACTCTTGTTATGTTTACTTTAGTTGAGATAGTATTAAGCGTGGGGGTGCTAATCACTCTCCTCACCGTTCTTTCTGCATGTGTTTGTGGCAAGAACTCAAATCAGAAGTAAGTGGATATATTTACATCTTACATATATAAAATAAATTATATGCTTAGCATAATTGTTCGTTATCTCTAGGAATTAGGAACTATGTGCGTATTAATAACAAATTATTAACTTCGTGAAACTAAACTAAAAAAATTTACATAACTTTTCAATTTTCACAAGTTTATTTTACTTCTTCATTCTATACACGTATTACAATTTGTAATGTTAATATAAATAGCATTAAAATTGTATTTTTTGACTCTGTGTTCCCATTATAGGATCTCGTCAGAAGGTTTAGCTTTCAACATAACATAATTTAGTAAAATTTCATAAATAACTGTAAAAAATGGAGCTTGTATTTAGTTAAAATTATTAGTGTAAATTTGTAAACATTTGAAAGTGGTCTCTCAATTATTATACATGAAAGCTATCATTAATTAATGTTTTAATATTTTTTAAAACTGAATTTCGGTAATATTTAAAGACATATCCCGTAAATTGATTCATGTTTGCATAAACTAACTATATTTAAAAATCAAATTGGATTAAATAGGGAGATTCATAGATTCAATTAGCCTTTTAATTCTGAACAGAAGGAGTACTTGTAAGCAGGTGGTCTTTTAATTGTGTTTTTGGTCCTTACATCACTTTATTTAATCCCATAGTTTGAAGTGATAGTTTACGTAATTTTAATAAATGTTATATATAATGTCAATATTGAGTTGAGATTTTATAAGAATTTTTTGTAGCACCTTTGCTAATAATTGGTCCTTCCAATAAAATGCTTACAATACATTTATAAAACTAACGAGCTTTCCCATAGTTTTGCTCGCTTCCATGTCATAATTCAAGTTCACCTTGTTTGTCAGTGTGTTCATCAGTCTGTCACAATGATTCTTCTCAGAGACTAATAGTAAGTGCACTCTGTTATTTTTAAGTTGGAAATATAAAAATAAAATATTAATAACACAACACCAATGACACATATTGACACTATGTCGGCAGTGAGAATGTTTCCTATACACCTTTACCCTCAAAGTGATCATAAATTTTAGGAAAGACATAAATATATATATATAAATATACATAAAATCTAGATAAAATCACTCATAATGGTACATTTTAATAGATGTGTATAAAATATTTTTACTGTAATATTGGGTTAAATTTTTACAAATTATTTACTAAATAAAGCTATATGTGTAAATATTATTTTATGTACTGTGGAAACCACTATTGTTAGATTATAACTTTTGGTTATTTTAACAAAGCATACTCCAGAGCATTTTACAATTATTTTCTACTAAACTATGATATATTTAAACTAAAAACCTCCCACGATCCATCTTACTTCATGTATACATTATCATAGTATCATAGTACAATAACTAGTTTAGTTAAGTTTAGTTTACGACGGGCTGTTTTCCACAACTCCACGTCTATGCACGTATTTTGCGTGTGGGCAGTAATAATGTGATTATTCGAGCCATGAGATCTCAACGAAGAAGAAGAACGAAAGAAGAAAAGAAGCTCAACAGTCCCTTGATGTTGCATGCAACTTCGGGGAGTGATCCCGGCGTGCCGAGATGTTTAGCCCTGTATGTAGCGACCTCCGGACATTTCAGTATCATGTGGGCTGCCGTTTCTTCCTCCCAATAACTAGTTTATTTTATGGTCATATCTGATATGAGATGGCACTGAAGATTTTATGACAAAGTCTGATTAGAAAGAATAAGGTCAGAGAGAATCAGTAAGATTTTTATTTTGACTTATGACAATTTAATATCTGAAGTACCAACAGACACTGACTAATAGAATTTCTCCTACAAAATAATTTGACACTGCTCAATTCAGTCTATTAGAAGAAATACAAAAATACATGGACCTGGATGTCTCCCAATGGCAATTATAAAAATGAAATCTATTTTATTTTAACAAACAGGGTAAGGCACTTCAATGATACACTAACTACCAAATGGTGCATGGATGCCTAAAGATGTATCGAACAAAAAATTAAGGAAAGTTATAACATACACATAATAAATACTACAATATTGCAACCAGAACAGTATGTGAAAAATATTGAATAATTTGAGTTTTGCTGTAAATATTATATGGCCGGAAGAAGACCCAAGTAAACTACAAGAAATGGTACAAACTCTAGCCAACAAAGGCAAAGAAGTATGTAGGTCTCGAAATTAACACAATCAAAACAAAACTGATGGCCAACTCTAGAGAAGTTGACATAGTATTGGATGGAAAAAGACTTGAATATGTGCAAGAGTATGTGTACTTAAGTCAAGTAATAGCCCCTAGTGACTAAACATCTTAGGAAATAAAAAAAAGAATTGTTAGTGGCTGGAAAAATACTGGTCTCTGAAAGAAATCATGAAAAGTAAAGAGCTAAGCATCTCTATTAAAAACAAAACATTCAACACATGTATTCTCCCCTCTTCACATATGGTTGTCAGACATGGTCCCTTAACCAAAATTATCAGAAGAAACTTGCAAAAATATCAATTAGCAATGGTGATGTTATGGATAATGATGTTATGAATGAAACTCAAGGGATAGAGTTAACAAGGAGGAAATAAGGAATAAAACCAAGGTTCCTGACATTCTGACCCAAATCAACTATCTGAAATGGGTTGGGACTGATCATATGATTTATTGCAAACCGAGGGACTTACTCTAACTAGTACTGCAGAACGAACTCAAACAGGATAATGTACAACCCCAAAGATCGGAAAGTTGCCTGAATATGTTGATAATAAGTATTCAATGTGCTATTAAGTCCTAATATATCATAATATGATATATTACAAATTATTTTGTGGTTTGAGGATAAAGTTTAATTCATCATTGCATTAAATTTATTTTGATATACGATGATTTGATACACACTTCAAAATAATGCCAATTTATAACCAAAGAGTTTTGTTGCTTCATTCTTACTTTAATTGTTTCTTAATACTTCGAATGTCAGCCTAGTATAGTCTATTAATTTATTATATGAAATCCATTATTTACAATATTACTAAGCATTTTTTAATATGGATTGTGAATACCTATTGATGTGCCTAGAAAGCAAATTTTTTCTCATTAGAAATTATATTCTAATAAGAAGAAATTTTATTAGATAAAAGAGAAATTAAAAAAAAAATTGGAAAGAATGGAAGTAATTTTGGATTTTTTACTTATAAGCCAGTGCTTGACTATAACCCACCTGGTGTACAGTGGTGATGTAGGCTTAGGTGATATATTGCATTGTCTTCGCTTAATGAAAGCCTATTCCCTCTTGCCTTGAGATTTTCACATAAAATAACTGATGCTAGGAAATTATTCCATTCATTATCTTGCATTACAAATGATTGCAAAGCAAAGCATTTAGTTCAAATAAATAAAATGTCGACAACTCCGGGGTAGAGTCCCGCCAAGCGTTTAGTTCTCCAGAAGAAGGAGGGGAAATTACGTCATGCACTCACTGTTGGTAATAGTCAAATATAAAGTAATAAATGTCAATTCATAGGTGTCATGGAATTCTTGTTATATTGTATAGAATAATAGTCGTGAGATTAAAGAGATATTATGATCTAGATTTAGTTTTTAAACAATATGCACCAATAGAATAACAATTACCTAAGTTTATATACCAATACCACATTTTATCCTACAATATGACAATATCACGCTTGATCATGGTTTCGATGTGACCACAATTTTTTTAAAATTAATGTTTATTAACTTAGATTATTCGACACCTATAGCCAACTTTGTGGCTGTAGGTGTGTACAGCTGCAGTCTGTATAGCTACTTACCATCAGGTGTACAGTCAACTAGTTTGCCACTCTTATATTATTGATTTAATATCATTGTGCTGTCATAGTGTTTTTATATTTAACAGAAGTGAGTTGGTTGGTACGGCCGGTGTGGTCAAAATCCACATAGATGAGGAGGTTCCATCTCCAACACCTACCACTCCGGCCTCCATCAAGCGGTTTGTTTTAGTTAGCATGCCCTTTTTTCATTTAATTTATGGGCTAACATAGATTTAACAATTAATTAACCATAAATTTTATATGGGCTTTATTTTTTATTTCATATAAATATATTATATACAGTCGACTCTCTATAATTTGACACTCGTTAATTTAAATCTCTTGATAATTTGAAATTTTTTCCCGGTCCCTTGAGAAATACTCGATAAATTAAATAAGATCAATATTAATTGATCCTCTCGGTAATTTGAAATTTAAGGAATAGTATCTTGCCGACCATCATGCAATAACTTAAAGTCTGGGCTTCTCTACTCACGATAATTTGAAGCATTTATCATGCACAGACCTGTCGTTTGTTTACATACATGTACAGACCTATCAATTGTTAACATAAACGAGTTATGAGTGAGTCTCTCCCACTAGATGAGGAAGAAAACGAAGAAGAACAACAGCAATTTCAGTCACATTGTGCTAGGCAAGGAGATCTCTTACTAACCTATGCTACTATGCCCTCAGAACTGACACAAGTGACGATTTCTTCGCAGCGCAGCTCTCACCACTATCGAAAATTCATTGGACCATTTGTGAATAATTGTACAAATGTTTAAAATGATAAATCACGATTTTTGAAAAAAACTCTTCTTTACTCGATTTTTTCCTCCCTCCCTCTTGGTTATCTGTTATTTTGAACCCTTGGTAATTTGAAATTTTTCTCTGGTCCCTTGAGTTTCAAATTATCAACAGTCGACTGTATGTACTTTTTCCACATTTTTATGGTTTAACCCTAAGAGGCTATGGTTTAATTAATACTAGATGCGCCTCGTGATTTAACAGTTACAATTAAATAAAAAGCTGGTCAAGTATGAGTCAAGTACGGTTCCAAGGGTTCTGTATCACGACACTATGCACACGCTTAGTTTGAAACCGACTCATACTTGGCCAATTTTTATTATTTGTTATTATACTTTAGAGTTTTGCATATATAATCTTACCAAGTGTGACTATTGCATGTATTACCGTATTACGAAAGGAAAACATTGGAAAAAGAAGTTTCTTGCATGAAATCCCCCTTTATGTATCATTTTTATTACTTGTTTGAGAAATCCGTCATTATAACACATTCTATGAAACTCTCAATCGGCTACCTATAGCAGTTTAAAAGGTTGCTATTTCTACGTAGGACAGACAGTGTAGGCTTGTAATAAGGTCCCACAATAATGTCCTCCAGACCGAATTTCGGCCACGGCGGCCAGTCTCAACGGAGACTAGCCATCGGCGCAGGACAGGATTATAGTATCCAAGTGTACGCGCAAGCACAGGTGCACTCTCTATTCCCTCACTCTCATAGCCCGATGGGACGGTAAACCGACACGACCGGAGAGAGATCAGGCGCAGGACCAACGGCTTTACGTGCTTTCCGAGGCACGGGGATGAAACACCGCCAACTTCCTGACTCCAGGCAGCTACTGAGAATTTCTTGATGGAAAAATTCAATAACTGATTTTTTTGGCCCGACCCAGGATTCGAACCCGGGACCTCATGATCAGCAGTTGCACTACTGCAACCACTATAGTATGTGCCAAATCGATTGAGAAAAACGGACAATGACCTTTCGGTCGTTTAACCAGGGGTTACAAACCTTCAATATATAGGCACATTTTATATGTAGTACTTTCTTTATTTATAATGATTTTTTTATAATGATTGATATAATATATATTTATTAACTATTATTAAAAAGTTATGTGAAAGATCGCTGTAGAAGAAAAATCATCTATTGTTATAAAGTACTTTATTCATTTAACAACAAAAAACATTAATTTATAACACATATAAAGATTCGAGTGATAACGACACCGAATAAGTACGTACTTATGCAAAAGATAAAACTTTATTTTTAATATTATATAAGAACTTTATTTTTATTCGGTGCAATCATCACTCGTATCTTCACTTGATGAACTATCTGTAACATTAATTATAAAGCGATCTGCAGTTTGGTCAATTCTATCATCCATGCCACGCATTTTTTGTTCAACCTTAAGGACATGCTGAACACAGTTTTTCCATTTATCTGGCGTGATTTGAGTTAAACCATCTTTAAGTAAATTTTTAACATCTTTTAACTTGAAAGTTGTATTTTTTCGTGCAACGTACCCTTTCACATCTGCCCACACAAGTTCAATGGGGTTAAGCTCACAGTGATAAGGAGGTAACCTTACCACTGTGATGCTTTTTTCTTTTGCCATCTCGTCGGTGACGTAACTTCGATAGTTATCTTTAACTGCCTTTATTTTTTCCATTAAGTGGGTCTTTGTGTCCGAGGGCACGTATGCGATCTGTTTAGATTCTAGCCATTCCTGCATATTTTGTTTCCGCCAAGACATTGTTGGGGTTTTTTCTAAACGTCTGGAGTGGTAACTAGCGTTATCCATAACTATGACATCGCTGCTTTGCAGTTTTTCTATTACTTTTCTAAA
The DNA here is from genome assembly GCA_033319125.1 of Parnassius glacialis. Classification (NCBI taxonomy): domain Eukaryota; kingdom Metazoa; phylum Arthropoda; class Insecta; order Lepidoptera; family Papilionidae; genus Parnassius; species Parnassius glacialis. Next base: position 21,940,110 of record JAVANC010000019.1, read on the forward strand.
CCAGTCCTCGAAATGGAGAGCGTCCATACTCTCATGGTAGTCACCAGTAGATGATGATTCAAATACCCAATCACATCCCTCCAAAAAGCCATTTTCATTGCCAACGTGTACAACTATTAATCGCTTTCCTTTACCCGAAGGGGCTTTCGCGCCAGTAGAGTAGCCTTCTAACCGTGATTGACGAGAAGATTCAATTGTGGTGTCTTCCCATACCTTTCCCATAGTATGACCTGCGTTAATCCATGTTTCGTCAAGGTAAAAAATGTTACGTCCCTCGTTTCTTAATATTTGTATTTCTCTCAAATATCTGGTACGCCACAGAACTATCTCTGGGCGATCTATTAGACCACTTTTTCTGTTTCTCTTTATATATTTGAATTTTAAATGGCGCAACACACGTCGCAGGGAAGTTTTGCTCAAGTTTGGCAACTGGTCATCTTGATTTATACTGAGCAAAATTTTGTCTAAAGTCGGTAATTCTCCTGCAAGAAAGAACTGATGCACTTTCGCTCTTATAGCCGATTTATCAAAATCGTCCAACTTGTCAATTACAGACTTTTTTCTTTTATTAATTATTCCCTTTTCTGGTATTTTATGGGAATCTCTATACACGCTTAATACGCGATATATAGTGCTCTTGCTGACTCCTGAGATCTCCGAAACCTTTTCTACCATATTAACGTTTGAAGGATACACGTCTTCGGGCCAGGTGTTTTTGACATATTTGTATACATTAATGATAATCTCTTGTTCCCCGACCGACAAAGTGGTAGGTTTTCTCTTTTTTACTGGTGACGTTAAAGGTGCTCCAGAAGATGGGCCTGTAAATAAATGACAAAAATATACTACCATAGTACTACATCACATAAATACATATTGTTTTAGAAAATAAATACCACATGGTCACATAAAAAGAGCGCTTTAAGAAATAGAAAGGCTACGTCGTCGCATTTGTACCTATTTGTACGTACCTGCTACGTTTATTATGGGTCGGCGACGTCTCTTTCCACTTGATGTTGAAGGACCGGGTCCTTCACCAAATTCTCCTGAACTCATGTCGATTTAGTAACGACCGTCACAGTAAAACTAATATAACAGATTCAAAAAACAAAAACTTAACGATATAACAAATTTAACAGTAAAAACTCAACTAAAACAATGCAATGAATGCTATGAATTACCCGAGACGTACACACGCAAGCGCTATCCGAACACGAATGAAAACAAAATGGCGGACCGGCCCAAAAAAGGTGACGCATCTCTGGCTGCCATTGTCACGTTTCTTTTAGAACGAACTGACGTAACGCGCGTTTTGTTTATTTTAAAGGGATGAATTTGCAAAAGCTCAATATGGTGATTATATTGCTTCAAATATTTTTTTAATATGAAACTGTTATTAAATGAATTGCTGCGTTACTTACCATAAATTGAAATATAAAATATAACACATTTTTCGCGATGTACCGTAAGATTTTACTATGTTTATAGGAACCACAGACAATATTATTTAAGAAACAAAAAAACAAAACATATGTGCTGACCTAGAAGTGGGAATAATATCAATATTTAAATATTGTTATCACATCTAAATTGAGATTTTGTAAGTTACGCCTTTTGACACTCGGCTCATATCTGAGGTCATTGTCCGTTTTTCTCAATCGATATGGCACATACTATAGACCAATGAGGCAGTCAAAAGGTCTAAGGTCCCATAGTCTATCACGAAACCCTAAAAATAGAACATCATTCGAAGGTCTTATATGTATAAAAATTTACTCTCTCATTCATAAACATACCCTATCGAAAAAAGAAAACAGTATCAAATTGCAACAGCTGGTGAAATCGCCTGAAAAAACTAGCTTTTCGTTCAGAACTCACTGCTGTGGGTCACATACATCCATGCAAATCATGCATCGAAATTCTTTAAGATATTACAAAAAATATGAAATGGAAATGTGTGTTAATGACGCTTAATAATAAATCAGTGGAACAAATATTAAGTAATAGGAGCATAGATTACTGTATATATACTAGAGAAATGGGAAGAAGTGACATGGCCACAATGTGACAAACGAATCTAGATCTAAAAAAGATACTTAACAGCATTGACATTACTTGACCGATAAGAGCTTGTACATGTTTACTGCTTGTTTGATGATTCATTTTTAATAAATAGTTTATACCCCTAGGTAGGTAAGGAGCTTGTAATATTAATAAATCTACTCAGTCATAGTAAAAAAAGTTAAAGTTTAATTTAAAAGTGAAATCAACTTCAAAGAAATAAAATAATTTTTACTTATTATGTTTACCGCAATGTGTGAAAATTATTTTAATCTCTTTTTGTAGTCAGTTTTCTCTTGTTCCAAATTTGCCTCTGACATGACATTTCGGACAGTAAAACTACCGTGTTGTAAACAAACAGCCTAACTCACGGCTAAAAACTTATTTATTAATCATGTTTACCTGTATATATAATAATACTGAAGTGTAAATAATCTGCACAGCGAAACCCTAACCTACGTGTGTCCGAAAACACACTTGGCCAATTGTTAATTCTTATAACATAATGTTTAATAGATGTCTGGTGTGGTGGCCGCCTCGGCCGTGAGTTGATGACAGAGAGTATTACATCAAACCATTTTGGCCCATGTACATATGTCAAAAAAAGCGAAAAAAAAAGTCATATTACAAAGAGAATCGCATTATAACTGTTTATTATATATATGCCAGATATAAAGAACTGCAGACTGACAAAGTGGAGCATCGTGAAATGTGCGAAACTAGTTGTTCTATGAACACTAACTTGCCCTCTTTACAATTGTTGAGTTGTTTAGTAGACTGATTTTACTTTAGAGACTGCCTCGTTGGTCTAGTGGTTGTAGTAGTGCGACTGCTGATCATGAGGTCCCGGGTTCGAATCACAGGTCGGGCCAAAAAATCAGTTATTGAGTTTTTCCATTAAGAAATTCTCAGTAGCTGCCCGGAGTCGGGAAGTTGGCTGTGTTTCACCCCCGTGTCTCGGAAAGCACGTAAAGCCGTTGGTCCTGCGTCTGATCTCCCTCCGGTCGTGTCTGTTTACCGTCCCATCGGGCTATGAGAGTGAGGGAATAGAGAGTGCACCTGTGATTGCGCATACACTTGGGCAATATAATCCTGTCCTGCGCCGATGGCTAGTCTTCGTTGAGACTGGCCGCCGTGGCCGAAATTCGGTCTGGAGGACATTATTATTACAAAGCTAAAGATGATGATGATGCTTGTTTAATAGATTCCGGTTATAATTTTAATTGAAATCTAAGTGAATTATAACAGGGATGAGCAATCGCTTGTTCATTTTGATGAATCAGTCAATTGTTATTATAGCGCAGTATTAAATGATTTATAAGACACCAAGTCGTAATGTTGTATACTAGAGTCCATTAATGTTATATTGTACGTTATATAATTTTCCATATTAGTTAATCTATTAACGCACTTTAGTTATAACCTACATAATACAGTGGTGACCATAAAATTATTAAGAACGTTTCTTAGTTTAAGAAATCTTTTTGTTGTAGTATATGTATTATGAAATAGGATTAAATAAAATAGATGATAAAAGTTCACAGTTTTCTCGCACCAAAGATGTTGAAAGAAGTCTCGGACTGGCGGCGACTAAATCTAGTCCAGTTTAATCCTCATAAGACACAAGTTTGCGCGTTTACCGCTAAAAAGAACCCCTTTGTCGTATCTCCTCAGTTTCAAGGCACTCCCCTAGTTGCCTCAGCTAGTATCGGAATCCTCGGCGTCGACATATCAAGTGACGTGCAGTTTCGTGGTCACTTCGAAGAGAAGGCCAAATTGGCCTCTAAAAAGCTTGGCGTGCTCAGCAGAGTGGGACAGTATTTCATGCCGGCACACCGCCTGCAACTTTACAAGGCGCAGGTTCGGCCTCACATGGAATACTGTTCCCATCTCTGGGCAGGGGCTCTCCAGTGCCAGCTCCTTCCACTTGACCGCATCCAGCGCAGAGCGGCTCGATTCGTCGACGACCGAGCCCTTTCCGATCGGCTCGATTCATTGGCACTGCGAAGAGGTGTTGCATCCCTTTGCATTTTCTTTCGCATCTACCATGGGGAGTGCTCTGAGGAATTGTTCGGATTAATCCCAGCCGCCAAATTTCACGAACGCACATCGCGGCAGAACTCCCGATACCATCCACACCATCTGGATGATTGGCGGTCCACCACTGTGCGATTTAGATGTTTTCATCCTCGCACGACTTCCTTGTGGAATGGATTACCATCAGCGATTTTTACGGACCGATACGACTTAGGGACCTTCTAGAAAAGAGCGTACTCCTTTTTAAAAGGCCGGCAACGCATCTGCAATTCCCTCCCTGGTGTTGCAGTTGTTCATTCATGGGCGGCGGTAGTCACTTACCATCAGGTGAGCTGCATGCTCGTTTGCCCCTCTCCTATAAAAAAAAATCTGATAAAATCAGGGCTGTTAGGTGATTAGTCCAATACAGTAACAGATTGTGAGCTGCGGAATTCTGTTACTGAGCGTGCAGTTTGCTATGGGTCATTGTCATCCTGAGGCAAAATGTTTTTGTAGTGGAATTGGTCCATGTTTCCTTTACTGAGCCTAATAGGCCCTACTCCATGACCAAAAATTTAACGTCCCACCGCCATGCTTTAATGTTCGTTTTGTGTACTTAGGATCGAAAGCTTTATTCGGTGCACGTCGTATCGTTTTCCGTCTAAGCATACCCTGTTTATTTTAGTTCCATCAGAAAAAGAACGTTTTCCCATTCCCTGGCTGTGCAGTTTGTTTACTTCTTTGCAAAAGCAATACGGGCTTGCCTATCGCACTGTTTTAATGTGGGTACTTTTCTTGCTATGCTTCCGTAAAACTTTTCTTCTGAGAAAAAGTCTTCGAATGGTGCATGTCGAAATTGCTAAGGAATTATTTTCGCTCAAAATATTTTTCTAATTTCGTTAGAGCCTTTGGAAGGATATTGTTTAACCAAATGAACAATATCTCGATCGTCTTGACGAGATGTCTTCCTCGTTTAGGTACGCGAGGTATATTATCTGTAGTTCGATGCACATTATAATGGTATCATAATGTATATGTGGTCTGCTTTCTTTGTACAGAACCAGTACTTCGCACAGAGTTTTACTAAATTTTTCTTGTAGGTTTGTCACAAGATTTATTATTTGCCATCCATAAAGTATTTTTGTAATTCCATAACGGCGCTCAATTACAATTTAAAAATTATGTGAACAGCCAGTATCTAGTACTACTGGGTCCTCAGATGTTAGAATTGCTTAATTTATATCTATTTTTTATAATTTAAAAAGTTATGTACTTTGTAACAGATTACTAGTTGCAATACGAGGGTGGATTGAAAAGTACTCGGCCTGACACAGATCCATTCAATTCTAAAAATCAAATCTACCCACATTATTTAGTTCAGTTCAGACTAGTTCATTGTGTGAAGTTCGAAACGTGTGCGATAATTAGTTGTGATTTTATAAATTTATTAACAAAGTAATCGGACATAATTTCCGCGAATGGAGCAAATCGAGCAGCGTGCCGTCATTAAGTACCTCCATAAGAAGGGGCTATCATCAAAAACCATCCATGATGACATGGTCAGTACATTAGGCGATTGTGCTCTGTCATATTCATCCGTCAAAAAATGGATAGCAGAATTTAAGCGTGGTAGAGAGAGTGTGAAAGATGAACCCCGCTCTGGAAGGCCTTCGACGTCAACTACTGACGAAAATATTAAAAAAGTACTTGATTTAATAATGGGAGACCGCAGATTAAAAATTAGAGAGATAGCCGAGATTATAGGCATCTCTTATGAACGAACTCAAAACATCATTGTCAACGAGTTGGGTTTCCACAAGGTGTCTACGAGGTGGGTTCCGCGACTGCTTTCAGTTGAACAAAAAAGGACGCGATTGACTATTTCACGCGACTGTTTGGAGTTATTTGAAGCCGATGCAGATGATTTTTTGAATCGTTTTGTTACTATAGACGAAACATGGGTTCATTACTGTACACCGGAAACAAAACAACAATCAAAACAGTGGAGAAGACCTGGTTCACCACCCCCTAAAAAGGCTAAGTCGATTTTGTCGGCAAATAAGGTGATGGCTTCAGTATTCTGGGACTCAAAAGGTGTGATTATGATTGATTATCTTGAAAGGGGTCAGACTATAAACTCTGATTACTACTGCACCTTACTACGTCGTTTACGAGAGGAAATAAAAGAAAAACGTCGAGGAATGCTCAGAAGAAAAGTCCTGTTTCATCAAGATAACGCCCGTGTTCACACGTCAGTACAGTCAATGGCTGAAATTCACAACTGTGGCTTTAAACTGTTACCGCATCCGCCGTATTCACCTGATCTGGCACCATCAGACTTCTTTCTGTTCTCTAACCTAAAAAAGCACTTGGGAGGTCAAAGATTTTCGACAAACGACGAGGTCAAAGCAGCTGTAGACGCATATTTTGACTCTAAGGAAGAATCATTTTTTTTCAACGGTCTAAATGCTTGGAAGGGGAGGTGGCAAAAGTGTATTGAACTTGATGGTGATTATGTAGAAAAATAAAAATATAACTGATTTAGTATGTGTTTATTTTCTTGGTTAGGCCGAGTACTTTTCAATCCACCCTCGTACTAAGATTATTTACTATCATAATCTAAGTTGCAGTAGTAAAAAAGTTAAAGTAAAGGATGTTGGAAATTTGTTTTATATAACCTTTCTAATTATATGGCTATCACTATATTAACGATACAAGTTGACTATGATATTCTATTATTTCATATGGCTCGGTATTAAAAAAAATAAGTGTTTCTTTATTAATGTAAGTTTTATTATGTGTAATGGCCAACACACAACGTCATTTAAACTGATCAGTTCAAACGGATGTAAGCCAAAAAAGTTCGACACACACGGTTTGTTCAACTGATCAGTTTAAGAGTATAACATTGTCCGATGGATGACCTTGAAGATGTGGTCCCGCAACTAATATTCATTCGGCGCCATCTACCGACAGACGACCATACTACATAAAAAGGAACTGAAGATAAGGCATGAATACAGCTCGACACACGGTCAGTTAAACTGATTAGTTAAAACGGATGTAAGCCAAAACTATTTCTCCACACACTGATATCAAACCGGCATTCATTTCTTTATTTTTCTTGGTTGTTCTTCCCACTTTGGGGGGACTTAAATTTTAATTTTTACTTTGGAAGTAGAATTTTCTATATATATCTATTTAAATAAAAATAATATTAACAATTTTTTTATTAAAAAACTACTAGTAATGCTGACATTACTAATATTGCAGCAAACATTACTAATATTCCCTTTAACCACTTCTGGTAAGCTTAAAATGCTTGTGTTAGAAGTGGTTCACGACAGTAATCCAACGGCGGATTCGAACCCACGACCTTTCGAGTTCGCGGTCCATTTTCATTCATGATAAGTATTAACACAATTTTAATAAATTGATCAGATATTATGATAATTTTATTCATTATGGTTAATATTATTATTTATTTAATAAATGTGTTATTAAGTTTTTACTATTTATTTTAATGATTTAAAATTAAACTACTCATCTTTAGAGCATGCGACAACCCACTGATACTTGTACACCCGGAATACGCTAGCCGGTAGTTATATAACGCGAGACCTTGAGCGAGAAATGGACCCGTCGTGATGCAAACGAACTGAAGCTAGCTTATTACGGTGCGCCCGGAGAAATCCGTGGGTTTCCATCAGTTAAATATTTCAACTTAAGATTTCACATTCACAGTCAGTTTATGAATGTACGTCAGTTTAACTGATCAGTTTAACTGATCGTGTGTCTCGGCCATTACAGCCACGCTGTAGTGTAGGTATTATGACTGCAACACAAATGGTTTGACGCGATCGGGGATTGACCAAGCTGTCATAAAATACCAACGTAAAATAAGTATTAGTATCATAATACTGCTGTTTCGTATGGTGAGTACAGAGATCCAGATACTATTTTTACTCGTGACGAGGCTTTTCATCTTAGTCTTTAGGGGTGTCAAAGCATCTGCATTTTGATTCTAAATAGAGATGTAAATGTCTATGGGCCAAGCCACAGTAACCACTGGTGGTGGTGCAAGTTGACTGGGTACTCGTTTGTCACCCTTAGTTCTATAAAAAAGGTAGTTTTAAAAAGGACATTATCAGAACTCGTCATTATGAAACTATATTATGTGATATATTTATCACAAAATGCTGTCAGTGTGTATACTTTTTTCCGGCTGGTATTAGCGGTTCTGCGGTCAAGATTAGATGTTATTGATTTTAAGCTATTAAGCTGTCCCAGACACACGTGAAGATATTTAGAACAGGCCCTAAATTGCGTAATTAATAAATAGCATACATTTTTAAAGAAACAGTGTAATAGTGATAAAACTTACGTATCTATATATTTTTAACTGTGTAGTGGCGGCATCTTCCTAATAAAAAATAAAGTAAAAAAAACTGCTGTTGCTAACCCGCCTGCCAAGCGTGGAAATAATGGCCGATATCCCTCATATTATGGGGGAGGCAGATGTTTACCAGTGGACTTGTGATAGGCTGCAACGGTAACGGTACATATTTATCGAAATCTAAGCTATTATCAAAAAATAATTTAATTCAAAGTAACTGACTTTGGCTTTCATATGTCAAAAGACTCAATGTCCATGTCCTCTAGTACTGACCACTATTTGTAGTTTAACGGTCCAAAATCTGGGCTGGACGAGGGTCATTCTAATGAAGGCCGGAACATAGTTCTTGAGCCATGTTTGAGTAGTTCGTGCCTTGTAACCAGGGCAAAATTCTGCTTCCAGCAGTCCACTGTACATTTTTGAACAAAGTATCACTGGGTAGAGAGCTGTGAGCACACAATTTGAAATGTTTTCTTCAGCCGTAAACATGTTTCATATGTAAAGAGCACATTTCTGTCTTCAACAGCGTACCGGGAAAACAAATGTTTTGATCGATCCGCTCTCTTTAAGTTGTAGGGACTGATTTAACGACAAACCATATGAATGTTTCGACGGTAAGCACCTTATTTTGGGTTTCGTTTAATCATTTGCAACAGGGTTCTAGCGGGAATCTTTATTTCACGCGATCATATTTGTTTGTGTTATGGTTTTCGACATTAGAATTGTTTATCGAAACTGCGATACACAAACATACGGCCTATCTCTAGTTTTTGAAGAGCCTTGAAAATTACTAAAGGCTTCATTACCTATAAAGTGTGCATAGCAAAAAAAAAAGCATAAAAAATTATACGTGGTAAAGCAAAAGTAAAAAAAGTAAGTAATTATTATATTAATTCAATAAATAAATAAAAAAATAACAGACTGAAAATTTTCAACACATTCAATACAAAATATACTAGAGTGAAAATTTTACGCGTCAAATCATGGCCAATTTCACAATTTGTAAAAACAAAGGAGCAACGAATTTAATAAAACCTCATTAGGTTTACTATTCTGTATTCCAAATTTAAATGATTCTTATAATCGCCATTGTTTTAGTAAGCAGTTCCAAAAATTACAATATTTAAAATTATTACTTTCACCGTTAATGTTAGATGTAAAAGTACCTATAACGTTATGTGCATTTAATTTTAGATATTAATATTGGGTGTTTAACCATTATGCACGTAATTCAATTTCTTCGCTTAAACTAACATAGAAGATAGTATTTAATTATGTAGTAATATATGATGTTGCTCAAAATAATAGTTATTACATAAGAATAAAAAAATATTCTTAAATGTTTTATTTTATAAAAATGCAATTAATATTATATAATGATTTTAGCTATGTTTGTTTTCTGCGCTTAGTATTAAAATTATGTAAATTTTAACACAGTCTACGCTTGGATATGTAATTGTATAGTAACTTTTATTTTTAAAGTTCGATAGTTAATTATGGCAGTCGTTTACCTAGTACTATGGTAATTAAATCGATGTAAAAATTTGGTTTTAAACTTTTTTCTGTAAAGAAATATAATAAGATATAGCCTTTTTGTTTTTTTTTGCTATTTTCCATTTTATTGCCACGATTCTTACACTATTCCTCGAACACGTTATTATACAATTTTAATATCATTGCTAAAAATGATAGATTATCAACATTTCAATAGTGAAATTATTATTTCACATCAAATCAATACAAATAGTTTTTTAGCTAAAGCTCTAGGTGAATAATATGTTTTAGCTGCTTATATATGCTATATTTGACGTCATACAGAGCATCTACACAAAACTCGCAACGCAGCTTGCCGGAGATTCCGCATCCTGTTGGGAGGCACGACAGCGGCGACACGGCTTCCGAAATATACGCCACTGTTAATATAGATGAAGGTATGTTTGATCAATACGGTTTTGCTTAGGTTAGTATTTTTTATTACTTAAGTTATAGCGGAAGGGCCATATTTAGACTTTACGGGCTAATCATGAAGGCGAAAAAACAATTACGGTTCGTCTCGATGTTTTCATTACCCGCCGAATACTTGTTAAATATCTATAAATAAGTAACTAACACAACCAACCTAGATTTAATCCCTATGTCGGTCCCACGTAAATTTTTATTGTATATATAAATATTAATTCGTGCTCGGCGGTGAAGGAAAACATCGTGAGTTTTCTTGTATGTGCATGAAATATATTATAAATATTTCGTTAAGTGAGCTAATTTGCATTAAGAGCTATTTGCCTGATGCCCACCAGGTTTACAATCCTCTCAGAAAGGAAGGAGGATCATTTAGTGGATTGCTTGTGAAGATTCTACGTGTTTTGATTTCGTGCGAAATGCTTTTTTTTTATAAGATAAGGGTGGCATACGAGCACACAGTCCACCTGATGGTAAGTGGTTGCTGCGGCCCATAGACATCTACATCTATCCTCGTTTGCGAATCAAAATGCAGATGCGTTGTCACCCGTGAGGACTAAGATGGAATGCCTCATTTCCAGTAAAAAGGGCCTCCGGCCAAAAAACTGCTTCGTTTAGAACTTTCTACTGATACGCTCATTGTTGTTTTTTTACTTTAGTTGTTTGTTTGCTGAAAGTAAGAACCAAAAAAGATTTTCGAGGATTATACTATTTTATCCGCCGTATGGTGACGTGTGAGGTGGCTATAGAAACGCCATAAAGATCTTATGGCTACCAATAAATGGGGTAAACAACCCAGACAGAAAAAAAAGACTGGCGACGGGGATGATTGTCAGTCCCAAACGGATTGTTGGAGGAAAGTGAGAAACTTCTCTTCAAAGAAGGAGGCTCATGTCATTGATGTTAATTTAAAAGTCTGATGAAGACCAAGACCTAATGATATAAGATAAAAATTTGTTTTCGCATTTGATAAATCAGTGCTACCGGATTATTATTATGTTAATCTTTAAATCTAATCGCAGCTCTTCATATTATTATCTGGAAATCTAGCAACACCTTATACATTAAAGTGCCGCTACCAGGAATTGATTGTTTAATAATAACAATCATTATATTTGAAGATAATCCTGTAATAATTATAATCAACAGGAAGTAAGGTTGCCCCAATACCGTCCACCAGCCGAGACCATCCCTATGAGCATGCATATGCTAAACTCCAGAATGAAAATCATAACATGTAAGTCTAATATTTAAAATATTCTTTAAGAAATAATAAATAAATTTGTTAAAGTTAACAGATGGATAACACAAATGCTATCCTCATCAGCCTATAAAAAGTTTACAACTGAACCTTTTTGGGCCGTTTGAACCGTCTGGACATTTGGACATTTTGCGCTTCACAATTTGGACAGTGTTTCTTATCGATGATCAAAAATATTTTTCTCTACTAGTTATTAAATTAGCAATGATATTTTGCGACATTTTTCATTGAGATTTATTTTATTTCACTCTTATGATAATAATAATAAGGTGCAGCTTCCATAATTACTTTTTGACGAGAGCGGATGATTCATATTATAGGGACGTTATTTCTTGTGATAAAGGGCTAACCCCTCTACTGAGGGTTTTGTCTGTGCAATACAGGATCAGGTTATTAAGACCAACAATTATCGGAAATACTTGAGTGAATCGCTTAGGCATGTCATCTCCGGTTGTTCGGCGCTTTCAAACTCTGAGTATTTGCACAGACACAACCTAGTAGCCAGGATTCTACACCAGGAGCTTGCTCTGAAATACGGTCTCGTGGATCGGAAACTGCCATATTATAAGTACTTGCTCGAAAATGACTGCGCCAGGCTCTACTGGGACCGGCCCATCATCACAGACAGGACTATTCTTGCGAATAAGCCTGATATTGTGCTGATGGACTGGGCACAGTCAAGGCTATTTTTGGTCGACATTACCATTCCTTATGACGAGAACCTCGTAAAAGCCGAAACAGATAAGCTGACAAAATATCTGGGCCTGGCTCACGAGGTAACCGACATGTGGGGTGGTCTGCCGACCGAAATTATTCCTGTGGCTGTTTCTGCGAATGGATTAATCCCAGTCAGCCTCTCTGGTCATATGAGGCGACTGGGACTCCGTGACGGACCGCTCCTAGCTCAAATGCAGAAGGCGGTGCCCCTCGATACCGCCCGCATCGTCCGCCAGTTTCTTTCCCTTTCCCCCTAACCCTCGGCCGTTTGGTCTCCCCCGCCGAGGGCTTCCATATGGTTGGGTTTTTATATATTTTTTATGTATTTATTTTATTTTATTGATATTTATGTATGTTTACCATGTTCATTTACAATTATTTATACTGCCCAACCAGATGAGAAAACTTTATAGATACAAAACAATAATAATGTTCTCCAGAACGAATCCCGGTAACGGCTACAATTCTCAACGGAGGCTAGCCATCTGCGCAAGATAGGATTATAGTTCCCGAGTGTATGTACAAGCACATGTGGACTCTCTATTCATTCACTGTCATAGTCCGATTGGGTGGTAATCCGACATGACTGGAGAGAGATCAGGCACAGGACCGCTTTACGAGGGTGACACTGAAAGTTCTTAGATAATCAAAAACTGAACAAACTAGCAAGTTATTAGTTTTATTATATCTTTTCAAAATAGTGTCCATTTACATCAATACATTGCTGCATCCGATGGAACCACTGAGAAAATCACTTTGCCCACTCGTCCTTAGGGGTCTCTTCGACGGCATTTTGAAACGCAGCCACTGCTTCCTCGGCGTCCATAAAACGTTTTGCTCGAAGATTTTCTTTTATTTGCAGAAATAAAATCGCAAAGTGCGAGGTCGGGGCTATAGGGCAGGTAACCCAGTAATTCCACGTCAAACGTCGCCAAGTAGTCGATTGTTTGCTTAGCGGTGTGCGACGAGGCGTTGTCGTGGTGAAGGAGGATCCTACTGCGAGGTCGTTTCTCCCAAACTTTTTTGAAGACAAGTGGCAAACAATTGTTAGTGTACTACTCTGCAGTAACTGTTTTTCGATCCTCTAAAACAATTGTTGCGTAATGGCCTGTCCTTCCGAAGAAAGAGGCCACCATCTTTTTTCCCACACTTTGACCTCTCTTCACCTTAGTTGGCAACTCCTCGGAAGGAAATACCCACACAGGAGACTGTCTCTTAGTTTCAGGATCATAACAATAAATCCAGCTTTCGTCACCCGTAACTATGTCGAACACAGCATTTAAGTCGCCTCCGTTAAATCTTTGAACCATTTCACGACACCAATCAACGCGACCAAGTTTTTGGGCCTCTGTCAAATTATGAGGTATCCACCGGGCACAAAGCTTCCTGACCGCTAAAGGTTCATGGAGGATTTTGTGCACTTGATTTATGAATACCTAAGCCTAAGCTTGTCCGAATCTGCTGATAAGTCACTATTTTGTCAGTCTCTATCATACGCCGCACAACACTGATGTTATCTTCAGTCGTCGCCGTAGAAGGCCGTCCCTCACACAGATCATCGGTGAGATTAGTGCAACCACGTTTAAACTCATTAAAGCAGTTGTAAACAGTGGCACGAGATGGGGCTTCATAGTGAACGGCCAATCGAAGTCTATCATAACTTTCTTGTTGACTTAAATGACATCGAAAGTCATAAAAAATCATTTTACGAAAATTTTCTCGCTGACGTGACACAGACAATTTTCAATTTGCCGCCAAATTGTAAACAAATGACAAATTAATAAAATACATACACAATAATATGGGCAAAGAGTTCCATTTTCAAAATTTGAACTAATTTTTTTATTATATCTTTTACAAGTGGCCAGTTCTAAAAACTTTCAGTTTCGCTCTCGTACGTGCTTCCCAGGGCACGGAGGTGAAACACCGCCAACTTCCTGACTTCGCTTGCTTCGCTGCTACTGCGAATATTTTGACAAAAAGCCAACAACTGATTTTGGCGTGACTCGGGATTCGAGTCCAGGACCTAACGATCAGCAACTGCGTTTTTGATCACTAGACCCACGAGGCGAAGTGGAATTATGGCCTCGTTCGTATTTATCGGAATTTAGTGCACGCCTCAATTTCTTTGCCAGTGCAACGAATAATTTAATTTCCTTGAGAGTCACATATCGTACCTCTACATCAGTTTATTTACGAGTGTTATCAGAGCGCTTATTGTGTTAGAGAATATCGTGTAAATGCATACCAAGTTATTATAGTTATACCTTACTTGTGTAATTGAAACCCAACGGTACTTATTAGCTGTAGCGTCAGTCTTCTGATACATAACTGGCATGTCATTCAATGTCATAATTATTTTGTATCCGATTGCAGTAGATTTTTAACGTCTTATCTACTTTTTGGTCCACAGATTTATAATCTTTTCATTCATAATTTGCGTTTTGGATTAAATTATGTTTTAAATTTTAAAGCAATAAAAAATGATATCTGAATTGAAATTATATTGTTAAGCCATGTCTAGAGAAGAAATCTCTCAGACTAAAGACTGAATTTGCTTGGAGAAATATCAGACTAATTTGGCTGTTGCTTTATCAGTCCGCTCTCTAATCCTTCTAATAGCGAAAATTGCAGATCTTAATTTGGAAGCTAGTTTAACACCACTAGGCATGTAACTTTCGGAATCCAAACTTATATTTTGTAAATTAATTACAGTATTGTACAAAGACTTCTACCGGGTCTTTATTTGTCGTCTTGGTGTATCGTGTTTTACACTATCTTTTGATAGCTGTTGTGATACCGATACTTCCAGTTCCTCACAAAACCCCGTATCTGATACACCTCGTATCGGCTACATGTATCGTGATCTGTAGTGATAGATCGTATCGTGATAGTGGATGTACGAAGATGCGATATGATACGATACCTGATATCGAGCCCGAGACGTTTTTTCTGCTAATTATTAAAGGGGATACGGAGACCGTGTACACGGTCTCGAAAAGGTTGTACGTGAAAAAGATACGAGGATCAGAAGAAAATTTGTAACGTCTATATACAACGTGTCCCAAAATTCAACGATAAGCCAACATCGGTGGATAGACCTGCCCCGGACTAATCGGGAAAAAAAAAGAACAAAAAAATATATCCCAATTATATTTTAAGTTATATAAAAAAAATGAAATTCTTCAGAAATTGAGACCGTTTATGATATTTTTCACTACCATGACCACAATTTTTTAAATATTTTTTTCTTTTTTTTTAAAGGCAACCTGAAACTTATTTTATTCCCTAAATTTTTTGAAGACTTACTTTTAACCAAATTTAACTTATCATGGTGTAAAAAAAAGTATGAACACTAGTATGGCAAGTTTTTTTAAAAATTGACGCAACTAACCAACATTCCAAAATGGTATAATACTCTAGGAAAACAAGTTATAAAAAATATGGGCCTATTATTTCTTAACAGGGACCAAATGACGGTCGGGTGTAATAAAAGTATTAGTTCTTGAAAAATGTTTAATATTTCAAAACAAATGGTACAAACAGTTTCACGTGTAATTTATTAAGTTATTAACATTATAGCAAATGTTCGAACTGTTTGCCACCAGCATTAATACATGCACGACATCGCCTTAAAAATGATCGTTTTATTTGTCTTGCATATCTTCTGCTATTAATGTAATCAGCAGCCTGAGTGATATTTCGACGAAGCTCGTCCAATGTCACAATGGGTTTTGAGTAGACCCTGTTTTTAAGACAACCCCAATAGAAGAAGTCCAGGGGGTTCAAATCGGGTGAACGGGGTGGCCATAAGATAGGACCAAGTCGCCCGATCCACCGCCCTGGATACTCTTGATTTAAATATTCTCGCACAGGACGGGCATAATGTGCTAGGCAACCATCATTTTGGAACCACATGTTTTGAAGATCACTTAAGGGCACGTCGTTTAACAATTCTTGCAAGTCATTTTGTAAAAAGTTTAAATAACTATTGCCATCTAAGTTTCCTTGTAACTCAAAGGGCCCAATTACTTTTCCATTTAATATGCCGGTCCATAGGTTAACCTTGAATTGATATTGGGATTTGTCTTGTCTCCTCAAATGTGGATTTTCATTACTCCAACTATGTAGGTTGTGAAGATTTAAATACCCATCTTTCTTGCACGTTGTTTCATCCGACCATAGAATTTTGTCTAGGAAGTGGGGATCTTCACTGTGCCTTTGCAGCATTACACGGCAAAATGTGACCCGTAGCGGATAGTCCCGCGGTAATAACGTCTGCACACGCCTGTAGTGATATGGGTGAAGCTTGTGACGTTTTAATATTCGATGTGCAGAACTTTTCGGGATTCCTGTAGCTTCTTCTATGGCACGTACCAAAGTAGTCGAGTCATTTTCTATCTCATTGAGAACTTCTTCATCACGATCCAATCTAAGTCTTCCAGCGCTTCTCCTATTGGAGGGCATACGACCCTCCGAAAATGCTTGATGCACATTAATAAACACTCGATAATCAGGATATTTTTGAGCATTTTGGCATCTTTCTCGATACAGTCTGCTAGCAGCGTTAGCATTACATCGGCATTCTCCGTAGATTAAATGCATATTAGCGTATTCCTGTGGTGTGTACGGTTGCGGCATGTTAAACACCAAACAGTCCAAAATGCGCCAGAACTCTAAATCACAAAACACACAATCGTAGACCAAGATAATGCCAGGTCAGTTCAGTTTGCAGATCACTTCCAGTCCAAATAATGCCAGGTCAGTTAAGTTTGCAGGTCGATTCCAGTCCAAAAAGCCAAGCCAAAAGTCGATAGTATGTACGAGGGCCACGTAAGTTGAATTGGGAACGGTGCGCAGTAAACAAAGGAGCAGAGCGTACTGAACCGACTTGCTGAGAATAATAACAGCTTCTCTACCTGTCCTGTTGTTGTCTCTTTTTAACGTAAATATCTCTATCTATCTCTCTCTCTCTCTCTCTCTCTAACATCTAAGGTATTAATGCCCCATTCGAATTCCTAGAAATTGTAACAGGAACCCATTTTGGGCATGTAGTAAAAGTGATTACTGACAATTACAATTTAAGGAATTTGGCCCCTGTTTAGAAATAATAGGCCCATATTTTTTATAATTTCTTTTCCTACAGTATTATACCATTTTGGAATGTTGGTTTGTTGTGTCAATTTTTAAAAAAACTTGCCATACTAGTGTTCATACCTTTTTTTTACACCACGATAAGTTAAATTTGGTTAAAAGTAAAAGTCTTCAAAAATTTAGGGAATAAAATAAGTTTCATTAATTTTCGTGATAAAACAAGAGTTATTCTGGAGTTTTTAAGAATTGTGGTAGATAGCAGTACTATTTAGGTTGCCTATAAAAAAAAGAAAAAATATTTAAAAAATTGTGGTCATGGTAGTGAAAAATATCATAAACGGACTCAATTTCTGAAGAATTTCATTTTTTTTATATAAATTAAAATATAATTGGGATATTTTTTTTTCTTTTTTTCCCCGATTAGTCTGGGGCAGGTCTATCCTCCGGTGTTGGCTTATCGTTGAATTTTGGGACACGTTGTATAAAGAATGTTATGCCGATACGCTTACATGATACGATACGATGATATATATATATATATATATATATATATATATATATATATATATATATATATATATGTATATATATATATATATATATATATATATATATATATATATATATATATATATATATATATATGCATGGATACGTTTTTGAAACGCGTTTTGTCATTATAACCACGCATGACGGGCTGTTTTAATACATACTTTTTATGGTACAAAATACAGAAATAAATTAAAAAGTAAATAAATGTGTGCGTTACATTGCTTGCATCTATAAAGGCTTTTATTAATATAAATTTTGTTTACAGCACCGTGGAAATTACTCCTGATCAAGTATCTGAGAGCGAAATACAAATAGACGAGCGTGAGGCTGGTCAACCAGGTCCAGGTTTGTGCTATAGGTTATTCATAATAAAATGTTATCTAATGCATACTGTGCCTAAGTAAAGTGCATAGTGCATAGATAACCCAGTATTTTAAAGGATCTTAAGAATTAAAAATTCAGTAGCCGCGCGTTGATCTTTCTGCGACTCCAATATATTTATAACTTAATTTGAAAATTTTGAAAACCCCCCGAAATGAACCAAACCGCAGCTAACAAAACAGCTGATGACCTTGAATACGGCTGAACCGATTTTAATGAAACATGTCTAACAACCACCGCTAGGAAACTCGTATGTGAATGATATGAATAACTGCTCCGACCAGTGCGCTCCGCGGAATGCGCTCCAAATGTTCCAAGTGTATCAACTAAGTGCTCCTGGCGCGCGCGCCATGAATGACCGCTCCGACCAGTGCGCTCCGCGGAACGCGCTCCAAATGTTCCAAGTGTATCAACTAAGTGCTTCTGGCGCGCGCGCCATGAATGACCGCTCCGACCAGTGCGCTCCGCGGAACGCGCTCTAAATGTATCAACTAAGCACTCCTGGCGCACGCGCCATGAATGACCGTTCCGACCATTGCGCTCCGCGGAACGCGCTCCAAATTTTCCAAGTGTATCAACTAAGCGCTCCTGGCGTGCGCGCCATGAATGACCGCTCCGATCAGTGCGCTCTGCGGAATGCGCTCAAAATGTTCCAAGTGTATCAATATCAACTAAGCGCTCCTCACGCGCGCGCCGTTAATGACCTCTCTGACCAGTGCACTCCGCGGAATGCGCTCCAAATGTTCCAAGTGTATCAACTAAGCGCTCCTGGCGCGCGCGCCATGAATGACCGCTCCGATCAGTGCGCTCTGCGGAATGCGCTCCAAATGTCCCAAGTGTATCCACTAAGCGCTCCTGACGCGCGCGGCAGCCGCTCCAGTGTTTGACCGAGTAGCTGCCGCTTTCATAGTTCTATGCATCTTCTCTGAGAGCTTTATTATGATAAAAACTACTTTTGCTATTCCACAGCAGATCTTTTAAACTATATATAATTGTATTAGTTTATGGCAACTTTGGTTACTCATAGCTCGGAACGCAACGAACCCAAAAATAATGAAAACAAACGTCGCAATTGGCGCGCGTGCTATAACTTAAACTACTTTGATGCGCGGTAAAAAACCGACACCATATGAAGCGACTCGCTCCACGTTCGAGCGCTCAAACGAACAATTTGGCGCGCGCTTCAAGGTGGTATCCATTTCGCGCGGCTGGAGCACGCGCCAATGTTCGACCTCTTGGAGCGCGTAATCGATATACGGCTCCACGGTGCTACAGACACACACACACACATAGCGGTCATACTTATAACACCTCTCTCTTTGCGTCGGGGGTAAAAATTAAATGGGTTAGAATAAAAAATTAGTCATTTTAACTAAAACCTTTAAATACCAATCTAAAAGAACAAGATACTGAATTTTAAGTTGAAGCAAACAAAAGTTTCCCTGTTATGTATAAATATGTATAAATGTTAAAACCCGTACACTTCCGGATAATTACAACCACCAAATTTCATCATCTTATACTGCCGTAGTAAAATCGGGAGATGGCAGCAGCGGCTTCCTAATAATAACAAAATAACTACGGTTGCTAACTGGACCGCCAAGCGTGGGAACTATGAGAAACATCCCCACTATGAAGCAATCTATAGGGGAGGTCCAAGTTCAGCAGTGGACTTTTGGTAGGATGTAACGGTAACGGTTACGCTGCCGTACAACTCGAAATGCCATCCATATTTTATTGATGGTTGAAAATCCACAATCGTGCGTTCCTGCCTCGTACAACCATTGTGCGAAATTTAATGTCGTCAGCATTTTTCCAGACCGATATTTCTTAGGGACCTTTAAGAACAGCGCCTATTCCTCTCTGAAATATAAGCAACGCATCTGTAATTTCTCTGGTGTTGCGTAAATTTATCACTAACGATGGTCACTTATCGGATGAACCGTATGCTTGTTTCAACCCTCTTTTTTTAAAAAAAAAACATAAATTATACATGTTGAATAAAACTAATTTTGCGGAATTTATCGCGTTTAATTTTAACCTTTATAATTCTAGTTTCTTTTTTCATTAATTATTGGGCTTTTGTACAAAAAACCTGGATAATACTTTTGTAGGTCATACAAATAGTTTTTCCGTGTGGGGGCCAAACGCTTAACCGCAGCACTACCAAGCCGTCCAACTTTTTTTAAATGGTTGATATGCTTTGTCAAGAAAGTCAGTGACTAATTCGGCCTACAGCTCCAAATATTTTTATGTTCACTGACACTTATTAGATTATCAAGCATATACTTCTGAGAATAGTTTGACGATATCTTAAATTTCGATCGTAATAAAATTTATCATAACGCGATGAGGTCTTAGTCGGTACAAGTCCGTCGTTTCCTTGCATAGGCATTTTAATCATTCAGTTCCAGTTCAGTCCATCTGAGTAGGTACCACCCTCTTACCTATTTCTACACTTTTTTTTTAAATAATAGAAGTAAGTCAACACGGGTTAGGGGGTCTGATCAATTTTGAACTTTGTTATGAATATATTAAACTATTTTTTATAATAAAAATTATATTTTGTATATTATTACATACTTTTTAGATTATATACTGTTTTACGACGTAAAGAAGTTTTACATATAGTCAAAGAAATTAATTTTATATTTACAGAGTCTGTTGTAATATCAGCCTCAGTGGCCATTAGCGGTCAACTGCCGTCGAGTCAAGAGCTCCCGTATATAACGCCGCCCTCGCCTCGCCCGCACACGGACAACGCGGTTCACTTTAGCGGAGATTCTACAGATTCTGCTAGTAAGTTAACTAAAAAAATATGCAGTTCAATTCTTATTGTGAACCAGTATAAGTCAAGAAAACAAAAATTTAGAAACGATACAACTAGGTATTATAATGGCGGTTATTTTTTTTTATAGAAATTTTAAATGCAGTTTTAATAGCAGAAAAACGAAAACATTAGTAAGAAGTTGAAAATATTTTATGTTTTATTTTTTTAATCATGCAAATGCGACTTAATACAAATGATTATGTTCAAAATTTTAGAGGGCTACACAAGCATTTCAGTGCGAGAACCGTTAAGCAACATCCGAGCACAAAGCGTGAAGCCACCGACGCAACCCCACTACGCTACTGTATCCGATGATTCTGGTCAGTACATATTTTTAAGTTTGTCATAAAATATTTTTCACAATTATACGAAGAATGTAGAATATGCTTATAGTTCATATCCAAGTAATTTTTGAATGTTATATTGTAGGTTAAGAATACCCACTACCCCATATCTTCCCGTGGGTGTCATAAGAGGCGACAGAGGGAAACTAAGGCAGAAGATGGGCAGTAGAATCTTAAAAAATCAATAAAAAACTGCGATTGCCGACCCGCTCGCCAAGCACCAAGCGTGGCAACTATGGCAATATACCTCCCATGAGCAACGACACAATTAAACGGCCCTCAGTCCCCGGGGGCATCGCTATTCCTAGCTACGGGGGCGACTATGGTAACGGTGGGGCAAAGGGTGCTAAGATTCTCCGGTGGAGGTTCGGTTGCTACCTACGACAACCCGACCTTGCAACATATAACGCATAAACCCTGAGCACTGACGAGAAGATCCTGGAGCTGAAAGAAGAGATAGACAAGTTGCGCTGGAATATTATAGGATTATCTGACGTCCGAAGAGAGAGAGAGAGAGAGAGGACACTGTAATTCTCGAATCCGGTAACTTGTTCTATCACCGGGAGGGCAACCATCTGTCCCAAGGAGGTGTCGGATTTATCGTTCACAAGTCTCTTGTTAACAATGTTGTTAAGAGTGTGTCGACGAGGTATGCGTACCTTATACTCAGAATCCGCCGTGTAGTGGCGGTCAAGAATATCCACTACCCCATAACCTCCCGTGGGTGTCGTAAAAGGCGACAAAGGGAAAAAGGCGGGAGATGGGCAGCAGCATCTTCCTGATAATAGCCAAAATTACAATAAAAAAACTGCGGTTGCCAACCCGCTCGCCAAGCGTGGCATCTATGGCAAATACCCCCCAATGATCAAAACAACAAACAGACGGCCCCGAGTCCCCGGCGGCCCCGCTATTCCTGGCTACGGTGGCGACCATGGTAACGGCGGGGCAGGGGGTGCTAAGAATCTCCGGTGGAAGTTCGATTGCCACCTACGACGACTCGACCTGGCAACGTACAACGCACGCACCCTGAGGACTGACGAGGATATCGTGGAGCTGGAAGAAGAGATAGACAAGTTGCGCTGGCATATTATAGGATTATCCGAAGTCCGAAGAGAGGGGGAGGACACGGTAATCCTCGAATCCGGCAACTTGCTCTATTACCGGGAGGGCGACCATCTGTCCCAAGGAGGTGTCGGATTTATCGTCCACAAGTCTCTCGTTAACAACGTTGTAAAGATCGGGAGTGTGTCGTCGAGGGTTGCGTACCTTATACTCAGAATCACCAAACGGTATTCGCTGAAGGTCATACAGGTTTACGCACCAACCTCGGCACACCCCGATGAGGAGGTGGAGGAAATGTATGAGGATATCTCTAGAGCCATGCATTCCTCCAAAACCCAATATACGGTGTTAATGGGAGACTTCAATGCAAAACTAGGCACAAGAGAGAACGATGAGCTGAAAGTAGGGAAATTTGGAATAGGGCAACGGAACCCAAGGGGCCAGCAGCTGGCCGACTTCATGGAGAAAGAGGGACTCTTTATGATGAACTCTTTCTTCCAGAAGCGGCCCGACGGTTCGACAAAAAATGAGATTGACTTCATTATGACGACCAGACGACAACTGTTCAGTGATGTCTCAGTGATCGCGAGGGTGAAAACCGGCAGCGATCACCGAATGGTTAGAGGCACACTGAACCTAAATGTTAAGTTGGAGAGGTCTCGTCTGATGAAGTCAACGCTCCGTCCCCCTCGTGCTCTAATCCAAAGTCCCGAAACCTTTCAGCTCGAGTTACAAAACCGTTTTCAGTGCCTAGAAGGCTGCAATGAAGTGGACGATATAAATGACAAGCTCGTGGAAACTGTCCATGCGGTCGGAGCTAAGTTCTGCAAGACCCGCCGCAGAAGAACACAAAAACTCTTCGATCACACTCTTAATCTCATTGCTGTTAGACGGGAGATGAGGCTACATTCTTCAACAGATTTGACAGCATACAGGCAACTGAACAGACAGATCTCCAAATGCATGCGGCGAGACTTACGCAACTTCAATACAGCTCGTATTGAAGAAGCGATCGAGCGGAACCAAGGCTCCAAAGTTTTTGCCAGAGATCTGTCTGCCAGAAAGAGCCAACTGTCAAAGCTGAAGACCGAATGGGGCAGCATCGTTTCCGGGGCACCTGAGATTTTGAGTGAGATTGAGAGGTTCTATGGGCAGCTGTACACGTCATCGTTGGAGCCACACGCAAGTGTCAGTAACGATCCAAGAACGAGTCTTATTCGACACTATTCCGAAGATATCCCGGACGTCAGTCTGAGCGAAATTAGAATGGCTCTCCAGCACCTTAAAAACGGCAAGGCCCCAGGCGAGGATGGAATTACAGCGGAGCTTCTGAAAGCGGGTGGAAGATCAGTACTTGAAGTCCTTCAGAGGCTCTTTAATTCCTTCCTCCATGGTGGCGTTACACCGGAGGCGTGGAGCAGAAGTGCGGTGGTGTTGTTCTTCAAGAAAGGTGACAACACTCTCTTGAAAAACTACAGACCGATTTCCCTTATGATCCGCGTCTACGTGCTGTTTTCGGGAGTCATTACGAATCGTCTCGCGCGCAGACTTGACGACTTCTAGCCTCCCGAAAAAGCCGGTTTCCGAAAGGGCTTTAGCACCATAGACCACATACATACCCTTCGGCAAATTGTACAGAAGTCCGAAGAGTACAATTTGCCACTATGTCTGGCGTATGTGGACTATGAGAAAGCCTTTGATTGCGTCGAAATTTGGGCGGTGCTGCAGTCACTTCAGCGGTGCCAAGTTGACTGTCGGTATATCGAAGTGCTGAAGTGTTTGTACAGTAGAGCTACGATGGCTATCCGAGTACAGAACCAGAGTACGAAACCTATCCAATTGCAGAGAGGTGTAAGACAGGGCGACTTTATATCCCCGAAACTCTTCACCGCTGCATTGGAAGACGTTTTCAAGCTACTGGACTGGAAAGGATGCGGTATTAACATCAATGGCGAGTACATCACTCACCTTCGATTTGCCGACGATATAGTCCTCATGGCAGAATCGCTGGAGGAACTAAGCTCAATGACCTCAATAGTGTCTCCCAACGGATAGGTCTTAAGATGAACATGGACAAAACAAAGATTATGTTTAATGTCCATGTCACACCTATGCCGGTAGTTGTTGGGAGCACTAAGCTCGAAGTTGTTGACGAGTATGTTTACCTGGGACAAATAGTCCGACTAGGTAAGTTCAACTTCGACCGAGAGGTCAATCGACGGATTCAACTCGGCTGGGCAGCGTTCGGGAAGCTACGACACATCTTCTCGTCAGAAATACCTCAAAACCTTAAAACAAAATTGTACAACCAGTGCGTGTTGCCAGTGATGACTTACGGAACTGAGACGTGGCCCTTCACTGCTGGCCGTATGAGGAAGCTCAAGGTCGCTCAGCGAGCTAAGGAGAGGGCTATGCTCGGAGTTTCTCTGCGTGATAAACTTAGGAATGAGGATATCCGCAGTAGAACCAGAGTAACCGACATAGCCCAACGGATTAGTAAGCTGAAGTGGCAGTGGGCCGGCAATATAGCTCGAAGAACCGACAACCGATGGGGAAGAAAGGTTCTCGAGTGGCAGCCTCGTACCGGTAGGCGAAGTGTAGGGCGTCCCCCCACAAGATGGAGTGACGACCTGGTAAGACATGCAGGAAGTCGATGGATACAGGTGGCTCAGGGCCGTGCTCTGTGGCATTCTTTGGGGGAGGCCTATGTTCAGCAGTGGACTTGTGAAGGGCTGTAATGATGATGATGATACTCAGAATCACCAAACGGTATTCGCTGAATTTCATAAAGGTTCACGCACTAACCTCGGCACATTCCGATGAGGAGGTGGAGGAAATGTATGAGAATATCTGTTCACGCCCTGAGTTGCCCCGACAAAAGTCGATTGGGCTAGGGCCCATGGTAGCCACCTCGACGGGCAACAGAGGACGGGGCCTAAATGGCCTATGGAGATTTATTATACATAAGGGCTGCTAAGCCAACAAAACTTACTGATCTCCGGAGGTAGGGTTGACCACAGGGTACCAGTTAGGTGACAAGTGAGGTGTATCTAAAGTGGTGTGCGAAAGTGTATATACATGTAACATGACGGCCCGATGTAATCGGACAGAAGATCCACAGGCACTGCTGTTCTCCCAATGTGCCTTCATTTCACTATTTCAGTTTATCAACTTTATTGTACACTATTTCAATCTATCAACTTTACTGTACATTTAATTAACTTCAAAATCAACTAAATCCCAGTTAATCGTAATCAACCAAGTGACACACGGCACAACTAATGAACGGTCGATCAAAGTTCAACTTCCATTTTCACTTAGCAACAAATTACTTCTTGAAACCGAACGCGACCTTCTCTCGGGTCACAAAGTTCAGCGTTCCACACAACAACGCAAAAATTCTTTCGTACGATATTAACAGGCCACACAAGCAAATTAAATATTGCAAATGCTCTTCAAAATGCAATCACTATACAAATTGACGTAAATTACTTGCAAACAAAGGTAAGTTAATCATTCACTCAACAAAATAGCCTCGTTATCACTTCAAACGCTCAAAACAGACAACTCCATTCGAGGCGGTCTTAAAGCGACCTCACGAATCTAGCGAAAAACCTGCGTCCGCGCAGACAATCAATTTTTCTAGATTCAACAAAACTCCTCGTCGTTGCATAAACTTGCTAACAAAAACCGACACTATTTAGAGGTTATACGGTACGCGACCACGCTGTTCTAGTAACTGCACTGCATTGTTTCGACTTCCGACGCGCCACACCCAAAACCAACTCCCGCCTCGCGCGAACGTCAAACCGGTAGGAATGCACCGCGCCGAGCGCCCTCTAGCGTCAATTCTTAAAATTAGCGTTTGGCGCGAACAATATCTCTTAAAGCCCTGCATTTCTCCAAAACCCAATATACGGTGTTAATCGGAGACTTCAACGCAAAACTAGGCACAAGAGAGAACGGTGAGCTGAAAGTAGGAAAATTCGGAATAAGGCTACGAAACCCAAGGGGCCAGCAGATGACCGACTTTATGGAGAAAGAGGGACTCTTTATGATGAACTATTTCTTCCAGAAGCGATCACAGAGGAAGTAGACCTGGTCGAGCCCCGACGGTTCGACAAAAAATGAGATTGACTTCATTATGACGACCAAACGACAACTGTAATTGGTAGCGATCACCGAATGGCTAACCATTGGCACATTGAACCTAAACGTTAAGTTGGAGAGGTCACGTCTAATGAAGTCAACGCTCCGTCCCACTCGTGCTCTAATCCAAAGCCTCGAAAACTTTCAACTGGAGTTAAAAAACCGTATTCAGTGCCTAGAAGATTGCAATGAAGTTGACTATATGAATAACAAGCTTGTGGAAACTGTCCATGCGGTCGGAGCTAAGTTCTGTATGACCCTCTTAATCACACTCTTAATCTCATGGCTGTTAAAAGCTGCAGTCGTCAGCAGATTTGACAGCATACAGGCAATCTCACAACACAGAACAGACAGATCTCCAAATGCATGAGACGGGACTTGCGCAACTTCAATACAGCTCGTATTGAAGAAGCGATTGAGCGGAACACTCCAAAGTTTTTGCCAGAGATCTGTCAGCCAGAAAGAGCCAACTGTCGAAGCTGAAGACCGAGTGTGGCAGGATCGTTTCCGGGACACCTGAGGTTTTTAGTGAGATTGAGAGGTTCTATGGGCAGCTGTACACGTCATCGTTGGAGCCAGACGCAAGTATGAGTAACGATCCAAGAGCAGGTATTATCCGACACTATTCCGATGATATCCCGGACTTTAGAGATTAGAATGGCTTAAAAACGACAAGTCCCTGGGCGAGGTTGGAATTATAGTGGAGCTTCTGAAAGCGGGTGGAAAACCGGTACTTGAAGTCCTTCAGAAGCTCTTTAATTCCGTCCTCCATGGTGGCACTACACCGGAGGCATCTCGACTCTCAGAAGTGCGATGGTCTTGTTCTTCAAGAAAGGCGACAACGCTTAAGAACTACAGATCAATTTCCCTGCGTCTACGTGCTGTTTTCGAGAGTCATTACGAATCGTTTAGCACGTAGACTCGACGACTTACAGGCTTACAGCCTCCCGCACAAGCCAGTTTCAAAAAAGTCTTTAGCACCATAGACCACATAAATACCCTTCGGCAAATTGTACAGAAGACCGAAGAGTACAATCTGCCACTTTGTCTTGCGTATGTGGACTATGGAAAGCCTTTGATTCCGTCGAAATTCGGGCGGTGCTACAGTTCCTTCAGCGGTGCTAAGTTGACTTTTGGTATATCGAAGTGTTTATACAATAGGGCTACGATGGCTATCCGAGTACAGAGCCAGAGGACGAAACCTATCCAACTGCAGAGAGGTTTAAGACAGGGTGACGTAATATCCCCGCTGCTCTTGCTTCACTGCTGCATTGGAAGACGCTTTCGAGTTACTGGACTGGTAAGGATACGGTATTAACGTCAATGACGGGTACATCACTCACCTTCGATTTGCCGACGATATAGTCTTTATGGCAGAATCGCTGGAGAACCTAAACACTATGCTCAATGACCTCAATAGTGTCTCCCAACGGATAGGTCTTAAGATGAACATGGACAGAACAAAAATCATGTTTAACGTCCATGTTACACTTATGTCGGTAGTTGTTAGGGGCACTAAGCTCGAAGTTGTTGACGAATATATTTACCTGGGACAAATAGTCCGACTAGGTAAGTCCAACTTCAACCGAGAGGTCAATCGATGGATTTAACTCAGCTGGGCAGCGTTCGGGAGATTACGGCACGTCGTCTCGTCAAGACTCAAAATCTCAAAACGAGATTGTACTACCAGTGCGTGTTGCCAATGATGACCTGTGGATCTGAGATGTGGTCCTTCACTGCTGGTCGTATGAGTCAGCTCAAAGTCGCTCAGCAAGCTTTGGAGAGGACTATGCTCGAAGTTTCTCTGAATGATAGACTTAAAAACAGGGATATCCGCAGTAGAAATATAGCACAAAGGATTGGTAAGCTGAAGTGGCAATGGGCCGGCCATATAACTCGAAGAACCGACAACCGATGGGGAAGAAAGATTCTCGAGTGGCAGCCTCGTATCGGTAGGCGAAGTGTAGTGCGTTCCCCCACTAGATGGAGTGACGACCCGGTAAAACATGCAGGAAGTCAATGGATGCGAGTGGCACGGGACTGTTCTTTGTGGCATTCCTTGGAGGAGGCTTATGTTCAGCAGTGGACTGATGAAGAGCTGTGATGATGATGACATTGTAGCTTGTTTTCTACCATTGACTTGTCGGACAGTTCAAAAAACTCAGTCATAAACTAAATG
The DNA here is from genome assembly GCA_033319125.1 of Parnassius glacialis. Lineage (NCBI taxonomy): Eukaryota > Metazoa > Arthropoda > Insecta > Lepidoptera > Papilionidae > Parnassius > Parnassius glacialis. The sequence continues at coordinate 21,969,111 of JAVANC010000019.1, forward strand.
AAAATAGTCATAAATATACTCATCTTGGCAAATTTAATGTTTATGGGCTGTTTAAAAACGTCTCGGCTTATGATAACAAAAACGTGATACAAATATAGTTTTATGGCCATTTCATAAAAAAAATCTACTAATTAGCTTTTCCGAAGGTAATCAATAAATACACAGGCTGCTCTAAAAGTATCAAGAATGGAATATTTCCACTGTTCCTGTCATATTAACATTTTTTTAATTGAAAACTCCTTGGTTTTAAAAATAGAATACCATTTATTTATTTAAAAAAAGATTCTCGGTCTCGTCACAAGGTTTTGTCAAACTTGTTTAGTCGTTGAGAAAATGGAATTGAGTTGAGAAAATTCAAGAGCGATGATTTATTATGACTTTCGAAGTGGTTTAACACAAAAACAGTGTGTTGACCGGATCGACATGTGACATACCGCGAAATTTGGACATTGGCAGGAGTCAAATACAAATAATCTTGCATGAACAATTAGGTGTAAAAATGTTGTTTTCCCGATGGATACCGCATTCGCTCTGTGAAGAGCAAAAAGTGGCTCGCGTTACTTGGTGCGTCAGAACTTTCGAAAGATTCCACGCAGGATCCTCAAATGCTGTATACAACATCGTATCAGGTGACGAATCCTGGATATACGCGTACGAACCTGAAACAAAAAAACAGTCACGAGTTTGGGTGTTCGAAAATGAGTTAAAGCCAACAAAAATTGTTCGTTCACGGAGTGTTGCAAAAAAAATGGTGGCCACGTTTGTCTCCAAAACCGGCCATGTTACGACTATTCCTCTTGAGGGACAAAGAACGGTTAATGCAAAATGGTATGCTAGCATTTGTTTGCCACAGGTCGTTTCTGAACTCCGTAAAAAGAACTGCAACCGCCGCATCATCCTCCATCACGACAATGCGAGTTCTCACACCGCACACAGAACAAAAAGAGTTTTTAGAACAAGAAAACATAGAATTATTAGATCATCCGCCGTACAGCCCCGACCTAAGTCCTAATGATTTCTATACTTTCCCTAAAATAAAGAATAAATTGCATGGACAGAGATTTTCATCACCTGAAGAAGCTGTGGACGCCTACAAAACGGCCATTTTGGAGGCCCCAACTTCCGAATGAAATGGTTGCTTCAATGATTGGTTCCATCGTATGGAAAAATGTGTCAAATTTCGCGGGGAATACTTCGAAAAGCAATAAATACATTTTTAAATAGTAGTGTTGTGTCACTTCCTTGATTTCCGAAATTTTCAGTGCCGCCCTCGTATAATGTCCCCCAGACGGAATTTTCGTTCACGGCAGCCGGTCTACATGAATTTGTTCAAAATTCCTGGAAATAAATTTCTGAATGTATTGGATTGTTTCGATTTGTGTAATGATTTTGTATGGAAACTTCCAATTGTTGCACCGTGACTCTGTTTTTGGAATAGATTGCAAATATCGCTTAAATATAAAGTCTAACGCGACAACAATGTCAGTTTCGTTATTTTCTACCGACTTCAAAAAGGACTCCCGTCCTCAATTCGACTGTATGTTTTTTTATGTGTGTTACCTTTTTTTTATAGGATAAGGGTAACAAACGAGTACACAGTCCACCTGCTGATAAGTGGTCGCTGTGGCTCATAGATATCCACATGTATCCTCGATTACGAATCAAAACGCAGATGCGCTGTTACTCTTGAGGACCAAGATGGAAAGCCTCGTTTCCAGTAAAAAGGGTCTCCGGTTCTCTATACTTACCATACGAAACACAGCAGCGTGAAGCTGCTGTTTTAAGCTGGTATTCTGCGAGAGCGTGGTGGTGGAGCTGACCCATTCGTGCTACAACTATTACCAGTAATATAGCTGCAGCACGGCTCTTTCATGTATAAACCTCGTAACTGTTTTTCTGGGTGAACCGATTTCGATGATTCTTTTTTATTTATTTTTATATTTTTTTAAAAACTGGTGCTTCTCATGTGATCTCATATAAATTTGATCAAGGTCTGACCAATCTGGGGGTACGGCAGTGCCCCCGGCAAGTCGAGCAAAAAAGCGGCACGGCCGTACCATCCTTTTCTCGAAGCAGTTCAGGCCATTTCCGAAACCCTATAACTTCGTTATGAATAAAACTAGAAGCTTGAATTTTTACTAACCAAGTAAATGCCTACTTGGTTAGTAAAAATTCAAGCTTCTAGTTTAGTAGTATAAACTCAGTATATATCAAATTTCATTGAATTTGAACCAGTAATTTAAGAATTATAACAAGTCAAAGTTTCTTAATTTTGTCACTCACTGACTGACTGATCATCAAAACTCTTAAGGCACTTCTAGCAGTTATAGAAACTTCAAATTTGGAATACAATTATTGTTTAATATATAAATCAAGGAAAAATTAAAATATTTTACAATTTCGGTCCAGTTTTCGAGAAACACCAACTGCGTAAATAACTTTGTAATTCCATATAAACATATGGTATTACAAAGTTACATTTGCAGTGAATGAATCAGTGTACCTATATATGTATAATGGAATAATAGGTGTAAATAGCTACCTAGATATAACTATCTACAAAAAGAAATAATATGCCATCAAAAACATAACTTGTAAAAAAAGCCAAGTCTCGCAACTCAGTTCTTCTACCGTAAAAAGTTTTGATACGAGGGTGGATTGAAAAGTACTCGGCCTAACACAGATCCATTCAATTCTAAAAATCAAATCTACCCACATTATTTAGTTCAGTTCAGACTAGTTCATTGTGTGAAGTTCGAAACATGTGCGATAATTAGTTGTGATTTTATAAATTTATTAACAAAGTAATCGGACATAATTTCCGCGAATGGAGCAAATCGAGCAGCGTGCCGTCATTAAGTACCTCCATAAGAAGGGGCTATCATCAAAAGCCATCCATGATGACATGGTCAGTACATTAGGCGATTGTGCTCTGTCATATTCATCCGTTAAAAAAATGGATAGCAGAATTTAAGCGTGGTAGAGAGAGTGTGAAAGATGAACCCCGCTCTGGAAGGCCTTCGACGTCAACTACTGACGAAAATATTAAAAAAGTACTTGATTTAATAATGGGAGACCGCAGATTAAAAATTAGAGAGATAGCCGAGATTATAGGCATCTCTTATAAACGAACTCAAAACATCATTGTCAACGAGTTGGGTTTCCACAAGGTGTCTGCGAGGTGGGTTCCGCGACTGCTTTCAGTAGAACAAAAAAGGACGCGATTGACTATTTCACGCGACTGTTTGGAGTTATTTGAAGCCGATGCAGATGATTTTTTGAATCGTTTTGTTACTATAGACGAAACATGGGTTCATTACTGTACACCGGAAACAAAACAACAATCAAAACAGTGGAGAAGACCTGGTTCACCACCCCCTAAAAAGGCTAAGTCGATTTTGTCGGCAAATAAGGTGATGGCTTCAGTATTCTGGGACTCGAAAGGTGTGATTATGATTGATTATCTTGAAAGGGGTCAGACTATAAACTCTGATTACTACTGCACCTTACTACGTCGTTTACGAGAGGAAATAAAAGAAAAACGTCGAGGAATGCTCAGAAGAAAAGTCCTGTTTCATCAAGATAACGCCCGTGTTCACACGTCAGTACAGTCAATGGCTGAAATTCACAACTGTGGCTTTGAACTGTTACCGCATCCGCCGTATTCACCTGATCTGGCACCATCAGACTTCTTTCTGTTCCCTAACCTAAAAAAGCACTTGGGAGGTCAAAGATTTTCGACAAACGACGAGGTCAAAGCAGCTGTAGACGCATATTTTGACTCTAAGGAAGAATCATTTTTTTTCAACGGTCTAAATGCTTGGAAGGGGAGGTGGCAAAAGTGTATTGAACTTGATGGTGATTATGTAGAAAAATAAAAATATAACTGATTTAGTATGTGTTTATTTTCTTGGTTAGGCCGAGTACTTTTCAATCCACCCTCGTATCTATGTAATACCAAGTCGGTTAATTTATTCAGTCCTTAGATTGATACATAGATTGACTTTGCAATCGCATGAAAACACAATATATCTCACAAGTAATACATATTATATTAAATTAGGTTGTTTAGTGCGATTGTAAAGTCAATCTATGTATCAATCTATGGACTGAATAAATTAACCGACTTGGTATTACAAGGATCTCACAACTTTTTACGGTAGAAGAACTGAGTTGCGAGACTTGGCTTTTTTTACAAGTTATGTTTTTGATGGCATAGTTTTTGAATTATTCTTAATAATTTATACTGAAGTCGGTTTTTTAAAAGTTTAATTTATTTACACTGTCCACCACTTAATTTCCATGAATGGTTGAATGTGCAATTAAAAAGTTTGTTTATATGTCAAAGCGCCTGTGACACCTTGTGTATCCAGTCGGGGCTATAGCAATCGTATGTTGATGTGCAGACGAGATGTACGCGGCGATAGAGGAGGCGAGCGTCGGCGAAGGTTCGGACACGTACGCGCAGATCGCCCCCGAGCCGCGGCGCCGCGAGGACGCGTCCTCCTCCGCCCCCGCCCCCGCCTCCGCCTCCGCCTCCGCCTCCGCTTCTGCTTCCGCACCGAATTTGCCAACCGATCATTCCGCCAGGTGCACTTACAATTATACTAATGTTAAACACTCTACGGTGTCACTCGCTCGGTGCTTAATACAAAAGTGCACAATAGAACATTATTATAGCAATAAAGTTTAAGGAAAATAATAGGCAAGAAAATTTCCTCATCGTACTAACATAATAAAGAAATATATTTGAAATAATTAAGGAAGGAAAATTTTATTTTTATTTTATTATTGCAATCTGATTTTATTATGTTTTTGTGCTACAAATAATAAAATGCCAGAAAATATTAACATTGAAGTAATTATTACTAATTTTATTATTATTTCCATTGATTTTTGCACAACGTTAAAGCATTGATTTCTGTTTAACATCCATATTATCACGTCGCGAGAAAAAATCACTGTTTCAATAACAGAATGGTATGGTCTCAATGTCCGCCGTCAAGTTAAAATGGCTGGACGTAAGAAGCAAGCAAGGTTCAACCTTATATTCATATATTATGTATAAAAAAAATTCTCCTTGCACCTACATATTTTTAATTTCGATTATTCTCGAATTTTTGCGTTGAATACCTTCCCTCATTGGATTGGAAGCGCGTTTCGACGACTGGGGAATTTATTATTTCGAGAACGCGAGTGCGTTTAGGTGCGGAGTAGCCTAGTTATTTTGGACGTCGTAATTGTAAATTTATGTAAAATACATCTATTTGTCATCGATTAGGAAATCGCTATGTTTATTCATCCCCCCTGTAACATTCTACTTATTGTTCACGCGATTATAATAATAATCGCAAGCTGTATTAATGTGATCTCTCAAAAACATCAATAATATATGATTCTGTTAAATGAAAATATATTTATAGCTTAAGCAAATTGATCACATTTAATGAAGTGGTACATTGTTTACATTGCATTTATAAATTATTCCTATATACAGAAGGAGTGCTCCCCCAGAAATCGGAGCGTCTACTCATGCAACACATTCCAGACAAGGTGAGTATTTTGGCCCGTAACATCCCACGCGCGTGTTAGTGTGTGTCCGTACAGTCATTCCATTTTGCTAAATGATTTGAGTATGAAACGTTTTACTGTTCGGCGAAAAGAGCTGATATTTACATAATTAAACAGGTATTTTTAGATGTACTGCAGATCATTTAACGCATTATAATAACTGATGTAGAGGGACATCATAATAGCTGGTGTTCTCTTAATCTCAACAGATACTGTTTTTTTTATTAATAGAATATGACTAACAAAACAGCACACAGCTCACCTGATGGTAAGTAGATGCTGTGCGACGTCTACATCTATCTTCAATTAAGAATTAATCGTTGTTACCCCTGAAGACTTAGATGGAATGCCTCATTTCCAGTAAAAAGGTCTTTGGTTCTCTACTCTCATCATACGAAACATAGCAGCGTTTAAGCCGCGTATCGATTACGCGCCCCAAGAGGTCGAACATTGGCGCGCGCTCCAGCCGCGCGAAATGGATACCGCCTTGTAGCGCGCGCCAAATTATTCGTTGGAACGCTCGAACGTGGAGCGGGCCGCAACATCTGGTGTCGGTTCTTTACCGCGCATCAAAGTTTTGGCGCGCGCTCCAGTTGGTACGTTTGTTTTCATATTTGTTTGTTCGTTGCGTTTCGAGCTATAGATAACCAAATGTCCGTAAATTAATACAATTATATATAGTTTGAAAGATCTGCTGTGGTAGGATTACAAAGTTACATTTGCAGTGAATGAATCAGTGTACCTATATATGTATAATATAATGGAATAATAGGTGTAGATAGGTACCTAGATATAACTATCTACAAAAAGAAATGAGATGCCATCAAAAACATAACTTGTAAAAAAACCACGTCTCGCAACTCAGTTCTTCTACCGTAAAAAGTTCTGAGATTCATGTCATCCTTCTGTCTTAAGTTATTACGTAATTAGCTAACCTAACAACATCTTATAGTGACTATATCAATATTTAAAATCTTTTATGTTTTAAGTAAATAGATTGACTTGGCAATCGCACTAAACAATCTAATTTAATATAATATGTATTACTTGTGAGATACATTGTGTTTTCATGGTCTGAGCCTTCAAGACTGCCGAAGCGTCGAGAACAGTTGTCCTCTCTGATGTATACGCAAACTCCAGCCCGAGGCACAAAGGAGTGTTCCAATTTATATCCCCGGGTAGGAGAGATACGAAGTATCAGCCGGAGACGATACCTGCGTCTCGGTCAGAAAGAGTAAGGCCGGCTTCGCCGTGGAGTAGAGTGGGGTAGCTTGGTCGTGGTACTCAGCAAGGGATTCTTCATTACTAGGGGTGCTGGTACCCTCCCGGGGTAGTATTACATTTTATTTCGGGTAAGGAAGTTGCGACTCGTGGCGACGGCGCGCCGCGTTCTTCAGGCGGCGGCGGCGCGCCGACACGAACTCACGGCGACGGCGGCGCGCATATCTACTGGATACACGCGTGATGTTAAGGATGAACATCAAGATCAATGAAGGATTAGTAAATGGCAGTATGGGAGTTGTTCGTGGTTTTCAGTGGGAAGGGTTAAGAAGAGCAGTTGGAAGATGGAGCTGCCCAAAAGAGTTCTCATACAGTTTGATGACCGCTTTATCGGCAAATGTTACCGTGACGGAAATGGTTGGGTAGGCATAGTTCAAATGAGTATATCCTTTCAAGGCAATAAAAGTGCTGGCAAAATAGAAAGGGTACTCATATTAATTGAGTCATTACAATGCATAAATTGCAAGGCACTACATTCGATAAAGCTGTCATATATCTTGGACCCAAAATATTTGCCAAAGGCCAAGCTTATGTGGCTCTCAGTAGAATACGATCTTTAGATCACTTAGTAATAACTGATCTAAATCAACGAAAACTCTTCCACAACCCACACGACGGTACGCTTAGATCTTTTAAACTACGTAACACGTTTTGATGGGGTTTCCATCAATAGACAGAAAGATTTCAGAGAAAGGTATAAAGCCGTCTCGAGGAAAAAATTAGCTACAATATATTTTAACGAGTGAAAAATGTTTATTGCAGCGCCCTCTGGCGAGCTAACACCATAACACTTATCTAAGAACCATCGCCAATGAGTCACAAACTCTTTACAGAAAACCGCATCGAAATTGGTCAAATCGTTTTCGAGATAAATGGGAACATACTTTTGCGCCCTAAATGTTCATTGCAGTGCTCCCTGGCGAGCTAACACCAAAACAATTACCTAAGAATCATCGCTGATGAAGAAATCCTTTGCCAAAAACCTTATTGAAATCGGTTAAGCCGTTTTGGAGATAAATGGGAACATTTGTTTGCTTGCACACATAAACAAACAATCTCTCACCATAAACACATACACATTCTTTGTTCCGTCGCGGGTAAAAATATGCCATTAACATGACAAACACGTCGTCAAGAAATTAAAAGAATATTCGTTGTAAAATTTTTATGTGTCAAAAGGTATTTTTTAGTTATTAATGAGGTGGAAAATAGTTATCGAAGCTCAGTTACACTGGTACTTTTATATTAAATTCATTAACACACGAATGGTGAAAAAAAAATACTCAATCAAGGTTCTTTCTTTAACTTACACCCATCATCCCTTTGAATATCATTCTATGTAATTGTAACGCCAATTTCCTATTTTTACAGCGTCATCATCGTCATGTTCTAACTCGACGGGCGCGCTGGGCTCGCCCAAACCGGAAAAGCGCGTGGCCAACTCTCCACTACCACCGCCACCTCATACCACACATGTGACCCACGTGACCCACGTGCCTCACGTGACACACGGCACGCACTCGGCGCACGGGACGCACGCGACACACGCACCCCACGGAGCGCACGCCGCGCAGTCGCAGCGGCACCAACGCATATCCAGCACTGGTAAGCTATAATCTACACATTTGTATATGTACACGTTTTTTAATTTCACCATAATATGCATTAGTAACAAACCAGTCGATGTGAATATTCATGCAAAAATGCATTTTATTCGATTTCGGGTCTAAATATTGTAATAATAACTTTATCGCCGAAAATGGTGTCATCAGAAACTATCATCTCATTTCATTCGGTGCAGTCTTAGAGAAGTCTCCGAAAAGTTCTAGATTAAACAACCTTCCATATTTGGCTATTTAGAGAAAGAAAGAAAGTTCTGCCCACTAAATTATAGAAACGGATCTTTAGCAGTGACTTTTTACACGAATGCTATATGAACCGAATAAAATATGGTATTTTAATTTAACTGTTCATATATTATTTGGCATACATATTAACCGACATATCATGAAGTATATTTTATTTTTATATTTTTTATGTGAGCTCTTACAGTTACTTTATTACGTGTTAAATAAGAAAATAAAAAAAAATACAATACTTGCAGGTGATCTTCACTTTAATCACGATAAGCTTCGACGAAGCCTCAACGAAAAACACCAACGAAACAATAGCTGTGTTAGTTCGTCGGACTTTTACGGGTGCAACTATCCTGTAGAAAAGCACAGGTTCAGTTCAGGTGACCTTATCCGACCTCTTGTCGCTAAAGAATTAAGCTTTGATATCGACAAACAGGAAAGCCCTGCAGACAATTTATACAATTCTATTGATGGTCCAGGATACAGTGATTATTCTTCAGCCGACGCGAACACTAGCATGAATTCAGAACAACGGGTCACTGAAAGCCCTTCGTGTAACGTTGAAGAAATGTATGCGAAAGTCATGAAGAAAACAAAAGGAAAGGCAGATGAGACAATTAAAACGTTAAAGGAATTTCCAAACGAAGCCGAGACGAGTACTTTGAAATATCGTGGCGATGATCCCGGGTATGAGACCATAGACCGCAAAAAATCTGTTAATCACGGTTACGAAACAATAACGCACAAAGAACGTACAAATACGCAAAACACAGACCCTGGGTATGAGACTGTTAAAGATATTAGTAAGAACGTATCAACGTTCACCAATAACAATTTGTTCAAGTTAAATAATTTGGGAGACAGTGGGCCGAATAGCATAATAAGCAGTGACCCTGGCTATGAGCACATAACGAAACAAGATAATAGCGCGTCGGACTCAGATCCTAATTACGAAGTGTTAAGAAATCAACCACCGACTCCGCCATATGCAACTATCGCTTCTAATTACAAAGTACAGCAAACATATTCAACTGTTAACAAGAGACCTATTAATTACAACAATTGGCCAAGCAATAATAATGAAGAGGCAATGCATGAACCGAACTACGAATCAATGAGTAACGATCCATTTTATACGACTGGCAGTGAGTCGGATCCTAATTACGAATCAGTTCGACCGAAGGATGCAAATTATGAAAGTGTCAACCCGCAGGACCCCAATTACGAGTCTTTACGGTGTAAAGACCCTAAATACGAATCGGTGAGATCGAAAGACTCCAAGTATGACTCGGTGAGGTCTAAAAAGGATCCTAACTACGAAAGTGTCAAATATTTTGAATTATCGCAGAAAGAGCCACCGTATGAAAAAGTAAATGATGATGCTGCGATAAATTCTAGCGTGGAAAGATCAGATTCGTCGGCAGGCTACGAAAAAATTAATGTTCCAACAAATAGAGACCCCAAAAGCAGTATTAATAGCGGTGCTGACGGTATTGTTAGTGACTACTTCCAAGTTTAACTCCTGACTTTTATTCGCCCGTTAATTTGTTTTAAAGAGTAGTCGATTTTATTTATGATATTATTTTATAGGAACAGCGTCCGGTACCTCGAGATTGCGTGCTTTTTAATTTATTTTAACAAAATTTTTGTTATGAATAAATACCAAGGAGAAAGATATTAATATATATTTCTCAGGTATCTGTGATATAAATATTAAATACAGACCTTATTTTTTAAATTAAGTTTATTTAAATATGATAATGATAGATATTTGTAAAATTTTATTTTCGCGTTTATAATTAATTTAATTTATTTTATTTGTAATCGCTATTAGGATGTTCATAAACCATAATAATTGTAACCATACAAACGTATTTTAAAGGTTGTACAAACTATAAATTGTACATAACCTTGTAATGTAAATGTACAATACCAATATTAATCATATTTTATGATTATTAATAATTGTGAAGGGCTGTAATTAATGAATGAATTAATGTTATATTAATTTAGAACTGAAAGGCATGCGTGGTGTCATATTATTTTTAATAATTTATATAATTTTCGACTTCATATGTAAAATAGTGACAAATGCACATAAAACGAACACTTAAACATAGAAATAATTTTCTGATTTTAAGTTTCAATATAAGAATCCGTATTATTTTTTTAACTAAGAAATACTGCCATAGTAAAGCACTGCTATTTCTGTTTGCAACGCGATGCTAACGTAATGAATTAAGCTTAGCATTCTTCGTAAATATTTGCAATATCTCTAATAATGAATTTTATTATTCTTGAGTGTTCCTTTATGTGTATTTATACGTATGTAAATCTGTGTGGAAGTAGTTTTATAAACTTTGGTAAGACTGCAATGTGTTCCCTATTAAAACATAAGTCTAAACTGGTAAAACTGAATGAGAGATGATGTTTATAATATGTGTTTCCCTAGCTAAGATACTCAAAGGCATGAGGCTCTAAGGAAATCTTTGATTAATACCATACTATCAGCGTTTTCATTCCTTGCTGCAGTTGCATATTATGACTACTAATATGTTAAGTATTCTACCTGGCCATCAATTTGGTAAAGGACAATATTATTAACATTAGTATTATTTTGACTATAAATTACAATATTATGTTGGTGGATATAGATGATTAATTACAAAAGTTGAATAAAGAATTCAAAACTTAGTCTATAAAGTTTTGTAACAAATATTTTACAGACTGTTGTCATAAAATGCCATAAACGGTTAAAATTTAATTTATATGCAAAATGCGGATATTTTCATCCATTAGAATTTTTGATTAACATTTAATAAAGCCTGAAATTTCTTTGTGTATTTACGATTTAGCATGGACTGCGACTCAAATCACATATCCCTGATCAAATGTTATAACTTGTAATATATTGGTATGAAGTAGTATAGTCTCTTGTATCTTTGCAGAACAAAAGCGTATATGTAGTTGTAGCTATTCGAAAGGTTCGAATACATGGTGTAGTCACAACTTTTAAGGTTGAGACCGATAATTAACACACCGTACAAATTAACTTAAAAACTGAATTTAAGGTTTCGTTACAGCCTACTAAAGTCCACTAATGAACATAGGCCTCCCCCATATATCGCCTTATAGAGGGGATATTTTTCATAGTTGCCGCGCCTGTCAAGCGGGTTGGAAAGCACAATTTTTTTTTTATTTTTAGTTGTTATTAGGAAGACTGTCGCCTCTTACGACAGCCACGGGATGATATAGCAGCTATTAGATATTCTTACACCGCCTCTGCACGGTAATTTAAGATTCACAACTAGAAAAACACTAATGTTTTACATTTGCAAGGCCTCTTAAGTTTACTTTAATTATGTTAATTTTCTTAATGTAAAGTATATTATTATGATGTTTTAAACAACTCTGTAATGTCATGTATAATGCGACTTAGAAAATGTGACTTACTACATAGTACCTGAATTCTGTTGTTTTGATAAGAATTAAAAACCTAGAAGGTTTCTAGCGCAAAATTGGACATAAGCTGTATTATATTACACTTCTGTACTTACAACAGCGAATTTTTTTTTTGGATTTTTTAGCGTATTTCAAATGTATATTTGTTTTAATTTGGTACTTTTTGACTAGCAAATAAATATGAAATAGAAATATTAACCTCCATTTCATAGACAAATTGCGTATGTTTATTGATTGATTAGACGAAAAAGAATAAAAATCACTGGGATTTTAAAGAAAATGACACTATTTTGATTCATTTTTAGACAAATTCAAAGTCAAAAAGTTTTACTTCCATTTTAGAATAATTTTTAGTCATATTTTAATAGAAAACTAAGTTCTTGTATGGTGCTGTATGATAATGAACTTGTAACATTTAACATTAATGGTTTAAGTGTAATTAATATTATTGAACACCACAACTTTTGTAAATAGAATATTTTGTATTCACCGCCTACAGCTTATATATTTAGTAATGTCAATGCAGACTTCTATGTATTCTACATACGGGCTACTAAGTTACGGTCTTTGTTTGTTGTTTTCGAAAATCTAACAGTGATTTTGTTTAATGTGACTATGAAAACGCTGTCGTTATTTTATAATAAAGTGCGCACACGTCAATGTGCTTTAAAGTTTATTTCAGATCAGTATGTAACATTTTTTGCCTAAAAACAGTAATTGTACGTAAATGGAAATACAACTCCGTGTCATATTGTTCGTACTTACCCACAGGCTGTGACACAGTTTTTATTCTAGTACCTATACATAGAAGTCTTTGTGTCAATGTTATGTTTTTAGAAAAACCTGGAATAATCCCAAAACTACAACCATTCCAAGATTTTTATAACGCAACCCAGTAAAGTAAAATAAAATGTATTGAAAATAAAGTACATTATGCCATTTTCAGTATTTAATTTTTGGTTGTGTTTTTTTTTATTGTTTTGGAGCAACAATACGCCGATGGTCAAATTCCCGCCATGTATTCCTATCCTTAAAGTAATTACATACATACTTATGTATACATAGAAAGAACCTATAATTCTAAATAAATTGAGTCTGTATACATGTCTCGCTATTTCTAATTTAATTTTCAAATGAAGCCAAAAAGGAAACCTATTGAAAAATTTTGCGTGTAATTGTATGACAAGTGGTCATCTTTAGTCTCTCTATACGATGCCAAATATGAGAGAATGACTCGTACCTACTTATCTTCTGATTTACTAGAAAAATGTCACCTATTCCCTATTGTAGTATGTGTGTGCGACGTTTTTTCTCAAGACGACGAATATTCTCGTCCTGCCCAATCAAAAAAAAAACTTATAAATTCTGCCCATTGACATTTTAAACAACAATTTGTTTAAAATAATTACTAACCAGAACAACTAAGGTGAAAAAAGGCCTTAAGTTGCAGTATACCTTATTTTTAATTTTTTTTGGTATTTTATTACCCAAATCTAATTGATTTATGGAATTTTGAAGTCGATATCTTTTGTTCTTTTTAAAGGACATTGGCCAGAATTTCTGTAGAGTCCAATCCCCACGTGTGGACCCCGACCTAGATGGTGTTTCTCTGTGTCGCACATGCTGCCGACTTCCACGCCTTTGTGAAACACCACGAGTGTCTCAATCAGAAGTTCCATGTGGTTGTCTTCTAATGAAAAAAGTACTACATCGGATACTCCTTCTTCACTAGATTCCAAGAGGTTATATGTCACTCTCAGGTTCTCTTGAAAGTATAGGTATAAATTCTGTATCGCCACAGTCTTCGTCTGCAGGTAGGAAGTCACATAGTCTGAATCATCAATATTTTTTTATTAACTTCATTTCTTAGACCTGTGGAAAAACCTTAACCGATTCGTTGCGGCACCGGTTTTCGACAACTTTTAGCGGTGGCGGCGAACAAATATTCCATGACACGCTTTTGTGCCATCAGCCATGTGTAAAAGTAATGTTCTTTTTTATGCTTTTTTACTTTTTTAGACCTAAATAAGTTTATTTGACATCAAACATCAGTTACAAATAGAAGGATACTTGTTTTTAGTGGGTAACTACGTGTTTTTCTTCGTGTTTTCTTTGAAATTGAGAGTAAGTGACTTTTTTTTATGAAGAGATTACAAACCTTTTGTACTATTTATTGTTTTATAGAAAAAATATTGATATAAGTAGGTACAGCTAAATCCCCTAGAAAACCTTGGTTTTTATTAAATTAAATTTTCACCTAATAATAATATTTGTAAATATCAACAAATCAAGAACCTTAATTTTGAAAAAAAAAAAAGGTTTATGATTCATTAATATTTACAAATGTTAAATATTATTTAATGTTACACAAATGTAAAAGTAAAGTCGATTCGAAAACGTCTAATTAGTAAGAATAGCAAAACAAGTGTTTTCAAAAGGAAGCAAACGCCGGCGCTATACGGCGGCAGATTGACATAAGACTATTTATTAGCGAACTTTTTTATGTATGAACGGTTTCAAACTGTTTCAAGCAAAAATAAACCTAATACCATATCACAAGAGCACATGGTACTTCGTAGGTCTATTCGGCTATATGATAGTAATAATAAATAATAGGCCGTTCAACCATTTTAAGCAAAATTAAACAATAAGACAAACGCATTGTTTTTTTTAACAGGACAGTTTTTAACTTGGTTTTCCAGAAATTTATTTACGACTAGAGTTTGTGAGCGATCGCAATGAGTGCTATTATTTGTTACTTATTAGACTATTTTTCCACAACATGATTGAAAACCTACAAAGTAAAAAGAGTACCATGTACAAGCTAAAAAAAAGGTTGTCAACCCCTAAAAATTTCAAATTTTCAAAATATCCAGAAACGAAGCCGCATGCATGAACTACTTGCAAAATAATGAATATTTTGTTCTGGATAAATTGCCCAAAAATGCAATTTGAGCGAGTTATAACGATTTTTAAAAAGACACGACTCGCGTGTCATACGCCACACGCAAAAGTAAGCCTGGCGTGCCATCCACACTGAACCGGTTAATGTTACTGTATCAATTTTGTAACCATTACCATTACAACTCTTCATAAGACCATGAGACCAACTTCGAGCTTAGTGCTCCGACCAACTACCGGCATAGGTGTGACATGAACATTAAACACGATCTTTGTTTTATACGTGTTCATCTTAAGACCTAGCCGTTGGGAGGCACTATTGAAGTCATTGAGCATAGTGCTTAGGTCCTACAGAGATTTTCCATATCCTTTCCAGTACAGTAGCTTGAAAACGTCTTCCAATGCAATGATGAAGAGTTTCGGGGATATAACGTCACCATGTCTTACACCTCGGCAGTTGGATAGGTCACTCTGTACAAACACTTCCGCATTTCGATATACCGACAGTCAACTTGGCACCGCTGAAGGGACTGCAGCACCGTCTAAATTTCGACGGAATCAAAAGCTTTCTAACAGTCCACATACGCCAGATATAGTGGCAAATTGTACTCCTCGGACTTCTGTACAACTTGCCGAGGGGTGTGTATGTGATCTATGGTACTAAAGCCTTTTGAGGCTGGAAGTCGTCAAGTCTGCGTGCGAGATGGCCTCTGATAATCCTGTAATATTCCAGAGCAACTTATCTATCTCTTCTTCCAGCTCCAGGATCTTTTCGTCAGTCCTCAGGGTGCGTGCATTATATGTATGTTGCCAGGTACCGGAGATTTCTTAGCACCCACTAACTCATCATCATCATCATTACAGCCCTTCACAAGTCCACTGCTGAACATAGGCCTCCCCCAAAGAATGCCACAAAGCACGGTCCTGAGCCACCTGCATCCATCGACTTCCTGCATATCTTACCAGGTCGTCACTCCATCTAGTGGGGGGATGCCCTACACTTCGCCTGCCGGTACGAGGCTGCCACTCGAGAACCTTTCTTCCCCATCGGTTGTCGGTTCTTCGAGCTATATGGCTGGCCCATTGCCACTTCAGCTTACTAATCCGTTGGGCTATGTCGGTCACTCTGGTTCTACTGCGGATATTCTCATTTCTGAGTTTATCACGCAGAGAAACTCCGAGCATAGCCCTCTCCATAGCTCGCTGAGCGACCTTCAGCTTACTCATCCGGCTAGCAGTGAAGGACAACGTCTCAGTTCCGTATGTCATCACTGGCAACACGCACTGGGTGTACAGTCTTGTTTTCAAGTTTTGAGGCATACCTGACGAGAAGATGTGCCGTAATTTCCCGAACGCTGCCCAACCGAGTTGAATCCGTCGATTGACCTCTCGGTCGAAGTTGGACTTACCTAGTCGGACTATTTGTCCCAGGTAAACATACTCGTCAACAACTTCGAGCTTAGTGCTCCCAATAACTACCGGCATAGGTGTGACATGGACGTTACACATGATCTTTGTTTTGTCCATGTTCATCTTAAGACATATCCGTTGGGAAACACAATTGAGGTCATTGAGCATAGTGCTTAGGCCCTCCAGCGATTCTGCCATAAGGACTATATCGCCGGCAAATCGAAGGTGAGTGATGTACTCGCCATTGATGTTGATACCGTATCCTTTCCAGTCCAGAAGCTTGAAAACGTCTTCCAACGCAGCGGTGAAGAGTTTCGGGGATATGACCTCACCCTGTCTTACACCTCTCTGCAATTGGATAGGTTTCGTACTCTGGTTCTGTACTCGGATAGCCATCGTAGCCCTACTGTACAAGCACTTCAACACTTCGATATACCGACAGTCAACTTGGCACCGCTGAAGGGACTATAGCACCGCCCAAATTTCGACACGACCCACTTACTACCCACCTCAATTTTGTAAACAAATAATAAAAATCCAGGTCAATGAATGACATCATAAATTAAAAAAAAAAAACAAGAACCCGGTAAAAATACAGTATTTTAATCTTTTAGCATAGGAGTTTATACTTTTACTCCAGAAAACTGACCCCTATTACTTAACAGATCTTTAAAGGACACAATAACAAATTATTAATTACACACTAACAAGTTAAAATAATTCACGAATTCTAAAAATTACTACTGAAATCCATTTTTTGATATTTGTCCTCCTTTCTGTAAATTGACAATAGGAAAACCTAACGATTCTGCGAAAAATAAAAGATTAAACTTACCTCGTAATGACCGCGAATCCACTAGCTTTTAGATCAGAATCGACGAGCTTTCGGATGGCATCTGATAATTGTCAATTCCTCACTTGAAATTAGTTGACCGATTGGTTTATAATACAACTAATCACAAGAAGCTTAGAGAACGGCCAATTGAGTAGGAAATCGTATCTAAGGCCCGAAATTCGAATATATCAAGTTGTCAAGTATAAAGTACACTGGGCGGAACTTTAGAATTTTTATTTGGGCAGCAATCGTATAGCATATTTTGTCATTTTTAAATACCATTGGGCAGGACGTGGTTATATAATATACATGTATAATGATTTTGTTCTCAATGTTGGCAGCAATCGACATCGATATACTTTTTTTTTGTTCATTATTTCTTTTATATTACTTTACTCGCCGACCCGCCAAACGTTGTTTTGCTATATACATTAAAAATGGCGATTAACAAACAAGGGTTGATCGTAGAAGGGTGAAAAGAAGTTTTTGTATTTTTCAATGCTAAATCATAATAAAATAAAAATAAAAAACTGTCAATAAATAAAAAAAAATATTTAGGGGTGGGTCAACCTTATCATTTAGGGGTTTGAAAAATAGATGTTGGCCGATTCTCAGACCTACCCACTATACACACAAAGTTTCATACAAAGCGGTTGAGCCATTTCCGAGGAGTTTGGTAACAAACACCGCGACACGAGAATTTTATATATTACATTATTCTCCAAAAATATAAAGAAAATAGGACTAGATTATCATTCAAGCGATCAAGTGAATTGATTTCGAAATCAAGTGACGATGATAATATTACATTGCAAATATCCTTTACTGGAAATGAGGCATTCCATCTTAGTCCTCACGAGTGACAACACATCTACATTTTGATTTGTAATAGAGGATAGATGTAGATGTCTATGGGCCGCAGCAACCACTTACCATCAGGTGGACCATGAAGCTAATACAAAGGGGAGACGGCATAATCAACTGTGCACTGTGATTCTAAGTAGGTCCTGACGTCATCATAGTGGGCGTGGCTTTAGTTAGTATACTGTCAGCATTCGTCCTGTGCGCTTATGTGTTGAAAAAATCGCAATTCGGTGTATTTTCGTAGTATTAAGAAGAAAAGGATGAAGTGTTGTTTTATTGTGTAAAACTACTCAGATAGACGCTCTGATGTTATGGATGGCATCACATTTCATTTGTAAATAATTTTACACCTATTTTATTAAAATAGTTCTAGAAAAATCCTTTGCGTCGGCTTTCAAATATAATTAAATATATTCGACACTAGATGGCGACACTTTGTGTCATGTGAACTAAAAATATAAAGGTCCATAGAGCTCAGTGTTGGTAAAATAATCATACGAAGGTGCTGAAATTTGTATTGCATTCAGACATAAAGAAATTTTAATCATAAAATATTATTTTTATAGTTTATAATCATTTTGAGAACAGGCCGTATTCTCGTCAAGTAAACCTCATAAAAATAACAAAAAGACAGGGCCCTAATTAGAATTCAATTATTTTTCCCAGTAATCCAACTTTTAATATTAAAATTCAGGAAATTGTACTTAGGCTGATTTTTACGAAATGTTTAAGTTATATTTAAGTGACATTCTATATGCAAAGAATCACTTAAATACAATTTAATGTTCTTAGATTGGCATTCAAAAAGTGCATTCGGATGCCTAATTTGGAATAAAATACTTATATTTTAATTGATTTGTAAATAAAATTATAATAATTTGTCTATTATTTGTTCTCCCTCAGAGCCCACACATAAATAATAGTCCAGCCGTTACTACGTGAAAAAAATTACACATACACAGTACATACTTAGTGTGGAATAAGCTCAAGGAGACAGAAATAACACACAAAATTTTGCCTTTATAATATTATTGAGATAAGTAGGATATTTAGTGCAAAATGAAAAATCCTACTTAATATTGAACATAGTATATTTAGTTTCAAAGAGACTTTATTTTATGGATAAAATAAATATTTCTTGAAGGTTGACTTTCCCGAAATGATAAAATTGAATGAATAAATTGTATTTAAGTGATTCTTTGCATATAGAATGTCACTTAAATATAACTTAAACATTTCGTAAAAATCAGCCAAGTAAAATTTCCTTAATTTTAATATTGAATGTTGGGTTACTGGATAAAATAATTGAATTATAATTGCGGACCTGTCTTTTTGTTATTATTTTAAGAGGTTTACTTGACGATAGATGGCGGCTTGTTCCCAAAATTATTATGAAAACTATAAAAATATTACTTTGGCGATTAAAATTTCTTTGTCTGAATGTACTTGCTTCATGAGATAGACGCTCCGATGCTATGGATGGCATCACATTTCATTTGTAAGTAATTTTACAACTAATTTATTAAAATAGTTCTAGAAAAATCTCTTTTCGTCGGCTTTCAAATATAATTAAATATATTTCACACTAGATGGCGACACTTTGTGTCCTGTGAACATGAAGCAAATACAAAGAGGAGACGTTGTTATTAAATTTCACTATGTAACAACGCGTGACAATTTGCGGGGTGAGGGGATGCAAAGCCCCGCCCACTTTACGTTATCTACATCTACCGATGAATAGTAAAACTACCCGAATCTTTCCATATCGATGTTGCAATGTAGCTTAGCTATCTTGACGGTAGATGGCGGCATGTCCACAAAATGTTATAAAGTATAAAAATAATATTTTGACGATTAAAATTTCTTTATGTCTGAATGCAAAACAAATTTCAGCACCTTCATATGATTATTTTATCATTACTGAGCTCTACGTACCTTTATATTTTTAGTTCACAGGACACAAAGTGTCGCCATCTAGTGTGGAATATATTTAATTATATTTGAAAGCCGACGCAAAGAGATTTTTCTAGAACTATTTATATAAATTAAATTTAATAAATTAAAATTACTTACAAATGAAATGTGATGCCATACATAGCATCGGAGGGTCTATCTCATGAAGCAAATACATTCAGACAAAGAAATTTTAATCGCCAAAGTAATTTTTTTATAGTTTTCAATTTTCATAATAATTTTGGGAACAAGCCGCCATCTATCGTCAAGTAAACCTCATAAAAAATAACAAATAGACAGGGCCGCAATTAGAATTCAATTATTTCGCCCAGTAACCCAGCATTCAATATTAAAATGAAGGAAATTGTACTTTGCTGATTTTTACGAAATGTTTAAGTTATATTTAAGTGACATTCTATATGCAAAGAATCACTTAAATACAATTTAAATAGGGTGGGTGTACCAGTCCCAAACCAGGTACCGGTGGTTGACCACTCATATGTTCAATTGAATAAATTAAGAAATGGCGGGCAATTTTTAAGAATTCAATAGTTTTGTTATGTAGCCTAGACTATAACCAATCTTCCGAACATCATTTTTTGCGATAGTAATCGAAAAATATCGATACCTAGCTTTTTTTCTCATACCTGTGTCTCGTTTACTGCCTTTCGGCCGCCATTACAGTTAGACGTGCACGTCGACATGGTAAGCTAAATATTTTAATATCACCTATTATATCCTAATTGCTGTCATCAAGTTGTATTATTTAAAAAGTTTAGTATTTATTTAAGTGCTATGCGCTGTTATTTTTATTAAATAATGACATTATCAAGTATTTTTAAAGGTGGTTAACTACTGAAACACACCTTGTACTCAGTTCCTATTGTTGACCAACTGGTTTGCAACTGGTTGCCTATGGTGTTCCTTTTTTTGTTCTTTTTTTTCATAGCGATGCTTTTGTTTGACTATTTAGAGCTTAAAGCCAATTATTAAAATCGTTTTATGCGATGTGCCCCAGTTGTTGACCACTGGTTTGCTATTGGTACACAATAGTAAAAAAGTGTTCCTATGGATAACCACCACATTAGAGTTTTAACTTTTTTCGTTGTTTTAGATTGAAGATAGACCCAAAAAGACGTTTTTAAATATACAGAGCTTAATTTGCTTAAGTATCTCGATGAAATTCATAAAGGCGCTAAAATAAGGCGAATATGGCGAAAATATCATATCCCTCACCCGACTGTTATAAACAAACTGAAAATGAGACATTCTCAACGGAAAATGGGACCACCAAAGTTTGTATTATCTAGGTGGATTGACGCTAACGTTAAAAATGACTTTTTATTGGAAACAGCCAAATAATAAGAGAGCACATCTTTAACTGATTTTGGACGTGGACTATCAATCCAACAACCAGAAGAAAAGGAAGTTACCCTACACCCACAGGATTTTTTTATAGGATAAGGGTGACAAACGAGCACAGAGTCCAACTGATGGTATGTGGTTGCTGCGGCCCATAGACATCTACATCTATCCTCGATTACGAATCAAATGCAGATGCGTTGTCAACCGTGAGGACTAAAATGGAATGTTTAGTTTCCAGTAAAAAGGGTATCCGGTTCTCTACACTCACCTGACGAAACAGAAGCGTTATGCTGATATTTTACGCTGGTATTCTGTGAGAGCGTGGTCCTGCCTCGGTCCAACTGACCCATTCGTGCTACAACTATACTACTAATACAGCTGTAACATGGCTCCACGTAAAAAATCTTGAAGCGACACCACCAAAAGCCAAGCACCTAAACAACTATTTCCCTGGGAAAATCAAAAACATTGATGGATGTAACGCTGAAGTCAGTACTATGATGTTATCATCTGCGACCATTTTCAAATGGTTTCAAGCCATTTGAAGATTATATTGTATGACCGTGATAGCATCATTGGAGTTATAAAAGCATCTGTTTCTATAAATACCAGAGGTTTCTACTAGGTTGAAGACATGGCCAAACTTTTGCAATGAATCCTACCAATATTATAAATGTGAAAGTTTGTGAGGATGTATGAATGTTTGTTACACTTTCACGCAAAAACTACTGAATGCATTTTAGTGAAACATTACAATAATATAGCTCACACATTAGAACAACACACAAGCTATAATTCATAAAAATATTGTGTAAATTGACCAAAATATAACAATAAATGTGTAAGTCTGAAGAAAATCTGTCGTCTGCGAGCTATTTTGGGATGAACACGCATCACGCAAAAACCTGTGAATCAATTTGGATGGGCCTTTCACTGGCAGATAGCTGATGTTATAAGGAGTAACTTAGGCTACTTTTATTTTAGGGTTCCGCGCAAAAAAATGCACGCGGGCGAAATCGCGAGGAATAGCTAGTATAAGATAAAGCTTTCGAGTTCTTTTAGTAATTTTACGGTTTCTAGATAGGATTTTGTTAAAATCGCCTACTGAACGTCGAGACTGATTTATTTAATTCAATCTGTGATAGGTGATACTGATAATTTATGTGCAAAGATATTTTTTTCTATTGTAGTTTGCTAATAAGCGTTGTTACCGTTAATGTTCTAATTTTCATGTTTGTCTTCTAATTAGTTACCTTCGACTGTGCCATTAAAATTGGTTGTAAGTCTAGATAAACTTTCAGTCATCATATGAAAGTCAATTTATGTAAAAAAATAGTGTTTTATTTTCAATTAGCTACCTTTTTTTGATAAGTTTTTCAGTGGTCAACTATTGGCGCAAAAGTGGTCATTTATTGGAGCGCACTGGTCAAACTTAGGCACATTCCCGTTTTCCGTATAATTAATGAAATCTATAAAAAACTTAAATATTTGGAATCAAATAATTTATCTATATTGCAACATTAGTGATCAATAAACAACTGTATATGTACATTTCTACGTTGAAATTAAATAATACTAGTTCAGAGCATTTCGACGTGAAAATGTGTCCTTAACTGGTTTGGGACTGGTACACCCACCCTATGTTTATCATTTCGTGAAAGTCAACCTTCAAGAAATATTTATTTTATCCATAAAATAGTCTCTTTGAAACTAAATATTCTATGTTCAATATTAAGTAGGATATTTAATTTGGAACTAAATATCCTACTTATCTCACTAAGATTATAAAGACGACATTTTGTGTGTTCTTTCTGTCTCCTTGAGCTTATTCCACACTAAGTATGTACTGTGTATGTGTCATTTTTTCACGCAGTAACGGCTGGACTATTATTTATGTGTGGGCTCTGAGGGAGAACAAATAATAGACAAATTATTATAATTAATATAATTTTTTTTACAAATCAATTAAAATATAAATATTTTATTCCAAATTAGGTATCCGAATGCACTTTTTGAATGCCAATATAAGAACATTAAATTGTATTTAAGTGATTCTTTGCATATAGAATGTCACTTAAATATAACTTAAACATTTCGTAAAAATCAGCCTAAGTACAATTTCCTGCATTTTAATATTAAAAGTTGTGGATTACTGGGAAAAATAATTGAATTCTAATTAGGGCCCTGTCTTTTTGTTATTTTTATGAGGTTTACTTGACGAGAATACGGCCTGTTCTCAAAATGATTATAAAGTATAAAAATAATATTTTGCGATTAAAATTTCTTTATGTCTGAATGCAAAACAAATTTCAGCACCTTCGTATGATTATTTTACCAATACTGAGCTCTACGGACCTTTATATTTTTAGTTCACATGACACAAAGTGTCGCCATCTAGTGTCGAATATAGTTAATTATATTTGAAAGCCGACGCAAAGAGATTTTTCTAGAACTATTTTAATAAATTAGGTGCAAAATTATTTACAAATGAAATGTGATGCCATCCATAACATCAGAGCGTCTATTTGAGTAGTTTTTACACAATAAAACTCAACACTTCATCCTTTTCTTCTTAATACTACGAAAATACACCGATTTGCGATTTTTTCAACACATAAGCGCACAGGACGAATGCTGACAGTATACTAACTAAAACCACGCCCACTATGATGACGTCAGGACCTACTTAGAATCACAGTGCACAGTTGATTATGCCGTCTCCCCTTTGTATTAGCTTCATGCCTGTGAACTAAAAATATAAAGGTACGTAGAGCTCAGTAATGATAAAATAATCATACGAAGGTGATGAAATTTGTTTTGCATTCAGATATAAAGAAATTTTAATCGCCAAAAGATTATTTTTATACTTTATAACATCTTGTGGTCATGCCGCCATCTGCCGTCAAGGTAGCTAAGCTACATAGCAACATCGATATGGAAAGATTCGAGTAGTTTTACTATTTATCGGTAGATGTAGATAATGTAAAGGGGGGCGGGGCTTTGCATCACCTCACCCCGCAAATTGTCACGCATTGTTACATAGTAAAATTTAATTACAACGTCTCCTCTTTGTATTTGCTTCATGAGGTGGACTGTGTGCTCGTTTGTCACCCTCATCCTATAAAAAAAAATCTTAATGTAACCCTTATTATCTACATAATATTGAAAAATTTTGTGAACAAAATACACGCCAGACTAGGCTGTATGGGTATAGATTTCTTTGCATTTAAAAGAAGAAGAATCAAAATGAGGGCTAATAATCTTCTACTCACCAGATGTCGCTAGTTGTGACTGAGGTAAAGTTTTTTGTTACACAGTGTCAGTTAATTGAGAATTTAGTTTTAAATAATAGTTTATCATTATCTAGAGTAGGTATTATATTAATACGCAACACAATGCGTCATTGGTTTGATTTTTAATTTTTTGCACTTTAAACTCTTTTTTTAAAAATCGGCTTTTAGTTATATTCTATAGTTTAGTTTATTTATTTCAAATGTAATTAATATAAAATATAACTAATTATACAGAAAGAAACCTTAAAGATCACATTTTCCTAAGAAATTATCGTCCCCGCTATGAAATCTGTCAAATATTTTACCTTACTCTAAGGTGGCGCCGCCCTGGTGGCAGAAAAAGTCGTGGATGCCCTCATTGAATAAAATAATAATCTATAGTATATACTGAATAAAAATTATTCTATTCTATTCTTTTCTATAGCAGGTATTAAGTATGTATATTTTAACTTACCATATTCTATTTATTTGCATTTTATTGTAGTTTATAACTTTGTTACTCATTTATAAAATTTATGAAGTGGTTGTTTCCACTTGTGCCATAAGGCATTAATTACGCCATATAAATCCCTTATTATAAGATGTGTGATGAAGATTAATGAAGTAAAAAGTTTAAAAAGCGGTACGAATTTGTGTATTGAATGAGGTACTTATCGTATAAACTAAGAGTGGAATGGAATGGAAAAGAATTTACTAAGGTACCTTGAGCTAATATCGTCATCAACTGCTTGCTGGGTTGTTATTTAAAAATTTCCAAAAAACATTGTAATGTGACGTACCAGTAATACTGTAAAGAATTTTGTGAACAAAATACGTCAGTGTAGGCCGTATGATCATAGATCCCTTTGCGTTTAGCAAAAAGAACAATAAGAAAGCAAATGTCAATAAACGAAACCATTGACATTGAAAAATCCAAAAGTCTACTTAGAAATTTAAGTGGAATCCGTTAAACTTTACCTGATGCTATTATTTATTACTTTGAGCATTAAACCAGGTTAGTGTTCTGTGATTAAAACACGTTCTAACAAAGTACAATACACGTCCTTCAAGCTAGAAGACAAACTTATGTGCTGTTTAAGTTTCTTATGAAGAAATGACTAGTTAGAACAAAAGTTTAACCTAATATACATGGTATTTAGCCGGCATGGAAAACAAAAACGAAATTTTTTCACAAAGGCTGGTCAAAGCAGTACTATGGAATATTGTGTTGCAAACTTTACTTGCAGCTCTTTTAGTTTTTGTTATACAAGTTAATCCCTTACACCCTTTGTCGTGGATTATTTCAACATTTCATGACATATTTAGTTGGAAAATGTGCCTAAATGTTGTCTTGCTCGGCCTTGTATCATTTTTTCAGGCATATGTTTATGGGAGCTATTATACAATTCAGCGACCTAAAAATTTCACGAGATTTTCGATATTCTTGAATACATTTACCGTGCAGAACATAATCTTTGGGATTCTTTATTCCCTTAATGGATATTTTGCTATGAGCTTATATTCTTCATTGGCTGGAAGTAACTACAATGTACTGAAAAAAAAGTGTGAACAATATGATGGCCAGTGTCTTTCAGAACAAAGTTTATTTTTACAGTTTGGTGGCATGTGGATGGGTCTGTATTATTTCCTTCAAGTTCACATATTTGGCACAACAGTTTTAACATTTCCTCATATTTACCAAGACAAACTACAGCAGATTAAATTAGTAGTGAGCCACATTATTTCAACTGGATTTAGGAAGTCATTTGTGCCAGTATTGTATTTTTGTATTTTTTATTATCTATGGGGTAGTAAGCCTAGAAATGTTGTTAGTGATGTTTACAGTTTATATCTAGAGGACTCTCCCTTGGATAATGTAGTAATAATGTTGTCAACTGGTATTTATATTGGACTTTGGTTCTACACCAGTTTATTTTTCATATCAGTTTATACCATGAGAACAATATTCAATATAGTACTTACAGAACCAATGAAGTTTCCGATTGAATCTGATAATAAGCTTACTCTTTGCAATGCTTTAGCACAGACATCAAAATTTAATAAATATTTAGCAGCATTAGATTTAAAAATAATGGCTATGACTGATGCCAATAGGAGATCTGAAATATTTACTCTTTCACAACCTGGGGGGCATCCAAGAAACTGGAATAATTTATTAGAGAAATGTATGAGTATTATCAATGCATTTAATAAAGAATTGGATATTATAAATGGTGATGGCAGTGCTGGTGAACCAGATAGTTCATATAGTATTCAACTAAAAAACACAGGAACTAATGTGTCTTCACTTACTTCATCATTATATTCCAGTCCTCTTAGGAATATGGCACAATCACCCCAACTACTTTTATTGAAAGATCATAATAAAAATAAAACTGATGACACCTTCAGTAATGCTGTGAAAGAAGAATTTAACAATTTTGTTCAGAGGCTTTGCCAAAAGCCAGGTATAAGTTATTTCTTTGGTGAGCTTACAGACACAAGATTAAAATTTTTATTAATTCAGTCACAACCACTCATTTGGACTTGTGAAGGCTTGGCCACAATTGTAGCAGCTTCATTAAAAGAAGATAAGTATGGTATTGTACAAAGTGATTTGCCAGTGGTTATAACAGCCTTAATTAATTTAAAACAAAAACTGGATAAGTTGATTAAACCTGGTCTTGTACCTCGAAAGCATTTTGTGAATGATGGATTTGCTTTAAGACTTAGATCTGCTCTTATATCATCTGTGAAAAGAAGTTTGTATAAAATTGTAATTACATTCTCAAAGTTTATTCATGAGATACCATTAGAACATGAGATTCAAATAGCAATACAACCCTTTTTGTTTTGTAAAGAACCGTAATAAATTGAAATATTATGATATTTAAAAGTATTTTATTTCTTGTACTTTTTTTGCAATTCCCTTTGTAGCAGAAGCATTTGATAATTAGTTACAATTTGTATGATGAATATAGAGCAGTGGAGGCAGGGGGCTAAGGACTCATTGTACATTTCTCAGTATGTAAGCAACCCCAGTTCTATACTTGCCAGCGACAATGAAATTGTTAATTGCCATTTTGTATATACTGATTTACTATATTATGCTCGGCATTGGAAGAAAATGTTGCAAGGAAATCTGCATGTCTAAAAAAGAAAAAAAAATCAATGATGTGCATTGTATTGTGCAGTCCTCTAACATGTAAATGTTGTAACTTTAAAATTTACAAACTTAAAATATTTTTACTAATTACTTATGTACATATTACGGCATCATAAAGACAAAATGAATGAACTTAAAATTTTGATTTATCAACCAATCAAAAGACTAATTAGTTCTCTCGATTAAAGAGTAATGGTGTGTAAGTGTTCTTGTCATGAAGCAAATACAAAGAGGAGACGTTGTTATTAAATTTCACTATGTAACAACGTGTGACAATTTGCGGGGTGAGGGGATGCAAAGCCCCGCCCACTTTACATTATCTACATCTACCGATGAATAGTAAAACTACTCGAATCTTTCCATATCGATGTTACAATGTAGCTTAGCTACCTTGACGGTAGATGGCGGCATGTCCACAAAATGTTATAAAGTATAAAAATAATATTTTGGCGATTAAAATTTCTTTATGTCTGAATGCAAAACAAATTTCAGCACCTTCGTATGATTATTTTATCATTACTGAGCTCTTCGTACCTTTATATTTTTAGTTCACAGGACACAAAGTATCGCCATCTAGTGTGGAATATATTTAATTATATTTGAAAGCCGACGCAAAAAGATTTTTTTAGAACTATTTTAATAAATTAAGTGTAAAATTATTTACAAATGAAATGTGATGCCATCCATAACATCAGAGCGTCTATCTGAGTAGTTTTTACACAATAAAACACAACACTTCATCCTTTTCTTCTTAATACTACGAAAATACACCGATTTGCGATTTTTTCAACACATAAGCACACAGGACGAATGCTGACAGTATACTAACTAAAACCACGCCCACTATGATGACGTCAGGACCTACTTAGAATCACAGTGCACAGTTGATTATGCCGTCTCCCCTTTGTATTAGCTTCATGGTTCTTGTACATATCTGTTGTTTCTCACATGTGACATATCAAACGTCTCCAGGTAACTATTAGAAAAGAGATATCTTGCATGAATCATACTTTTATTAAATAACAATAATTATTTATCGGTTTTTACAAAATTACTACAGACATACAAAAGCAAACTAAAATTTACTAAGTTCATTTTACTATGCAAGTGCTCTAAAGTTCCTCAATACAGACGCCGCACCGTTCACTTAATAATGTACTAATATGATAAATATAATAGTGTAAAATAATAAAACAATTTTAATATAAATTTTTTATTCTAACGAGTATCACACCTAAAACCCACACATCTAACCAATATCATTTTTTCAGATATAACATAATAAAAAACATCAATATTATATTATCAAAGAATTTCGATTTATAACAGTGTATCTTCATCCCGTAATTCGCTGCTCAACAAAAGTGAGCGCTGACTGGCAGCACCCAACAATGCTGTACGTTCGGCCGACGACGTCCCGGATTCGCAACTTAAAGATGCTGTAAACGAAAATTGATCACTATTTGTAATTGTATTGTATTCTAATAAAAGATATTTCACAAAAAAGCAAACGCCAAGAAAGAAAGTCGAAAAATAGTGGTTGCATACTAGCGATAGTTTGCACTATCGATATTAAAGATAGTACTATCGAAAAGTAAAGTAGAAATGAGAAAGAAAAATTTCAATACTATTATTTATAGATCAACGGCTAAAAGATCAACTCCTTCAGCTCCTTTTTTTTCTTACTGTCCGTCCGAACTAATGGCAATCTCATATCAATTTCTGCCGCACAGCAGCTGTGTACTCACTATTATATTCCAGTATATTATATTACATCAAGAGAGTCAAAACAGTTCAATGATGATATGTATGTAGTGGGTACTCCAGCCACTTACTATCATCGTCTTTTTATTCGAATTACTGTTATAGAATTAGTCTACCAAAATATATTTACTTGTCGATATATAGTTTAAAAAACCTAATATTAATAGTGTTTATACAAAATTCATTAATTACAGCCCTTCACAATTCTACTGCTTAATATAGGCCTTCCTCAAGGAATGCCATAAAGCACAGTCCTGAGCCACCTGCACATCTATCGTTTCCGCAATGGGTCGCTCTAGGCCTCACCTACAGGTACGAGGCTGCAACTTTTCTTCCCCATCGGTTGTCGGTTCTTCGAGCTATATGGCTAGCTACTCGCTGAGCGATCTTGAGTTTCCTCATACGGCCAGCAGTGAAGGACCACGTTTCAGATCCATAGGTCATCACTGGCAACACGCATTAGTAGAACAATCTTGTTTTGAGGTATGCCTGACGAGAAGATGTGTCGTAATCTCCCGAACGCTGCCCAGCAGAGTTGAATCAGTCGATTGACCTCTCGGTCGAAGTTGGACTTACCTAGTCGGACTATTTATCCCAGGTAAACATACTCGTCAACAACTTCGAGCTTAGTGCTCCCAATAACTACCGGCATAGATGTGACATGGACGTTACACATGATCTTTGTTTTGTCCATGTTAATCTTAAGACCTATAGGTTGAGAAGCACTGTTGAGGTCATTAAGCATAGTGCTTAAGTCTGCTAGCGATTATGCCATAAGGACTATATTGTCTGCAAATCGAAATTGAGTGAAGTACTCGCCATTGATGTTGATACTGTATCCTTTTCAGTCCAGTAGATTAAAAACGTCTTCCAATTGCAGCAGTGATGAGTTTCAGGGATATAATGTCACCCTGCCTTACACCTCTCTGCAGTTGGATAGGTTTCGTACTCTGGTTGTGTACTCGGATATCCATCGCAGCCCACTGTACAAAAGACTTCAGCACTTCGATATACCGACAGTTAACACTGCTGAAGGGACTGCAGCACCGCCCAAATTTCGACAATAACGTTTATAGAAAATAAGAATACGTATTTAAATGCAATTATCGAAGTGAGATATATAGTATGTTCAACTAAGTATTCACTTCTATTTAAATAATACCTACATGCTTTTAACGTTAGAGTTGCGGAAAAATAGCCCGTTGCAAATAAACTAAAAACAGTGATAAAAATACGTGTCCCGCATCAGTAAAAAACTTACTTGGCCATACGTGCTTGGACTCGTTCCAATGTGCAGATTATTTCTTATATTTTCTCAAATTCAAATACTTCAGTCTAAAATTTTAATAGTAATTATTCAGGAAGTTTTTATAACCAGTAGAATTTTACCATTTTTTTACCACATTTTTATTAACTCGCTCTTGTGTATGTCTCTTGTTCAGGTGGAATTTAGTAATTGATTTTGAACTAACTTCCCGATGAGTTAGAAGACTAGTAGGCTAAATTTTGAATATAGCTCAGAATTAGATGTCAATGTATTGACTGATTTTAAGTAGCACTATTTAAAAAGTTAAGGTGTACGTATGTTGCAGACCACTGAAGATTATATACGGAAAACTAAGAAAACGTTAACGTAAATTAACTTGCTAAAAGCTTTGTAGAATCTCATTATTAATTTAAACCTTTTTAACAAAACTTTACTCATAACTGAAAGTAACAAAAAAACTACATTTTCAGAACGTGTTCCTGATATCATTAAGTATTTCTTGTTTTTCATCATGACTTACTAATTATGACGACAGCACTAAGTTATGACTTTGTAGATTTAGGGTATGTTCGATATTTACCACTGTAAGGTGTGACATTAATTCAATAAACTGTTTAAAACGGAACGTAGTTCAGTAAACTGCTATCCCCATTTTTCGACACTGTTTTCAAAAATAATATTTTTATTTATTTATATATTTATTAGGATTACCAACAGAAATTAAAATAGTAATACAAATATCATTTTCATAACAAATTCAACACATAATTGTATTTTTTTTATGGGTAATCCCAACATGCATTGATTATTTTGTAAGGAATAAAAACTGAATTACATCATTGAATAAATACAAATTATTAAAAAGAAATAGAATTATTTGAAAATAATATAAATACCTTAATTGTCATATTATATTATATTAATCAAACAATAAAAATCAAAAACAATTCCAATGTTCTAATTAATAATGTTTTATGTTCAACAGTGGTAGAGCCACGCGGCAGCTTTTGCTGTCGCACGGATGGGCCGGCTCGAACCGGGGTGGTACCACGACCTCACAGAAAACCAGCGTGAAGTAGAGGTTTACCTCTGCGTTTCGCTTGGTGAGTGCAGGTGGCCGGAGGCCCTTTTTACTGGAAATGAGGCATTCCATCTTAGTCCTCACGGGTGACAACGCATCTACATTTTGATTTGTAATAGAGGATAGATGTGTCTATGGGCCGCAGCAACCACTTACCATCAGGTGGACTGTGTGCTCGTTTGTCACCCTTATCCTATAAAAAAAATGTTTATGTTTTCTGTCCAACAAAAAAAATATTATTTGAAAGTTGGCTTTTAAAACTTAATATTCGAGTTTATTTGAATAAGAATATTAATTAATAATAATAAGAATTATTCGTGAAAGCTGTTAATTCTCTAGGCGCTGTTATGTTTTTTGATCACGCGATCAAATTACTGAGAGTACCTTACCTCGAAAGCGTCAGTGCCTCGGTGCTCACAGTATAAAAATGGCGGCAAGTTACGACGTCATATATTTCCCTGGGGTACTCGGCAATATACTAGCAGTCCATAACGGAACGAACTTTTTACCAGTGAGAGCACTGAGTAGTGCATAGTGTATATCGGAATACAACCTTAGCCGCCGTCCTGCGCTCCCGTTTCTCCTGCGCCCCCTTTTCCCAAAAGAGGTCGTTTCCGATTCGGCAGAAAGGCCTCATAAGCCAATGCCAGTCTTACAGGTGGTGTTAGTGGGTAGGCACTTAGGGTGGATAGGTTAGGTTAGTCGCAGTGAGTCCCACATTACCACGACAGCCGGCTGTCGTGGTACGCTTAAAGCATTCACCACGTCCCTCTCGTTTACGGGGGTAGTCCTTTTCAATTGCTTCTGGGCACAAAAAAAAACCTTAGCCGCCCATGAACACATTGGAGGAAGCGGATTTGAAAAAGCCTAATATGCCTCTTAAAAATGGACTGCGACTTTATTTTATGCATATCTAAGCAAAGGGCTCTGAAACAAAGTACTGATGGCCTACTAAGAAACCAGCTGGAATTTTCTACTTGAAAACTAGGCGGTACTTTTGCGAGACCAACTCTATACGAGGTAAAGTTGCGCTATCCTAGACTGGAAAAGAAAGAATAGGCCGTATCACAAGGCAAGAGCCCACATTGACAAGCTGACAAGCTTGAGGTGGGCCAATGACAGACCAAGTATGAAGTTTGCCGGGACAAATGTCAGTTTGTTCCAGTAAGATATTTTGTGATAACTGACGGAAAGCAGATTTGGAAATATACTAGGCGCTCAAGGCGGTACAACCTGAATGGTTTCGCCCAGAGTAATCAGAAGACCTATCGTCTGTCTGTCTGTCTATGGGACGAACTGGGGCGATTAATAAATTAGGTTTAGGTTGTGCTTGTCGATCGTTTTATAGAAAAATTCACGGAGGAGATTTTTGAAGGCACGTCCCCCTAAGCATAACATTATCTTGTCGCTATCTAGACTTGTAATTATACAGAACGGTAAAAAGTATTGTTTTGAAAGTGAGAGGTTTGAAACATCTGCATAAATAAATAACATAAGGGGACGTAGGGTCTTCGTGCGACTACATAGTCGTCCAATAGTTGACTGATGTGAGACTAACAAACCAGTCAGCCTGTTATCAGTCTGTCATCAATGCAACTGAGACTGACAAAAATATTCAAAATCTATCAGTTGGCCGTTGATTAGATCATAGGTTTGCCGTCAGTCTGATCAGATTGATGGACTGAACTGATGATAAACTGAGTGTGTTACCTACGTTTAAGGAATATATAATCTGAAAGTAATAACTAGAATATCCTATAAATTGGTATATTAAACATTTATTCCTTATTTTTCACCTAGGTAGTTTTTTTAATACTATGACGTATAACTATTAAATAAAAAAATAGTAATTTAAATCGGTGCAAACTTGCCGAAGAGATCGTGTAACATCATACATACAAAAAAAAAGAGAACAGACAGTCAAATTCTTTTCTCTAAATTCTCCCTTTTTTGAAGTCGGCTAAAAAGTAATTTTTGTTTCATTGACAAGGAGCAATTGTATAGAAAGAGAAAGAGATTTTTTTAAATTCAATATAGATCATAAATAATACTTATTGACAGTTACTCTTTTGTTTAATTTACCACTGGCTCGGAAACAGATTTATGTCCTGGGAAGAACAAGCGAGAAACTCAGCAAGTTTTTTCCCAAATGTTATACTCGAATTCCTCATGGAAAACACAATTTCAAGTTAGCGAGACAATTAAAATCAAAGCGCCATGCAAAATAATGGAAGAACGAAGTACTCACAGTGGAGTTGTAAGTGAGACAGTCCACAGGCAGAGAGAGAGAGAGAGAGAGAGAGAGAGAGAGAGAGAGTACAGGAGAGACGGCAGCGGGCACGCGGGCAATACATGTGTGTGGGTACATACGAAGGGTTGATTACCGTCGGGGCTGACGTGCGGCGTGGCCGAGCCGGCGCGCGAGTCGGTGCGCTGAGACGGCGCCTCGGGCGACGCCAGCGCCGCGCGCACCGACCCGCCCGGCGACTCCGACATCGACGCCTGCAGGCTGTAGCTTTCCCTGCACATACGATCATATTTTATCTTCTATACACACATATACACCGTGCAGTGACACTGTAGTGACAATGTAGTGATCGTGTATTGATACTGTAGTGATGTGTAGTGACGTTGTAGTGAGCGTGTAGTGACTGTGTAGTGACCGTGTAGTGATGGTATAAGAATATCTACTACTCCATATCGTTCCGTGGGTATCGTAAAAGGTGACAAGGAAATGAGCCAGAAAATGAGCAGCAGCGTCTTCATAATAAATAAAAAATAAAAAAGCGGTTGCAAAGCATGGTAACAAAAAGGTTCAGCATAGAGTTTTAATAGGTTATAACAGTAACGGTAACATATATATAAATAAAATTAAAGTGTTTGCCGGTAAATTTAAGCTGAACGCACATTTGTCCGAGCCGTACGCGCCGAATTTTAGAATTCGTTGTATGAAATCATATGAAACCTCGCACATTACAGCTGTACCTTACGCGCCGAATTTTATAAAATGCGGTAGGTATACGATATCGAAGGACGAATGCTGATAACGTCATATAACGCGGCGCGTTTGTCGCGTGTTGATACTCAGTGTTGTCTAATGTTGCCAACTTAGTGGATTTTCCACTAAAACTGGTGGTTTAGACTTTTGTTTCGAATCATATTTTTAAAGTGTTAAGAGTACACTGCGGTTAGAGGTTGGCAGAAAAATGCTGCAACGAAATTGAAATTCCGATAAACGTTGTGAAATGAATACTTAGCGATAAATTATGTAAATACATTAAAAAAATTGATAGTGAATTTTAATTCAAAAACCCAATTATACCTGATTACTTAATAATCAATAAAAATACTTACCTCAAACATACAACAAGTTTTTCCCCTGGTTCAATTGTCCTTCTAAATCTTGAGTTTTCCATAGAAAGATATGGTTTTAATATATGTAACAATTCTTCAAATTTCTTGTATGTTAAATGCAAATAGCTAAAAAATCGTTCATCATCATATAACAAGTCTTTAAATAAAGTATAATTCTCTTCATACAATTGCCTTTTTAAATTAATACTATAAATCCAGAATCTTCCTTTTCGTCGAATATTGTTTTCTTCTTCCTCTGCCAAGAAGCAGGCTATTACAATATTTTTTCCATAGTGATTTCGAGCGATAAATTTCTTCAATCTAATCTATCTAATGTACTGTTTCACACCAGTGGTTAGAAAAAACTGTAAGAGTTGTTGGCAACCTAGAAGATTTGCGTACGGTGCGGACGATGCTTACGTGCAAATGTACGAGGCCATCAGGCATCAGCAAAATTCGGCGCGTACGGCGCGGACAAATGTGCGTTCAGCTTTAGGGAGTTATTTTTTTTATTTGCATGTTATTGAAATATCTATTGATATGCTGAATCCTGACATACAACCTGTATTCGTTCGTTTCCTTACCTAGTTTAGGATTCAGAAGCTTTATAAGCTATTTGTAACCTCATATTATGTCGATAAAGATTATTATTATTATTATGTCTGTTTGTTCGGGCTAATCTTCAAAATGGTTAAATCGATTGTGATGAAACTTCCGAACAGATAGAAAGTAATGGAGCCAAACTTCAAAACTTTCCAAACTTTTAAAGTAATGGAGCACTCAACAAATCCCTTTTATTTTATGGAACCCTACATCAAATGATTACATATCCATAGACAGTGTAATTGAATTGAAATATTAAATATTTTTCTCGCTAACGCTTATCTATATAACAGTAACGAGTTCTTTTCATCACATATATTGCACCAATTCAATAGTATATTTTATTACGAGTGCGAAAGCCAGTCATTGCAAAGATTTCCGACAAATGTCTACCCGAGCCGAGGCGCAGCCGAAGGTGAGGGTTGACAGTCGGAACAAGTTGCAATGACGGTTCCGCACGTCTACTGAACAACTATTTTAATACAGTTGCGAAAAAATGAAGCAATTTAATAAAGAACATTTTTGGAAAATGGCGCCAACCGTAAAAGAATATAAGCAGAGATTTTTTTGTTTTCTTCACCCATCTAGGTAGGTAAAGGGAACTATGCCTATACAGCCAAGTCTTTTTTTTTTAACTTTATAATTGTTTTTAATTTTAATTTATTGTGAACGATTGTAAGAACGCCATACGAATAAATAAATAAATGAAGAGTAAAGATTTCATAAAAGGAACAAAAACACTTGAATTGAATTAAAATTATTATATAATAAAATAAATAAATAAATAAAATAATTTATTTTTCTTCACAAAAATTAAATTAATTAGATAGTTGATTGGGGTCTCCATTTAAGCAAGTAATGCTTGTGTTTGGAAACCCCGCTCTTCCTTATCTAAACATACATTTTTATTTCTCAAAACCAAAAATGACAAACCAAATTACTCTATTTTAACAAACCAAAAATAACAAAAACTAATTTAATTTTAAAAATCAAAAATTTAAAGATTTAAAATTAAAAAGTACAAAAGTATATGTGTGCATGTTTGCAAGTGTGTGTGTGTGTGTGTGTGTGTGTGTGTGTGTGTGTGTGTGTGTGTATGTGTATGTGTGCGTGTGTGCGTGTGTGTTTGTGTAAGAGTGTGTGTATGTACGTTTGTGCACGTGCGTGTGAATGTGTGTGTGTGTGTGTGTGTAGAGAAAGTATTATTATGTTATATATCGTAAAGAACAGTGAATTATGAAATGCGTTCCATTAGAGATTCAGTTTCGTCATATGTTTTCGACTGCACCCATTTTAGTATAAGGTTTTTACACTCCTTGTATGTTTTGTCATATATGTTTAATTCTCTATTTATTAAATTATATAGGAATGTAGAACGGGAGCTATATTGCCTAAATATGTATCGGTCAAAGGGCACGGATTTGTGTGCTTTGAGCGTTGTCATAGTAACGTATAATTGTCTAACTGAGAGTAGACCACTTATTTGATACAGTTTTTCAGTGGAAAAACGTCTTTTTTTAAAATACATGACCTTAAGAAGGATTCGCTGAGCTCTTTCCAAGTTAAGAAATTGGGTCTTTGTAGCTCCACCCCACACCGGAATGCAATAAGTTATGATAGTTTGTGCAAGGGATATGTATATTTGGTTTAGAAGATATCTGGGAGAGTCCGACTGTTTAGTATTATCTGGTATTACGTGTCTTAGGGTTTAGAATATCCAAATCAATTTTCGAGTTCTACTGATGACATGCTCCAGGTGTGGGTACCACGATAGCCTCTGATCTACAATGACGCCGAGATATTTAGTGTGAGAGACTTTTTCAATTGATGGGCAGTCACAAGCTTTGTTTTTAGCATCCTAATTACATGCATGAACTTTAAGGCAAATGAATGAAAGTCAGTCTGTGGTTGCGAGTTGTTAGTAATGCTAAAACAAATAAAATTTGTTTTAGCTGTATTTAGAGTGAGAAGATTTTGTTGCAACCACAGAGCGACTCTAGCTAGACCACATTCAGCACTAGTCTTGACATCCTCCCAAGATTCACCAGCAAAAACCACAGCCGTGTCATCGGCGTACGACAGGATTTTAGCATTTGGTATGGTCATACTGCATAGGTCGTTGATATAAATTAAAAATAAGTTTGGTCCCAGAACGCTACCCTGTGGTACGCCATATGATGACACCCCCGCATTCTCACTAGTGAACCCAGGAAGCTTTACCTTTTGTTTTCTCTCTGACAGGTAGCTTTCGAAAAGAGCAAGCGGGGTCCCCCTTATTCCAACTTTTTCAAGTCTTCAGTAGAATTTATTTTATTGATATGAAATGAAAATGAAATTTAATGAGATGAAATGAAATGAAACCTAACCTAACTCATTAAATGAAATCATTAAATCTGATATTGAAACAAATTAGTAGCTTCTTTTTAGAAATATTTGCATGAATCATAAAAACTTCGTGGTTGGTTTTTTCTTTTTAATAGACATTATTTTGACAGTTGGGAAAGAGAACGCACGAGTTCGGAAAAGGTAAAGAAAAAGCTCGAGTATGTAATAGCTCACATCCCGAACGCTATACGTCCCTGCAATACGCCACTTTTTGAGCAACTGTATTAAAAATAATATTTGAAACAATGATGTGTAAAATTATTTTCCAAGCAAAAATATTAATTTCGTAGAACTCTGGTCACTTTCACGGAACCCTTAGGTCCCGCGGAAACCACTTTAGGAATATAATACGATTGAGACCATATTTTATTCAAAAAATAGTTGCTTTTATTGTGAAATCAGAAATTTTTTTTTGTTAAAAATGCGAGATATTTGGTACCGTGATCGCCAATTCGCTTGCCAAACGTGGCGATTAAGATGAATCCACCCTATAGTGGGAGAGGCTCATGTTCAGTAGCCTTGTATGTTTTGTAATATACTATGAATAACGCTTTGTTGAATTTCATATAAACTTTTAGTCACAAGGCAATATTACATAAATATTTCGATAGCTATTATAGGATTATAATTTTAATATGACATCAATAACACGTCATTCTCAAACGGCTCCGTGGCGCAGTGGCTTAGCAATGAGTTGTTGCACTAGGGCCGTTGGTTCGAATCCCGCACGGAACAAGTATTTATATTTTATATGGCCTACAACTAATTGTTCCGGGTCTGAATGTTTGTCCTCGTGCAATTTATGTTAGTAAACTGCCTCCACGACACAGGAGTAAATCCTAGTGTGGGGGTAACGTTTTAAAAAAATATGATGAGTTTGGTTAGTGATATTATTTGCATTATGTGAATGTTGTGTACAAATCTGTCCCTATAGCGAACACCAACCTGGTAAAATTATTTCTCAACTCAAGTTTGTTTCATTCGTTTAAACGGATTTCGAAAACGTGTGAAAATTTCGTGGCACGTAAATGTAAGGACATCCACACACAAATGCACATGCAGGTAGGGTTACCATATCTCAGAATTTGACCTGAGATTTCAGGATATTTAGACTCTTCTCAGGATTGCGGCTGGATTTTGCAAATCTCATGAAATCTCAGGATTTTTAGAATTTTTAACACAATACAGCTTACATTTTAAAGATCTCTTTAATAAAAAGTTAAACAAACTAAAAATAATCTTCCTTTGGTAATAACTGCACAATTAAAATTAAAACTTCTTTATTCAAGTAGTTATTTAAACAGTTTTGTCATAATTAATATGTGAAGGTACCTTTTTATGTAAGGTTTTTATCTAAGTATTGAGTTATAAAATGGCCTACATGTTAAACTCTTCAAATTATATTGAATTAAACGTATAGCTCGAACTGAAGACACCGTTAGTCGGTTTCTTTCATTCGACCATTGAGCCCCCATAATAGAAAAAAAAATTCTACGTTTGAATTCTTGGCTGTAATCTATACAAATAAATAAAATTGAAGTGTCTGTTTGTAATGTCAAGATAACAGCTTTTTTACTAAATGCATATGAAATTACATACAGAACTTAGAACAAAAACACAATTTTTATATTTCTTGTCTGTCTGTCTGTTTGTTCCGGCTAATCTCCGAAACGGCTGGACCGATTTTGATGGGAGCTTCATTGGTAGATAGTTAATTTTATAAGGAGTAATTTAGGTTACTTTTATTTAAAAAAAGATTTAAGGCTCCGCGCAAAAAAAAATTAAAATGAAATAACACGCGGGCGAAGTCGAGTGTTACAGCTATTTACAAATATATATTGACGAATACGCATTATCTCTGGTAATCGTGGAATATCTTAATATTTTCTTGAAAATAATTAAAACATGGTATTGAGTATTTCATTTTAAATTGAGATTGATTGATGATGATGAATTACTTGAGTTGAGAGTAGAGTTGGTTAAAGCAGTCCAATCGCAATGGGGTGGAACTGAGTGAGTGTGCGACACTGTTGTGATAAGGGCGGAGCCCCCCCCCCCGCCGTTTTGAGTGCGATGTGCAATGCTTGACAGAGATCCACATTGTATAAAAACGATAATATTATGACTTTTTAAAATAGTTAAGTACGTTGGAGGTTGGAGAGAAATTTCTCAAACTGTAAAAAATCTCAGGAGTTTTCAATGGAAATCAGGCCTTTTTACCGGACTTTTGATTTTTTCATCGGGTAACCCTACATGCAGGGCCATGTTATTAGTTAGTGAGAGGCGTGAGGTAATACTAGCCTGTATCCGGAGGTGGAGGAGGTCTGCGAGATCTCGCTGTCGTACGAGGTGTCGGGAAGCGGCGTGGCGGCGGGGGGCTGAAGCAGGGGGGCGCGCGCTCGCTGCTGCGGGCTGCACTCCGCACCCCCAGCACCCGCCGCGCCCCCCGCAACACCAGCGCTTCCCGTTCCCCCCGCGCCGCATACGCCCCATGCGCCCCCCGTGTACTCTGCGCCCGGGGACGAGCACTCGTCCGACTCCTGCCGCGCGTGGTACCCCTGTCGAACAGAACTGTCTGCAATTAAATTATCAACGAATGTTCTATTAGTGTTATGAAGAATAATGCTGCTTGTGATGCAAAATTATCAGCGCTGTGCTCAGAACTCATTAGTCCAAGGCGATGAGTTTTTCAAAACTACATACCAATAGCCGTAACTTTTAACATACCACCATAACACAAACTAATATTTCATATTTGCTATCGTGATGCGGAATGAATGAATTAATATGTAACCGATAGTTGTGAGCAAGTAACATGGGAGTTTTGTGACCTCATAATAAGTGTATGATTGTCAAACTGACATTTTACTTCGCATTGCGAGCCAAATAAAGTGCATTATTCAAAGCGTTATATGATGATACGTGATGAGACAAGTACTGACTCATATAACGACTCATATATTACAAGTAAATATAATGGTTTAAGTTACTACATAGTAACTATTCCACCTGATGGTAATTGGCCTATTCAGCCTTGCTTTTATGACACCCACGTTGTAATCGGATGGAAAGACAGGTATTAGTAAATTATTCCACTCCTTTGTCGTACGTATTACAAGCGACGAAGCAAACCGTTAGAATCGAATTCAAAGAAGTGGAGACAGTTCGAGTTACAGCTGTACGATGATGGATGAGAGAAGAAAGAATTAGGTCCTGCAATCCCTGAGAAGCATAAACAAAAATAAAACTAAAAATTCGTTTACTTGATATAAGTATATTCATTCGTTGTCACCCATGAGGACTAAGATGGAATGCCTCGTTTCCAGTGACAAGGGTCTCCGGTTCTGACGCTTACCATACACTGCAATTTTACGTTGATTTTCTGGTATCACAGCAGTATTACACTGCTATTTTACATTGGTATTTTGTAAGAGCGTGGTCCTTCCCCAGTCGAGTCGCTAAAATTCTTAAAACAATCATCTTAAAATGGCGACACAATCTGATGTTTTGAGGGCGAAGTTTCCAGCAAGCCATCCTATTTTTACCTATGCCGCATGGTACAAACCAAAGACTTTCATTTTTAAAGGGTTTACCTTTATGAGGATTTCTAAGGGTTTATGTTTATAAGGGTTTGACTCGCCACAGAAGTTGATGACACGCCTATTGTGCCATCAGCCATGTGTAAAAATAATTTTCTTTTTTACGCTTTTTTCACTTGTTTAGACCCAATTAAGTTTAGTTGACATCAAACATCAGTTACAAACGAAAGGATACTTGGTTTTAATGGGTTACTACGTGCTTTTCTACGTGTTTTCTTTGAAATTGAGAGGAAGTGACTTTTTATGCAGAGATTACAAACCTTTTGTACTATTTTTTGTTTTATAAAAAAATCATTTATATATGTAGGTACAGTTAAATCACATTTATCAAATTAATTAAATTAAATTATTAATTAATCAAATTTTCACCTAATAATAACATTTGTAAATATCAAACAATCAAGAACTTTAATTTGGAAAAATTGATATTTACAAATGTTAAATATTATTTAATGTTATACAAATGTAAAAGTAAAGTCGATCTGAAAACGTCTTATTAGTAAGAATAGCAAAACAAGTGTTTCCAAAAGAAAAAAAAACGCCGGCGGATTGACAAAAGATATTTATTAGCGAACTTTTTTTATGCATGAACGGTTTCAAACTTTCAAGCAAGAATAAACCTTATACCATATCACAAGATCACATGGTACTTCGTAGGTCTATTCGGCCATATGATAGTAATAAGACGGCAGTTCAACCATTTTAAGCAAAATTAAACAATAAGAAAACGCATTGTTTTTTTTTTAACAGGAGACTTTTTTTCCAGATATTTATTTACAACTTGAGTTTGTGAGCGATCGCAATGAGTGCTATTATTTGTTACTTATTAGACTATTTTTCCACAACATGATTTAAAGCCCACAAAGTAAAAAGAGTACCATGTACAAGTAAAAAAAAGGTTGTGAACCCCTAAAAATTTCAAATTGTCAAAATATCCAGAAACGAAGCTGTAGGCATGAACTATACTCTGTTCCAATTACGAAGTCCCTTTTGACACTTCTTAGAACGTAACTCTTCACGTTTCGCATAATTTGAAATAATAATCATTTTTGTTCATGGTCGTAAATCATCATTTTAAAAATACACAATCAATCTAAATCATTATACAATTAATTCACACACACAATCAACATATAGTTTTTAGACATCGTGCTCAAAATAATTAAAACTTTAAAAGATAATAATATTTTACTGCCGTTTTGCGTTTACTTTCTATAGTTTTATTTTTACTTTTTTATACAGTGACGTGACTAAAAGAATCGTATAAAATCGATTATAGACAGATTCTTTTTGCGAGTGAAAATCTGCACTCACAACACTGCGTCCACCTCGTGATCACGGCCGTCATTTTGTTTGGCTCTTCGATACGCGAGTTCAGTTTAGTTGATTTTGTGTTGTTTTTATTTCGTTCTTGTTATTGTAGTTATAACTGTTTGATAATTCTTTCGTTGTTATTAAGTTTTGACTGTTATTTGATTTGTTTTTTTTTGTATTTATAAACACTATGGCCGAAACTGAGACCACTAAAAGAACAGTGATGCGCAGTCAAGCGCGAAAG
Organism: Parnassius glacialis; assembly: GCA_033319125.1. Taxonomy (NCBI): domain Eukaryota; kingdom Metazoa; phylum Arthropoda; class Insecta; order Lepidoptera; family Papilionidae; genus Parnassius; species Parnassius glacialis. The sequence continues at coordinate 22,012,658 of JAVANC010000019.1, forward strand.
TTTGTAGTACGCCTACAAGATTACTTTGAAAGAGAGTATCAGAATGGTGGTCCATTGTTGCCACTTTCACAAGTGACTAACCGAGTAAGTGCAGCTCTTGGTATTAGTCGAAAAACTGTTTCCCGAATAAGTAAGGTAAAACATGGTAAAGATTTAATGGAAGATAACAAATTAAAATCGCCACTTAAGAAAAAAGTTAGAAAATCGATAGTTACACATATCGACAATTTTGATAACGATGCCATTAGAAACCATATCTATGGTTACTATAGTAGGAACGAATTGCCGACTCTCGATAAATTGTCAAATACTTTACGAGAATCTGGACTGTTTCACGGCAGTAGAACTTCTTTCTGGAGGGTTTTAAAAAATGTTGGCTTTTCTTATAAAAAATGTGATAAAAGGCGGATTTTGATGGAAAGTAGAGATATAGCTTTAGCCAGATTTAATTTTCTAAGATCAGCAAAGTCCATTGCCGTTTGGAATAATGTTATATTTCTAGATGAGACGTGGCTAAACGCTAATCATACAGTTGGCAAGATATGGACAGACGACACTCCTCACTCCTCCACAAAAGTACCTAGTGGCAAAGGCGAACGCTTAATTATTTGTCATGCGGGTTCCATGAAGGGATTTGTTCCGAACTGCCTCTTGGCGTTTAAATCTAAGAATACCACGAAGAGATGAATTTTGTTAAATTTAAGGAATGGTTTTGTACCTTATTGACCAACTTGAATGAGCCATCGACGATCATTATGGATAATGCATCGTATTATTCAGTACAAATAAGTAAGCCTCCAACTTCTAGCAGCAAAAAGCCGATATTGTGAAATGGCTGAATGACAATAATATTGTTGCTGACATTTCCATGTTAAAAGTTGAGCTGCTGCATTTGGTTGTTATGAATAAGCCAGCTAGACCAAAATACGTATTGGACGAAATGGCTAAGGAAGCCGGACACAATGTAATGCGCCTTCCACCCTTACCATTGTCAATACAATGCCATAGAATTGATTTGGGCGCAAATTAAAGGCAAGAATTTAAACAAATCTTTTTTATAATTTATTTCTACCTATTTTAACATTTTATCTGTTGCTATATTAACACGCAAACCTTTATTTTAGGTTGTGCGGCTCGTAAAAATATCAGCCCACCGTTTACTGCAAACAAAATGCTGTCATTGTTGCAAGAAGCTTGTGATAGTGTTACTGCCGCGAATTGGGAAAGTGTGGTTTTACGAACAAAAAATTTGATCTTCGCTGATTGGGACAGAGACATACATATCGATGCCGTCATAGATAACCAAATTATAATAAATACAGGGGATTCTACAGACGATGATGAGGGTGATGACGACGATGCCGACCATGAAATATCGATTTAGGCTAGTGATGATGAATATGTTCCATCTTGATAAAAATATCATGTAATATTATCTAATTAAAATTAAAAAACAGTTTCATAAATTTTAATTTGATGCTAATCCTTTTTCTGTCAATACGATTTTAATTTGTTCGTTATAGTAATCGAAGATCAATATCGTCAAGTATCGAGAATAGCGGTACTTTACTAGTACTTGATTATTGACATCTGTCAAATGGGACTTCGTAATTGGAATAGAGTATACTTACAAAATAATGAATATTTTGTTTTGGATAAATCTTCCAAAAACGCAATTTGAGCGAGTTAGAACGATTTTTAAAAAGACACGACTCGCGCGTCATACGCCACACAAAAATAATTGATGGCACGCCTGGCGTGCTATCCGCACTGAACCGGTTAATGTACTTTATTATCGCTGCTCACTTGAGAGTTGTTTAGATTAAATATTATTTAGGTTAAAAAAATTGTAAAATAGAGTACCCTTAAAAAGGTGAAAACAAATCCTGGTTGATTTTGATAGCATCATTTGTAGTGTTTTCAAGAGCTGGCTATACATACATCGGGTCTGGTAGCATGTCGGCTGCGTCGGAACTTGAATGTCTTCTTGGAAGGTCCGTGCGAACGTTGCAAACGCGGGCGCTGCTCATTGCCCTCATCGAATGACACGTCGCATGGCGATAGTGGCGACAACGGTGTCATGGTAGTCTCGCCTGAGATATGTCCTTGTTTATTATGGTTAGTGCAGGACGATACTTTACATTAAAGTCATGAATGTCAAATCACGTAAATCTTGAACAATTTTAAATAGTTAAAAATAGGATGATAAAGGAAATTAATTTACTAAATGAAACGAATTGAAAAAATAGAATGTCTACCAAAAAGCTGCACTCTCATACTATAGACGAACGAGTCTCCGGCGACAGACTATTGTTTCTGACTGTATCAACCAAAAACTAATCTAAAGTAGTGACTATGCGGAAATTTTTTAAGTAGCATTTTTTATATTTTTATTAAAAAAAAGCGTTACGCCCAGGCCACAGTAGGATTTTCACCTGTATCGTGGGGGCAGAAACAGAAACAGAAACAGAAACTTTTTTATTCAATATAGATTATAAATAATGCTTATTGAAAGTCACTCCTTTGTATAATTACAACTGGCAGTTAACATACATAAATTTCACAAGGACACACATCCAGACCCGGAACAATTATTTGTAGGCCGTACAAATACTTGTTCCGTGCGTGGATTTAAAATAGCTGTTATTAAGGAGGATGATGATAATAAAACAAAATTTCGTTGATAAGATTCGGTTATATTTAGAAATAGATATGGAAGTAAGCGGGATCCTTAAACAAAATAAAAACTCCACATCTTTGTAAATTAAAAAAAAAAGATTATTAATTATTAGAAAAAAGAAATACAGTACAGTACAGCAACGCCTAATAACATATACTCCTGCTGAACTGAACTACTATTCGACTATAATAGTGAGAAATCCACGCGTCTCTTATTTTCGACTGCAGCGAAGCTCAAAAGTAGATGTAGTAGAAGATGTAGTAATGGTAATATTGAGACAATTTTGTTATCCAATAATTACTCGTAGATTATAGAAGTCATTATAAAATAAATATTGCGAATATGAATTGCCAATACTTCCTAAAAATAATACTAAGCAAATGTGCGTGTCCTTGAGTTTACCTGACCTTTTATAAAGTTATTTATGTATTCTTGAATTCGAAAAAAAATCGTACAAAGATATTTTGTGCTTACCTGAAGTAAGCTTAAACTCGACAGATGACCCGAAGCGCAGTTTTGTCTGTGTGTTTGTGTATGACGGCGTGCTAGCCGGCTGTTTCTGTTCATTGCAGTAGTTACTCGATATGCCTGTAAATATAAATGCAAATTTTTATGGTGATGTACCGACACAAATTCTTGGCTCTTTCGATCAACAACTTATAGTTATTATCGAAGCTCATATATACACAGAGGTAAAAGTCCGCTAATAGTACACCAGAATCAAATTGTAGACTTTTTAGTTAGCTTTAACCGAAGTTAAATAAAATCATAAAACGAAAGAAGAGATTATAGATTATGTAAAAAGGAAATTTATAATCTCGGCCTATTGAAAACAGGCGTGAATGTTTATGTGTCTAATTCTAAATTACCTATTTGTGAATTAACGCTACTGGCGTTATAGTTGCTGTTGTCGCTCTGACGGCGACTGTTGTTGCTCGGCAAGTCGTAGGCCGGTATGTGCTGGCTCGTAGTGGAGCTGCTCGAAAGCGATTCTGTGTGTAAAACGTTTATAAATAATAAAAAGTACAGTCGAAAGATAATTGCAATTTTCGATCATACGATATGTATGATACCCTCTGTATGTTTTTGAGCATCACAAAAAGAAGAGAAAGAGAAAAAGTAAAGTTTGAAATATTACTGGAAAATTTGCATATGATATAAAAATGGAACTTGTAAAAGTACAGAATAATATTATACAACAGTTGCAAAAGGCAAGAGTAAACTTCAGGAAAACTGAGAAATACACTGAGGAAGCAATTCATAAAAACAAGAATACGATCAATAGAAAACAAATGGAAAGAGCTTACAAATAATCACTACGAAATAATTAAATTTTTGCATACAAAAATGTTGAGCTCGCACGTGTGTGACGGTCTCTAGCTAAACATAGCAAAACTACGCTGAATATTTATTAGGAAAACATTTCAGCTATTCCCCAGTAGGTGACGCTAATAAATGCAAGGTAAAAGCACTATTTAGAAATGTTACCGTTTCGACATCAAAGTATCGATAATGTTGTTGAAGGTTACTTAGTTTGTAATGTTTTACGATATAATAATAGGGAATATGCATGTTTTTTTTTTGCACAAATCTATTTATTATGACTCCTATCACACCAAAAAATCATAGAAACTTTTTAAGTCACGAATAACGTCATGGATGAAATGAAACGTTAAGAAATAAAATATTTAATTTCCAATAACTAATAATTAATTCAAACAGCAGTCACATTGGTGGCATCTTGTATGACGTCACTAGGTACATTAGACGCTATAATAATAGTGTTGCGCGCCACTATTAATGTCTTGTACATGGCAACACTAGTTACCATCAGCGCCCTCTAGTGTCGAGTAGCAGAACTAGGAGAGTTAAGATCTTTCTAGAAATTTCGGGACCGAAATATACTCGAACATTCTAGATGTTGGAAACGACCACGAGCGAGTCAGTATTGACTATTGAATTGGCGATACAAGAGAATACTGCAAAGCGAAATACCGGCGAATTAAAGTGATCAGTAGTGTAACTGTGTTTTATTATTAGTGTAATTTTAAGTTGTAATTAGTGTTATGTAATTAAAGTGTCAATTTTGGTAATTCAATCGGTAGTTTTTAATTGTCTCGAACCCCAAGCTCGTAACTGAACGAACACATTGAGAACGATCTCGAAGATAGGAGTCAAACCATAGAATAACAGATCTAGATACATTAATCGACTTCAGGATACTTTTAAGGATATCAAAATCGACAGAATTAAACGCACTGCTGAAATCTAGTAGAACAAGAACTGTTAAAAATCCATGGTCCATATTCCAACGAATATCGTCAGTAACTTTAAGAAGGGCAGTTGTTGTACTGTGACCAGGTCGGAAACCAGATTAATATGGACATAAAATATTGTTACTGTTGAGAAAGGCTGACAATTGCTATATATTTATTAGTAAGATCATAACTTCAATATTGTACTCAAGTGCGTGTATTTAAGTTGAGTAACGTTTATTATTACGGACCTAAATGTAATATTTGTTTATAATTTATTTTTTATTTTTAGGTTTTTTAATGAAACATGGTTCTGATTCAGCTGAACACCAACCACACGAATCGAATATTGTAGGGACAGATTTTGCAGTTGGAATGTTTTATGGTTATTGGTTGGTTATAGTTTAGTTCATATACGAGGGTGGATTGAAAAGTACTCGACCTAACACAGATCCATTCAATTCTAAAAATCAAATCTACCCACATTATTTAGTTCAGTTCAGACTAGTTCATTGTGTGAAGTTCGAAACGTGTGCGATAATTAGTTGTGATTTTATAAATTTATTAACAAAGTAATCGGACATAATTTCCGCGAATGGAGCAAATCGAGCAGCGTGCCGTCATTAAGTACCTCCATAAGAAGGGGCTATCATCAAAAGCCATCCATGATGACATGGTCAGTACATTAGGCGATTGTGCTCTGTCATATTCATCCGTCAAAACATGGATAGCAGAATTTAAGCGTGGTAGAGAGAGTGTGAAAGATGAACCCCGCTCTGGAAGGCCTTCGACGTCAACTACTGACGAAAATATTAAAAAAGTACTTGATTTAATAATGGGAGACCGCAGATTAAAAATTAGAGAGATAGCCGAGATTATAGGCATCTCTTATGAACGAACTCAAAACATCATTCTCAACGAGTTGGGTTTCCACAAGGTGTCTGCGAGATGGGTTCCGCGACTGCTTTCAGTTGAACAAAAAAGGACGCGATTGACTATTTCACGCGACTGTTTGGAGTTATTTGAAGCCGATGCAGATGATTTTTTGAATCGTTTTGTTACTATAGACAAAACATGGGTTCATTACTGTACACCGGAAACAAAACAACAATCAAAACAGTGGAGAAGACCTGGTTCACCACCCCCTAAAAAGGCTAAGTCGATTTTGTCTGCAAATAAGGTGATGGCTTCAGTATTCTGGGACTCGAAAGGTGTGATTATGATTGATTATCTTGAAAGGGGTCAGACTATAAACTCTGATTACTACTGCACCTTACTACGTCGTTTACGAGAGGAAATAAAAGAAAAACGTCGAGGAATGCTCAGAAGAAAAGTTCTGTTTCATCAAGATAACGCCCTTGTTCACACGTCAGTACAGTCAATGGCTGAAATTCACAACTGTGGCTTTGAACTGTTACCGCATCCGCCGTATTCACCTGATCTGGCACCATCAGACTTCTTTCTGTTCCCTAACCTAAAAAAGCACTTGGGAGGTCAAAGATTTTCGACAAACGACGAGGTTAAAGCAGCTGTAGACGCATATTTTGACTCTAAGGAAGAATCATTTTTTTTCAACGGTCTAAATGCTTGGAAGGGGAGGTGGCAAAAGTGTATTGAACTTGATGGTGATTATGTAGAAAAATAAAAATATAACTGATTTAGTATGTGTTTATTTTCTTGGTTAGGCCGAGTACTTTTCAATCCACCCTCGTACTACAGACCAGAAATTGTGGTGCCAATAAAATTCAAGAATCTTATATAAGCATCTATTATAATTTCCACGATACTTTCCTGTTTTACTTAATTACTACAGTTACGTAAAGTCTAAACTATTGTCTTAATTACCGGGTTAACTTACTAAGAAATTATCTAGGAACTACTTAAAGCATCTATTATAATTTCCAAAATACTTTCCTGTTTTACTTAACTACTACAGTTACGTAAAGTCTAAACTATTGTCTTAATTTCAGGGTTAACTAACTAAGAAATTATCTAGGAACTACCTAGGTAAACTAAGGAAACTACCGAGGAGGGCACGTGACGGAGGGCGACTGACTCGCCCAGCGGCGGCTCGCTAAAAATGCTGATTCCAAACTGTACGCATGACGTACAGTCGCCACCACAGAATACCTAGTAAATATGCTGTTAAAGGCAAATGCTATAAGCTGTCAAAAGGTATTTGTTAGATTTGATGTAGTTGTCAAAATCGTGTCTATAATACGATTTTACGTCCAACCTGGCCTTAATGAGCAAGCTCCAAAAATGAATGCACGAACAAATGAATGGATGAACGAAGGAATGAATGAGTAAGGCGGTGTATGGCGCCGTGTGGCTCGTGGCGCGTACCTCGCTGCGCGGCGAGCGGCGCGGCGGGGTGGTCGGGCGTGCGCGGCAGGCCGGCGCGCCCCACCAGCATGGAGATGAGCGAGGGCCGGTGCTGCTGATGCTTGTCGCGCGCCAGCGCCTCCGACAGCCGCTTGCCGCCCGCGCCACCCGCCCCGCCCGCGCACACGCTCTCCGCCATTTGCTCTGCGCACACACACACAACTCCTCACTCGCTTACCTCAATACACCATCAAAGTATTTTTTTTATAGAAAATGGGTGCCAAACGAGCACACAGCCCACCTGATGGTTAATGGATGCTGTGGCCGATATACTTATATATTTATCCTTGATTAAGAGTCAAAATGTCGATGCGTTGTCACCCCTAAGGACTAAGACAACATTCCTCGTTTCCACTAAAAAGGGTCTACGGTTACACTTACCATACAAAACACGACAGAATTAAGCTACTAGTGGTTCTGTAAGAGCTTGGTCCTACCCCGGTCAAGCGAACCATTCATGCAACAGCCATTATATATCTGCAGCATGGCTCTACCACGTATAAGTAACCGCTTACACGCACTTTATTACAATAATTGCTGTAAGAATAGTTCAGTTTATTTTATACAAGAGGGGACATACGAGCATGCGGCTCATGATGTTAAGTGTCGACCGACGCCCACGAACAACTGCAGCACCAGGGGAATTGCAAATGCGTTGTCCGCCTTTTAAAAATGAGTAAGATCATTTATTAAAGGTCCCTAAGCCATATGAATCCGGAAAAATCATTGAGTTCGTGGGGCATCCATTTGTCAAGCTTTTTTACCTTGCCAATGGATGTAAATGAAGCAATATTGTTTTGATGCTAACGTCGAAAGATGCTGCTAATACAGCCGTAAATTGAGTATCATCAGCTTCCACGATCACCCTTAATTCGTCATTGTCGACCAAAACTTTCGGACGACCACGGTGTTTATTTTTGTAGTCGAAATTTCTAAAACGGCAGCGGGCAAGCCAATAACAGGTGGTGCGTTCGTTTGTAGTATTAGCTCCGTAAACGTCGTTGATGTTGCCATGGCAGTACTCATATTCCATTCTTAATCGAATTTTTAACGTATCCATGATGACTCTGATGACATGAGCGTGTTAATGCAGCATCCCCATGCTGGGGGTGGTAGTGCTGGGATTAACGGCGACGGGTATAGTGCGCGCGATTGAGGGAGGGTGGGAGGTCCCCTTAAAACTGAGCAGGATACATCATTTTCTTTCTTTATGCGGAATTAAGCAAATTAGTTTATAACAACCCCAAACGAAAATTATCATCGACCGGTCCGGACCATGATAATTTTCGTTTGGCCACACGCACACATGCGACCGCGCGCACATACCGAACTTGTAGTGGTCGTGCGAGTCGCGCAGCGCGCGCAGGTCGCGCGCCAGCTCGGCCAGCAGCGCGCCGCGCGCGCGCCCGGCCGGCAGCTTGAGCCCGCGCGCGCGCTCGCGCACCACGAACTGCATGTGCCGCTCGTGGTCGCCGATCGCCGGCTGCGACAGCTGTGCACCACACACCACAACACCGTCAATAATTGTATACTTCTTGCTTATCATGCGCGCTTGTGACCTTTAAGTCGCGTATCGATTATGCGCTCCGCCTTGGAATGCGCATCAAATTGTTCGTTGGAACGCTCGAACATGGCGCGGGCTGTTCCATTTGGTGTCGATTTTTTACCGCGTATCAAAGTAGTCAAGTTTTGGCGCGCGCGCCGGTAGAGACGGTTATTTATTTATTTATTTCCCACTAAACAATTATCATTACAGGTTTATCACCTAATGCGATAATGTAGAAAACTATTTTATAAACTACAATTACAATTACACAGCTACAATCTAATAATTACTGATTATAATATGTACTTATTTCAAACAACACAAACATGAACTTATTTTGTAAATAAACAGCAGCGCTAACTAGCTCAAATGCCTGATCTTGAATACATACATCGTTCGATGTATTTAGTTGCCGAAGCTTGTACCGCAGTGTGGCCATTAAACATGCGCCACCTTGCTTACGCCCATCTGCCCGATCACACCGAAGTATCTTGTATCCAAATGTGATGAGTCCCGAATCATAGATAGAATTGTTACATCCTGTTTCCGTTATTGCAAAAAAAATCATAACTCCCACATAAAAATCGTGTAATTTTGTTCTCAATCCTCTCACGTTCTGATAGTAAATCTCCACAGACTTGAGTGATTTCTGATTATTTATTGGGTGGTTTATGAAACCACACCCACACACTTAACTTAACACTTAACTGCCCAACATTCTGGTTTACATAGTATCTCATATGAACTTTCTGAAACTCCTGTTATAAATGACGCATAGTCTCTTTCCGTTTTATGTTTAATTTTTTTTATTGTTATTTCCGTCTCTTTTCCACATATCCTCTTTACATGTCCTTCTAAACTTTCTAGTGTGGTATCCTTTTTTAGGCGCCAAACATGCAATCACTTTTTCCATTCAGTGCCTTGAATATTTCCTATACTAGTATTTCCTCCTCTTATGACTTGCTTGCCAGGATTTTTCTTTTTCTGAACAGTAATCTATGATCCTTCCTTTTTGCTAGTTTCCATCTGAGTTTCTGTAGTATCTGTCGATAATTGTACTTTATCAAAACATTCCATTGTTTTTTTTTATATAATACATGCTGTAGTATCTGTCGATAATTGTACTTTATCAAAACATTCCATTGTTTTTTTTATTATAATACATGCTGGTTTTGTGGCCACACATGCCACTATACTCTTATTTTTGTTCACAGACTGATTTTTACTTATTACATAGTTTTCGTTTTATGTGAGTACATTTGAAAATTATATAGTCTCTTTTCTGAATTCCTTCTCATTTCTTTCTTTTGTGGGCTGATTTTTGTTCAGATAATTCTGTAATTACTCATTTTCTGCACCAATATTTTTATCTGCGCTTCTAATTCATCGATTTTGCTCGCCTTGTTCTGCACTACCTTTATAGTATTTCGAAATTTATGTAGTTTTTTTTCGGTATCGACAAATCTATCCTTGAGCAAATTGTACTCCCTTACTTGATCATCCATTTTAAGGTTCATCTCAAACCGAAATTCTTGCAATTCTTGCAGTACTTTACTACTGATATACACTTCTATCACTTTTTTGGAATTATCCCATTGCCTGGGTCTGTGTTTACATAGCAAGGAGTAAAAGTTTTATTCTGGTTACCTCTAACTGGTGAGTCCGAATTATCCCGCTTCGGCGCACTGCAAACTCATCCTGGGTATCTCAATTCATCATTTGTACTTACGAGTATATTCTTCAGTAAATGCTTCATATTTATCCTTCGTCAGAGCCAAACACTTAAGATGGTACAATTTTTTGCATTCATCTCTTACACATTTCATGTACGAAATGTCATATATTACGGTATCGCAGCCGTTACATTTTGTACCCATTTATTTCAGAATTAATTACGTTCAACTGATCACACGTCCGCTAGCTCGCGCTTACGTACGTATATTATGTATATATTAACGGTTGTTTTCATCATTCGCATGTTCGTTGCGTTCCGAGCTATGAATGACCAAAATTGCCGTAAATTGATAAAATTATATGGGTCATAATAATTGGTGTGGTATAGCCAAAGTAGTTTTTATCATAATAAATCGAAGAGAAGAGAAGCAGAGAAGATGCTTGGAGAGAACTATGAAAGCGACACACGTACCCTGCCGACATCCATGTTGAACGGTCAAACACTCTTTCCCTTGGAATGGTAATGAGTAGTCGCATTTAAACATCTTGTAATTTTTTTAAATAATTAAATAGTTACATAAATCTAAATTAAATTCAGTGACAATATTAGGAGCGACGAAACCGCAAGGAGCTTATTCATCCAGCCAAACAACAAGCGCGGTTGCGGAGTCACTGTGGGTGAGACCAGCTTGTATTTCTATCGTGCTTAAATCTGTCTAATGTCACATCGTGCTGTGCCCACTTTCGACTGCTTGTAACCGTATGCGCGCCTAGTACTCTGATCCCTGCACTGTATGTACATGAACACTGCATACGCATAACCGACAACATCTTTCCTCTCGCTCTCTTGCCGTAGTATATTTGCTACGACGATTGCGTAACGGCGCTGCACTACGGAAGGACTACGACCGGTTTGTTACTTATTACGAACAAAAAAAGCCGCATAACTTAAATATGGATTCACAACTATTAGACAAGACACAGTCGGAACCAAATTTAAACACAGCAACTAAGGACTCCACAAGTGGCTATATTACCACCCGTATGAAGAGAAAACGGAGTAATGACTTTTCAGAATTTCGTGAGGAAATGATAGAACTCTTTAATATCTGGTCAGAAAGACAAAACGAACAGTTGCAAAAGTTTTTTCCAATATTAAACAACATTCAAACAGCTCACAGGGGTATAGAAAACTCCATATCTTTTCTAGCAGAGCAAAATGCCGAGTTCAAAAATAAAATAGAACAACTGGAGTTAGAAATAAAAAAGAAGAATGAGAATAGAGTGATCATAGAGGACCGGGTGGAGGATGTAATGAGAAGCTCTCGAAAAAGTTCCATTGAAATAAAAAATGTAACTATTGATTCGCATACAACAAAAGAAGAGCTAATTGGCTTAGTGAATAACTTCACTAAAACTCTGGACTTAAACCTATCAAAAAGTGATATCAAAGACATCTACAAGTACAAAGGATCAAGAGAAAGAAAAACAATAATTGTAGAACTCAATTCAAACATTTCTAAAGATCAAGTCCTAAGGACTGCCAAAGAATACAACGTGCGCAACAAACCTAATAAGTAAGCTGCTAAACACTTGGGCATTAACAAATATGCAGATACCCCGATCTTCATTAGTGAAAATCTGACTCCGATTGCATCTAGATTGTCTTTCTTGCAAGAGACCTCAAAAAATCTAAAGGATATAAATTTTGTTGGACCTCATACGGACGTGTATATCTGAGAAAAGATGAAAAATCTCCTATAATACAAGTTCACAGTGAATATCAAATCCAGAATCTGATGAATGAGTAACTAGCCGACTACGTTACTGTACTTATATTTTTAATTTCTTATTCTTGCATTTTTTTCTTCGTTTAATAATAAATAAAGAATAAAAAAATACACAATAAATAAAGTTAGGTACTTTTATCTCATACAGTCAAGCAAAAAAACAATTCTTGAACATCATCCACTTCATTACTCTATAAAAAAACTAAATCCATGCATAATTATATAAAATATAGTATTGTACTGAAATTTTGGTACAATGCCAATACAGTTAATTGTTATTATTACTCTAAAATTTATCATGCATTTAGTTTTAGTGTTTATAGAACATTGTATGTGACTGTTTTAACCAGTATAACAATTGCAAAATACCATAATATTTTTCAAAACACTAAATGTTACAGGTATAACCTTTCAACTACACCGTTTACTTGTATTATTTTCAAATATGGATAAAAAAATCAGGAAATTATACATGAATTAGATAACTTAACAAACATTAAGTTTCTCGTGTTCCATAAATAGTTTGCATGACTACTTACCACCTCTGAAGCCGTCATAATCTATAGCAAACCAAAATATCAGAAGCATTTATAAGAATTCCGATAATTTAAGTGCCAACCTAACTCTACTTTCACAAAACATTGACATTATTATACTAACTGAATGTAGGTTAAACCCCAATATAACCGTTAGGTCAGGTTACTTAGCCTATTGCACCACATTCAAAGTCACGAAAAGTGACGGTGTTGCTATTTATGTTAACAATTCTCTGGAACATAAAGTAAAAGAAATATCAATATCAAACGCATCTTGTCTTGAAGTTACCTTACCGGACTGCATTTTATTGTGTATATATAGGTCTCCGTCAAATAAAAACACAGATAATTTCCTGAGCTCTCTAGATGCTCTTCTAAACGATACCAAATATGGTAAAAATATTCTTATCATAAGTGATATAAATATAAACATTATGGAAGAAACGATGGATTATCGTGGTACCAACTACCTAGAAATGTTATCAAACCATGGACTATTGCCTGGACATAGATATAACACAAGAGTTAATAGTTATATAGACCACGTTCTTGCTAACATAGACCCTACTAAACTCTCAGCCACAATAGCCGTATTAGAATTGACCATAACAGATCATCTAATGACACTAATTTATATTAATTCTAATACAAAACGGATATCGCGTAACAATGCGAAAACCATTATTGACTATCTGGGAGCACTTGCTACTTTGCGTGAACATAAAGCCTCTGAACTGTTGTCAATTGATCAGCCGGAGGATTTAGCTCGGGAAATTATTAATGTTATATCCACATATCTGACACAAAATACCAAAACCATCAATGTACCTCGCAATAAAAGACTTTGTATTACACTCGGTATGCTAAAATGCATTAACAACAGAAACGAACTTCAAAAACAACTACACCAGGACTCAACAAACACAATTTTACAAATATCCTACAGAAGATATCGCAACTATTGCAACAACCTGCTCAAAAAAATAAAGACGACAACACGAAAGGGAACAATTACTTAAAACTAAAAATAATAACAAACTTTTATGGAATACCATAAAAACTATAACAAACTTAAACTCGACTAAATCAAAAAATGAAGATTTAATTAAAATTGCAGGTTCAGATATAGAGTCGGCTAACTTAATTAACAGCCATTTTATTAATGTAGGCAAAACACTTGCTGCGGAAATATCACCGGCCCCGACCACAAATGACTACAAAGAATCATTCAACTCTTTTCCCGCTGTTACAAACTCGATTGGTATTGTTGAACCAGATTTGTCCGAAATTGAAATGATTATTATGAATCTTAAGTCTGATTCCGCCTGTGGTTGGGATAAAATACCCACAAGATTTATAAAAATCGCGAAATTAGAACTCATCCCTGTCTTACATCATTTGTTCTTCCTCTGCTTCGCCAAAGGAGTCTTTCCCAAGGTTGTGGATCCCAAGAGTGGGGATAGAGACGACTTAAATAATTACAGGCCTATTTCAGTACTTACTGCCCTTTTCAAAATGTTTGAAAAACGAATAAACAACCGTCTCTTAAATTTTCTGATTAAATATGACATTATCTCTGCTTCTGTCTGGCTTTCGGGAGAAGAAAAATACAGAAGATGCTGTTCTTTCTCTGACCAGCAAAATCGTCGACTTAATTAATAACAAATTGAAAACTCTTTGTGTATTTTTAGACTTAAAAAAGCTTTTGACACTGTCTCTATCACCATTCTTATAGAGAAGCTGGATCGACTTGGAATACGTGGTACTTTTCACACCCTTCTCACTGACTACCTTAATAACAGAGCCCAACAGGTAAAACTTGATGATCTCACTTACAGTTCAGTTGAGTCTACATCTCTATAATGTGTCCCACAGGGTAGCGTACTTGGCCCTACCTTGTTTCTTATCTATATTAATGACCTTAGTCTTATAAAAATTTAAAAGGGCACAATTATTTCCTACGCTGATGATACGGCCCTTCTGTTCCATGGGAAAGCTGGCAGGATGTATATAATAAAACAGAGAGAGGTCTTCAAATAGTAACTAAATGGTTAAAAAACAATCTATAATCTTTAAATATTGATAAAACTTGCTATATTATTACGTTCTCAATTCTTAACTCTCTACAACCTCCTTCTAATCTACAGCTAACGGCCCACACTTGCAGCAAAAACTCTCTCATCTGCGAGTGTAGTGCTTTAGAAAAGGTTTCTTCCGTAAAATATCTTAGTATGTATATAGATCAGCAATTAAATTGGCAAAGACAAATTGAAAATTGTACATCAAGAGTTAGAAAACTGATATGGTTATTTAAATATCTTAGATATGTTGCAGACAGACAACTTCTGATTCATATAAATAAAACTTTAGTGCAGTCGATCATCAGTTACTGTTTGCCTATTTGGGGTGGAACTCACAAAACGAAATTAATTCAGCTTGAACGTGCTCAAAGATCGATCTTGAAAATTTTACTAATGAAAAAATTACATACAGCACCGTGAAAGTACATGATGATTGTAATGTTCTTACCGTTAGACAGCTTTATATCTTACTGTGTGTTCTAAAAACTCATAAAACCAATACTCCTGATGATAAAATAAATGCTAAACGAAATCCATACTGTGTTATTCGCAAAAAAATATCAAAAACCATTTTTGCACAAAATCAATAATTTTAAATAACAAAATAAATAGAGTAATTTATAACATTGATTTCTAGAATGCAAAAGTACGTTAATTGCTTGGCTGAAGAAATTGGATTACCTTAAAATTTCAAAATCTTGATGACCGAATTTAAATTAGATAAGATTTTTTTGTTTCTTTTTTTTTTTAGATTACAGATGATTTAGTATAATTTACTTTTTGGATGCTACTCCGTTGCCGAGTTCTAGGAATTTTAAAAAATGTTAATATACATGTAAGAATTATTACAAACTTGAAGAGCGCTTTATCCTAGGACAAGTTTAATTAAAACTTAAATGGATTTAACCCACACACTCTGTAAAACATGTACTTTTACCAATAAAATATTATTATTATTAAACACTGGAACAGCTGGCGCGCTTAGTTGATGTACTTCGAACCTTTGGATCGCGTTCCGCGGGACTTACTAGTCGGCGCAGTCATTACCGGCGCGCGCGCCAGGTGCGCGTAATCGATACGCGACTTTACTCGTAGTAAAAACGTACCTATATACACGTCGATATAATTACGCGTGCGTATAGTTATAGAATCATTAGCATAATATAAAGCAGTGACTTATTCCTTATACAATATATATTAATATTAAATTACATCGTTTTGGGAAATAGTTATTAAAAAAAATGGTATTTAAACGGACACTCGCTCATAACTCGCCGCCCCATCAGACATGCACACAAGGTTCACGTACACTTCTAAATAAAAGTAAAATTCAGGGGCGTTCGTAAATTGCAGGAACTAAACAAACAGAGTTAATGTGAAATACAGAGTCCTACTACGCTCGCAGCAAATGCTCATAAATCTAAAACAGGTAAGACTTTTTTATATATCACGATCAGGCTGGTAAGACTTTCTTAGTAAAAATTATATGCAGGAAACGGGAGCAATTTTTAATGACGTCTTTGTCTACTTATTGTCTATACTAATATAATAAAGCGGAATAATTTTTTGTTTGTTTAAACAGGCCAATCTCTGGAATTACGAGTCCGATTTGAAAAAAATCTGCATTCCTTGTATGTTGCGCGGAGCAGCTGCGTATGCGTGCGCGTGTCACCTTGTGCACAATGAAGGGCTGCAGCAGCACGTAGAGCGGCGTGCGGTACGTGACCACGTGCTCCAGGAAGTCCCACAGGTGGTGCGCGGCCTCGTTGCGCCGGCCCAGCTCGCGCATGGCTCGCGCGATGCGACCCCACTCCGAGCACAGCTCACTTGTGAAGCACGCGCACAGTACTTTGAGAGCTGATGACAAATGTGAATAACATTCAAATAAAAAAAAATACTTTTACCTATAGTAAGGTTCTACTTTATCATCAGTCAGTTAAATCCATCCATGACGAATAAGGGCCTTTTTCGTTGTTGGAAGGAAATAGCATTGATATGTCACGTCCGGCTAACAGATGGTAATCGCAGTACTTTACGTGACTCTATTACGTGGTCGCGTAACATTATGGATACCATACACGGTTCAGTTTACAATCCAGAGCTCAAAGCGGCGTTGAGTTTGTAGTGCATCCATATAGACCGCTCACGTTGCAGTACGCCGTCAAGTTTGCATGATGCCGCACCAGTAGAAACCATGGTGTCTCTCGCTTATTGCTCCGACTAACGTCATGCATACTTGACCGCTCATAAACACGTTCAAGTTTACATGACGCTGCACACTTGATCAGTCCCGAGGTCGAGTGTACCGAGGAAGGCGATGCGGTAGAGCTGGTTGGAGAGGCGCGTGGTGCTGCGGATGTCGCGGCTGCCGGTGAAGGTGAGCGAGCTGGCGCGCGCGTCGGCCGCGTTGAGCTTGGCGTTGACGGCGGCCAGCTGGCCCGGCGGCGCGGGCGGGCACAGCGCGCTCAGCACCACCGACACCACGTACGCCACGTCCGACTGCCGCAGCGGCGGCACGTCTGTACGCAACCATCGCTCGTCACACGGCCATACAAACATAACTCAATACTCTACCTCACATTACAAACACTTTTTATGATTTGCAATAAATAATAGAATTTTAGGTACTAATCGCGCAAATAAAAAATAGTATTATAAATGACGTCTCATCTACTCAAATCTTGCTTGCACACCGCCGGCGTCCATTCTCATATTCGTCGGTAATAACCACGAAAAAATAATAAATTGTATGTGTTGCGGTAAGCGTTTTTATGCTTCTAGTCCGAGTAACACAACATAAATGTTCACTATACTTTTGTTTTATGTATTAATTTGTTTTATTAAGTGTCAGTTATTATTAATTCACCAAAAACCAATATTATTTATTTTTATTTTATTTTATTTGGAACACCAACAGCATATAAACATTACATAAATACAAATTGGACATTTCGACAAAGCCATTTACAGGTATTCGCATATGGTTATTTAAATGTAAAGAGACCATGACAACAGTAACAATAAACAAAGTAAATCCCCGACGATGGAGAGTGTTTCAAAATTTAAGAGTATTTAAGAATTTGTTTAAGAATTTGTTGCACCATCGGCGCGGGGGCCGAAGAACTCCAACGCAAACAATCTACCTACATTATGAGGTTTGGTACGGAATAGTTCTAATTCGCCGTTATTTATTGACAGTTTGTTAAAAAAGTCACTCGCACGAATAATAAATGAATTGCGGCGGTAGTTAGTATTGACTCTAGGAATAGCTAGTGGCTGAGTACGTCTAGTTTGTAATCTACGCGGAACCCAGATGCTTACCTTTTCCAGCAAAGCAGGGCAATCAATGATGCCTCCGACAATTTTTAATAGATACGTAATATCGAAGAGTTGCCGTCTTTTTTCTAAAGGTAAGAAGTGGTATCTATTGCATCTCGTTTCATAACCATGGTCCAATTGCTTACACTTGTATTGTAGATATCTCAAGAACCTTTTTTGTACGGACTCAATACGGGAAGTATACACGTTATATTGTGGATTCCAGACCACAGAGGCATACTCAAGGATACTGCGCACATAAGCACAATAAAGTACTTTAATCGGTTTAATAGATTTAAATTCATATGTAGACCTTATAATGAAACCAAGGGACTTGGAGGCCTTTTTCACTACGTAATCAATGTGCTTATCATATAAAAGTTTAGAATCTTGAATGAGACCCAGGTCTTTCATAGATGTAACTTTGTTAAGTGACTTATTATTGATTTTATACTGATAATTTATAGGGTTAAATTTACGAGAAAAGGTCATAGCAAAACACTTGGGAACATTCAAATCAAGCTTATTTTGAGTACAGTATTGCACAAAATTATTCAGATCAGATTGAAGGCGATCACAGTCATCAGAGCTGTTAGTGGCCATAAAGATCTTAGTGTCGTCTGCGTATAATAAGACTCTGGCATGTTTGAAACATAACGCAATGTCGTTAACGAATATAACAAAAAGCAAAGGCCCTAATAAAGAGCCTTGAGGCACGCCAGAAGGAATTGTCATCCACGCAGAAGTAAAACCATTTATTGCAACCGCCTGGGATCTATTACTGATGTAAGAAGAAAACCATCTAAATAAATTACCATGTATACCGGCTTTGTACAGTTTCTCAAGGAGCAGCAAGTGATCTATACGATCAAAAGCTTTACTAAAATCGCTAAAAATACAATCAACCTGTAGCCCTGAATCCATTTGTGAAGAGGTGTATTCATTAAAAACTAAAAGGTTTGATACAGCCGACCTCTGCCTTAAAAAATCATGTTGTTCAGGAGTAAAAGAAGACTGCAATGTAGCATATACCTGTCGGTAGACAACTTTCTCAAATATTTTGGCAAATATACACAACTTGGATATAGGCCTATAATTTTTTACATTAGAACGGTCACCGCTTTTATGTACGGGCGTTACAAAAGCTGATTTCCAGGTCATTGGCACTATACCTTCTTTTAAGAAGAACGCTTGAAAATAATACATAGAGGCGTAACCAAGCTATCTACGCACTGCCTTATAAAAAAAGGTGTTATATTATCAGGCCCAGCGCCTTTATTCATGTTAGTAGTTTTCAGCAATATTTCAACCTCCTTCGGATTTATATTTATGTCACCAATACTAAAATATTGGTAAATCCAATTGGGCATACCTTAAGCGCATTAAAAAAATTACGTATAACATGATTATACGGAATTATTAAAGTAGTTTAAATACATTTCGACAGCACTATCGGCTTCAACACCCTCGAAAACCATGAAAATGACACCCATGATGAAAAAATTGATACCTATTGCAGCCGCCATCTTGGATTTACATTTCGACAGCACTATCGGATTCAACACTCTTGAAAACTATGAAAATGACACCCGAAATGAAAAAATTGGTACCAACTTCAGCCGCCATCTTGGATTTACATTTCGACAGCACTATCGGATTCAACACCCTCGAAAACCATGAAAATGACACCCAAGATGAAAAACTTGATATCTATTGCAGCCGCCACCTTGGATTTACATTTCGACAGCACTATCGGCATCAGCACCCCCGAAAACCATGAAAATGACACCAATGATGAAAAATTTTATATCTATTGCAGCCGCCATCTTGGATTTACATTTCGATAGCACTATCGGCTTCAACACCCTCGAAAACCATGAAAATGACACCCATGATGAAAAAATTGATACCCATTGGAGCCGCCACCTTGGATTTACATTTCAACAACCCTATCGGTTTCAACTCCCTCGAAAACCATGAAAATGACACCCATGATGAAAAAATTGATACCTATTGCAGCCGCCATCTTGGATTTACATTATGACAGCACTATCGGTTTCAACACTCTCGAAAACCATGAAAATGACACCCAAGATGAAAAAATTGATATATTTTGCAGCCGCCATCTTGGATTTACATTTTGGCAGCACTATCGGCTTCAGCACCCTCGAAAACCATGAAAATGACACCCATGATGAAAAATTTTATACCTATTGCAGCCTCCACCTTGGATTTACATTTCGACAGCACTATCGGCTTCAGCACCCTCGAAAACCATGAAAATGACACCCATGATGAAAAAATTGATACCTATTGCGGCCGCCATCTTGGATTTACATTTCGACCACCCTATTGGTTTCGACACTCTCGAAAAGCATGCAAATGTCACCCATGACAAAAAAAATTATACTACTTACTTTTAGTACGTACTACTATTATTTATTCTGTGCTTTTAAATATTGTGTAATAAAAAAATCTCTTATTATTATTATAATCAAGTATTTAAGAAATTTGGTTATTCGAATATTGTGTATTTGTACAGCGATCTTTTTGAGCCGCTGAAAACAACCGAAACAATGTCCACTCACGACGGCGACTGAAGCCCGTCAGGGTACATATGTTCTGTGCTGAAGCCGAACCAGGGCATAGAATCTTAGTAATGCTTGAAAAACGCAATTATTATTATACTAAATTTAGATGAACCAAAAGAACGTTTAAAGTCTATCAAACGTATAGTTTTTAGATTTTAGTCGTATTATAATATACTAGATCCATCTGTTGGCACCAGATGTCGCCTCTGTATAGGACAGTTACTATACTCTTTGAGCCGAACTGAGCCGAACTAAACTTAATACAAAGGTACTCTGTGAACTAAACTACTCTGTGGCTGTAGATCCCCATTTACAGAAACAATTTATATACGAGGCAATCAAATCAACGAAAATTTTGCCATTTTGGAGCCGAAAAAAATTAATTATAGCTAAACAAAACAAAATTACACTGCCATTTACATTCAGTGGCTTCCCACATGATAGATGAAGAGATTAAAAAATAGATTGAGTTAAACAATTGATATTTTCAAAAGTTATAGTGTTTACAAGCCACAGGGACATGATAAATCCACACCATAAGCCACTAAAACCCTTTTTTTTATTTAAAAATAGCAATTAATCGATTTAAAAAAATTATTAATAAGTTCAACAATCATTTATCTTTCTAACAATGTGCTTTTTATATCATTTATATGTATAATATGATTGCTAGATACGATTTTATTCGATAATATGTTGGAATTTTAATTTTTAGGCGATAGTAGAACATTACCTTGCGCTTTCGCTTAAGGTATGCAAAAAGTAGCACTTCATGGGTCAGCCTGCTATCTTCTTTCACAGCGTGTCGAATGACGGATCTGAAGTCACGATTTAATTTTTACTATCGTTTAAAATTGTGATAAGCGTGATGGCTACTGCAAAACCTTTGTTCTAAATAATATTAATAATAATAATGTTCTTCAGACCGTGTTATTGTCACAGTACGGCGGCCAATTTAAATGGAGTCTAGTCATCTGTACAGGGCAGGATTATAGGGCATGAGTATGTGCGCAAGCACAGGTGCACTCTCTATTCCCTCACTTTCGTGTACGATGGGACGCCATTCCAACACAACCGGAGAGAAATCGGGCACACATTCAACGACGTTAGAGCTTTTTTTATTGAATATGGGTGATAAACTATCATACACTTTTCATCACAATTGAATCTTTTTTGTCATGAATACGTTAAAAATTCGAGTAGTCATGGAATATGAGTACCATCGCGGCACATGCCGCTTGCAACATTAACGAAGTTTATGAAGCGAATACTACAAACAAACTTACCAAATGTTATTGGTTTGCCGCTTTCCTTCTGGAAATTTCAACCTGAAAAATTAACCCTGTGGTCATCAGCAAACTTTGATCAATAATAACTAATTAAAGTGGAAGGTGATGACACTCAATCTACTACTGAATTAGATTAGTAGTATAACATGATTATACGGAATTATTAAAGTAGTTTAAATACATTTCGACAGCACTATCGGCTTCAACACCCTCGAAAACCATGAAAATGACACCCATGATGAAAAAATTGATACCTATTGCAGCCGCCATATTGGATTTACATTTCGACAGCACTATCGGATTCAACACTCTTGAAAACTATGAAAATGACACCCGAGATGAAAAAATTGGTACCAACTTCAGTCGCCATCTTGGATTTACATTTCGACAGCACTATCGGATTCAACACCCTCGAAAACCATGAAAATGACACCCAAGATGAAAAACTTGATATCTATTGCAGCCGCCACCTTGGATTTACATTTCGACAGCACTATCGGCATCAGCACCCCCGAAAACCATGAAAATGACACCAATGATGAAAAATTTTATATCTATTGCAGCCGCCATCTTGGATTTACATTTCGATAGCACTATCGGCTTCAACACCCTCGAAAACCATGAAAATGACACCCATGATGAAAAAATTGGTACCTACTTCAGCCGCCATCGTGGATTTACATTTCGACAGCATTATCGGCTTCAACACCCTCGAAACCCATGAAAATGACACCCATGATGAAAAAATTGATACCCATTGGAGCCGCCACCTTGGATTTACATTTCAACAACCCTATCGGTTTTAACTCCCTCGAAAACCATGAAAATGACACCCATGATGAAAAAAATGATACCTATTGCAGCCGCCATCTTGGATTTACATTATGACAGCACTATCGGTTTCAACACCCTCGAAAACCATGAAAATGACACCCAAGATGAAAAAATTGATATATTTTGCAGCCGCCATCTTGGATTTACATTTTGGCAGCACTATCGGCTTCAGCACCCTCGAAAACCATGAAAATGACACCCATGATGAAAAATTTTATACCTATTGCAGCCTCCACCTTGGATTTACATTTCGACAGCACTATCGGCTTCAGCACCCTCGAAAACCATGAAAATGACACCCATGATGAAAAAATTGATACCTATTGCGGCCGCCATCCTGGATTTACATTTCGACCACCCTATCGGTTTCGACACTCTCGAAAAGCATGCAAATGTCACCCATGACAAAAAAAATTATACTACTTACTTTTAGTACGTACTACTATTATTTATTCTGTGCTTTTAAATATTGTGTAATAAAAAAATCTCTTATTATTATTATAATCAAGTATTTAAGAAATTTGGTTATTCGAATATTGTGTATTTGTACAGCGATCTTTTTGAGCCGCTGAAAACAACCGAAACAATGTCCACTCACGACGGCGACTGAAGCCTGTCAGGGTACATATGTTCTGTGCTGAAGCCGAACCAGGGCATAGAATCTTAGTAATGCTTGAAAAACGCAATTATTATTATACTAAATTTAGATGAACCAAAAGAACGTTTAAAGTCTATCAAACGTATAGTTTTTAGATTTTGTCGTATTATAATATACTAGATCCATCTGTTGGCACCAGATGTCGCCTCTGTATAGGACAGTTACTATACTCTTTGAGCCGAACTGAGCCGAACTAAACTTAATACAAAGGTACTCTGTGAACTAAACTACTCTGTGGCTGTAGATCCCCATTTACAGAAACAATTTATATACGAGGCAATCAAATCAACGAAAATTTCGCCATTTTGGAGTCGAAAAAAATTAATTATAGCTAAACAAAACAAAATTACACTGCCATTTACATTCAGTGGCTTCCCACATGATAGATGAAGAGATTAAAAAATAGATTGAGTTAAACAATTGATATTTTCAAAAGTTATAGTGTTTACAAGCCACAGGGACATGATAAATCCACACCATAAGCCACTAAAACCCTTTTTTTTATTTAAAAATAGCAATTAATCGATTTAAAAAAATTATTAATAAGTTCAACAATCATTTATCTTTCTAACAATGTGCTTTTTATATCATTTATATGTATAATATGATTGCTAGATACGATTTTATTCGATAAAATGTTGGAATTTTAATTTTTAGGCGATAGTAGAACATTACCTTGCGCTTTCGCTTAAGGTATGCAATTATCTTGGCACTGATTATCAAGATTAGGTGTACGGCTTTTAGCGTCGGGAACGAGAAAAGTTGATTGAAAGTATTCTGAAAATAAATTACACACCGATTGTCCAGTATCACCAGACTGATCGTCATATGTCATAACAGATGGTAGTGCCTGGGACGGCCCTTTAAGCGACTTTGTGTAAGACCAAAAAAGACGTGGGTTATTTGTTACCGAGTTTTCTACTTTACTTATGTATGACTGATAACACTCACTTTCTAATTTTACGGCTCTCTCTCTCAGAAATGAGTATGTTTCATAATCGTACCGGTTACCATATTTTTTATATTTTTTAAAATATTTGAATTTTTCTTTTAAAACCTTTTTTAAGGCGGCGTTGTACCAAATAGGAAATGAGCTACTACAGATAATTTTGTGAGGTATAAATTCGTCACGAAGATCGGTCAGAATACGATAAAAATTATGAACACTGTCGTCAATAGAACCGCTCGATAACAAGACATTCCAATCTTTTTTCGACAAGTTTGAATTAATTTCTA
Source organism: Parnassius glacialis (assembly GCA_033319125.1). Taxonomy (NCBI): domain Eukaryota; kingdom Metazoa; phylum Arthropoda; class Insecta; order Lepidoptera; family Papilionidae; genus Parnassius; species Parnassius glacialis. Next base: position 22,037,531 of record JAVANC010000019.1, read on the forward strand.
CATAATTTCCTTTTTTGTAATTGAAAGCGGTTCTCTTGTTGACAGTCAGAAAACTAGGTATGTCTAAATTTAATTCGATGCAAATTGATCTATGGTGTGAATTCTCTGAGACAAGGGGGTGGTCACTAGGTAGTACATTTACATGGTTATTGCAAAAGACAAGATCCAGAAGCCTATCGTTGCTATTTCGTACGTTATTGTATTGGTCGAGATTACATTCATTAATTATGTCCAAAAAATTTGCCTGACTTTCGTTTAAAACACCCATTGGCCCTAATTGACCGCTTTCCATTAAGTTCCAGCTAATATTTGGCATATTAAAATCTCCCAATACCATAAACAGGTCGTTGGGTGCAGAGTGAAAGTTATCCCCAAGCTTACTCGCGAAGTTATCGATTTGTGTATTCATTGAATAGCCGCCTCCCTCCCTACATAAATAAATGGTGCAAATGTGTAATGCGAGAAGGCCGGCTTTAGTACGGAGTGTCACTGAGACCCAAATATCTTCGGCGGAGGAGTGCCAAGCCGGGCGGCCGGCGGCGGCGAGCTCGCGGCGCACGGCCACCAGCACGCCGCCGCCGTACCGCTGCCCGGTGGAGCGGTAGTCGCGGTCACGCCGCCACACTATATACCGTTCATCAAAAAGTTCACTATCACTAATGCCATCCAATAGCCAAGTCTCCGTTATTGATATGATATCAAAGCTGCTTAAGGCCACATTTCTCTTAAATAAGCTTGTTTTAGTGCGCAGTCCCCGAGCATTTTGATAAAAAATTTTAATAGCGAATTATAGAGTACACAATCGTTACATTATATATAAAATTGGTTCGGATTTTGGTCTGGAATTCACAAAAATCACCAATGCAAAGCGGCATTGCTTTGCGAAAGCGAGTTGTAAGTAAAGCAATTAACAAAACGACGGCAAAAGCAAAGTTAAATAAGCGAGAACGGTAGTATCTCGTAGATATCGACAACACGCAAACACTGCGTAACATTTTAAAAGCAAAATATGAGGTAAAAATAATATGTTCCACCAGTAAATGCGGGGTGCAGAGAAATTCTACCTCTAAGTACATATAGTTACGATAGCTATTAACAGAAGTGCCATCACTAATGACCGCTGCGTACAGATAGTGAGTAATAGCGATAAGCAATACAAAAGAGTCAGGGCTTCCCACGTCGCGGGCGCAACAATTACAATATTTACGCGAGTTGAAATTATATAATCTTGAGCAATATGTCGTACGAGCATTTAATAACTCGAAATATACGCACTTTATGAATTTTATGAAAATTTTAGAAGATCTTTTTCTGTTTTTATGCGGAACGTCGGTGATGTGTCGGATTTTCGGGCCAGAATCTTGCAATGTTTTATCCACACATATTTGTAGTTTTTTGCTTTCGCCAGATCCTTCGCCTTCTTAAGAAGATCTTTATTAAATAGCGTGAGATGGTCGTTGACGTAAACATGGCCTTCATCGGCGTATCCCAGTTGAGAAACTTTGAGTTCCTTATGTTTACGCGCAGCTGCTACAAACTCTTCCTTGCAGTAACGATTGTTGAGCGCCATGATTATGGACTTTTGAGACTCTGCTTTGAGACTGGGGACTCGGGCAATATAATTGATGTCTTCTTTACGTATAGAGCACTGGATAAATTTACTGATATTGTCCACAATATCGTATAAGTTCTAGGACTTTTTCACTGGAATCCCTTTTATTTCCACATTATTGGCCCGGGCCCATTGTTCCTTATCCTGTAGATCTTCTTTGAACTTATTTAGGTCAGCTCCCAAAATGTGGATCAAATTAGTGTGTTCCTCAACTTGCGAAATCCTGGATTCCAGGGACTTCACTGTCACCGACAACTGGCTTGCAGTTTGGTGAGCAAATTCAACTGAGCTCTTAAGATTCGATATTTCAAGCTTAATGGTCTTTACATCTTCAATAAGTGACGCCAAGGGTACAAGTTGCTGCGTAATATTCACTAAGGTAGCCTGCATTTCTTCCAATCGCACTGCTATCCCAGGATTATTATAAGATGTTGATGCAGGAGACTGGGCATTTTTGCAGTCAATACAGCGCCAGGTAGATCTTCTTTCCCCAAGTTTACGAAAATTGGTCTCAGTAATACCAGCACAGGCGAAGTCAAACTGGCGTTTACATAAATGACATAAAGGTCCATCAGACACTTTATTCCCACAACGTGTACAAGAGAACATTTCCGCTTAAGATTATTAAACTTAGTAAAGCGGCCCCAGAGTTGACTGTCACTGATGTAGGATTTACAGGTAAACAACCGAGCGCGTGCACCTTTTACTACGTTCCGACGAGCGCGTGTACCCTTTACCGCGTTCTGACGATGACTGTTATTGTTATATTTGTTTATTGATTTACATTCCTATTTAATATTCAGTTAATAATTTAAGTATATAATTCAATTGATTTTAATATACTATTTAATCAATTTTTTCAATTACTAAATTTTTTCATAATTTATCATTTTAATTAATCATCATCATCATTACAGCCTTTCATAAGTCCACAGCTGAACATAGGCCTCCCCCAAGGAATCACGGTCCTGAGTCACCTGCATCCATCGACTTCCTGCATGTCTCCAGGTCCAGGTCGTCACTCCAACTCGTGGGGGTTCGCCCTACACTTCGCCTTCTGGTACGTGGCTGCCACTCGAGAATCTATCTTCCCCTTCGGTTGTCGGTTCTTCGAGCTATAAGGCCGACCCACTGCCACTTCAGCTTACTAATCTGTTGGGCTATGTCGGTTACTCTGGTTCTACTGCGGATATCCTCATTTCTAAGTATATCAGACAGAGAAACCCCGAGGATAGCCCTCTCCATAGCTCACATAGTGGCAAATTGTACTCCTCGGACTTCTGTACAACTTGCCGAAGGGTATGTATGTGGTCTATGGTGCTAAAGCCCTTTCGGAAACCAGCTTGTTCGGGAGGCTGGAAGTCATCAAATCTGCGCGCGAGACGATTCGTAATGACTCTCGAAAACAGCACGTAGACGCGGTTCAGAAGGGAAATCGGTCTGTAGTTCTTCAAGAGAGCGTTGTCACCTTTCTTGAAGAACAAGACCACCGCACTTCTGCTCCACGCCTCCGGTGTAATGACGCCATGGAGGACGGAATTAAAGAGCTTCTGAAGGACTTCAAGTACCGGTTTTCCACCCGCTTTCAGAAGCTCCGCTGTAATTCCATCCTCGCCTGGGGACTTGCTATTTTTTTTGGGATATCTTCGGAATAGTGTCGGATAAGACTCGCTCTTGGATCGTTACTTGCGTGTGGCTCCAACGATGACGTGTACAGCTGCCCATAGAACCTCTCAATCTCACTCAAAATCTCAGGTGCCCCGGAAACGATGCTGCCACACTCGGTCTTCAGCTTTGACAGTTGGCTCTTTCTGGCAGACAGATCTCTGGCAAAGACTTTGGAACCTTGGTTCCGCTCGATCGCTTCTTCAATACAAGCTGTATTGAAGTTGCATAAGTCCTGCCGCATGCATTTGGAGATCTGTCTGTTCAGTTGCCTGTATGCTGTCAAATCTGTTGAAGACTGTAGCTTCATCTCCCGTCTAACAGCCATGAGATTGAGAGTGTGATCGGAGAGTTTTTGTGTTCTTCTGCGGCGGGTCTTGCAGAACTTAGCTCCAACCGCTTGGACAGTTTCCACGAGTTTATCATTCATATCGTCCACTTCATTGCAGTCTTCTAGGCACTGAAAATGGTTTTGTAACTCGAGCTGAAAGGTTTCGGGACTTTGGAACAGAGCACGAAGGGGACGGAGCGTTGACTTCATTAGACGAGACCTCTCCAACTTAACGTTTAGGTTCAGTGTGCCTCTAACCATTCGGTGATCGCTACTAGTTTTCACCCTCGCGATCACGGAGACATCACTGAACAGTTGTCGTCTGGTCGTCATAATGAAGTCAATGTCATTTTTAGGGTTCCGTACCTCAAAAGAAAAAAACGGAACCCTTATAGGATCACTTTGTTGTCCGTCTGTCTGTCTGCCTGTCTGTCTGTCTGTCAGTCTGTCTGTCTGTCTGTCTATCAAGACCCTTTTTCGCAGGGACGCGTGGAGGTATCAAGCTGAAATTCATACCAAATACCCAAGTCTACTGTCCCTTGGAGCTATGAAAAAATCAAACTTCTAAGCCAACGCAATCAAAATATACAGCCGTTTATACCGCAAATTTTCGACAATCGCAAGGGAATCAAAACCTACAGGGTACTTCCCGTGAACAGATAAAGGAAAAATTGCGAATAGCATAAATTTTTAGTTACGTCATATAATAAAAATATTTTTAATAATTTTAAACTTATATAACTACAGATTTGTTCGGAAAACTCGCTGCGGGAGTCCGACTCGCACTTGACCGGTTTTTTTTGTCGAACCGTCGGGGCTCGACCAGATCCACTTCCTGTGGGCCGCTTCTGGAAGAAAGAGTTCATCATAAAGATTCCCTCTTTCTCCATGAAGTCGGCCAGCTGCTGGCCCCTTGGGTTCCGTTGCCCTATTCCAAATTTCCCTACTTTCAGCTCACCGTTCTCTCTTGTGCCTAGTTTTGCATTGAAGTCTGGGAGACTTCAATGCAAAACCGTATATTGGGTTTTGGAGGCATGCATGGCTCTAGAGATATCCTCATACAATTCCTCCACCTCCTCATCGGGGTGTGCCAAGGTTGGTGCGTAAACCTGTATGACCTTCAGCGAGTACCGTTTGGTGATTCTGAGTATAAGGTACGCAACCCTCGTCGACACACTCTCAATCTTTACAACGTTGTTAACGAGAGACTTGTGGACGATAAATCCGACACCTTCTTGGGACTAATGGTTGCCCTCCCGGTGATACAGCAAGTTGCCGGATTCGAGGTTTACCGTGTCCTCCCCCTCTCTTCGGACTTCGGATAATCCTATAATATGCCAGCGTAATTTATCTATTTCTTCTTCCAGCTGCACAATCTTCTCGTCAGTCCTCAGGGTGCGTGCGTTGTATGTTACCAGGTCGAGTCGAGTTTAATTAATATAATATCATTATTTGTAACGTTATTAGTACCGCTTTCGCTTTATAACCTGAAAATACAGGTTCAGTAAATCGCCATTTCTAATCCCATTCTTTATCCACACGAGTGGTACATAATTATGTATGCGTGAGTGCGTAACTTTACAATATAAAAAAAGGTCTAACATGGTTTCAACGTCACTATAAGCAGGTTTCTGTATATCTTTTTTGTTGGTCTAAGATCATTTGTATGTTATTTATAGACAATACCTTTCCTCCCACTGCCAACTCGTAAACAGAGCGGCATCAAGAGGTTCATTAGCATGTTCTCAGTCTTCTCCGCGGAAGGAAATATGGCTGTGCCCCCGCACATTTGTTCTAATGAGTAACTGTCCTGAAATATAAAATTATTTAATGTTAACATTATTACTATAATTTTACCAATATATATTGAGAAGTAATTAAATGTTAACAGCATTTAAATAATTTTATTTATTTATTTATTCTTTATTACACCAAATATTTGTACAAAAGGCGAGCTTAATGCTATATGGCATTCTCTACCAGCTAACCTTGGGTAGAATTATTGGTATATGTTAGCATTCAAAGATTCTATTTGCAATAAAAAAAAATATTCGGCTATTCTTGTTTCGCAAATAATTCTGATAATTTTCAGTAATTTAATCATAAATAGGCAGTTTACAATGTATATAATAATATGAGTTTGCCTAATAAACAGTCAATCCGCAAATTACTTTGATCAAAATATCTATAAATTTGATCAGCAAGATTCACGATTGGTTAGCAAAGAAATAATAATAAAAGGCAGAGACTGCTGGCCGCAGTAGTTGGTTAAATTTAGTTGTACTGTTAAATTTGTAAAAATACAGAAATACGTATCAAGTAATATCAGCGACAGCAGGTTAAGGTGCGGCTGGGTTGGCCCAGATTTTGATTAGTTGCTTACCCTCTAAGTGCTTGTAAAAATTTTATAAACATGAGTCACGTTGCAGCTTATATAATTAATATGCTGTACTAAAACATTTATAGCCGTCCAGAAGGTCAAAAATTGCCGATTTATTTACTAATGTTTGCTGATCAATTATCTATTTCTGCTGCTAGATTAAATTTTTCTGCTGACAAAAGCATGAATACTATACTAACCCTTTAAATAACACCCATATATATTATAAGAAAATGTCTTTACTATATTTAATTTATGAGACATTATATAGCGCCACGTAGCACTTCAGATTGTGAATGGTTGTGTATTAAAGTACTTTGGTAAAATAAAACTAGTTTATATAACATATTATACACTTCTCTTTTTTATACATTCGTCTTTTACCTCTCTCTTATAACAGGTTTATTCAGTAAAAGGTTTCACATACCCAATACGGTAGAAAGTTTTGTGAGTACTTCCAATCACATCAAAGTATGTCCAATGGATCATTAGTTTAATATAATAATAATAATAATAATACTTTATTAGACTCTCAGTTTGACAAATTACACTTATGTATTATATCTATTTTAAGTTACAAACAAAAACATTTCAATGAAGTTAGCGTTGTCGGCCATACTAGTATAAACTGTTACAGCCGTCAGCGTCTTCCACCCTAAGTAGTACAAAAATTATTTCATTTCGCTATACAATACCCAAACATGCTAAAATAAATATAGAAAATAAAGAGATTTTTTTTTTCTAATTACCACAAACCAGTGTGTGTGTGTGTGTGTGTGTGTGTGTGTGTGTGTGTGTGTGTGTGTGTGCGTGTGCGTGTGTGTGTGTGTGTGTGTGTGTGTGTGTGTCTGCGTTAGTATTTAAAAATTGATTAACCTCTCTGTTTCCATGTAATTAAGATTTAGCAACCAATATAGAATTTTGTCCTTGCATTTATAAAGGGACATAGGGTAAATATGGTTATTTTATTTGCTACATTATATAAATGACTGCTAATGACGTAATATTGTCGCCGGGCTAGAGCAGTTCTATGAGAAGTCATTTTACAAATTTTATTTTTGTTGCGTTTTAAATTAGGTTTAAAATCTGTATTTTTGTGCTTACGTAGTATAACAGACATGACAAATAGTTGTCTTACAGTAAGTACAGAACATTCCTTATAAATAAGTTCAGTGCTATATCTTTGTGATTTACCCAGCATAACCTTTAATATTGCTCTCTGTGCTCGTTCTAAGGGGAGTAGAGTTGTCTTTCCAATTCCACCCCAGGTTAAAATGCAATATTGTAGTAAACTTTGAGCAAGAGCATAATAAACACATAGCAAGGTTTCAAAGTCAGCTGAATTCCTCAATTTTCTGAAAATTGGTATTAATTTTCTAATACGGCAGGTTAAGTTGCTAATATGCGCTGACCAAGATAGGCAGTAGTCTATGATGAGTCCGAGGTATCTTATTTGAGTGGAACGACTTAGTATTGGACAGTTACATTTGCTTTGTTGTTCACATGTATGTGCTTTGAGATGAAATTCCACCGATGGTTGGGTACTAACACGGTGAGTGAAGGTAATATATCTCGTTTTCTTTAAATTAAGTGTCAGTAGGTTACTACTAAGCCACGACATGACCTTACCAAGCGCAAACTCTGTATAATATTGGACGTCTTTCCAATCTTTACCGTGTACAATTAAAGCTGTATCGTCAGCATACGAAATGATTTTGCAGTTAGGCAGCGTAATTTTGCATAAACTATTCACGTAAATGAGAAAGAGAGTTGGGCCCAGTACGCTGCCTTGTGGAACTCCAAACGAGACAGTTGCAGGTAAACTGGTGTGATCACCGATTTTAACTAACTGCGTTCGATTAGATAAATAAGATCTAAATATATTTAAAGCAATCCCCCGTACGCCAATCAGTTCCATTTTATGAAGAAGTAGGGGAACAGAGACAGTGTCGAAGGCCTTTGATAAATCAAGAAAAACACCTATTACTTTTGACTTATTATCAAGATGTTTTGCAATCGTCTCAGTTAGGATTAAAGTTGCGTCTTCAGTAGACTTACCTTTCACAAAACCAAACTGGTTATCCGAAATAATATTATTATGTTTGAGAAAATTTGTGAGTCTAAGACTTAAAACTTTTTCAAGAATTTTAGAAAGCGCACTCAGTACAGATATTGGCCGGTAGTTTTCAACACTGTCTCTGTCACCACTCTTATGTATTGGATGAACTAAAGCCCTTTTTAAGATATCTGGAAAAACACCAGTTTTTAAGCAAAGGTTACACATATATGTTACAGGTGGGATCAGGCTGTTTTTGGCACGTTTTATGAGTAGCGTAGGTATTCTGTCGATTCCTGTGGCTGAATCATTTTTTAAGTTTGTAATAATAGTTTCTATCTCGTAACAGTCTGTATCGAGCAATACCATGGAATTATTCAAAGGGTCGGATTTACTTAGATGTTTAACGATATTAGGATGGCCATTGTTTTGTTGTTTTTTTAATATTGCATTAGCATAAGTTGAGCCTATTTCCGCAAAGTAATTATTAACAATATTGAGAGATTTGTGTGGATCTTGAGTTAAATTTAGTAATTCACAGGGTGGGGGTGAATATTGTTTAAAGTTTGTGATTTTATTTATAGTATTCCAAGTACCCTTTGGATTGCGTTTATTTTTAGAGAACTCAGTTTTCTCATAGGCAGTTTTAATTTTTTTCAACAAATTGTTGCAAAAATTGCGATACCTTGTATAAGTAATCTGTAATATTGCATTGTTTTTATCACGCTTTGCTTTCTTATGCAATTTGTCCCTGTGTCTTATACAGCGTACCAATCCCGGAGTTAGCCATGGCTTGATGCAACGCTTACGATGAGGAATATTTATTTTATTAGAATGAGTAATGATGGCATCAGTAATAATGTTAGTTAAAGCGGTAGCTGCATCATTGGCATCCATGATATTGTATATAAAGCTAAAATCTGTATCAGATAATTGTTTTAATAATGGTGGATAATCAATTTTGAGAGTAGTGGTTTTAGATGGATATCTTATAATTTTCCAATCTAGATGAAACACTATCGGAGTATGGTCAGTAATAAGCGAATCCAGTATATATGTTGCAGTATATCTATTTGATCTCAACATTACATGGTCAATACAAGTTTCGTTGCGAGTAGGGAGAACATGAGCTGCTAAAAATCCATGATGCGCCATTAAATCTAAGTATTTACTCTTGTTAAGTTCATTATTATTAGGAGAGATATTTATATTGATATCTCCAATCAAGACCACTGATCTTACAGTAGCTAAAGAAGCAAGACAGAGATCAAGGCTCTTACAAAATTTATTTATATTTCTTTGTGAAGGATAGTATTATGACATATGACAGTATGATTAGTTTAATGACATCTAGTTAAAGGTAAAGAAGTAGGTAATCATCAAAAGATTTCAATTATTAGTATCATGCCATCTCGTATAATTGAACCGTGAAAATCAACAATCGGAACTTACTGTTATATAATATTTTACGAAATTGGAGAAATGGGTAGTCATAAAATTTCTCGTAAAAATAAAAAATATCTACTACCTCATATCATCCCGTGGGTGTCGTAGGAGGCGACAGAGGAAAACTGAAACAGAAGATGAGTAGCAGGATCTTCTGATCCCCCCGATCTTCTTCCTTATCTTCCCAACAAGCCCCCATTACCACCCCCATATCAGGGTAGATGTTAGTGTGTGAAGCGGGATGCAGCGATGCGTGTGTATATGTATATACTCACGCCGGTGTTGATGACCTGCAAGGCGATAAGGCGCACGACGGTGCTGCAGAAGTGCGGCGGCGGCGGCTGCGACATCAGCGCCGCCGTCGCCGAAGACAGGTTCTCGCCCGAGTTGTTGTCCGACACTATCAACGCCTGCAAGTGCATTATTTTGACGATCAAAGTCTATATATTCGGCTGAGATATCCCTTCGTATGTAAATACTAGGCTGCGTTGCCCCCCCCCCCCCTCCTCGCCGGCGCGGTGGCTTAGTAGCCGTAGCTTGGTCACCCGCGGTGAACAAAGAGGAACCCCTTGGCTGGCCCATGGCTTGGCGAGCCCACTTCGCAAGTGTGTCAGTGGATTGCGGCGGTAGGGGGAGAGGGCACCCGAGGCGGAGTCGCAGGGAAAGAGTAGTGTCGGTATGGCGATGTGCCACTCGACCTATCCTCCGTGACTCTAACGGGGCCGCACCGTTGATGCGCTGGTGGTGGGACCGCGGGGGGAGAGGAGTGTTGGTATTGCGAGGTGCCACTCGCCCTATCCTCCGCGGCCGAAACGTGGTAGGCGGTGGAGCCAAAGACCAGATCCGCCGTTGGAGTCGAGAAAGAGGGTGCTACCAAGCGCTCGATTTTTCTGGCCCCAAGGCCTACGCGTATCAGACAGAGGGGAGGGGGGGGTGAAGTTACGCAGCAGGCCGTAGAGGAAGACGTGCCTTGTGTTTCTGATGCGCCTTGCCTGAGAAGGAGTATGGGAGAAAAGAAGTCCTTCTCCAAGGAGGATCTGCCATAGGGCAGCCAGCGCTGGTGAGGCCGTAGATGTTTTTTTTATATAGGATAAGGGTGACAAACGAGCACACAGTCCACCTGATGGTAAGTGGTTGCTGCGGCCCATAGACATCTACATCTATCCTCGTTTGCGAATCAAAATGCAGATGCGTTGTCACCCGTGAGGACTAAGATGGAATGCCTCATTTCCAGTAAAAAGGGCCTCCGGCCACCTGCACTCACCAAGCGAAACGCAGAAGTAAACCTCTACTTCACGCTGGTATTATGGGTGACAAACGAGCACACAGTCCACCTGATGGTAAGTGGTTGCTGCGGCCCATAGACATCTACATCTATCCCCGTTTGCGAATCAAAATGCAGATGCATTGTCACCCGTGAGGACTAAGATGGAATGCCTCATTTCCAGTAAAAAGGGCCTCCGGCCAACTGCACTCACCAAGCGAAACGCAGAGGTAAACCGTAGAGGTTTTCACGCTGGTATTCTGTGAGGTCGTGGTACCACCCCGGTTCGAGCCGGCCGACCGAAGCCGGTGACAAAATCCACCAAATATACAGGGAAGGCGCTTGCAAATAAGACGATCTCTTCTTATGATGCTAGTATACATACTTGTACAGTATTGAGAAGTGTCTTCACTTGCTGCCAGTGCATAATGTAAGGGCACCTGATCATCGTTTCGTAAACGCCTTTTAGGAGCACAGCTGCTGAGTCCCAGTCAGTATTTCTCTAAAAAAAAACGATTAATTGATTACAAAATATTGATGTAGATTGGGTACTGTTTTTCGTATATTTTTAGTAAATAGTTACTTTTAGTAACAAAAATGCAAGTAGTATAATATGCTACTTGCGTTTTCGTTACTAAGCTTCTTTACACTATTATAATCCTTTTTTTTTATAAAGATGATATAGCAGTATTTCTAGGCCGGCTTAGCGTTTTTTATTGTCGCTTCCCTTGCGCAATATATATGGATATATATAATGAATAACCTATGGACTTACTTCGTACACGTAAGCATTCAATAAATTTTATGTAACAAAATGTGTCGGTTAAACAATCGCCACATATTAAAAAAAAATCTTACCCGTATACTGGGCTTCTTCGCGATCTTCAAGAATACTTTATCGAGACGCCGCAGTATCATTATAAGTGAAGGTCGTAAATCCATTTCCGCCCATTCTCCAGCGGGCAATACCAGTGTCATATAACGCTGTAGACCACGGCAGCCCATGGACTCGGGGTCGTATGGAGATACTTTAAGCAAGGAGTGTGCTATTTCTGCAAGACGCTGAAAATTTTAAGGACAAATTAAAGATTAAAAAGGAAATAAAATCTGTATTTTGAAATCAAACATTTTACTTAATATACTAACTTATTGATTGCTGATAATCGCCTGTGAAGGATGTGTGAGGTCAAACATTAAATATGCTACTTGTACTGTGTTAGATATCCATCATCATTCATCATCATTACAGCGCTTCACAAGTCCACTACTGAACATAGGCCTCCCCCAAGGAATGCCACAAAGCACGGTCCTGAGCCACCTGCTTCTATCGACTTCCTGCATATCTTACCAGGTCGTCACTCCATCTAGTGGGGGGACGGACAACCGATGGGGAAAAAAGGTTCTCGAGTAGCGGCCTCATACCGGCGGACGAAGTGATTGTCGGTTCTTAGCTATATGGCCGGCCCATTGCCACTTCAGCTTACTAATCCGTTGGGCTATGTCGGTCACTCTGGTTCTACTACGGATATCCTCATTTCTAAGTTTATCACACAGAGAAACTCCGAGCATAGCCCTCTCTATAGCTCGCTGAGTGACCTTGAGCTTCCTCATCCGGCCAGCAGTGAAGGGTCAGTGTTAGATATTACTATTAGTTTATTGCAATACAACAATATGATTAGTATTTCGTACTAATACACTGGCATGGTCTGGGGAATGAGAACAGCCTAATCATCCAGGGGCGACGTCAACTGAACGCCATGTAAATTGACCATAGACTAGAACCTCTCGCACGGTTGTCAGTTCCCAACTTATAAGTCAGTTCCTTGGGGCTCCGGATACAACTGAGAACACATTAATTTGGTGACAGCCACCAGTCAGAGCATAACCGTCCGTGGAGAGAAGGAGATGAAGTTGAAGCTAGGCAACATGTTCTACTTGCATAATGTCATCGTGGCTGATATAATGAACGACTGCATCCTGGCTCCAGACTTTCTGAGGAACAATTGTTGTGAGATTGACGTTAAGCAAAGTGTTTTGAAATGTGGACAATAGGAACTATTCGTGGAAGGGGTTACCAGGGAATATACAGCCTTAAGAAGTGTGTCCTTCTTCCGAGATCGGAAACGATTGTGCCGGTTAGTCTTTCTCGGAATCCTGGACAAGCTCATACAACAGTTTTTGTTGTCATATCGAAGTGATGTTCACGAAAGTACATCAGTGACACCACCTTTCGCAAACTTTGGAAGAGAATTACGGCTGCCTACAGACCTGATCACCGGAATAACACCTGAGGTACCACGCAGTATAACCGATTATGCAAATGAATTGCGGTACAAAATTAATGACATTTATGAGCACGTCAGACAATCGGGCCAGCAAATGTCTGAAAAAATGAAAACCTGGTATGACCGCAAAATGAACAAAAAAAGGGGAAGATTCACTAGTGTGGTTGTAAAATCCAGTTCGTAACAAATGGAAATCTCCTAAGCTTCAAGCTAAATGGGACAGACCGTACCGGATTGTGACAAGGATCAATGACGTAACCTACCGGATACAAAAATGTGTAAGAGGTACTCCTAAGAACGCCCATGTGGATCGACTGGCGCGTTACTATAAGGCCCGATAATGCTCGGGACGAGCATGTCTTAGTAGGGGGCAGTGTTAAGCGCCACTATTAATGCCTGGTAAATGGCAACACTAGTTACCACTAGCGCCCTCTAGTATCGAGTGGCAGAACTAGGAGAGTCAAGTTCCTCTAGAAATTTCCATGGAAGAACTTTCTAGAACTATCGACACCTAGTCAATCGGGAGCGGTATGTACTCGAACATTTTAGATGTTCCTACAGTAGAAGATTCTGGAATTATATGAGGCCATATATCAGGCCGGTATAGACCGCGACCGGAGTTATTGTTGAGTTGGCGATACAAGCGAAATGCGAACTAAAGTGATCAGTAGTACAATTGTGTTTTGTTATTAGTGTGGTTTTAAGTTGTAATTATTGTTCTGTAATTAAAGTGTCAATTTTGGTAATTCACTCGGCAGTTTTTAATTGTCTCGAACCCCAAACTCGTAACAATATGGTAGGACCATAGAATATCAGCATAAACAACAATCGAAACGTGAACTTTTTACTAGTAACGGGGCATTTCATTTTAGAGCACTGGGTGACAACGTATCTGCAATATGATTGTTAAAAGCGTAGTAATAACCTATTAGTCAGTATTGGCGTGATAAGAGGCATAATCAAGTGCTAAAAGATTGTCGTGTAAGAGGCATTGGAGTGCAGCAGATGCGTTCAATTACTCACGGCGTGCGACTTGGAGTCGAGCAGGTCGACGGGCTTGCCCTCGCTGCCGCCGCTGGCGCCGCTGCCGCTGCCCTTGGAGCCGTTGAGCTCGAGCAGGCGCGCGCTTGCGCGTCCGATGAACTCGCCCACCAGCGACAGCAGCACGTCGCGCGGCCGCCGGTACTCCGCGCGCACCAGCTGCGCACCACGCAACACTTATTTATTTACTCTTTCCTATTCGACTTTTCAGTAAACTGAAAAGTATTTAAAAACTTTTTAACGATATGTCGATGCGTCATATTGAGAAGTTTTTGGGAGATTTCGATGGCAGTTTGAGCCAGCGGACGGTGGATAACGATTAAGGCGCCTTGACAGACATTATTTTGAGATTCACGTTACACAGTCATAGTCCTCCTGTTAGGAGCAATGAAAAAGTTCATATTACAGTTTTGTTCGTGATCCTATTGTTAGATTGTTAAACAATACTTTCACAGATTCCAACAGTTCGGTCTCTATGTTGAGCGGACCATTCAAAATCTTTAACGAAAATCGAATCGCGATACCTAATCTCAGAATTCATCGATTGCTCTTGATGACATACGTTTTCGGTTACTAAATAAGTACTAACTTTAAAAGTATATTTTTTGTTTCTTTTTTATTATAATTTATACCTTTGTAGAAAGACAAATTGGTTAATCCTGCTGGTCGCCGAATTGCCTGTGTACTAAAAATACGAAAGCATTAGAGTCCTTTGAGTGGGCGTAGGACGCGTGTGGCCGCCAACTTGTCTGTGGGCAGGTGCAAGTGAACACGTGCTAAGGCCGCGGACGCACCTCGGAGTCCTCTGCGTCGGCGGCGGGCGGCGGGCGCGCGTGGTCGCTGACGTAGCGCGAGTGCGACTCGTCCTCGAGCAGCTCGAGCGGCACGAAAGCGCTGGCGCCGCCCGACCGGGCACACCCGCGCTGCGACGACCCCTTGTGCTCCGGCGACGTGCGGTACGGCCCGTTGTACGATCTGTGCACCGTGCGATTTATAACTCAAACGAGCCGTAGCAATAACAATCTTAACAGTCCCTAGCACAGGCGCAAAGTAGCCAGCCTTTCGGTTTTTTATTGGATACAGTTTGAAAAATGTGTGCTGGTATTGCATGAACTTATTCTTCCCTTTTCATTTTTACATCGGATAACCAGACTGTTAGGCTGGTCTTCGCCATAACACAATCGCAAACGAACGCATTACGAACTTCATCGTTCGTAATGAGTAAGACATGGAATAACATGGTAGAGCCGTGCTGCAGCTATATTATTATGATAGCACGAATGGATCGGCTCAACCAGGGAAGGATCGGGATTTTCCCGGTCAACTAAGCTGACTCATTTGCTATTACCCTGTTTGCCGATGCGACGCCACTAGAGAATCTTTCAGTTAAAGTGCTAATCGGCGAGGAAAAGGTAAAATCTTTAAATCTCCACAAGTTCCTCCGCGGAACGTGCTTTCTCATCTCTGAAGCGCATCCATACTTATTTGAGAAATACACAAGGTCAAGAGCGTCTTTCAGACTTATCAATTATCGCAATTGAAAAACAGTTATTGGTACAATTAAGACGTTCACCAACATTTTACGCGGACTTAATCAAATCTTTCCTTAAGAAAGAGAGATGATTCGATTTAGAATATAAATATATATTTTTTTTAATTTTGTACATAGTTTGTTTGTATAGGGTTTTTCAACAAGAACTTTGTTTTTCAATTGGGGCAAAACCAAAAACATGACAGTTTTGACATTTAGTTTTTTGACCCATTCGTAGTAGATGCTTTGGCAATTGCTACAATGAATTCAATTTCGCTCGAAAATCGCATTAAAATAATTATAGTCCACTATGAAAATGGTGGTTTTGTTAAAGTTACGTTTCGTAAAATTCGTGATATTTTCGGACAACATAATCGTCCTTCTGAGACCGCTATTAAGAATTTGGTCGCTAAATTTGAATCGACAGGCTCGGTACAAAATGCGCCAACACCAACGCGTGTTCGACCGGGTCGTTCAACCGAAAACATCGCAGCCGTGAGCCACAGTGTTGAAGAAGATCCAAATTTGTCAATTCCTCGACGTTCTCAACAATTGGGGTTATCCAAAACCACCACATGGCGAATTTTGCGTAAGGATTTGGCTTTGAAGCCTTACAAGGTTCAACTGGTGCAGGAATTGAAGCTGACCGACCATTCACATCGCCGTAGATTCGCTCAATTCATTCAGGAACAGCCCGCTGGTTTTTCTGAAAAAATCATTTTTTCAGACGAAGCCCATTTTCACTTGTCAGGGTACGTTAACAAGCAAAATTGCCGCATTTGGGCTTCTGAAAATCCTAAAGCGATTATTGAGAAGCCTTTGCATGCTCAACGGTGTCACTGTATGGTAAGCTATGTGGTCTGGAGGCGTGATTGGGCCGTTTTTTTTCGAAGATGAGGCTGGAAATGCGGTAACGGTCAATGGGTCACGCTATCGCGAGATGTTAACATCTCAATTTTGGCCTATTATTGATGACATCGATATCACAAACATGTGGTTTCAATAGGACGGTGCCACATGTCACGCAGCCAACGAAACGATCAATTTATTGCAAACCAAATTTCCCGATCGCATAATTTCACGAAATTCAGCTGTTAAATGGCCAGCCAGATCGTGTGATTTAACACCACTGGATTATTTTTTGTGGGGCTATGTTAAGGACAGAGTCTATACGGAGCCAATCGAATCGATCGCGGCCTTAAAACTCAAAATCCGTGACGTGATTAACGAAATAGACCCGACATTTTGCCAAAAAGTGATTAAAAACTTTGATGAAAGAATCGACATCTGTCAGCGTGGTCGTGGTGGACATTTGCCAGATATCATTTTTCATTCATAATTGCCAAACTTTTCTCTTCGTAATACAATAAAAATTTGAATCATCTTCATCTAAACTCTTTGTTTTATTTTGTTTTAGAAAACAAAGTTCTTGTTGAAAAACCCTATACTTTGTTTATGCTTTTCTTTTATTCATGTATTGTATTGTATGTAAATATCTTTTTCTTTCGCCCAAGAAAACCCAAACGGCTTTTTTCAAAGCCACCGAAGGCGCTAGCAAGCTGTCTAGCAGTAGTATGCCTTATATGTGCTTTGTTAAACACGTCCTCGACAACACTGAACATGAAACTGAAGAGTGGAGACAGATCAAGATTATTGTATTTTTATAAAACTGCTAAAAACAACAAATCCATATCTTGGGCTTGCCCTAGTTTGGAGCCCTAGCTTCGCCACTGTTAGACGTATATATTCATTCGATTATTTATATGTACTATTTATATATGTATGTGATACATATATATGTATGTTTATATATGTATGTATATATTAGTAAAATGTATGCATAACGTAATTAATTACATTTTTATTTTATATTGCTATATCTACTTCAAATTCTCACCACTTCATGGGTTGACTCGTAGAGAATGCCTCAAAAGTCCGCCTTTTTCTTATCTTTTAGATTAAGGAATGCAATAAAGAATAGATAAATAAAAAATAAATAGCCTTTACGATATTAATCATTTTAAGGATTCATCAAGAAAGACAGAGAACAGTGACGAATATGAGACATTAATGCTTTTTATGGCCCTAATTAATTAAACAGTGTCTGTGAGCTGTAAAATTGTTGGATTTTGGCTAATTGAAACTTTTTAAAAAAAATGTCGAAATTGCAAATTGCAATATATGATATAGTATGACGTAGATAATACATACATACATACATATAATCACGCCTCTTTCCCGTAGGGGTAGGCAGAGACCACTTCTTTCCACTTGCTACGATCCTTACATACTTGTTTCGCTTCGTTCACTTTCATTATTCCCTTCATACATGTTCTACTGTTTAGGGTACTCTTGACCTGCCCTTTTTTCAAGACGTCCTTGATATGATCTAGAAACGTCCGCCTAAGTCTACCCCTTCCAACGCTTTCATTCACACTCGCCTTATACACCTTTTTCGTCAAACGTTCTTCATTCATTCTCTCGACATCGCCGCCATCTCAGCATATCTTTCTCAATTTTTGTCACTACATCTTTCAGACCACAACGTTTCCTTATCTCACTATTTCTTATCCCGTCACTCAGTTTAACTCCTATCATACTTCTTAACGCTCTCATATCAACTGCATTTATTCTGCTTTCATGTTTCTTCTGCCTCTAGATAATAATATAATATATGATATAGATAGGCGCTGTTTCACATAAACAATCTGAAATTTTTGAAATAGTTATCGGCATTTATCTGCCATTTGTTTGAGATCGCTGTTAGTTTTTTTGTTAGATTTGCTTTATCGATTTAAATAACGTTTATGGGACACAATGGTTTAGTTGACCTTATTATGCCACCAGTAAAGGTAAAATAATTAAAGAAACATTTTTCGATTTTGCTAATATTATTGACAATTCCTGCCTCGAGGAGTTCATCGTACAATATCACTTTTTACTATACTTATAATAAATAATAAAATCGTTGATGGGTCTGTTAGTGATCGTGTAACTTTTGGACGACTTGAGCAATTGAAATGAAACAATTATAGTATATGAATATGTCATACAATATATTTGTTTTGTAGAAGCGATGATTCATAGCTAAAATCCGATAGCTCATGCTGTAGTTAAGTGAACAAATTCTGTATTTATGGACTAAAGTCACTCATATTTACGACTAGCTGTTCCCCGCGACTTCGCCCGCGTGTTATTTGGGGTTTTAATTTTTTTGCGCAGTACCCTATTTTTTTTCTAAAATAACAGTAGCCTAAGTTGCCGTGTAGTGGCGGATAAGAATATCTTCTACCCCATATCTTGCCGTGACTGTCTTAAAAGGCGACAAAGGGAAATAGGCAGGAGATGGGCAGCAGCATCTTCCTGATAACAGCAAAAGTACAATAAAAAACTGCGGTTGCCAACCCGCTCGCCAAGCGTGGCAACTATGGTAAATACCCCCCAATGATGAGAGCAACAAAGAGACGGCCCCCAGTCCACGGCGGCCCCGCTATTCCTGGCTACGGTGGCGACTATAGTAAAGGCGGGGCAGGGGGTGTTAAGAATCTCCGGTGGAGGTTCGGTTGCCACCGAAAACGACTCGACCTGGCAACATACAACGCACGCACCCTGAGGACTAACGAGAAGATCGTGGAGCTGGAAGAAGAGATAGACAAGTTACGCTGGCATATTATATGATTATCCGAGGTCCGAAGAGAGAGGAAGGACACGGTAATCCTCGAATCCGGCAACTTGTTCTATCACCGGGAGGGCGACCATCTGTCCCAAGGAGATGTCGGATTTATCGTCCACAAGTCTCTCGTTAACAACGTTGTAAAGATTGAGGGTGTGTCGACGAGGGTTGCGTACCTTATACTCAGAATCACCAAACGGTATTCGCTGAAGGTCATACAGGTTTACGTACCAACCTCGGCACACCCTGATCAGGAGGTGGAGGAAATGTATGAGGATATCTCTAGAGCCATGCATTCCTCCAAAACCCAATATACGGTGTTAATGGGAGACTTCAATGCAAAACTAGGCACAAGAGAGAACGGTGAGCTGAAAGTAGGTAAATTTGGATAAGGGAAACGTAACCCAAGGGGTCAGCAGCTGGCCGACTTCATGGAGAAAGAGGGACTCTTTATGATGAACTCTTTCTACCAGAAGCGGCATCACAGGAAGTGGACCTGGTCGAGCCCCGACGGTTCGACAAAAAATGAGATTGACTTCATTATGACGACCAGACGACAACTGTTCAGTGATGTCTCCGTGATCGCGAGGGTGAAAACTGGTAGCGATCACCGAATGGTTAGAGGCACACTGAACCTAAACGTTAAGTTGGAGAAGTTTCGTCTAATGAAGTCAACGCTCCGTCCCCTTCGTGCTCTGTTCCAAAGTCCCGAAACATTTCAGCTCGAGTTACAAAACCATTTTCAGTGCCTAGAAGACTGCAATGAAATGGACGATATGAATGATAAACTCGTGGAAACTGTCCATGCGGTTGAAGCTAAGTTCTGCAAGACCCGCCGCCGAAGAACACAAAAACTTTCCGATCACACTCTCAATCTCATGGCTGTTAGACGGGAGATGAAACTACACTCTTCAACAAATTTGGCAGCATACAGGCAACTGAACAGACAGATCTCCAAATGCATGCGGCGAGACTTACGCAACTTCAATACAGCTTGTATTGAAGAAGTGATCGAGCGGAACCAAGGCTCCAAAGTCTTTGCCAGAGATCTGTCTGCCAGAAAGAGCCAACTGTCAAAGATCGAGTGTGGCAGCATCGTTTCCGGGACACCTGAGATTTTGAGTGAGTTTGAGAGGTTCTATGGGCAGTTGTACACGTCATCGTTGCAGACACTATTGCGAAGATATCCCGGTCGTCAGTCTGAGCGAGATTAGAATGGCTCTCCAGCACCATAAAAACGGCAAGTCCCCGGGCGAGGATGGAATTACAGCGAAGCTTTTGAAAGCGGGTGGAAAACCGGTACTTGAAGGCCTTCAGAAGGTCTTTAATTCCGTCCTCCATGGTGGCATTACACCGGAGGCGTGGAGCAGAAGTGCGGTGGTCTTGTTCTTCAAGAAAGGCGACAACGCTCTCTTGAAGAACTACAAACCGATTTCCCTTCTGAGCCGCGTCTACGTGCTGTTTTCGAGAGTCATTACGAATCGTCTCGCACGCAGACTTGACGAATTCCAGCCTCCCGAACAAGCCGATTTCCGAAAAGGTTTTAGTACCATAGACCACATGCATACCGAGCGGTAGATTGTACAGAAGACAGAGGAGTATAATCTCCCACTTTGCCTTGCGTATGAGGACTATGAGAAAGCCTTTGACTCCGTCGAAATTTGGGCGGTGCTGCAGTCCCTTCAGCGGTGCCAAGTTGACTGCCGGTATATCGAAGTGCTGAAGTGTTTGTACAGTAGAGCTACGATGGCTATCCGAGTACAGAATCAGAGTACGAAACCTATTCAACTGCAGAGAGGTGTAAGACAAGGTGACGTTATATCCCCGAAACTCTTCACCGCTGCATTGGAAGACGTTTTCAAGCTACTGGACTGGAAAGATGCGGTATTAACATCAATGGCGAGTACATCACTCACCTTAGATTTGCCGACAATATATTTGTTATGGCAGAATCGCTGGAGGACCTAAGCACTATGCTCAATGACCTCAATAGTGTCGTCTCCCAACGGATAGGTCTTAAGATGAACATGGACAAAACAAAAATCATGTTTAACGTCCATGTCACACCTATGCCGGTAGTTGTTGGGAGCACTAAGCTCGAAGTTGTTGACCAGTATGTTTACCTGGGACAAATAGTCCGATTAGGTAAGTCCAACTTCGACCGAGAGGTCAATCGACGGATTCAACTCGGCTGGGCAGCGTTCGGGAAACTACGACACATCTTCTCGTTAGACATACCTCAAAACCTTAAAACGAAATTGTACAACCAGTGCGTGTTACCAGTGATGACTTACGGATCTGAGACGTGGTCCTTCACTGCTGGCCGTATGAGGAAGCTCAAGGTAAGGTAGGATAAACTTATAAATGAGGATATCCGCAGTAGAACCAGAGTAACCGACATAGTCCAACGGATTAGTAAGCTGAAGTGGCAGTGGGCCGGCCATATAGCTCGAAGAACCGACAACCGATGGGGAGGAAAGGTTCTTGCGTGGCAGCCTCGTATCGGTAGGCGAAGTGTAGGGCGACCCCCCACTGGATGGAGTGACGACCTGGTGAGACATGCAGGTAGTCGATGGATGCAGGTGGCTCAGGACCGTGCTTTGTGGCATTCTTTGGGGGAGGCCTATGTTCAGCAGTGGACTTGTGAAGGGCTGTAATGATGATGATGAATGTTAATAATTTTAAATAAAATATTCTGTTAGGTGTAGAAAAGTTAACTATTACTATTATGAAAATAATTTCTGATCTAAAAGTAAGTAAATCTTATATAAGTCTGCACAAATAAGTAAAAGATGAAAGCACGATAATTAGTGTAAAATCCTTTCATCTTATTGTGTAGTTTTGATCTCGTCATACCTTTGTTTGCACGAAATAAATTTAAATAATTCAATTTAGTAGGTAGGTGAGGCCTAGAGCGACCCATTGCGGAAACGATAGATGCAGGTGGCTCAGGACCGTGCTTTGTGGCATTCCTTGGGTGAGGCCTATGTTCAGCAGTGCACTTATGAAGGGCTGTAATGATGAATTATGAAGTTACTCCTTGTGACATCAACTATATACCAGTGAAAATTCCATCAAAATTGGTCCAGCCGTTTCGGAGAATAGCCGGAACAAACAGACAGACAGACGGACAGACAGACAGATAGACAGACAAAAACTTTAAAACTTGTATTTTTGTTATTAGTACCGTATACACTTACATATGCATTTAGTAAAAAGCTGTAATTTTGACATTACAAACAGACACTTCAATTTTATTTATTTGTATAGATTGTATAGATAATCATTATCAATACACCAAAACAGCTTTAATATCATAAAAAATCACAAAATGTGGACGTACCAGGAGGCGCTGTGGTAGTTATTAATAAATTTATTTATTTTATTTACACTGTAAAAAGTTTCTAAGTAAATTTGGAATGATAATCATTACGCCATCTACCGGTAAGTGTGGAACAAGGTTTGTAAGGGCAGTTAATAAATTAATTTAAATTTAAAATATAGAAAATTAGCAAAATTAACTAATTGTTAACGAAAAGAAGATTCAGGACTTACTTCGACAAACCCTCGCAGTTATTAACAAGTGTTTTTATCGCTATGGCCAACTGTTGTATGATCTCCTTTTCAGTTTTACCTTCTTTGTTGTAAGTAGGTAGTTGTATTTGTTTCACGTAACATGGAAGTATGGCCTCCAATATTATCTGCAAATTCGTATGCAATTGATTAATTTTAGTAAGTTACTTGTACTTAGAATTAAAAAAAAACTAAGAGTAATAAGTAAAGACCAAGAGTACATAATTTAGTTTAGGTAACAAATAAGATTGAGCGTGATAGAGACATGCTGCAGCTATAGTATGGTTGTAGCATGAATGGGCGACATGACCGGGGTAGAAACCACTCTCTCACAGAATACCAGCTTAATGCTGCCGTGTTTTCGTATGGTGAGTGTAAAGAATTGGAGACCCTTTTTACTAGAAACGATGCATTCCTTCTTAGTCATCAGGGTGACAACGCATCTGCATTTTGATTTTCAATTGAGCTTAAATGTAGATGTCTATGGGCCTCAGCATTCACTTACTATCAGGTGGACTGTGTGCTCGTTAGTCACCATTATTCTATGAAAAAAAAAACTGTTATATGCAATGTATGATGCAATTTTCTTTTATGGCGACGTTATACCACGTATTCACGTTAACATAATGAAGGTACTCACAAGCATCTGATAACCGCGCATGCTTTCAGCTGAGTACGACACCACCATGACACATAGGCTGATGCAATCCAACACGTCGACCATTTCATCTTCGTCGCGGTAGCAAAAGTCAATCGGCTTCAGCGGCTTCTCTTCCTTAATTAGCTCAGCTATGTGCAGCGGGTCGGGAGATGGAGTTTCCAGGCTTAGTAGCAAGTTGAAGAGACAACTGGATTGGACCTAGTCACGAAAGCTTAAGTAAGTAAGTAAATTTAAAGCCCTACCGCCTTCATAAATACATCCAATTCCTGAAAAAAGCCGCCAAACTTTTCTAGAGGGTTATGGAGCAAGAAATAGTACCACGCTGCTTCATTGCGAATGGTTTTTCAATTAAATAAAATTTGTAATTGATCATAAATGTAGGTTTCCTCGAGATATTTTACTTTTATATACGTAACGATGATGATGATGTAAAAGACTTTATTTTGTTTCATCGCAACTACCCCTCACAACCATCACATAGATATTTCTGCCGCTAAGTAGCATTGCATTCACTGTTTTTTTTTTCGGTTTGATGATATTAATACTATAAAATTTTATTAAAATTTTGATATTCATGATAAATTTGGCAGAATGTAATGGTACTGATCTAATAATATGTCAGCTTATTTGTTTGTTTAAAAATAAATACTTGTACTAAAAGCGATTAAAGAGTTCACTTTCCTCTTTAAATTGAAGATAAAAATGATAATAAACTAACAAATTCAGAGTTATTACTCACTTTGCTCGCATCACCGTACACCGCTTCTTCGTCTGTATCTAGAATAGCAGACACTGAACCAAACATTTGTAAAATAAACGGTTTCCTATTTAAAAGGTAGAATTGTTTAACTGCGTATTCTATTGTGGTTGTAACCAGCTTATTTGTTTGGAAGTTTGAATATATTTGTAGTAACGTTGGCATAATCAAGAGGTATCTGAAATATGAGAATCGAAAATTATTAAAATTATTAAAATAAAAGAAGTGCATCAAATCAATAATTATTATATAATACTAGCTGGCCAGACAGACTTTGTATTGCCCTTTCCAACGATGTTTTAAAAAAATCTTTAAATTTGCAATAAAAAATATTGAGATCAAAAATATCCTATCTCTAAAGTTGGAGCAAGCAATACACATTTATAAAATTTCATTAAAATCGGTTAATGGTTTCGGAGTTCATCGCGGACAAACAATGTGACACGTAATTTTTAAATATAAAGATTGTGGTAATAACGATAGCATATACAATAATTAAATTTCAATGTCATAAAAAGCGATGAAAAATGTAATTAATTTAAAATAGTAAAATCTTCGTGAATTTTCTTTATACAATAATACTTTAATGTGACCTATTAATTAAATTATATTAATATGTTATATTTAAAATAACTTAATAATTAAATTGAAAATGTAACTCTTACCCATTGGTAGAAAATATGCTTTTAAAATTGAACGCGGCGTTAACATAGGTAGCGATCACATATCGAAGTATAAGCGAGTCCTCACTGTGGAGCATCAACGCGCCATTGAGAACGTTGAGGAACAAGTGAATGTCTCTTGAAGACGTGAAGTTACCCGCCATGGCCTCGAACATTCGAGCTATAAGGCGAACCCACCTGCAATAAGAAGCATGTACGGAAATTGCAGTCATATGTTACCGATTTGAGTACCAATTTTTATGTTATCGATTTGAGTTTTGTTTCTTGAGAATTACTCGTATTCCAAAAATTACCAGAATACAATTGACCTTTCTATTGTCATATTATGCGGAGTTATCAGCAAAGACAACGATATAATATTATGTACGTCCAAAAGATTTGAAATACTTTTATAATAGATTTATTTTAGAACATGAATATAAAAAAGGGTAAGTGAAATTTTATGGCTAGCGGGTACTTTTGACTTACATGAATTTATGTAATACGTCAAGTCCAAGGAGCGTAGGGCCCAGTTCTCCTCGACTGTATAAATCCAGGTCAGCTTCCAAAGCCTTGCGAGGGAACGATGGCAGTTTCATTAGCTCGTCGTGGAGAAATACAACTCTTTGAACCACCTAGAAGACGCACATATCTCAACGTTACTAATCCCTTACAATGGTAAGAATCCTAGAAATTACAGTTTAAATTTGTTTTAAATTATACAATAATTTAATAATCAAACAACTTTAATGATCATGACGAGTTGGTTCATAAACAGTAAGGTATTTGGCTGCGGGGCTATCGTTAAGCTATTAGTTGGCTGGTAGAAAATACCATATTATGGCATTAGTCCGCCGTTTATACCTTTAGTACAAAAATTGTTAACAAATAAATTAAATTGAAGAGTCTGTCTCTAATATTATATAGTTTATATTATATAATAATATATATATTTTTACTGGAAATGAGGCATTCCATCTTAGTCCTCACGGGTGACAACGCATCTGCATTTTGATTCGCAAACGAGGATAGATGTAGATGTCTATGGGCCACAGCAACCACTTACCATCAGGTGGACTGTGTGCTCGTTTGTCACCCTTATCCTATAAAAAAATAATATTAATAAAAGTGGCTTCTAATAAGCTCAGGAGATTATTTGCACGCTACTA
The DNA here is from genome assembly GCA_033319125.1 of Parnassius glacialis. Taxonomy (NCBI): domain Eukaryota; kingdom Metazoa; phylum Arthropoda; class Insecta; order Lepidoptera; family Papilionidae; genus Parnassius; species Parnassius glacialis. Next base: position 22,063,637 of record JAVANC010000019.1, read on the forward strand.
AGACATTAATAACTATATTACTATTTATAAAAAATACATTCTGTCTGTCTGTTAAGGCTAATCTTCGAAATAGCTGAACCGATTGAGATGAAATTTTACGAACAGAAGCAATGCCATATTCTAATCTAGGCTATATTTTATCCGAAAACATTGTAGATTTTTTGAAAAAAAAAATCGTCTTCGATTATCTTAAATCTAAATAACACCACATTAATAAATCCTATCCAGGCTAAGCCGTGTCCGGTCCTAGTGTAAAAATAAAGTAGATATTTTGTATGGCTTTCAAATAGTTGTTCTGGATCTGGACGTAAAACTTTCGTTTTTCAAAAATATTTCCCATTACTATGCAGCTCAGCTCCATATCCAAACGTTTAGCCACTGCGCTACGGCGCTGTTTCCTAAAATCTACATATTATCTTTCTTTTAAATATTACCATAAACATTCCTGAGCATTTTTCGAACACATTGAAATTAGCTGCTGTACGAGTACTAAAGTTTATAAGAACAATACAACGTACCATGTCCACGTTTTTAAGTATTGCCCAAGTGAGTAGCACTTTGCCGATCTCCACAAATTTCTGCAGCAATTCCTGTTGCTGTAATTTATGAAAAGCTTCCTCTGGTTCCATGTGCACCAGTCCTAATTGCGGGTACTGGGAACGTTTGAAGAAATAATGGTCTCGTACGTAGCTTTGAGGATTATGGATTTGACCTACAAGGAAATTATTGCAGATAAAATAATGGATCACATTTTACAATTATGTCTCATCATTACAGCCCTTCACAAGTACACTACTGCATATAGGCCTCCCCCAAGGAATGCTACAAAGCACGGTCCTAAGCCACCTGCATCCTACCTGCACCTGTCTTACCAAGTTGTCACTTCATCTAGTGGAGGGAGGCGCTTCACTTCGCCTGTTGGTACGTGACTTCCATTTGAGAACCTTCCTTCCACATCAGTTGTCGGTTTTTCGAGCTATATGACCGGCCTATTGTCACTTCAGCTTACTAATCCGTCGGGCTATGACTGTTACTTAATCACCCAGTTAAACCCCGAGCACAGCTCTCTCCATAGCTCGTTGAGAGATCTTGAGCTTCCTCATACGACCAGCAGTGAATGATCACATCTCTTATGCATAGGTCATCACTGGCAGCACGCACTGGTTGTACAATCTTGTTTAGAAGTTTTGAGGTATGCCTGACGAGAAGATGTGACATAGCTGCCCAACTAAGTTGATTCCGTTGTTTGACCTTTCGGTCCAAGCTGGACTTACCTAGTCGGACTATTTGTCCCAGATAAACATACTCGTCAACAACTTTGAGCTTAGTGCTCCCAACAACTACCGGCATAGGTGTGACATGGACGTTACACGTGACTTTTGTTTTGTCCATGTTCATCTTAAGACTTATCCGTCTACCAATATATATTTAAAATTGGACTTATTTTAAGGATATAAGATATAATAATAAGAGTAATAATTACTTGTAGCTAAAGTATTCGGAGAGAGTTCATAAATATTATGAAAACGTCTCGCGATCGCAACTGTTGCTTGAGTTTCGTAATATTATGTTGGACGGGCGTACTCGCCGCAAGCACAGAGTTTTGTGGTACGAGGCTCGCAGCTGATGTCGAGATGCGTGGAGCCGACGAGGCGGCTTTATTATTATCTATCAGCAAAAATAATTAACTCGACGAAATTTGTAATGAGTTTAGGAATTCTGCTTATTTATCAACTCTTGTCGATCAGACCAACCTTTAATATTATCAAACAGCTGTTTGTGCGGCTCGAAAGATCAAAAAATCCAACTCTAACTTTATAATGATTTCTTATATTTATGCGAAAACTACACATTAAATCAAACTATTTTTTTTTTACGGATTTCATCACATTGACCATGGGCGCTGCAAAGTATCCAAACCGTCAGGAATTAAAAATAAGTATATAATTAAATGTGATAATATACGTAAAACATTGTTTTAGTAATAATAATAATAACTATTTATTTAGTTTTCACCACAAACGACATGGAAGATACATTAGTGCTACATCTCCATTTAACAATATTCTGTTGGTGCCCGTGTAGGTACAAAGAGCCGTATTACAAGTCATCAGTCCCCCCCCCCGAATTCACTGTAGCCACATAGTGTAATATGCAGAGATCACATTATACAATCTAACAATAATATAATATTTATGAACTTACGAGTTTTGAAGTCAACTAAGAAGTACTCATCGTGCAAACGCTCTGGAATACTAAAGAAATCAAGTGATTCTCTTAAAATCTGGCAAAACTGCGTGTCTTCTTGGACTGGGAATTGTGACGGTATGCTGCCTTCGTTATCAGCTAAAATTTTAATTAATTGTTATAAAATATAAAACTTTATTTAACAATCCAAACGAAGTTTGATACTTACATGGTCCATGCACGATTATTTTCTTTGCAGCGGGCACATTAGCTGTGAGTAAAATCGATGCATCACATTGTTCTTTACGTAGTATCTGTTTAAGATCTTTGAACATAATTCCATGTACGCTATGAACGACCTAAAAAAAACAATCGACTTGTTATTTGTTCACTGTGTTAGTACGCTTCACTGAGTAAAGAACATGGAGAATAATTATTTTGAGCGATAAATTTGTCCAGTGATTCTTTCTTTAAATTGATCTTCAAATTTTAGGTTTATAGTATGCAGTTTTACGTTCCTCTAATTTGGAATAACTCACCATCCATAATATAGATAAAGCTGCTCCAATTAGTCTCTGTCCATCTTCGTGCGGTGTTCGCACGTAGAACATCACGTAGCCAATGATATAGTTGTATAGAGCAAATGCTGCTTGTTGCGGCAACCGAGGAATGAAGCGTATGAGGTGACGCAGCAACTTAAACATCTCGTCCTGGTGATCTCGAGTGAGACGTTCTAGCACGTGGCGAAGGAACAATGCCGAGTCTTCTACGAGGCATCCCCAAATACACTGAATAAGGTATTGTTATTCGTTAGTATTGTTATTATAAAAAAATAACATCAACATTTTTTATAAACCTACTGCAGGACTCCTTTCTTAAAAATACAAAATTTGGGAATCATTCACCATCATTACAGCTCTTTATAAGCAAGTAATGCTTGAGAAGACAGAGATCTATAATTAATATATGTATATTTATGGATATTATTATAATTTTTTTGATTTTTATGGCACTGGGCAGGAGTGCACGGAGCCGATACATCAAACTCTAGCCACATTCCCCCCATTACCAGATTGTGAAATTTTGTTTCTCTTTTCTTTGGATTGAATTTCTGCCATAAATCGGTCGTCAGTTTCGTCTGTCGGCAGAATAGGTTGTATGCAGTGAGATTAATACTTAGAGAAAAAGTTGGCATATTTTCTTTTCATCATGTGTAAGATATTAGTAAGAATTTAGGAATAGAATAATGTTTATTCAATACAGATCACATGTGTAATTCTTATTGAAAGTGATTTTTTTACTTTACCACTGGTTCGGAAAAAAAACCTCTGTCCTGGGAAGAACCAGCAAGAAACCCAGCGGGATTTTTTTTAAAAGCATATTTTACATTAATGATTGGCAGATACAAAATTTATTTTAGAAACAGCTTGGAAGCGACCACCTCATTCCCAGGGGTTATTATCAACCATGTATATATTTATACTATAATAATCCTTTTTATACAGTTTCAATTGAACAAAACATTTAAACTTGCTAATAGAGAGAGCTTGTACACTTTCCGGGACCCTGTTGTTAATAGCGTATACATTGCCCCATGAGTGAATTACTGACTCTGTGGAGTCGAGAAACTAGGTCAAAATGTGTGATGGGGTTGCAAGAAAAAGTATAATCCTATCTAATCTCGTATGTAGTTAATAAATACATAAATTATATGACAGATTGAAGAAAAACCAATTCATTATATGTTAGATTTGAAATATCCAGACTGCCTGGGGGGTGACGGAAGCAGCGTTAAAGATACAAAAATTCAATGTGATCGTCATCCCGTCATGTTTTTCTTTATAAAACTGAAGTGGACAAATGAACTTACAGTCCACTTGATGGGAAGACTGAGATGGAATGTCTCTCTACACTCCCCAGCCCGGAACACAATGCTGTTGTAATTAATAAGAGGATGTTACCTACCCAGACAGACACCTAGAAAAGCGTGTAAATGAGGGCAAGCTTTCCCTGTTGTATAGGATATTGGTGCGAGACCTGATAGGCAAGTTCGTAGACGGAGCATCCGTCTCGCGAGACGGCGGCGTCGTCGAGCAGCGCCACGATCTCGGCGACGGCGGAGCACAGCGCCGACGGGAACAGCGCCGCCGCCACCTGCGTGTGGTGCGCGCGCACGCCCTCCGCCGCCTCCTCGTCCGCCGACGCTGCACCGCAAACCGAACCTTCAAACTCGCTTCTTTTCTTTGGCTACGACTCGTACCACCAGTCCTTTTGCCAATGTTAACTTATTGCAAATTATATTCATAAAACTATTTATTTCTTCCATTACAGCCAATCAAAGTGCACTGTTGAACAAAGGAAATCTTGTCTATGGTGTGGTTTCAACTGGTTTGTTTTCCTCTATCGTCTTTTACGTCTTAAACCAAACTTAAGATAAGATGTCGATACGAAACATTGCAATTTCTTTTAGTAAATTTTAGCGATAGGTTAACACCACAGATTATCGTCGACCATAGTATCTGAGAGCGCAGAAGCAGACAAAACTAAGATTAAAATAAGCAAAAAAAATTGCAATTTCATCTCAATCATACGACACGTTAACTCACCAAGGAACCAGCGGCTCTATTTTAGAGTGTTTTAGATTGATGATAGCCGGGTTACAGGCCGAAATATGCGTCGCATTTTCAGGTTTGTTTGCGTGAATTACAAAGCATCGGGTTGGGGTGGCAATGGTAATTTATGTGCAATTGATGTTTAATAAGGTGGTTGCAGCAATAGCAAGCTTACTTGCGGGAGGGATAGTGATGCTTTTAAGACTAGGTAATCTACTTCTTGCTCATCGGCCTGTATGAGAGAGGACTTGCCTTAACCGTCACGCTTGGCAGGCATTTTGAAGATCGTAGTACCAGACGTCTCGCACCTTTGACGTTGCTGCCCGTCGCCGGTCTGGGTATTTTCCGTCTGACGTAAGCAAGATGGTTATAACGCCATCTATCAGAAGCCACTAGATTTTTGTGTGATTTTCCATAGTCTTCTCTTACGCCCCCCGCGGGACAAACTGGGATGATGGATTCTCTTATTTTGCCACTAAACTGTTAAACTAGCTAACGGCTAAAACACGCGTTTATCTTTTACATGCAGATATTAGCAAATTAACTTTATTTTACATCTAAAATGTATTTGCAAATTTCGTTAAACAATAAGCCATTTGAACTTATACAATTACCTATTTTTTCCATGTCTGAATGTGGAGAAAATTGATTAATATGACGCCCAGGATCAAAACTCAAATTTAAAATAGAAAATCCTTATAAGTACAGGCATAGTCAAACTTCGTCTATTGCCTTCATGTATAAAGTTATGTTATTTAAGCACGAACATTAAAACATTTATTTGATATTATTTTGTTGCAAACAGCACTAAATGCTTATTAGATAGATAGACAAAACGTGGAATTTTTGGTTGCTCACTCCTCCAATTTCTGCCAACAGTGTAACACGCTTGTCTGCTACTGATAGCAATGTTTCGCGATCGGTGCGTGACGTCATGACGTTATCGGCAAACCTTCCACGCGCAGTGTGGGTAAAATAAACAAAGTAAATGATTCTAAATGTCCTAAATAGATTCAAAAAATTCGTAGGTAGTTAAAAACAACTGCGTAAAATTTAATTTTTATTCGAAATATGACTAAGCTATGATATAAAATTACACAAATTATTAGTTGAATTAAATTAAAAAAAAATCGTATATTTTTTATTATAAAATTCCGCAAAGAAGCGATTATATAACAGAAAAAATAATAACAAAACAAAAAATTGACATAGGTACATTCACTTCCATTTTTTTGTTTGTATAAATGATGATTAACTCACGTTCAATATGATCATCGGCTGCATGATCTAGTGCTGGTTCACGAGCCGCCTGCCTCGTTATAGGTATAGTGGTAATGAGGAAGCTCTCTCGTTCCGCTTTCTTCTTGTCGTTGCGCTGCTGCAGTGCTCGTTTAATGGCCTCAGTTTGTTGTTTCTTGCGGGTCTTTGTGGCAGTCACTAATGAACGCTGATGACAATTACATATATATAATGATTTTAAATATTATTAATTTAATATAAATACACTGCACGTCAAATTTCCTAAAGATTATTAGTCTACCAATATTGTCAGAAAAGAACTGGCGACAATTATAAAGCTACGTTAACTTATGACACAGGTCGGACGCGAAGCGAGAGAGGTTGGGGTTTACTGTCCATTTTTGACAAGGTCACGCTACCTTAAAATTCCTTTGAATTCGTTATATTATAATTTACCTGCACATATCCAAAAATAGAAAATGACCGATGTGCAATGAATGTTCGTCATTTATAAAATTAAAAATATAATTTATATAAGTGTTAATTTATTTATTATTGGCGGATGGAGATAATCTCATTGTAGCTAATGATATCAAAGTTATGTGAAAGATGTATGTTATGAGTGTTATGCATATCTGCAAGAGCAAAGGCACACCGTCCAATACTTTCCTATAAGAATATAGTCTTTATTGGTTTTGCATTTCGCAGTTGATATGTCTTCTAAATAAATAGATGAACATAAGATAACTCTTAGGTATTGTGTAGTGGTGGCGTATGAGAATCCACTATCCCATATCATCCCGTGGGTGTTGTAAGAACCGACAAACGTAGATGAAACAAGATATGGACAGTAGATTTTTTTTAAATAACTCAATATTAACAGTAGAATATTTTACGTGGTATAGCCATGCTGCAGCTATATTAGTAGTATAGTTGTAGCACGAATGGGTCGGCTCGACCGGGGAATGACCACGCTCTCACAGAATACCAGCGTAAAATAGCAGCTTAACACTGCTTTGTTTCGTATGGTGGGTGTAGAGAACCGGAGACCCTTTTTACTGGAAAAGAGGCATTCCATCTTAGTCCTCGCGGGTGACAACGCATTTGTATTTTGATTCGCATACGAGGATAAATGTAGATGTCTATGCACCACAGCAACCACTTACTATCAGGTGGACTGTGTGCTCGTTTGTCACCCTAATATAAAAAAAAATTGTTTTTGTATGCGCAAATTTCCCGCCCCAAAAATGACAGACAGTTCTGTATCAGTGAAAAACGCTATGGCTACTCCCCTCCGGTACGCCGGTGGCTCGTGTTGCTCTTTACAAAAAAAGTTTTAATTAATAGTTACTTACGTGCCGCTCCTGATTGAGCGTCATTTCCATATCTTTATCCTTGACCTGTGGGCTCCAAGGCGGGTCCACGACGGCCAATGATTCGATACCGATCTTTGGCGAAGGAAGAGTGAATTCAATGCCCGGGGGAGGTACTTTGAACGTCACAGATGCACCTTCCTCCATACGCGGCCAAACTTGATAGCGCAGCTTCCACATCACTTGGAACCGCAAAATTGCATTGATTCTGTAATAGTCACATGAGTTTTCGTTAATATTAAATTATTTCTTAAATTAGATTACCTTTATAGTCTCACTGCTGGACACAGACCTCGCTTATATATTTTATTTGCAATAGTTGCTTGGCAAGCGGGTTGCCACCGCAGACTTTTTATTTTTAATTAGTTGTTTATCACTGCTGCCTATCTCCTAGTTCAGTTTTCCTCTGTCGCCTCTAACGAAACTCAAGGGATGATATAGGGTAGTGGATATTCTTATACCGCCACTACACGGGTAATACTTTTGAATTCACCACTATCATTAAACGTGCCAATAGACTCGGTTCGCTCTTAGTGTACTAAGTTTATATGGATCCGCGTGATCTTAAAATACTGCAGGGTCTGAGTGTTTCAGGTTAGAGTGTATCATAATGAACGAGGCCATATATAGCGCCCTCAGGACTGCCACGATAAACCTCGCTACTTGCAGTCGAGCAGTTGACTCGGTCCGCTCTCAGTGTGGTACGTACCTAACCGCCGGGTCCGCGTGCTTGAGGTCGGAGTGCATCATGTGCGAGGCGGCGTGCGGCGCCCGCACGGCCGCCAGGATGAACGTGGCGGCCGCGCTACTTGCAGTCGAGCAGTTGACTCGGTCCGCTCTCAGTGTGGTACGTACCTAATCGCCGGGTCCGCGTGCTTGAGGTCGGAGTGCATCATGTGCGAGGCGGCGTGCGGCGCCCGCACGGCCGCCAGGATGAACGTGGCGGCCGCGCTACTTGCAGTCGAGCAGTTGACTCGGTCCGCTCTCAGTGTGGTACGTACCTAACCGCCGGGTCCGCGTGCTTGAGGTCGGAGTGCATCATGTGCGAGGCGGCGTGCGGCGCCCGCACGGCCGCCAGGATGAACGTGGCGGCCGCGCTACTTGCAGTCGAGCAGTTGACTCGGTCCGCTCTCAGTGTGGTACGTACCTAACCGCCGGGTCCGCGTGTTTGAGGTCGGAGTGCATCATGTGCGAGGCGGCGTGCGGCGCCCGCACGGCCGCCAGGATGAACGTGGCGGCCGCGCTACTTGCAGTCGAGCAGTTGACTCGGTCCGCTCTCAGTGTGGTACGTACCTAACCGCCGGGTCCGCGTGCTTGAGGTCGGAGTGCATCATGTGCGAGGCGGCGTGCGGCGCCCGCACGGCCGCCAGGATGAACGTGGCGGCCGCGCTACTTGCAGTCGAGCAGTTGACTCGGTCCGCTCTCAGTGTGGTACGTACCTAACCGCCGGGTCCGCGTGCTTGAGGTCGGAGTGCATCATGTGCGAGGCGGCGTGCGGCGCCCGCACGGCCGCCAGGATGAACGTGGCGGCCGCGCTACTTGCAGTCGAGCAGTTGACTCGGTCCGCTCTCAGTGTGGTACGTACCTAACCGCCGGGTCCGCGTGCTTGAGGTCGGAGTGCATCATGTGCGAGGCGGCGTGCGGCGCCCGCACGGCCGCCAGGATGAACGTGGCGGCCGCGCTACTTGCAGTCGAGCAGTTGACTCGGTCCGCTCTCAGTGTGGTACGTACCTAACCGCCGGGTCCGCGTGCTTGAGGTCGGAGTGCATCATGTGCGAGGCGGCGTGCGGCGCCCGCACGGCCGCCAGGATGAACGTGGCGGCCGCGCTACTTGCAGTCGAGCAGTTGACTCGGTCCGCTCTCAGTGTGGTACGTACCTAACCGCCGGGTCCGCGTGCTTGAGGTCGGAGTGCATCATGTGCGAGGCGGCGTGCGGCGCCCGCACGGCCGCCAGGATGAACGTGGCGGCCGCGCTACTTGCAGTCGAGCAGTTGACTCGGTCCGCTCTCAGTGTGGTACGTACCTAACCGCCGGGTCCGCGTGCTTGAGGTCGGAGTGCATCATGTGCGAGGCGGCGTGCGGCGCCCGCACGGCCGCCAGGATGAACGTGGCGGCCGCGCTACTTGCAGTCGAGCAGTTGACTCGGTCCGCTCTCAGTGTGGTACGTACCTAACCGCCGGGTCCGCGTGCTTGAGGTCGGAGTGCATCATGTGCGAGGCGGCGTGCGGCGCCCGCACGGCCGCCAGGATGAACGTGGCGGCCGCGCTACTTGCAGTCGAGCAGTTGACTCGGTCCGCTCTCAGTGTGGTACGTACCTAACCGCCGGGTCCGCGTGCTTGAGGTCGGAGTGCATCATGTGCGAGGCGGCGTGCGGCGCCCGCACGGCCGCCAGGATGAACGTGGCGGCCGCGCTACTTGCAGTCGAGCAGTTGACTCGGTCCGCTCTCAGTGTGGTACGTACCTAACCGCCGGGTCCGCGTGCTTGAGGTCGGAGTGCATCATGTGCGAGGCGGCGTGCGGCGCCCGCACGGCCGCCAGGATGAACGTGGCGGCCGCGCTACTTGCAGTCGAGCAGTTGACTCGGTCCGCTCTCAGTGTGGTACGTACCTAACCGCCGGGTCCGCGTATTTGAGGTCGGAGTGCATCATGTGCGAGGCGGCGTGCGGCGCCCGCACGGCCGCCAGGATGAACGTGGCGGCCGCGCTACTTGCAGTCGAGCAGTTGACTCGGTCCGCTCTCAGTGTGGTACGTACCTAATCGCCGGGTCCGCGTGCTTGAGGTCGGAGTGCATCATGTGCGAGGCGGCGTGCGGCGCCCGCACGGCCGCCAGGATGAACGTGGCGGCCGCGCTACTTGCAGTCGAGCAGTTGACTCGGTCCGCTCTCAGTGTGGTACGTACCTAACCGCCGGGTCCGCGTGCTTGAGGTCGGAGTGCATCATGTGCGAGGCGGCGTGCGGCGCCCGCACGGCCGCCAGGATGAACGTGGCGGCCGCGCTACTTGCAGTCGAGCAGTTGACTCGGTCCGCTCTCAGTGTGGTACGTACCTAACCGCCGGGTCCGCGTGTTTGAGGTCGGAGTGCATCATGTGCGAGGCGGCGTGCGGCGCCCGCACGGCCGCCAGGATGAACGTGGCGGCCGCGCTACTTGCAGTCGAGCAGTTGACTCGGTCCGCTCTCAGTGTGGTACGTACCTAACCGCCGGGTCCGCGTGCTTGAGGTCGGAGTGCATCATGTGCGAGGCGGCGTGCGGCGCCCGCACGGCCGCCAGGATGAACGTGGCGGCCGCGCTACTTGCAGTCGAGCAGTTGACTCGGTCCGCTCTCAGTGTGGTACGTACCTAACCGCCGGGTCCGCGTGCTTGAGGTCGGAGTGCATCATGTGCGAGGCGGCGTGCGGCGCCCGCACGGCCGCCAGGATGAACGTGGCGGCCGCGCTACTTGCAGTCGAGCAGTTGACTCGGTCCGCTCTCAGTGTGGTACGTACCTAACCGCCGGGTCCGCGTGCTTGAGGTCGGAGTGCATCATGTGCGAGGCGGCGTGCGGCGCCCGCACGGCCGCCAGGATGAACGTGGCGGCCGCGCTACTTGCAGTCGAGCAGTTGACTCGGTCCGCTCTCAGTGTGGTACGTACCTAACCGCCGGGTCCGCGTGCTTGAGGTCGGAGTGCATCATGTGCGAGGCGGCGTGCGGCGCCCGCACGGCCGCCAGGATGAACGTGGCGGCCGCGCTACTTGCAGTCGAGCAGTTGACTCGGTCCGCTCTCAGTGTGGTACGTACCTAACCGCCGGGTCCGCGTGCTTGAGGTCGGAGTGCATCATGTGCGAGGCGGCGTGCGGCGCCCGCACGGCCGCCAGGATGAACGTGGCGGCCGCGCTACTTGCAGTCGAGCAGTTGACTCGGTCCGCTCTCAGTGTGGTACGTACCTAACCGCCGGGTCCGCGTGCTTGAGGTCGGAGTGCATCATGTGCGAGGCGGCGTGCGGCGCCCGCACGGCCGCCAGGATGAACGTGGCGGCCGCGCTACTTGCAGTCGAGCAGTTGACTCGGTCCGCTCTCAGTGTGGTACGTACCTAACCGCCGGGTCCGCGTGCTTGAGGTCGGAGTGCATCATGTGCGAGGCGGCGTGCGGCGCCCGCACGGCCGCCAGGATGAACGTGGCGGCCGCGCTACTTGCAGTCGAGCAGTTGACTCGGTCCGCTCTCAGTGTGGTACGTACCTAACCGCCGGGTCCGCGTGCTTGAGGTCGGAGTGCATCATGTGCGAGGCGGCGTGCGGCGCCCGCACGGCCGCCAGGATGAACGTGGCGGCCGCGCTACTTGCAGTCGAGCAGTTGACTCGGTCCGCTCTCAGTGTGGTACGTACCTAACCGCCGGGTCCGCGTGCTTGAGGTCGGAGTGCATCATGTGCGAGGCGGCGTGCGGCGCCCGCACGGCCGCCAGGATGAACGTGGCGGCCGCGCTACTTGCAGTCGAGCAGTTGACTCGGTCCGCTCTCAGTGTGGTACGTACCTAACCGCCGGGTCCGCGTGCTTGAGGTCGGAGTGCATCATGTGCGAGGCGGCGTGCGGCGCCCGCACGGCCGCCAGGATGAACGTGGCGGCCGCGCTACTTGCAGTCGAGCAGTTGACTCGGTCCGCTCTCAGTGTGGTACGTACCTAACCGCCGGGTCCGCGTGCTTGAGGTCGGAGTGCATCATGTGCGAGGCGGCGTGCGGCGCCCGCACGGCCGCCAGGATGAACGTGGCGGCCGCGCTACTTGCAGTCGAGCAGTTGACTCGGTCCGCTCTCAGTGTGGTACGTACCTAACCGCCGGGTCCGCGTGCTTGAGGTCGGAGTGCATCATGTGCGAGGCGGCGTGCGGCGCCCGCACGGCCGCCAGGATGAACGTGGCGGCCGCGCTACTTGCAGTCGAGCAGTTGACTCGGTCCGCTCTCAGTGTGGTACGTACCTAACCGCCGGGTCCGCGTGCTTGAGGTCGGAGTGCATCATGTGCGAGGCGGCGTGCGGCGCCCGCACGGCCGCCAGGATGAACGTGGCGGCCGCGCTACTTGCAGTCGAGCAGTTGACTCGGTCCGCTCTCAGTGTGGTACGTACCTAACCGCCGGGTCCGCGTGCTTGAGGTCGGAGTGCATCATGTGCGAGGCGGCGTGCGGCGCCCGCACGGCCGCCAGGATGAACGTGGCGGCCGCGCTACTTGCAGTCGAGCAGTTGACTCGGTCCGCTCTCAGTGTGGTACGTACCTAACCGCCGGGTCCGCGTGCTTGAGGTCGGAGTGCATCATGTGCGAGGCGGCGTGCGGCGCCCGCACGGCCGCCAGGATGAACGTGGCGGCCGCGCTACTTGCAGTCGAGCAGTTGACTCGGTCCGCTCTCAGTGTGGTACGTACCTAACCGCCGGGTCCGCGTGCTTGAGGTCGGAGTGCATCATGTGCGAGGCGGCGTGCGGCGCCCGCACGGCCGCCAGGATGAACGTGGCGGCCGCGCTACTTGCAGTCGAGCAGTTGACTCGGTCCGCTCTCAGTGTGGTACGTACCTAACCGCCGGGTCCGCGTGCTTGAGGTCGGAGTGCATCATGTGCGAGGCGGCGTGCGGCGCCCGCACGGCCGCCAGGATGAACGTGGCGGCCGCGCTACTTGCAGTCGAGCAGTTGACTCGGTCCGCTCTCAGTGTGGTACGTACCTAACCGCCGGGTCCGCGTGCTTGAGGTCGGAGTGCATCATGTGCGAGGCGGCGTGCGGCGCCCGCACGGCCGCCAGGATGAACGTGGCGGCCGCGCACGCACTCAGTTCGCGATCCGCCTCCAACAGCAGCTTCCACGCCACCGGTGCTACCTCAGCGAACATATCCTCGCTCATCGTTGTGGCGCCTTTGATTAGTGTTGCCAGTGGCATGTGATATGCCTCACGAACCTAAACGTTACAAAACATAGATCTTAAGTCGTTCATTGTTTTAGTACCTTGAATTAACTTGACACTAAAGATCTTTTGGGACTGCAGAGGGAAATGTTTTCTTACAATACATCGTACTCTAATAGAGAATAAAAATAAATGAACCTGAATTCGAATATAGTAAATTCGGACGAATTTTCTGTCATAAGTTGGTTGCTGGAGCCTCACTTGAGACTAAGCAGAGTAATGTACCAGAGTACTGTACGTATTTGAGATTGACATTTGGAAAAAAGTTCCCTTATTCTACCTATGCAGTCATGACAGACGTAGATAGTCATGACCCCAACTGTTTTATTTGTCAGAGTGTTTGATCCCAAGTTGCATGTCCAAAATAAAAAGTTAAAAGCAAAGTAAAAAGCAAAGCAACTTACTTGTCCTTTAAGGTACTTGAGTATAGCGGGAGGTTCGGTGGGTGGGTAGGGTATAGTGCCCGGCTTCGTGTCGGGTGGAGCCTCACTGTGTGGCAGCGAGTGCTCCACGCCAGCAGCTCGATAGGCTAACCCTGCCGACTCGATCATGGACCGATCGATCCTGAAATTTATGATTACAGTTTGATGTAGCTTATAGAAAATGATCACATAATAATCAAATTAAAAAAAGACTACATTTAAAAGTGATTAATTGATAAAGTGTTTAAGCTGAATAATATTTGTTACGATCCACAAGCAATAAAATTATGTGTATTGTCTCATTTTAAGAGCACCTCCCTTTCCCCGGGTGTGTGCACTACTACGATACCACTACAACACATCAAATAAGACAACGACAACACATATAAACAAGAATGGTTGACATGACGAACGGCAATGGTCGATATGGCTGCAGTACGAGTACCTACTCGATTGGCTAAACTAGGTTGGCTAGACTGGGCAAGAACCACGTTCGAATAGAATACCAGCGTGAAATAGCAGCATAGTGTTTTTTTAAGTTCCTTTGTAAGATGAGTGACGAGAACCGTAAACACTTTTCACCGATAACGACGCTTTCTTAGTACTCAGGGGTGAAAATGCAGCTGCAGTTTGGTTCTCATTCAAGGATAGCTGTTATTGTTTTCGTTTTACAAGATAAAAGCCCGTATATACATACAGGCGATAAGGCATTTTCTTAGTCCTCAAAGAGTACAACGCACTTGTAATCTTCTGTTTGAACGAAAGAAATAAACTTTGATGAATAAACGGTGGTAGAGCCACGCAGCAGTTTTTGTTGTTGCACGTATGGGCCGGCTCGAGCCGGTTTGGTACCACGACCTAACAGAATACCGGCGTGAAGTAGAAGCTCTGCTTCTGCTATTCGTCTGGTGAGTGCAGGTGGCCGGAGGCCTAATTGCCCCCCCCCCCCCCCATCAACATGGTAGCGGAATTACACGATAGACTACCCCAGGAGGGTACCAGTACCCCTGGAGAATCGCTCGCTGACCATCCACGACAGTGTTATTCCAATCCTGAGCGTGGGTGCTCAGGCTGCCCCGCGTATTCTGGGGGGGGGGGGGCAAAATTCCGCTCAAAAACATAACTGCTCGGGGCAAACTGAGCAACGATACCAAGGCGACCCCTGCCACGCTATCCGTGAATTTCTGCAACATCAGGGGACTTCACTCTAACCTAAACGCCGTCCACTACCATCCCGAGACGGCGAAGCCGGCCTTGCTCTTCCTGACCGAGACGTAAGTTTCCTCTCCGGCTGATATTTCGTATCTCTCCTACCCGGGGTACAAATTGGAGCACTCCTTTGTGCCTCGGGCTGGAGTTTGCATGTATGTCAGAGAGGACATCTGTTCTCGACGCCTCGGCAGTCTTGAAGGTTCGGACCTGTCCATCCTTTGGCTACGCGTAGACAGCGACGACCATCCGTGCGTCAACGGGTGCCTCTCTATAGGTCCCATAGCGGGAATGCCGAAACAGACCGACTCATCGACCACGTCCAAATGGCTACAGATTCCTAGCTACAACAGGTCCCATCCGCAGAGATCGTGATCCTTGGCGATTTTAACGCCCACCATGCCGAATGGCTCGGTTCACGTTTAACCGATCATGCGGGGAGATCTGTTTATGACTTTGCCTTGGCATATGGTCTGACACAACTGGTTACTTCGCCTACGCGGATTCCAGATGTGGAGGATCATACACCTTCCCTGTTGGACCTTCTGCTGACCTGTCATCCGGACGGATATCAGGTTTCCGTCGATGCCCCTCTCCGCTCTTCGGACCACTGTCTGATCCGGAGTATGGTGCCACTCACGCTCCCTTCGCGGTTGCGTTCTGCAGGTTGCCGCCGTGTTTGGCATTACAGGTCGGCGGATTGCGACGGAATGCGGTCTTTCTTTGCATCCTACCTATCCTATCTTTGCATGGGGGCGGGTTTGCTTCTCGGGGGATGATCCCAGCGCTGTTGCTGACTCTGTCACTAATGTGGTGCTACAGGGAATGGAACTATTTATTCCATCATCTGTGGTACCCATCGGAGGCAGATCTCAGCCTTGGTTTGGTCGCTCCTGTAAGACTGCATTACGCAGTAAGCAGGAGTGTTATCAAGCCTGGGCTGTGGCTTCGGCGACTCGGGATTTAAACACCAGCATACTTAAAAAGAAGTATAACTTCGCCTTCAGGTCCTTCAAAAGAGTTATTGCCAAGGCAAAGTCAGAGCACATGGCAGAATTGGCGAGAAACTAGTTCGCCTTCCTTCGGGAACCCGTGCATTCTGGGTCTCTCACCAAGGCTGTCCAAGGGAATTTCTGTAAGCCATCACTACCATCTCTGCACAGGGAGGACGACTCACTGGCCCAAGACGCAAAAGACAAAGCCGACCTTTTAGGCTCCCTTTTTGCGTCCAACTCGACTCTTGATGACGGGGGGAAAACACCGCCGACCATCCCGCGGTGTGAGTGCTCCATGCCGGATGTGCTGTTCTCACAGCGCTCGGTTCGCAAAGCACTTCTCTCCCTGGGCATCCAGAAGTCGAGTGGGCCAGACGGAAACCCCCCAATTGTGCTGAGGACGTGTGCTCCGGAGTTGACACCGGTCCTAACGCGTCTTTTCCGGTACTCCTACTCTCAAGGCGTAGTCCCGAATTCATGGAAGACAGCTTTTGTCCACCCGATCCCTAAAAAAGGCGACCGCTCAGACCCGTCCAACTATAGGCCTATCGCGATCACCTCCTTGTTCTCCAAAATAATGGAATCCATTATTAACTGCCAGCTCATCCGGTACCTTGAGGATCACCAGCTGATTAGTGACCGCCAATACGGTTTTCGTCGGGGTCGATCAGCTGGTGATCTTCTGGTCTACCTGACCCATAGATGGGCGGAGGCAGTAGAGTCCAACATTGCGACAGACATTGCGAAGGCCTTCGATCGGGTTTGGCACAAAGTGCATCTTTTGAAGCTCCCTTCCTATGGGCTTCCCGAGAAATTGTGCAATTGGATCACCAGCTTCCTTGCAGATCGGAGCATCAAGGTCGTTGTAGACGGTGCATGGTCTGACTACAAGCCTATTAACGCTGGTGTTCCACAAGGCTGTGTGCTATCACCAACGCTGTTTCTTCTGCATATCAATGATATGTTGCTAACTTCATTGCTATGCGGATGACAGCACTGGTGATGCTCTATACACCGGCCGTGCCAATATTTCTCGGGAAAACGTCGCTAAGTACCGGAACAAATTTGTCTGAAGTCGAGTCTTTGCTGGACAAAGTCTCGGACTGGGGGCGACTAAATCTAGTCCAGTTTAATCCTCAGAAGACACAAGTTTGCGCGTTTACCGCTAAAAAGGACCCCTTTGTCGTATCTCCTCAGTTTCAAGGCACTCCCCTAGTTGCCTCAGCCAGTATCGGAATCCTCGGCGTCGACATATCGAGTGACGTGCAGTTTCGTGGTCATTTGGAAGAGAAGGCCAAATTGGCCTCTAAAAAGCTTGGCGTGCTCAGCAGAGCGGGACAGTATTTCATGCCGGCACACCGCCTGCAACTTTACAAGGCGCAGGTTCGGCCTCACATGGAATACTGTTCCCATCTCTGGGCAGGGGCTCCCCAGTGCCAGCTCCTTCCACTTGACCGCATCCAGCGCAGAGCGGCTCGAATCGTCGACGACCGAGCCTTTTCCGATCGGCTCGATTCATTGGCACTGCGAAGAGATGTTGCATCCCTTTGCATTTTCTTTCGCATCTACCATGGGGAGTGCTGAGACTTCCTTGTGGAATCGATTACCATCAGCGATTTTTCCGGACCGATACGACTTAGGGACCTTCAAGAAAAGAGCGTACTCCTTTTTAAAAGGCCGGCAACGCATCTTCAATTCCCTCCCTGGTGTTGCAGTTGTTCATGGGCGGCGGTAGTCACTTACCATCAGGTGAGCCGCCTGCTCGTTTGCCCCCTCTCCTATAAAAAAAAAACTTTATTCGCCGCTATTAAACTACACACAGACATGAATGTTATGCGAAATTAATACCTATAAAATAAATAATTTATACGGCATACATTAATTTATGCAGGCATAGAAAAATGTATACAAAAAAGTGTAGTTTCCATATAACTGAACGTATGCAGTAAATTTGGCTGAATTTTGGTATTTATTCCAAATTTTCCAAAATTCTTTAAAATATTAAGAGAAGATATATTGACACCAAGGTAATTTAAGCAGTTGCTAATGCTGCATCAGGTTTGAGTTTTGTTAATTATATTCGATGATTATAGTAATGTGTTAACATGAGAAAGCGAGGGTATACTCGTGTTACACGTATAATTCCACGTTTGACATGTATGCATCGATCGACAAAGCCCAGCGGATCAGTAAGCTGAAGTGGCAATGGACTGGCCATATAGTCCGAAGAACCGACAACCGACGGGGAAGAAAGGATGTCGAGTGGCATCCATGTACAGAGTAGAGACAAGCGCAGCCCCCTAAGAGATAGAGTAATAACCTGATGAAACAGGGATGCAGTCGATGGATGCACGCGCGGGTTTGTGTGTGTGTGTGCCTACGTGCGCGCGCGCGTGTGTGTGTGTGTGTTTCTGTATGTGTGAGATAGAGAGAGATAGAGAAAGAGAGAGAAAGAACATATTCCGTAATCGTTTACGTGTAGAGTTCGAACCTATCGCTGGTATGCTCGGAGGGCTTGCGTGTTCGTCTTCCCCTTCTCGTTCCTCCCGACCCCTCTTCGGAACTCTGCGTGTTTATTTCCGGACCGAACTTTTCTCCGTAGATCTGAAATAAAAGTCTTTATTACTTTGATTTTATTGATTTGCCTATGATTTTTTGTTGATTACTTTTAAATTTAATTTTTCTTTATATTTTTAACATAACAGGTTTTGTTAGTATTAACGTTGTTTGTAAATTAATTTTGCTGACCTTTTGTACGGATTTCATGAGTCGAACGGTAGCTCGCATATTTCGACGGAAGCAATAGGGATGGCAAAAGTTCTGATGGCAGCACACGTAGTTGAAGGAATTTAAAAATTTCACCATAACCTGTATACAGAAATGACATTATATATTATATAATAATTTTGTTAAGTGTATTGTCCATCTTTATTTATAAAATATAATGTGCATGTATTACAAGTATAACAAAGATCAAACCGTCATCGTGAGATAAACACCGTAAGTTTTGTAGTATTTATTGAAATACGATAAACAGTTAACAGTAGTAGAGCCAGGCGGCAGCTTTTGCTGTCGCATGGATGGGCCGGCTCGAACCGGGGTGGTACCACGACCTCACAGAATACCAGCGTGAAGTAGAGGTTTGCCTCTGCGTTTCGTTGGTGAGTGCAGATGGCCGGAGGCCCTTTTTACTGGAAATGAGGCATTCCATCCTAGTCCTCACGGGTGAAAACGCATCTGCATTTTGATCTGTAACAGAGGATAGATGTAGATGTCTATGGGCCGCAGCAACCACTTACCATCAGGTGGACTGTGTGCTCGTTTTTCACCCTTATCCTAGTTACCGATAAAATTGACAAGGGATCTTATTATTTTATTGATAATGTAAACCGGTAGTGACGCACCTTGAGCCACGGGAATCCCTTGCTGCTGTCCGGGGGGTCAGTGGAGTTGCTGTCGGGGCTGTCGGGCGGGTGGTCGTGCTCATCCGACAGCACGCCGGGGCTCTCCTCACCGCCGCTGTCCATCTCGTTAGGCATTATCACTGTGCCTAATGGTTTATAAACTGAATAGGCACGGTACACGACACGATTACTAGATGGTAGGATAAGAGAATCCATAATCCCATTTAATTCCATATGTGTCATACCAAGCGACTAAAAAATAATAATAAAAGCTTAATGGCCACTGATTGATGGCAATGGTACGGCAAGACATCTGATACTATCACCGATCCGATTGTGGCAAATCTTTATAGTGGAACAGGCTAATGTCAAATGGATTATAATGAGCTAATAATATAGATACATATTTCATCATAGTACTCGATAAGAAATAACTGACAGACATCTGCAGTTGTCTTCTTTTGAAGTGAGTAGTAGGTGTTCATGGGATACAATAACCATTTACCACCAATATGGCTGTTAGCTGTTATCAATATTACAAAAAAATATAAAGGTTAAATATAAATAGTAGGTTGAATTTGTGAAACATGTGCAACACAAATTATGTTTTGATGGCTCCGGCTGGGGTATAGGATTCGGGACACAGTAGCTCTGGTACTCTGACTAATCTTGTGGTGTAAGGAGTTACACGGCACGGAGTTTTCAATTATTCGGCAGTTGTCATCGTGGTCGAAAAGTGGTCAGGGGGATGATCGTAATCGTTAATAATATAATAGTCTATTAGAGGATTTCTTAACGGTAGTGACAATAAGTTTATAAAAAAATTGATTCCTATAGTTTATTAAATAAAAATAATAGAATTCATAGAAAAAAGTGACAGAATTGTATGAAAATTAATATATTGCTTAACATGTTAATGAGCATAACCTTACGTACCTGTACCAGGAAAAATTTCAGATGTGTCGCTTCTATCGGAGAGCGAAGAAACCTTCCTGCGACTTTGTATTGAATCCGATCTACGTGTTATGACTGAAAGGAATAATTATTTAAGTAACATTATCACGGAAATACAATAATGAGGCTGGGTTGTTCTGTACTGAACACTTACAGAATAATGTTGAGAGTATTTGATGTCGTGTCCCGGTTTGAGGCACAAAAGTAGTGTAGTAGTAAAGGGGAATGCCCAATTCTGGCCATGAAACGCCCAACAATTTGCATTTGTTAAAAAAATACATCCTTTTTTATGGTAATTAATCGCGGTATTTATGTATCCAAAAAAGATTGCAATATTTTTGCACAAAATAAAAGTACCGAAAAGATAAAAATGAAATTAAGTAAATCCGGAATTCATTAGTTTGTGGATAAAATGAAAAGTGTTGCCAATCACAAATCTCGTTAAAAAGTCGATTCTGTTTTTTCAATCGATATTTATGGTGTCATTATTATAATGGTAATATTTTTTTTCGATAATTATTATGATGTTATGATAATTAAACAAGTGAATTGCTAGTTGATTTACCGTGAACTCTTTAGAACATAACAAAAACGCTGCTGCACAATTTAACTGCTATTCTTATCTGTTCTTGAAAATACATTTAAAGCGGAATTAAAATATTTTTTTTTATATGATAGGGTGACAAACGAACACATAGTCCACCTGATGGTAAGTGTTTACTGTGGCCCATAGACATATATATTTATTCTCGTTTTCGAATCAAAATGCTGATGCGTTGTCAACCGTGAGGATTAAGATGGAATGCCTCTTTTCCAGTAAAAAGGGTCTCTGGTTCTCTACACTCACCATACGAAACTCAGCAGTGTTAAGCTGCTATTTTACGCTGGTATTCTGTGAAAGCGTGGTCCTTCCCCGGTCGAGGCGACCCATTCGTGCTACAACTATACTACTAATATAGCTGCAGCATGGCTCTACCACGTATAAGAAATAAAAGAAAACATATTTTAAAAGGCGTTCAGAACTTAAATCGAATCAAAGATTATTCTTTTTTATGGAAATATAAATCGAATAAAAAAATCGCTATCTATTTATTGATTTTGTGTTTGTTAATTGGCAACATCGAATCTGACAGATAGGCCCATGTCATAGTTATCAAAACTAAATAGTCACAAGTCAAATTCGTAATGTTAATTCATTCGAAAATAACTATATAAGTAAGTTCGTAACATAAAGCTAAGTAAGCGCATCTACGGTAACGGAAACTAGTACATACTCTGTGTGACTCTCATTAAATACTTGACGCTGGCAGAATCCATTGGAAGTTGCCAAACTAGGAAAAAAAAGTCTAATTTGGAATTGTTATCTAAGCAACGAATAAGCTTTTTAAATGGACTCCGATAATTCTTCTCACCCTATTGACCACGGCCTGAAAATGGATCCCGCTCCCACTTCTTACCTCTGCACGAATATGAACTCGATATCCACTGTTAACGATGACCCGAGCTTTCACACCGGCCAGAGTTCTTTCCAGGTCTTAGTAAGTCATTCCAAAGGACATTTACGCTTTGTCAATTGCGGTTTAAATGTCACGAAAATACGAAGTCATTTGTTGTTAAAAAACTGTTCTTGTGAAAATAAAAAAACTTTATATCTTAAAAATCCGGACTTTTTTTAAATCAATTCCTTAACCATTTCATTCTTTTAATTGCATATTACATTCACATATGCTTTTATATGTGGGCACCCATGGCCGAAGTGTCTATGAACGGTGGGCACCCTTTAACATTCCACCCTCGTCCTTAGAAGTAAAAAATCTTAAAGTACGTTCTCTATTTTTACTGTTAAGTTATTAAAAACCAATGACTTATTAATAGTGTTTAGCTAGGGCGCTGAAAACCACGGGTTTAATACCTAATTTACGATCAGAACAAGTATTTTATGGCCTACAAGTAATTATTCCGTGTTCGGGTGCGTGCGTGTGCGATTCGACTTTTATTAACTTCGCGTGTAACGTAATCTTTTAATGTAAATTTCACCAAATTCTAGACGCGCGATTGACTTATTTATTTTTATTTATTTCTCGTAATTAAGAACCAATGAAAATACAACAATTTAATAAATTTATCCTAGTATTCTGATCAGGATCACCAGGATAAAATAAAATTTTAGGCGCTAGCAGAACATACCTGCGCGCTTCCCGCTTAAGGCATGCAATAATTATCAGGATCATCACAGCCCATGATCAATGCGTGTTGTTTAAGTTTTTTTAAACTCATATATTATTATTATGCGATGAAAACAACTCTACAGTATAGAGGAAATGTTTAGTGATAAAAATATAGCTATTCAATGCGTACATTCTTCTACTTCGCGCGTATCTTTCTGTCGCAGTTTGATAGAGCGCCGTTTAAAGGAGCCGTACGCGGAGTGCGTCTGCTGCGTATTGCGCCGGTGCATTCCCTTCCCGCGGGATCCCAGGCGGCCTTTCTTCTCATCCACCAGTGCACTTGGTATCGCGTCCGCTAACTGTCGAAAAGTATTTTTAATCTCATTCAATAGTCCACTGCTGAATATGGCCTAGTTCAATGAGGAGATTTTGCCGTGTTGGTCACGCATGGTTGGCGAATTTGCGACCACAGTACCAGACTTACACTTTTGGCGCTGCTTACAATGACGACGCGGTCTGACTATATATTTTGTGGCGGCGTAGTGATCGCGCCACAATAGTGCAAAACATTAGACAATAATTTCGTCAGTGCCAGTATTTTTATTATTATTTGAAATTAATAATTTTTGACTATATAATAATATGTTTTTGCGCACATATGAATCCTGTGTTATCCGTAAAAAAATTTAATTTCGCTAAATCACGCTATCGAACTTTCGTGTTTTCGAATTTTAAAATTGTATTTATTATTAATTGCAATTTTAAGTGACGATTTACAACGTGATAAAAGTCGCGAGGAAACCTGCATGTTTGAGAAATTAGAAAAAAATATTTCAAATAAGAAGCTTTGTGCCCACAATTAGAACGGCTGTAACTTTTGCTACATATATAAAACAAATGTTATCCGTAGTAGGAGAAGCGTTAGCCCCAGGTTGTATAACTTCCCATCAGGATATCTCCCCTTTACATACACGGCCAAATATTAAATAACCAACGAATAATATGGAAAGATATACTACTATCTCCACCTATCATAGGCTAATTACTTTATAATATTTTAAAGAAAAGCCGGATTATTTCTTTCTATTCTGTTAATTTAAAAATGTTTACTAGCTACACTATTGACATTATACTATTACTTCCGTTAATCGGCAGTTTGGCAACAGTCAAATGGCGGGGGCGAATCCACGACTTGACTTTCGCAAACATGGCGAGACTTACTGCGTACTGCGTTGAAAAGTGGCCGTGTTATTTTCATTACATTTTCTTTGGTCGACTTTTATAACTTAGCTTAAAGGTCGGTTATCATCATCATCATCTTGATTACGGCCTTTCACATATCCATTGCTAAACATAGACCTCTCCCAAGGAATGCCACAAAGCACAGTTCTGACCTACCTGCATCCATCGTCCATCGACTTCCTGCACTTTTGCTAAGTGCGAAATTGCCATTTGAGAACCTTTCTTCCCCATCGGTTGTCGCTTCTTCAAGCTATATTTTCGGCTCATTGCTATTCACCATATCAGTTTACTGATCCGTTGAGCTATGTCGGTAGAACCAGAGTATCTGGTTCTACTGCAGATATCCTTATTACGAAGTCTACTCGTATCACACAAAGAAACTCAGTGCACAACCAAGGGCCCCTGGTCAAGGCCGGCCCGGGCCAAGGCCCCCTGGGCCGCTAAGCGACCTTAAGCTTGCTCATAAGACCAGCAGTGTAAGACCATATCCCAAACGCATATATCATCAGTATCAAATGTAATTATTTATCACAATAAATTACTAAAGTTGTGGCAAACATTTAGAATATCGTGCAAATTTAAAATTATAATACTCGTATTATTTCACCCGGTCAACACTCTATTTAATGGAGGGAGGCCTAATAGGATAGGCTCCTCCGTCTTTCGTATTTGGGTTAGGCATATTTTTCAACATCCAGATATATATATATATATATATATATATGATATAAGATCGATAACGATTGAGAAGATAGTCTAAAGAAATATATTACGGTAACGTTGCTTTCCCCGGAGACGTTTTCAGGCTCGTGCAGGACGAAAGAAATTTTCCTTTCAGTTTCCGCTCCGGCAATAGATTGCAGGCTCTGCGCCGACGCTTGTGAGTGCCCCATACTTGACAGTGCCATGCTCCATCGGCGATTTGCTTCCCTGAATACCAACAAATTGTTTTTAATTCTAAATAGAACGTTATAAAATTTTAATTTCTAATCGCATATCTCTTGAGTAGCTAATAGGATTTCTAAATTTTGTCTAAAATCTTTAAAATTAGATTTCATTATTTCTTTAATATACATGCCAATGTAGCAAAGCGATTTGTTTGTTTAGTCACTAGATTTATTCTAATATCTATTTTAGCAATATTTTGATAAAAGTGGTGATACTAAGTTATATCAGTGTGTTGTTGTGCCTTTGTATTTTAATAGTATTATTCATAGTACCTACAGGTGCAAGCTAAAAGCAGTTATTCGTAGAGTAGGGGCCGTTAATATAAAATAAAAGATGTCTTTAAAATTATTTATTTGTTATTTTAAGACTAAGTTTATTCATGAGACAGTTTATAATAATACCAGTAAATCGTGTCTATAGTACTTAAAATCTCCATGCACTTCAAGTTATTTAACTTTTTTAAATAAAAACTATGGAATATTGTAAATATTATCCATTTCATGGGTTATCGCAGAACAGCATTCGTAAGGTTCTAAAATCAAATTGTTACTGAAAGTTTACAACAACAGAAAAAGAACAGCTAAGCTACGCTAAATCGTACAGAAGTGTCGGCGATATTGCATTTCAATAATATTCGGAAATATCGCTTACTCAACAAAATGTGATATTGAAATTTTGTGTTTTTATATTAATTTAGAGTGTATATAGCAAATCCCGAAAAGAAAGTAGATCGGGGAGTTAAGGCGACTTACAAGAGAAGAAAATCTTATCGAGGGATTCGAGTAAGAGGTAGAGGTAGGGGGGGGGGGGGGGGAGAAGAGAGAGAGAAAGAGACAGTCTTATATTTGTAATTGTAATGTAACACTCAATAAATATTTGTATTTGAATTAACGATAGCTTAATGATTTTAAAATAATGTTACATATCGTACAATCATACTCATAACAAGCGAAGTGATCGTATACCAATGCTTAAATAATCCGGTTCTCTCACCATACCAAACATACCAGCATTAAGCTGCTATTTTACGCTGGTATTCTGTGAAAGCGTGGTCCTTCCCCGGTCGAGCCGATCCAATTCATGCTATAACATTGTACTATTATCTATTCTGTACTGCACTACTTCCAACTCATGAAACATTCCTAGCACTAGAAATTTAAGCAAGGTACTCTGTGATTTAAGCTTGGTACACAGAATACTTTATAGTACAAGGAACAGAAGGGTCACTCCTTAAAATAGTTTTAATAAATAGCGACTCTTGGTACGACGTAATAAAGTGCAAATTAGCTCAAACAGTGCAAGTGTCTAATATTTTATTCACCTGCACGGCGCCTCTCTTTTTATCGCGTAACTTGCGGTGTTTTACCCCTGTTCCTCGGAAACACGTACATCCGTTGATAGGCCTGATTTCTCTCCGGTCATGTCAGATTACCGTCCCATCAGATTATGAGAGTGAGGGAATAGTGTACTGGTGCTTACGTATACACTCGGGCACTATAATCCTGTCCTGCGCAGATGCCACTTAGTCTCTGTTGAAACTGGCCGTCGTGACGCAAAATTAGGGAGGAGGAGGACATACATCGTGTAACTTTTATCTCTTTTGACGCGACTAGGATTGCCATCTGTCCGACTAAAGCCGGACATGTTTGGCTTTTTCGGGTTGTGTCCGGCCAAATTTTTAAGTGTCCGGCCTGTCCGGCTTTTGTTAGGCTTTTTGTTAGTGTAACGCGTTGCCCGCGTGTAAATAGATAAGTAACGTATACACTTGAAACTGTGCTGTGATTGATTAATAAACAATTAACGTATGTAACGGAGTATTTTAGTATTTTTTCTCGCGGGGTTGGAGTTGGTGAGTGTTTGACTTGCATGGCCTCAGAAAGGTATGTTTGGCTAAAAATTACTGTCCGGCTTTTAGGGCCAAAAGTCCAGCTTTTTGGGGCGCCGAGTCCGGCTTTTTCATTTTAGGAGATGGCAACCCTAGACGCGACGCTTCTGACCTGACGTGCATACGTGAGTTTCGGGCAGCACGCGGCAACCCAGTTGAATTGGCCTGCAGATATACTTATAGCTTTGTACGTTAAGTGCGGAATGCGCGTGGCCTGGTACTAGTGTCAGTAACGCTAATATAATTATTTATATGTTACACGTTTATAGAGACCCAATTTAATTATTTTTACATTTTTACACTTATACTTACATTATACAATTTCGTGTATATAAATATACAGGGTTATTTTGTAATAATGACCAAATTTGTAGAGGTGGTTCAGAATAGGTAATATAAGCGAATGGTGTAAAAAAAAAACCCGCCCTTTCCCTTCCGTTACACCGCTGGGCGCTGGGTACGTTCACCTGGCCGACCGACAGTGTTGACTTGACCGTGACGTCATTACGTTCCGACTGTTCTATTTTTAAATGTTGAGAGGTAGTATTACTTGTCATTTAGATTATAAGAAAGTGAGTCTTTACTCTGTTTACAAAGACAAGGAAATAACGCACGCGCACAACCCAATAGGAGTGTGTACCAAACCAAATGCTGTTAGACTTTGGACAGTTCACCACTCCGTCATATGGAAGTGCTAGAGGTGGTCATTCAGTAATAAGCCCGGCTGTCGAAAACACAGTGATCGAGTTTTTCGAGCAAAACCTCCGCGCTAGCAACAATGACTGCATCATTCGAGAATTCAGGGTTATCCAGTATTACGTGTGGAAACTATTAAATTCTTCTAGATATCACTCATTTCATTACCAACGTTTGCAAGCACTGAATAATAACGATTGTCCATCTCGAAAAACATTTTGTGAATTTTTGATATCAAACATTGATAATACTAATATTATGTGGACTGACAAAGCCCTATTTACGCGTGTAGGACTTTATAATAATCGTAACGAACATTCCTCTACCGTATGCAACCCACACTTATAATTTTTTTTTTTGATAACATAATTATGGGACCGTTCTTCATTGAAAGACGATTAATGGGTGGTAATTATTTGGACATGTTACTAGTTGTTATTCAAGATTTCCTGGACGATATACCACTAGTGTTACTGAATAAAATTTATTTCCAACACGACAGTGCTCCGCCTCACTATTCAAGTGCAGTGCGTTATTATACGAAGATAGGTGGATTGGGCGTGGCGGCCCTATATTATGGCCTGCAAGGTCACCGGACCATACACAGTGAAACAGTGAAATTAAGAGACGTGTTTACGTCGAAGAGGCCCAAAGCTAGGTATGACGCCTCCGCAGCAAAATAATTGCTGCATTCACGGAAGTGAAAAGTGTTAAGACAATTGTAATTAATGTGAAAAATAATTTAAGGAAACATTATCAACTATGCATTGTGAGAAACGGACTCCGTTTTGAACACCTATTAAAATACCAGTAAGTTAGTTTTATTCTAAGTGATTGCATATTTAGGATGCAAATATTTCGTTGTTGTAAATAGTTAATCGTTTTAAATTCTTAATAGTTGCAAATACTTGATTCCAGTTTTTAAATACGCCATAATTTCTGTTAGTTTTGAATATGTTTATTGAAAAGTGTACGTACCGACGCTATGATCATGTCGGTAGAGGTCGGCAATGCTCAGCAGCCGTCCGGGCGCCTTCGTTTTTACCGGCCAGCCAGTCTGCTAATCTGCTTTTAAATGCCTTCAGCGCTAGATGCTACGATCGCGCCGCCCGAGTAACCATTATTTAAATCGCGCCGACCTATCATCGACTTTCCAGCTCAATTATCTTTTCTATAATTTATTGTTTACAATTATTCTCCACCTTTTTCGCTCGCACTGTAGTCTAAACTTGTATTTCAAACTGTCTTTTGAGTGGGAGTAAAAATAGTATTTAATTCGAGGAGTATGAAATTTTTTATTTGCATAGCATCCATCCTAGACGTCGTCGCAATGTGTTTTTATTTTATTTATTATGACGGCCCTAAGCCCGTTTAAAGTATGAAGAAGAAATTGGAATCATAATTCGCGTCGTAGTTATCAACTTAGTAGCAAGCGTGTCATTAAAGAAGTAAATCGTAAGCTCTGTGCATTGACTCACGAGCGCACGTTGTTTTTGCCCATAAATCATATTCAATTTCGGATATTTTCAAATAAGTATAGAAACCTTATTTACACGTATTTAAAAAAATAAACCTGTATATAAAATATGTATTTAAGTTTTACCCTCGACCTGCCTAAAGAAGTGTAAATAATTCAGAAATGCAGAAAAAAAAAGAAAATGTTTTGTACTGTTCTGCGGAACCACGATTTGTACTTATTAAAGTCTAAATTGTTACTATAATTTTGTATATTTTTACACACTAAATACATGCACGCTCGGTGCAGAATGCAAATGAACATGCATTACTTTATTTAAACACATACTCGACTGGCACTAATGTCTGTTGACTGCTAAGAGCCCTGTTAAAATAAAAATCTCGTCAAATAATGTACACTCCATATAATATCACTTCAAATAAATATAGCTCGGTAACTCACATATTCTTACAAAACAAACGTCGTTTTCGCATCCATCTTCGCAAAAAATAAAAATAATCATTTTTATATGGAAAGCGAAATAACAGCTACTCTGCAATAGTCTAAGGAGATATTGTACTTACCTGTACACCCTGTCCCAAGGGCCACGTTCCTTCGACGAGGATCGACTCGATTTGGGTAGATTTTGGTAAGTTTCGCGAAGAAATGCTGTAATTTCGAACAGCAGTGTGCAAGCGACTAGTCTTAAAGCTCGGGGACATTCGGCACCGATTGTCTTCCCAGGAATGCGAATGCTTGCTGTTAGTAAAATACAGAAACAGAAGATATAACTATAACTGGTGTTAGTGAGGGCTAATGTACATTAAATTATGTTAGAGAGCTCAAATCATCACGCGATTACATCAAAAAACCCTTTAGCGATTTTAAAGACTGATTTAAGTGCGGTTTAGTGTAAAATAAATCACAAGCCATAAAATCATAAAATTAAGTACCTTCGTCAAGGAAATCCTCCTCTTCATCTTGTTGCAATAGTTCTCGTTGGCCGTCTGGATCTGTTACCAGAGAAACGACATTATCCAGATGTTTTTTATCCTCTTCCAGCATTTCCTCTAATCTATTTCCAATAGCCTAAAACAATAATATTGGTCAAACAGTTTCAAATTTGTTTATAGAAACTAAATAAAAACTAACAATATGAACTTACTTCCGCCCATTGGTAAAAAAGCTTCCCCGCGAGACGTCTTCTCAGCTGTGGACTTGCTGACACTGTTGACAGTTTTGATTTATAATATTATAAACAATAAATAACGAAATCATAAAAATATTTTAAAATATCGAAAACTTAAAAAGATTCGAAGGGCCTAAAGTAGCCTAAAAATATAACAGTTTCAGAGTAAAGTTGGATAGAGAGATCTTATGGTACAAACACTCATATCTTAATGCAATATTTAAGTCAAGAGCTACTTACGAGAATTTTTGACCACATTCGATTTCAGCCAATTGGGCCATTGACCCTTGTTGCAATTGTGCACTAGATGAGCGCACTCCAGTAGGACAGCAGCACGTGCCACGACGACGGTATAAGGCTGAAACAGAAGAATTAAAATTTAATTCATCATTAATAACTTTCGTACTCTCGTGTCTTGCCACGAAACAGCTAAAAGACCATACGTAGTGAATTTGTCGGCTAACGTAAACGGCTTGGGTAGCCATAAACTTGAAGAAATAGATATTACTTTTGTATCTGTGACACTTTAATTTATGAACGCATTACAGCCTACCAAAATCCACTGCGGAACATTGGCCGCCCCATAGAGTATGTCATAAGTAGGATATTTGCCATAGTTGCCACCATGCCGCGACTTCTCGCCGCTGTTAACAAGAGGGCTGGGTTTTTTCACGTCATTCAGCGAGGAAACGCAGCAAGCGTTCTTGGCACTATATCGAGGGGAGAAGAACTTCAAGGTTCACCTATTACACTCTTATTTTTTCAAGTGTAAGTATGCAGGCGTGTGTGAGAAGCATTTTAATAGAATATGGATGACATACGAGTCGTGACGTCGATACGAAAATACAGTCCACTTGATGGTAAGTGGATGCTGTGACCTATAGACACTTATATCTATCCTCAAATAAGAATAAAATTGTAGATGCGTTTGACTGAGGACTAATGAAAGCCCCATTAACGCTAAAAAGGTTTTCTAACAATACGAAACCAAGCAGTATTAAGTTGCCTGAACGATGAAAACAAATGCTAATAGTTCACATGCGCTGATATTTGACAAACAAAATCGCACCAATTTTACGTATCAAAACCCACTGGTTTGACCCATAATAGTTATGTATGCTTCTAGCACAGTCTACTACTAACAGTCGGTCATCGAGGGCGTCTAGACGGGACAATCGTGCGATGCGGGCCGAGACGCGGGCTGAGCTATTGTCCGCTAGGGTTGTCCTGTCACGCAAATAAATTAAAATGCTTCACACTACATGTGTGGTAAAAAACTGTAGGTCCTCTTCGTTTAAAGTTAAGGAATTAGTATCAACAGTTTCCACATACAAATAGAAATAAAATAAAATCAGTTTTTTTATTTTTTTATTACTTCTTGTTCTGACAACCCTAGCAATTTATTGTTTATGTCGGCTTTTCCGTCAATATCAAACGCGATCACTGACTGTATCTATTTTAGGCTGTGTTTCTACAAGATCGGCAATTCAGAATAAAAACTGTCACAGTTGTGAATCATGCGGACGCCGTCTGGGTAGTCAGCACGGTAAATATGCCGCACAGTTGTATTTTCATTTATGACAGTTATCTGAAATAAAGTTGAAATAACTTTGACAAACTGCGCACATAGGTCATGATAGCGTTTTCTTAGTCATATTTAACAAAATCAGTGTTACATTATCGAAAACAATGTTCGCGGTTTACAGAACAAAGAACTGGTATTTTCGGCCGCTCGCAGTCGACTTAGTATTGTAATTTAGTACGCAATGTTAATACATAGACTTAATAGTCTACAGAGCTAAAGGCCGCAAAGTAGTTGTAGTGTTATACTACTTACATTTCATTGTACACTAATTCTTCATTCTGTTTTGATATTCTGCATTCATGTTTTGCATCACTTTATACTATTTTTTTCATTCTGTTTTTGATTTTCTGCATTTATATTTTGCATCACCTTTATTTCTATAGGATCCTGTAACGTTTTTACACAATAACATATCATTTTACTTCGTATTTTCACACTATTTATCACTTTTAAAATAGCTGTCAATGAAGTCTTACCTTTTATGGTCTTTTATTGAATTCTCTGTAACTCTACAATTTCAGGCTTCATGCACGCAGCCGTGCATAAGTTTTTCCTATGTGAATCATATCTCAATTCATACTTAAATGTAATAATTTCTTAATAAAAGTCCAAAAACCAAAAATTGGTTTTTATGACAACTACTATTTATACCGTTGTCATGGCAATTTTTATTCAAATTCGTTACCGATATGATGTTTTATTTCGATATTTTCACATAAATACTCTTTTGCTCTAGGTCATTTACAATAAATTTCCTTTTAATTTAAATAATTTTTCCGTTCTCTCTAGAAAGATATAAAAGCCGAACAATCGGTGAAAAAAGGACAGTCTTGCTTCAGTTCTCGTATCGGAAGCATCTTCTAAAGGCCTTATCCCGGGGCCGCTCAGCCCCGGGATCCTGCAAGCCTCTATCCTGCCTGAAGCCACTGGACTCTACGATCCGTTACTCTGCCTGAAGTCGCCGGATCCTACAAAACGTTGCTCTGCCTGAAGTCGCCGAGATCCCACAAGTCTCTACTCTACCTGGAGTCGCCGGAACCTACAAACCTCTGTTCCGCCCGAAATCACCGGAACCTACAAACCTCTGTCCCGCCTGCAGTCACCGGATCCTGCAGGCCACTGCGCTGTCTGAAGTCGCTGAGGATCCTGCAAGCTCCTGTCTGGGCTGAAGTCGCCGATCCTGCAATCGCCGCATTCACCTGAGGTCGTCGCCTAGAGACGCCCACGCCTACCCACCTACGCCGTGCGTGCTCGTTCCAGGCGCTGAGAGCACGCTTGGGATCTTCGGACTCAGCTACGACATAAATCTTTTTTTTATTACCTTTTTTTTAAATATAATTTGTAAATCACATCATCCATCATCTTCATATTTCATTTTTTTTATAAAATTGTAAATACTCTTTTAAAAACTTAAATATATTATTGTCTTGGTCTATTTGGTTGTTTTGCTGATCGTAGGTTAGGTTTTCCTTCTCTTTTAATTGTCGCTTCACGACAGTTTGGCGCCCAACGTAAAAGTCCTCTTTCTCTCTTAATTCTTCACCTTTACTGCGCCTTGTCTAGTTCCTTTTGATTTAATTGCTTTCCCTTTTGTTCTTAACTTACTATTCATCATTCATTTACACATCCTTTTCATCCCTTCAAAATTCTAAAACAAAACTTCTTCTAGTTTTTCAACTTATTTGGATTATATTTAGGCCTACAAATAACACTTCATTTACATTCATCACTCTAAGTTACATTCATCAATATAATATTTTTTATTCTAGATAACTTAGAGGTACGATTTTTAATAATATTTTTATTTCTTAAACTTAACTTTACACTTTGCACTTTATATAAAATTGTTTTTGAAAGCTGAAGCAAAACAAACCATAACTTTTCTAAACATTTATTAACTGTTAAATACTTTTCTAAACATTTATTAACTGTTAATTTGTATATATGTATAAATATAACTGTTAATTTGTATATATGTATAAATATCACCATTTTCACCTTATTATTTTAATTTCTTTTAATTTGTTTGTTTGTTTGATGATCCAGTGTTCTTCAACACATCTTGCTTTAGGACCTCGAACTTTCGTTGGTTAATCGCCACTTTTTATTTTTATTTCAGACACATCTCGTTGGTGATGTTGCTGATCTCTGGCTTTGAGCCCTACCGCTCTGGCCGTTCTTAATCTTTACTTAAGTCATAGCGACTAAAGCTTACTTGAGGTATTTCTTTACCTTTATCTTCACTTGGGAGCAGCTGACTACTCCCTTAATTTTTATCTTCACTTAGGAGCGGTTGACAACTCCTTAAATAAGCCTGAATGTCCTTTTGAAAACACACTTCTAAGAGTGGTGTTTCTTCGACTAATTTTTTTTCCCACACAGGAGCGGTTGACTACTCCTTAAATAAGCCTTAATGTCGTTTTGAAAACACACTTTTAGAGTGGTAGTCATTGAATGTGAACTCCACCCTTACCTGAATGCAGATGATGAATGTAAGAGATAGTATATCTGATTTTGACTGGTGATGTCTGTTTCTGCAAAGCTGTGTTTTTATGGTTTATTTTAGAATGTATATATCAAAATTTTTGCTGAGTCAAAAATTTTCCAGGGTCGGGGGGAAAATGTAGTGTTATACTACTTACATTTCATTGTACACTAATTCTTCATTCTGTTTTGATATTCTGCATTCATGTTTTGCATCACTTTATACTATTTTTTTCATTCTGTTTTTGATTTTCTGCATTTATATTTTGCATCACCTTTATTTCTATAGGATCCTGTAACGTTTTTACACAATAACATATCATTTTACTTCGTATTTTCACACTATTTATCACTTTTAAAATAGCTGTCAATGAAGTCTTACCTTTTATGGTCTTTTATTGAATTCTCTGTAACTCTACAATTTCAGGCTTCATGCACGCAGCCGTGCATAAGTTTTTCCTATGTGAATCATATCTCAATTCATACTTAAATGTAATAATTTCTTAATAAAAGTCCAAAAACCAAAAATTGGTTTTTATGACAACTACTATTTATACCGTTGTCATGGCAATTTTTATTCAAATTCGTTACCGATATGATGTTTTATTTCGATATTTTCACATAAATACTCTTTTGCTCTAGGTCATTTACAATAAATTTCCTTTTAATTTAAATAATTTTTCCGTTCTCTCTAGAAAGATATAAAAGCCGAACAATCGGTGAAAAAAGGACAGTCTTGCTTCAGTTCTCGTATCGGAAGCATCTTCTAAAGGCCTTATCCCGGGGCCGCTCAGCCCCGGGATCCTGCAAGCCTCTATCCTGCCTGAAGCCACTGGACTCTACGATCCGTTACTCTGCCTGAAGTCGCCGGATCCTACAAAACGTTGCTCTGCCTGAAGTCGCCGAGATCCCACAAGTCTCTACTCTACCTGGAGTCGCCGGAACCTACAAACCTCTGTTCCGCCCGAAATCACCGGAACCTACAAACCTCTGTCCCGCCTGCAGTCACCGGATCCTGCAGGCCACTGCGCTGTCTGAAGTCGCTGAGGATCCTGCAAGCTCCTGTCTGGGCTGAAGTCGCCGATCCTGCAATCGCCGCATTCACCTGAGGTCGTCGCCTAGAGACGCCCACGCCTACCCACCTACGCCGTGCGTGCTCGTTCCAGGCGCTGAGAGCACGCTTGGGATCTTCGGACTCAGCTACGACATAAATCTTTTTTTTATTACCTTTTTTTTAAATATAGTTTGTAAATCACATCATCCATCATCTTCATATTTCATTTTTTTTATAAAATTGTAAATACTCTTTTAAAAACTTAAATATATTATTGTCTTGGTCTATTTGGTTGTTTTGCTGATCGTAGGTTAGGTTTTCCTTCTCTTTTAATTGTCGCTTCACGACATAGTATAGATAGAAGTGTTTGTCGTTACGGTGAAGTTTTTATATGTGGCAGAGACACACTACAGTTATTATAGTTGGAATACGCATGGGTTGCCTCGATCATGGAAAGACCATGGTTTCATAGAATACCAGCGTGAAATAGCAGCACAATGTTTCTGTTTTATATAGTCAGTGTACAGAACCGGTACCGAAACCTTATTACTGAAAATGAGGCATTTCATCTTAGTCCTCAAGGGTGAGAGGGGATTTGCGTTTCGATTCCTAATTAAAGGTAGATGTGGTAAAGGTAAAGGTAGATGCCTATGAGTTACAGCATCGACTTATCATCAGGTGGACTGTGTGCTCGCTTGTCAGCCTTATTCTTATAACAAAAAGAAACAAATGAGGGTGTCTGACGAGGTCGAGCAGCGCGGCCATGAAGAGCGCGTCGGGCGTGGCGCCGGGCTGCGTGGCGTCGAGCAGGAAGGCGAGGCGCGCCAGGCCGGCGTGCAGCGGCGCGGCGCACACCAGGCGCCGCCGCTTCAGCACCACCACCTCCGACTCGCCGCCGCCCGGCGCGCCCTCGCCCGACCCGCGCCGCGACATCACTGCAACACCAACCACACACCACCAATCTAAGTCTATATGTACCTTATACATACCTTACATAATAATTAAGGACCTAACTATGTATGTTCCAAACACTGATTCGCTTAAAACAGTACTTTTCAAACCCGTTAATGTCCATCAATCGCTTATCTTACACAAATGTTAATTACTTATAACTTTAGCAAATTTTACCGTCTAAATACATAATACTTACTAAATAAATAATTGTAAGAGATTTCTTTATATTAATACAGTATTTTAGATAATACAGAGGTTTTCTTGATTTTTAATTTATTTCAAAGCTTGAAATATCTGAAATCGCTGACAAATTTAAGAAACAAAAACACAATAAATTTGACTAATCCCAAGGAAAACAGTTACTAGAAAACATATTTTGTTTTAGGACATTTTTAATACATAAGAAATTAAATTGTCAGTCTGAGCGAGATTAGAATGGCTCTCCAGCACCTTAAAAACGGCAAGGCCCCAGGCGAGGATGGAATTACTGCGGAGCTTCTGAAAGCGGGTGGAAGACCGGTACTTGAAGTCCTTCAGAAGCTTTTTAATTCCGTCCTCCATGGTGGCATTACACCGGAGGCGTAGAGCAGAAGTGCGGTGGTCTTGTTCTTCAAGAAAGGTGAAAACGCTCTCTTGAAGAACTACAGACCGATTTCCCTTCTGAGCCGCGTCTACATGCTGTTTTCGAGAGTCATTACGAATCGTCTCGCGCGCAGACTTGACGACTTCCAGCCTCCCGAACAAGCCGGTTTCCGAAAGGGCTTTAGCACTGTGGCGGATTGGGATTATTTTATTAGATATAATGGACTGTATTGAGATTCTTAATCCCCTGAAACGTTCAGTTACCGCAGTCACAAAACTACACCAAAAACAGCAACAAACTACTCACGGTCTTACTAGCCAGTCTCCCAAGATCAGCAAACGTTGACAGCTCCTGGTAGCTTCTTCTACACGGTAGAATACACTAGCAATTAGATTGTACACGGTACACTCTGGAGTAGTTCCCTTTTAAAGTTTTTGGAGAGATATTCACATCACGATAACACAAAGTGAATGTAAAATGAATTGTCTCATTTCCTACCCTCCTCTTCGTTTTTTTAGCTTCACAGATTATTACAACGCATATTACGTCGCAATGTTGCCATTAGGTGTAACCGGCTCTCAGATCGCAGCAGATCATTGTGCTTCGGTACAAATTTTGTGAGTTGCGGTTTATTACTGAACACACCCCCCACCGAAACCATCTTGATGGTTTCTCCTAACTATATATATGAAAAAAAAAAATATTAGAGAAAAATTATAACTTAAACTACGGAATATGCAAGATAACGCTGAGACACAGAATGTCCTCAACGAGAAAAAATATATTAATACACGTAAGACTAATTTGAATAAGGTAGAGGACTCAGTTTATTAACTGGTCTCTGTAGAGTACTCTTTTGAGTGCGAAGCGTGACACAACGAACAATCCCATCTGGACCGGGGTGAAGAGCCTCAATTCTACCCAAAGGCCAATTGCACGGCGGTACGTTATCAGCTTTTATGATTACGAGATCACCTATTTTTATATTAGATCTATCCGAATGCCACTTTGCTTTCTGTTGCAGCGTATTTAAATGTTCGTGACTCCATCTACGCCAAAACATTTGTGAACATTTTTGAATATATTGCCAACGTGACAATCGAGTTATTGTTATATCCTCTACATTATACTCAGGTACTGCTGTTAACCCTTTTCCAATTAGAAAGTGTCCCACAGTCAAAACATTAAACTCATCAGGATTATCACTAGCTGGTAACGGACAAAGCGGCCGCGAGTTGAGAATTGCTTCTACTTTACAAAACACTGTGGTGAGTTCCTCGAACGTCAAACTTTTTCCTCCTACGGCTCGCGTTAATAGATACTTGGCAGATTTAATTCCGGCCTCCCAGAGCCCACCCATATGTGGTGCACCGGGGGGATTAAATCTCCATATAATTTGCCGTTTTGAGCAACCCTCTAATATATTGTTTTTCTGTTCGAGCATAAACCTTTGTACTTCGGTTAAATGCTTACTAGCAGCGATGAAATTAGTTCCGCAATCCGAATAAAGGAAGGAGCATACACCGCGTCGCGCTACAAATCTGTCTAAACACGCGAGGAAGCAGTCCGATGACAACGACGAAAAGACTTCAAGGTGTACAGCTTTTGTCGAATAACAAATAAATAATGCTAAATATGACCGTTCAACCCTAGCATTTCGTCGTAAACTTTCCTTTGTAAAGAACGGACCACCGAGGTCCACCCCTACATGCTCAAAAACTTTACAAGGTATCAATCGGGCTGCTGGCAAAGGTGCCATCTCAGGCTGTAAGAGCACTGGGTTGTGTTTAAAACAAATTTTGCATTTGGACAAAACTGACCGAATAATGCGACGGGATGCTAAAATCCAAAAATTTTGATTAATAATGTTTTGTAAGGTGCGTGGACCTACGTGTAAATATTTTTTATGTAAATATTCAATAAGTAATAGGGTAAATCTACTATTTTAGGTAATAAACGGGGATGCTTCGCGTTATAAGGTAACGCTGAATAATTTATTCGACCCCCCACCCTGAGGTATCCGCGTTCGTCAATAAATGGAGATAATTTTTCAACGACGTAACGTACTTTGTACCTTTTGACAAACTATTTATTTCATTTGCAAAGTATGCACTCTGTACTAATTTAATTAAAACATCTTGAGCAGTATTTAATTCGTTAGTCGTCAGTATTGAGTGCTTAGAGTGACCGGATTTGAGTCGAAACCATCTCAATATTCGAGCAAACGTACGTTGCAGTTTATAATAAGAAGAGAAATTGGAAAAGATTCGGTCACAGAACTCTAACTTTGTCTCTTCTGTCAAATTATTTTCATTAGTGATTAAATTGAAGGAGCCTAATGTATGATTTGATTTCATTTCGGGTGTATTACTTTCATCTTGGTTGATAACTGTTCTCACTGGCCACTGCGAATAGTCGTCGTACAACCAAGATGGGCCCTTCAACCACTGCTCACTGCACTCCACGAGCTGTGACGGAGACGCTCCGCGCGAGCAGATGTCTGCCATATTGCGCTCACTACTCACATGACGCCAACAGTGCGGAGGTAACACTTCACATATCTGAGTAACACGGTTACTAACAAACGGCTTTAATTTGTAAGCTTCTGTCTGAAGCCACGCCAACACGATAGTCGAATCGGTTAACGCAGTAATACGAGTTATTTTTACGCGAGTTAAAATGTCACGGACATATTTCATCAATTTGCTTAACAAAACTGACGCCATTAACTCCAACCTCGGGATAGTTAATGGTTTGACGGGGGCTACTTTAGATTTTGCTGTCACCAGGCGTACTTTAGTCTGCCCTCTATCGTTACGACTGATCACATACACACAACTAGCATAACCGCGAGAGCTTGCATCGCAAAAGGCGACCAATTCACATTCGGTCTGTTCTGGTAGCAGCATGTGTCTATCTATCTTGACTGCCGTTAGTCGCGGGAGATCATCAACGTAATTAAGCCAGCGCTTAGTTACATCGGTTGGCAGCTGCTCATCCCATCCTATGCCCAGCTTCCATAAATCTTGCATTATTTCTTTCGCGATGAAAATGCACGGTGAAATAAAACCTACGGGGTCGTAAATGGAAGCTAATAATTTCAAAACAGAACGTTTAGTTGTTACTTTATCAGTCTTATCTACTGTGAAATAAAAACAGTCAGTCAAAGGGAACCATTTCAGACCTAGCACTTTGACTGAATATTCGTTACCATCTTTCATAAAAGTAACAGGACACTCTCGGTTTTCTAACGGAACGCGTTGTAAAACCACTATTACTCGCCCACCTTTTAAGTATAAAGCCACCGGAATTAAACATCTCTAAAAGTTCATTTTGTAACCGAGATATCTGTGACAATGAACTGCAAAAATATAGAATGTCATCCATGTACACGCCCTCGCGCACAACCTTTGCAGCGAGTGGGAAACGTTCTTCCTCGTCATAGGCTAACTGTAAGAGGGTGCGGATAGCTAAAAACGGTGAGCAACTTAAGCCGTAAGTGACAGTTTTTAATTCATAAACATCAATGGCATCGTTAGGTGAGTGACGATATAAAATATGTTGATAACATCTATCTAACTGATTCAGTTTAATTGCTCGATACATTTTGCATACGTCACAAATCAAACAATATTCAAACAATCTAAAATTCAATATTATAGCCCCAATATCTCGATACAGATTAGGCCCGGTTAGTAGAATATCATTAAGCGAAACGCTCGTGGACGTTTTAGCCGAGGCATCGAATACTACACGCAAAGGAGTAGTGGAACTACTGGGCTTCAATATACTGTGATGAGGTATCACATATTTGCTCGGGGTGTCCCCCGTATAAAGCTCCATGTGCCCTAGATTTTCATATTCACACATGAACTCTGAATAGGCTTGTCGTAATACAGGTAAACGATTCAACTTGCGCTCTGTGAACCAGAGTCGCCGCTCGTTTGCCGCCCGTGACGCGCCCAACGTAGGCGGGTTTGGGATGAATGGTAACGGCACTGAATAGGTACCATCCTCAGTACGGCTATAACGAGCCACAAAAATGTCTTCCGCTAATTGTTCCAAAGGATTAATCGAGGGTTTGCTTGGCAATTCTTCGATTTCCCAAAATTTACGTAACGTTTGATCTAAAGACTCTTGTTCATCAAATGAGACTGATAAATTATAATTTTTTAAATTGTCCTTATCATTGCTATAAAGTTTACCACTTACAACAAACCC
Source organism: Parnassius glacialis (assembly GCA_033319125.1). Classification (NCBI taxonomy): domain Eukaryota; kingdom Metazoa; phylum Arthropoda; class Insecta; order Lepidoptera; family Papilionidae; genus Parnassius; species Parnassius glacialis. The sequence continues at coordinate 22,104,406 of JAVANC010000019.1, forward strand.
GAAAGCGGTATCGATCACGCTTGGTATATCCGATGAAATAATATAAGGTTTATTCTTAATAACTTCCGAAACTATATCATTGCCCAGCAATATATCGATACGCGAACGCTTATAAAATAGTGGATCAGCTAAATTAAAATTCTTATATTTATTAATAACGTCCGAGGGGAATCGGACGTTAGGCATATCAGCAGATACCTTAGTCACTACGACCATGTTCACTGTAAAACTGGGTAGGTCAGTGTGTAGGGACCTTAATGTGCATGTAATCATGCCGTGATTTTTTACAGCCTCTCCACCGAGACCATAAATATTAAACGAACACTTCTTTCGAGGTAAGCCCAAACGTTGAGCACACTCAGTTGTAATAAATGAGCTCTGAGCTCCAGAGTCAATAACTGCACGGCAGTATTGAAGCTGGCCGCTACTATCAATTACTAACACGCGCGCCGTTCCCAATACGACACCGTAACCCGAGTGAACGTTATTGGAATGAAGCGTATCTATCGTATAGCGCTCTGAGTCACTCGTAGCCTGAGACGAGACGAGTGCTTGTTGCACTTGCGAGTCAAAGCACAATGGACGGGTGGATGTTGGTACGAGCGTGTCGCGCACTGGCTCCCTATGCAATAGATAATGATGTAGTGACGCACATACACCACAAGACATCTCACTTTTACAAGTTGAGGTATCATGATTTCCCTTTAGGCAATTATGACACAATTTTAAGGTATTGACACGGTCAATCCTTTTATCTACGGTCAATTTACGAAATTGATCGCACCTATAAATCATGTGATTTTGATTGCAATGCGCGCAAATTATTTTTTTATTTTTATTATAATTCGACACATTAGTATTTAAAACTGTCTTTGAATAACTTTTATTGTGGTCATTATTGTTGCCTTTGTGATTGTTACCTATAGGCTTATTTCTTGATTGTAACGACATCGTACTATTCGATGAATGTTCGAGTACTTTAACTTGATTATTCACAAAACTAATTAATTCCGAAAAAGATGGAAGTGAATTTTGGTCCCGATTTTCTTCAAATACCCTCCTAGTATGCGCATCCAACCCACGTAAGGCTAAATGACAAAATAAATAATCATGTAAATTTTTAATTTTTAATGCCTCGATGGCTTTAAAAGAGTGATCGAATGTTTCGATAAATAAAGTAAGATTTGCGGTAGTGTCTTTATTTAACGGCGTAAAGTTTATCATTTTGTCGATGTACCTACCCACGAGTATTCGATCATCTTGATATTTATTACATAAACTTTGCCATACGAGAGTATAATTAGCAGCTGTTATGGGCAATCTTTTAACAATATTTAATGCCGAACCTTTAACACATGAAAGCAAATAGTGAAACTTATCTATTTCGTCGAAATCTCGATTGTGGACAAGTGATACAAATGTATCGTAGAATGTGGTCCACTTCTCAATATCGCCATCGAATTCAAATAAACGTAATTTAGGTAATGACGGTCTTATATCACTCCTATCTTTCCCACAGAGGGTTGCTTGCTCGCCCGGTTTTAATCTTAAATATTGACACCTACATACCTTATAAAGTTCATCGAATGTATCTAATTCGCGAGTTGACAATCTTGTCTCCGGTTTTAATGATATATCTATTTCAATAATATTTAACACTGTTTCTTCAAACTTTGAGCGGACACTTTCTAATTCGGAATAATCTGCTAAGAAATTCTGAATTTGTGTGGGATCATTCATTTGGGATTTCGCAATATCGAAAACCTTTTGTAATTTCGCAAATAGGTATTCCTTTTTAAAAATAAGTGTTTGCCTTTTTATTTGTAATTTATCCGCCATTATGAATAAATTACAAAATTATTGTGGTTACTTTATAAACGCACCGCGAGCAATGGAAATCTAGGCAAAAAGGAGGCAAATTAAATAAGGGATATTAAATTAATTAACTGCGTAGTTTTACTCAAATATATGACGTCCACGGGACGCTAATTAAGGGTAGCAAATTATTATTCGAAGATCACTAATTCGAATATATCCGGCTCGAAGGACCAGAAATGTGGCGGATTGGGATTATTTTATTAGATATAATGGACTGTATTGAGATTCTTAATCCCCTGAAACGTTCAGTTACCGCAGTCACAAAACTACACCAAAAACAGCAACAAACTACTCACGGTCTTACTAGCCAGTCTCCCAAGATCAACAAACGTTGACAGCTCCTGGTAGCTTCTTCTACACGGTAGAATACACTAGCAATTAGATTGTACACGGTACACTTTGGAGTAGTTCCCTTTTAAAGTTTGTGGAGAGATATTCACATCACGATAACACAAAGAGAATGTAATATGGATTGTCTCACTTCCTACCCTCCTCTTCGTTTTTTTAGCTTCACAGATTATTACAACGCATATTACGTCGCAATGTTGCCATTAGGTGTAACCGGCTCTCAGATCGCAGCAGATCATTGTGCTTCGGTACAAATTTTGTGAGTTGCGGTTTATTACTGAACAAGCACCATAGACCACATACATACCCTACGGCAAATTGTACAGAAGTCCGAAGAGTACAATTTGCCACTATGTCTGGCATATGTGGACTATGAGAAAGTCTTTGATCCCGTCGAAATTTGGGCGGTGCTGCAGTCCCTTCAGCGGTGCCAAGTTGACTGTCGGTATATCGAAGTGCTGAAGTGTTTGTACGGTAGAGCTACGATGGCTATCCGAGTACAGAACCAGAGTACGAAACCTATCCAATTGCAAAGAGGTGATGTTATATCCCCGAAACTCTTCACCGCTGCATTGGAAGACGTTTTCAAGCTTCTGGACTGGAAAGGATACGGTATTAATATCAATGGCGAGTACATCACTCACCTTCGATTTGCCGACGATATAGTCCTTATGGCAGAATCGCTGGAGGACCTAAGCACTATGCTCAATGACCTCAATAGTGTCTCCCAACGGATAGGTCTTAAGATGGACATTTACAAAACAAAGATTATGTTTAATGTCCATGTCACACCTCTGCCGGTAGTTGTTGGAAGCACTAAGCTCGAAGTTGTTGACGAGTATGTTTACCTGGGACAAATAGTCCGACTAGGTAAGTCCAACTTCGACCGAGAGGTCAATCGACGGATTCAACTCGGCTGGGCAGCGTTCGGGAAGCTACGACACATCTTCTCATCAGACATACCTCAAAACCTTAAAAAGAAATTGTACAACCAGTGCGTGTTGCCAGTGATGACTTACGGATCTGAGACGTGGTCCTTCACTGCTGGCCGTATGAGGAAGCTCAAGGTCACTCAGCGAGCTATGGAGAGGGCTATGCTCGGGGTTTTTCTGCGTGATAAACTTAGAAATGAGGATATCCGCAGCAGAACCAGAGTAACCGACATAGCCCAACGGATTAGTACGCTGAAGTGGCATTGGGCCGGCCATATAGCTCGAAGAACCGACAACCGATGGGGAAGAAAGGTTCTCGAGTGGCAGCCTCGTACCGGTAGGCGAAGTGTAGGGCGACCCCCCACTAGATGGAGTGACGACCTGGTAAGACATGCAGGAAGTCGATGGATGCAAGTGGCTCAGGACCGTGCTTTGTGGCATTCCTTGGGGGAAGCCTATGGTCAGCAGTGGACTTATGAAAGGCTGTAATGATGATGATGATGAAGGGATAATATCTAGATTTAGGAGGGTGTT